>JAMPIV010009943.1:160000-760000 GCA_024509875.1 Oreohelix idahoensis | reverse complement strand
TTTTTTTTTTTTTGGTCTCATCAGAGACCACATGGAACTTCACGTGGCAAGAAAGGTTAATAAGTGAAGATTCTGACAGTACTGTTGGGAAAAGTACCCTTTGTGTCTGGGTAATATAACGCGCCGTGCAGATTAAATGTGAAGCTCTAAACCAGTGTTTTCCTACATTGTGTAAAGGGTGGGGGGGGGGGGGGGGGGGGGGGAGAAAGAGGGGAGAGGTGGTGGTTTGGAGGTATGGTGTACCATTAAATTCAAACACGCCAACGACGTGTCCCACTAAATATAAACACGACAACTATGAGCTCAACTGAATGAAAACAAGTAAACTACGATTACCTCATAGTTGTAGTAGTCGTAGCCCCTTTAAGCCATAACTGGAATGCGCCACTGAGGTGATAGTCCTCAGCTGTTTTTTTTCTAATACCACATAATACAAACAATATATTTTCACGTACTGCAGTGTGTTAAAATAACTACAAACATACATGCTTGCTTGTCTTCTTGACTTTTCTGCTGTTTCCCCGCTAGCTGCACGGACCTCAGATGAAAATGATTCCGCGACGTTAACCCTCTTTAAACCTTCCCCTGCTTTTGTCTAATGGGAAATAGGCTATTAAGAACAATTTTCCTTAGTTTGTCAAAAAAGTGTTTCTCTTACAACTTTCTCCTTTCTCATTTCACTGCATTGAAATGCATTTTAAAAATAATAACAAGACCTGAAGAGAGAAGACATAGTGTGATAAATGCAGGAGATTTACATTTCCATCTACCTTCCTGGTGCTCAGAGTAAATATAAATGTGATAACCGAATAAGATTGGAATGACAATGTAGAGTGTAAAGCAGACAAAAGAATACAGCCAAGTTGCTTGACCATGTCTTATCATTGAATAAAAAGGCACTTTTGTTTTTCAGATAAGCGACCCTTAGTGCCAACAGCTCAGGCTGACATCTGAAAACATTTCACCAGTCCAGTTATCTCATGAATCTAAAAATGATTTTCAGCCCAAGGACAGCTGGCTTTTTAATCTCTAAATTCTTAAGATTTATGTTAGAAATACCACACAGGACCACTGAGATTGTCACAAACTGATAAGAACTTTACTAAGGACAAGTTTCAACTACTAACGTGAAACAAGGCACTGATATGGTTGTTAATAATTAAACTACTGAAATTTCACTCATTTCTATCTTCATGTTAATTACACTGGATTTCCCAGCATGCTCCACATTTCTGATAGAGTTCTATGATTTATGACATCAAAAGGTGCCACAACCGCACTGTTAGAATGAGAGAATAAGCTGGGAACTTTCGATACAATATAATAAGCAGCGAGGCAGCGATGCGTTCTTTGATTTGATCTCTTCTCTCTTGTACAGCACAAACCTCACCAGAACAATCAAAAACGAACTGGGCATACAAGGTGGAGGCTAATATTTAATCAATGCTGATGACACGGTATTAATTACAGAAAATGAAAAAGACCTACAGACAATGTTATAGAAGTACAATAAAGTGTACCTCAACAAGTGAGGAAACCTGTTGATAGCATTACCAGGCGGTACTTGTTCTGGAGTCCACAGGGTAAGAGAGGTAGCAGTAGACCAAGGAACACACGGAGAAGAGAACTGGAGACAGACATGAAGGGAATGAAGAAAACATGGAAAGACCTTGAGCTGATGTCACATGACAGGAAGACTTGTCATATGTTGTTGAGGGCCTGTGCTCCATGGGCAGCTGAAGGGTGATGTATGTAAAATAAAGTGTAGGAAAAGTACTGAGCCTGAATATCAAGAAGATAGTACCAAAAATTGTTGTCTCCAAGCAAAGGAACCCACTTTAAAGCAGAAACTTGATAAACTGTATAACATTAAGATGTCCATGGCATTGTCTTAACAATCTTCTAACAAACTACAGCTCTGTATAACATTAAGGAACACTGTTTTTGGCAATTAGGCATAATTATTACATCAGATGGAAAACGCAACTGAGGTTAAGGCCAGAATATGCCAAGCAAAAACAGCAACCCATAAACTGAAGAACATTCTCTGCAACAAATACTTGCCACTGAACACAAGAATAAGTAAGGGATAAGCATGTTTTACGCTACTTACTTTTATTTTAAAATTCACTAAACATGGGAAAGTCCTGTGATCCTGTTCACAATTTTGTGTACAGCATCACCAATACTGTGGTCCTTTCACAGCTGTAATAGTGTAAAAATTCTATGACTTCTTCAGTTTTAATTTTTGAATGGCGGGCCCGGGACAGGTCACTCGATGTTCCTTCAAATGTTGAATTTTTAAAATGTACCATGATAGAGTGTCTTGTGCAAAATCTAAGTCATCTGAAACATAGTGTACCAAGGACTCAAAGATTTGAAACCTTCATCTTCTTGTTCACTTTCAGTCGTCAACTTGAACAAGCTCAAAGACAGCAGTGGTCAGCTTGAGGCTGTCCATTTCAAACAACTTACTTACTTACTTAGTCGTTCCCCTTCTACCGTGAGGTGTAGAGGTTTGGAAGAGGAGCGCCAGACTATCCTATCGGCTGTCTTCCTCATGGCCTGGTTTCATTCTAGTCCTCGGTCCTTCAAAGATTTTCTAATGTTGTCCTCCCAGCGGACTCTGGGTCGTCCTGGGGGTCTGGATCCCTGGCTCTTTGTTTCCCATGCTTGTCGTGGTAGCCAATCTTCTCCCATTCTGCAGACATGGCCAAACCATCTTAGTTGGGACTGTTCTACTTGGGTCTACAGGGGGTGGGATTTTAGGCCTTGACATATCGTCTGGTTGCGGCCCATGTCTCTTCTTGTTACTTCAACCACCTTCCTCAGATACCTCATTTCTGAGGTTTGGATCTGGCTTTTGTGGGTTGTAGTCATTGCCCATGACTCGCATCCATATGTCAAGACTGGAACAACGCTCATATCAAATTAAATAAGTGTTTAAAAAAGAACTTTGTAGTGTTACATCGAACCAATATTACTGTATGGAAGTAAGTCCTGCACAAGTAGTAAAAAAGCAGAATATTAAAAGGAATAAAAACCATTAGTTAATAAAAGCATGGCTAATTAAGAATAACAAATAAAGAAGTGAGCAAACCCAATTCCAGGTAGTTATCCCACTATGGAGAGAAACAGTTATCTTACAGACAGCGGTATGAGCAGCATGGTTGCACTGGTCGACATCTTCGAGGGGAAGGGAATTTTTTTTTTTTATGCGGAAATTATAGTGTGATTCAACTAAATAGTATGAAATTGACCTTCATAAAATAACAATACAGTTTGGGGAAGACGGGCCAAAACAAGACCTCACACCACCTTGAAAAACCCCTAGGGCTGGTTCTGTTTACAGATATGTAACACTGCCTCATCATCATCATCATTGTCACATAGGTTATGATCATTGAATTGCCTATGTCTTCTTCTTTTTTTCTGTCACCCTCTATTTTATTATCTCTTTTTACCTTTTCCCTGTAACTTTTCGCATTCATTCGTTTGCGAGAAATATTTATTTTTCCCATTCTCACTTTCGCCAGTTTCGTTTCTCATTTAATAATGCATTTCTTGGCTGATAAAGTCAGTAACTTCTTATGTAATGTGTCAGTCCCCGGGATGTGAGCGAATGGTGTCAGAAATTCGCTCTCGAGAGACCGATTGGCAGACATTCGTCTCAGTTTTCCAAGGCACGAGACGAAGGACCGTGAAACTCGTCTCGATAGACATGGGATGGCAGACTTATCGTCTGACAATTTTTTCACCTGCCACACGGAGTTCTCGGCTGAGCGCTTAGGTAAGGTGCGAGAAAGCAAAGTGTCAGTTATGGTTCTCAGGATGAGTTCAGCTTGAAGTGTGAAAACTGCCCTGCATTTCAGACAAGTTGTCTACCTTTGCAATTGACACGCACGTTTCTCGGTCAGTTTGTTAAATGTAGGTGCAAAAACTGCCCCTGCATTGCAGACAAGTTGTCTGAGATTCGCAACTGACACGTGCCCTCTCGGTCAGAACGTGGCAGTTTATGACAGTTACGTAAGTGATATAGACGGAAAGGGGAGATTATTTCGTTTGCGAAATAAGTTGGGGCTTTTGTCTAATTTTAAGATATTGGCCCGAGTTTGAAACTAACTTCACTCATTCTCCATTTTACAGTAGACGTGGTCACTTCGTTCTAGAACACTTAAACTTATAAGTGATGTCTCTTAGTTTCGTTGTGATACGTAGTTCTGTTTGAGGTAAAATATTATATCTAGTATATCTAGTATTTTGCGAAATGTTTAAAGTGGTTAATCGTTTATTTATTTCCCTAGTTAGATTTGGTGCAGAGCGATTAATTTATAAGTCTGTATTATTTTCTAGTAACGCATACAGTGGAAAGCAGAATAAATTATATTTTTAGCTTAACAAACATGTAGCCATAATGAATTTAATTTAACTGCTAACTACTCAGTCGAGATATATTTTATAAACTAACTTATAACTGCTAGATGTCTCATGAGTGTTGACGAAATATATTTATATGTATTTCAAATTCATGATGATTGATTTTATAATATAACTTATTTCACGGGAAGTGTTAAATGATAAGCTCTACGCTTGCAGTTTAAAATATAAGTTATATCCTTATACATAGTATGTATAATTATTTTATATGTGCTTTTTCCATTTTATGCAGTGAATACTGGGGTGATCCAAACTTGCCGGCGTTTAGTAATAAAGAGTTTCATACTTGAGAAGCATTAGACATTTCTTAGCTTTACCCACGTGGGGTTTCAAGTAACACTGGTCTGACAGTGCATGTGCCATCAGAGATAGACAGAAATACCAATCCCACTAACGGGTTTTAAAGACTGAGTGTCAAATTCTGGGCCTTTGAGCCAGATCTTATTTCTTCCTGAACTCTAATGTAAAATTTCTGCCGTGCGGCGAGAATAGATTACAATCAATAACATTAACATTTCCGACATTTTTGTCGAAAGAGTGAATAGTGAACCAAGACTATCTGTTGAAAGAAGTTGTCCTCTGGTCATCTTTCCAAATTAAGGGAACCCTCGTGTTTTTTGACTCTGTGTGCCCGTTTAAACTTGCTATCCAAACTGATTCAAGTGACATTAACAGTAATCAAAAATTTAACTGGTGAAGAGAACGCTCCCCGAAAAAAACAGTGGAAGAAACCTGTAATTGCAGAGCTGGGATTCGCTTTATCCAAAGAATACAGATTCACTGTAGAGAAGTGTCCTAAGGTTGCGCCAGATGGCGAACAGCAGTACAGATAGGTAAGCACGTGTGCCAGGGTACCCTGATGAAAGAACCGAGTGAAAGTGGACTGAGTGAGTTTTTTTTTATAACTATTGATTCACCTACTTTATAATCTGTCGGCGTCTGTGGTCTAATGGATATGATCGCAGTTTCATAATCCAGATATACCAGGTTCGAAACCTGCTGCAGGCGGTTTGGTAGCAAACCGCTTTGTGTGGATTTTTAACAATGGTATAAGCGCCGTACCGTTCAGAAAGCAATGGCAAACTACTGAATGAAAAAAATTGCCTAGAAAAATCACAAACAGCCAATAAAAGCTGGGGTTGATTGCCACGTCCTGTAAAGGATAAGCAACTAACTTTAACTTTATAATCTCCTTACGGAAGATTGGCTGCTTAATTAAATTGTTCCTTTTGAAGGACAATATTAGACCCTAATCATATGTATCTGTAACTCTTTGGGCCATCATCTTTCTCCTAACGGGGGCTGTGGGCTAAACCTAGAGTTAAGATCATAACGGGGCTATCATCCTTGTAGCATTTTCTTGAATTTTATGACTATTTGTATATGTTTTCCTTGATGTATTTTTTAGGTGTTGTGAGAAGATTTTTTAGATGATAATTAAAATCTCTCTTGAACTAAATCAGTGCGTTGGTCAGCTCGTTCTAATATATATATATTCATTGTTATAGATTTCCCACGTCTGTGTGTTTAACTGTCGTCACGTGTATGTGCGTGCCCTTGAGTAGATAGAAATATATGTAATATATATATATCTGTGTTTAGACTGTCTGACGCCTTAAAAAAATCTGTCGTAGAGGATAGGTGAAAGAGAGAAGATTTCCTCGATTTTTCAGAGACAGCCTCTATATCACAGTCTATCATCTCACTTGTGGAAATTCTATTTTCTTTTTACTAACTCTCACTGTGTCTATCACTTATTCTAACCTATTCAGAAGGGACCAACCCAAGTCTTAATTCTCCTATCAAAAAAATCTACGACAATCATCAATATCTTTCACCTCCCCCTGCAGCACAGGTCTTCAACAAAAACATGCCTCGCCTTCTTGTCCTATGCCATCCATTTAAAGTCCTTTCATGTCTGTCTTGGAAGGCCAAGCAGTTTCATTTTCTTAAACTGACTTGACCGTGTTGTTACTGAGGTTTTCATGGCTCAAAGTTTCCACAGGATGGGGTAGCAACCCCCATGCCCAACCCTCCTTTCACAACATGCCTGGCATGTTACAGTGTTACTATTCTTTGCTCTCTTTTAAGGCCTCTGTAACACACAAGTGACAGTCTCATGCAATCAGAATAAAAAGACGATGTCTGTGGAAAAATCAAACCCATCCCTTTTGCCTACCATAAGTTTTTAATGCTAATGAATGACATCCAAATGTAACCCTGCACGACAGACAGATAATGGTCACTTTATCAAAAACGACGTAATCTAACTTTCACAAAATGTCACTATTACTTCTTCATAACCTATATGGCAGCCTTTCTCAACATTTTTATCCTGGAGGAACCCTTGCAATAATTTTCAGGTCTCAGGCAACCCCTGCATAAAAATTATTGCATCTGCATCTCATAGCAACCTAGCGTGATCAGCAAGTTGTAAATATAATAATCCAATAATAAATTGCCAATGCTCCTTTGAGTAGAGAATTTTTTTTCTGTTGATCTGTTTGTTGTGGCCAATTTATTAGTCTATTTTGTTGTGTGGTTCCCCCTCCCCACAAAGGATATCAACTCTAATGCAAGTCAGTAGTGTAGATAGTGTGGCCGTAGACATACAGACTTGACTGTGGACTGGTCATAGGCATCAAATGGGGTATATGTGGCCACTGATGATGGTTGTCTACTATACCCTACTTCTACCTCTTGTTTTGATCGTATAATGGATTCAGATCTCTGCCCTGAATAGTAGGCAGCTTATTATTCTTTGACGGTGTTAGGATGACTGCTTTCTCTCAATATAACGATAAGAGTTCACAACTGACAAGTGATGAATGATCTTGATGACCGATGATTAACTTCACTCTGACAGCAGTAGCAAATTGACGATGAACTTTATTTACGTAAAGTTAAGTAAAGAAGGTGAAATGATGCACCCAACCTTCTCATGAGGTTGGCCGACTGGTACAGCAATAATTTGAAATCAATTATTAATACAATGTCTTGCTCTCTCGTTCACTCTTGCTGCTTCAGTAGCTCGAGCTGTCTATATTGGTTATGGTGATCACGACTTGAAAACTACTGCTGTCAATACTTTTCTGCCCTCTAAATTCTTCATATGTAGACTTTGTCTTTTCAAAATGTTCTGATACATTTCTTCTGTTTCAGCTTAATTTCTGTAGTCTTTACTTGGTGTAACTTAGATAATACTGGCCTACCACCAGGGTTGACGATTTCCCAAGTATACTACTCGCTAGTCTGTCAACTTGCCTACTATTCTGCACTACCAGTAATAGACTCTTAAAAGTTCAACGTACTTGGTTTGTTCGAAAACACACACATTTCTTGAAAATGGCAACACTGTCTTCTTGTCCTCGGAATAACTCACAAAACGGCCATACATGATTATGGCATGGATTTGCGATTGAGGGTCTAAATGATAGTGCATTCTTCTGTCACCACAGAGATCAACCAAAGATGACTTTGGCATATCGTCCTATGATAACCCTCAATTGTGCAAGCCACTTCTAAAATACTATCTTTACACACACTTGGGAGAAAACCCAAAACTGAACCTATGCTAACGCGTTCACGGATCTGACTGACTATATTTTGTACAACGATTTACTACGACAACTATTTTTGAACTTTCTAGATTAACTGTCTCGCAAACAACTCACTATTTCATTCCCCGCATGAGAAATGTGATCATGTAGGCAACTCAGTTTAGCAAAACAAAACAAAGAGCTTACTTCAGCACTTTTCTTCAAGGGATGTAAAACACTACTCTTGATCCCCAGCTCCTTGTTACATGGCTTATTCCCCTTTGATTATAAATTTACAAGTCCATTAATTTTCATCACAAAAATGTTTCTAACCGAATTTTCTGATTACCGACACTACCTGTTACAATAGAAGAAACTTCAGTTTTTCCGTTTTTTAATTTCCTACTTGATTATTCTTTAACCTAATATAGGTTTTTTTTTTCAATCATGATCTTTCACGGAACCCCTAGAAGTCTCTAGGGTCTGTGGAACCCCAGTTGAGAAAAAATGCTATATGGTCTCCAAATCAGCTTAAATCAACATTCCATCAAAATGTTATTCTTCTCCAAGAACCATACCAGCTGGGATCATCATATACATTATACATGTAAAAGATAAGAATGCAACAATAAAAGAAGTTAAGGGGGCAGAATCTCTGAAGGGTAAAACAAAACAAACAAAGGGACAAATCTCTCCAAAACCAAAACACGCAAAAAACGAACAAACAAAGATTTGAAGAGGAAGATACCTAACTTACCTGCCCTAAATTTATAAATCCAGTTTCCCTTGCAACCCGGTTGGCTACATGATGCCCTCCCCTTACATGAACTGCAAACTGGTTTATATAAACGTCCGCATGTGAGAAGCTTATGCTTATGAACAACAGCATCAATGATGTCATAGCTACTTCACTCATCCGAAAGTGTGCACTGCAGTGGTCAATTACACGCATTGTTCTTGAAGTCAGCTGCCACCTTACAGTGAACAAAAAAGGACATCAGAGTATGGATCAACAATACAACTTTTAATTCTAAACATAACAGTTTTCATATCAACTGGGTGGAGTGGGTTCAGATGTCAGGACTGTCTACTGCTTTCCCCACTTTTACTAAATCTTTTACTAATACAATGCACACACATCATCATCAACCTTTAGCTCCACCAAGGGCACAGACCTTAACAAATTGATGCCAAGTCTTCCTGTCCCACGCCATCAGCTCAAGGTCTTTTCTTGTCTTTTCCATTCCTTTCACTGTTTTCAATTCTCTTCTTCATGTGTTATTCAGTCTCCCTTGCTCTCTCTTACCCTGGGGATAGAAGACCTAGACCACTGGCAAAATCTAAACCATCAAGCGGTTTAGTCATAGACCACTGGATTCCATTTCTGTTATCTGAAATTGATGTTTCCATAATCCAATCTATAGCCAATAGGAAGAGGAATGGTGACAAGAGGCACACAATTCTTATCCCAAATAGTTCTGTAAGTTGTCCTTCATGAAGAACTCTACATGTCATTTCTTTTATTGTTTTCTTTATTACGTTAATGAAATGGATGGCTAAATCGAATTATTTTCTTTAACTTAACTGTCCATGTTGATTTTTGAAGTTTTTTGCTTTAAAACTTCTACAGGATGGGATAACAGGCCCCATGTCAACCCTCCTTTTTCACACATGCATGGTAGGTTACAGTGTTACTACTAATGGTTCACTACAATTCAGATTTCTAAAATGAAATATACTTATATAGCAGAAGTTACAAATGTCCTCAAAATCTAGAGTCACATTCAAAATCTAGGTGCTACAAGGATTATATAGAGGTGACTTGAACAATAATTCTTACTTGATGCCTCTGGAACATGTAAATTAATGTACCCTTTTCTCCAAAGCTAAAAGCACAATCTAACTTCATGAAAAATGTGTTTGATAATGAGTCTTAGATAACATTTTTAGATACCTCTTTCTATATTCAACTACTTATCTCTATCAATTTCTGTGGAGTCCATTAACAAGCACAGAGATTTTAGAACTGAAATACCAGTGGTCACAGAGTCTGATATACTCAGTTCTACCACTGAGTGTCCGTTAAAATAAATACTATGGAGTCATTAATGACATGATTTTTTTGGGTATTTCATCATACTAAATCCTAATTCACATGCAGTTGTGGTCATGCTCAGTTTATCTATCAGACCAGCAGACCCTCATCAATAAAGGTCTTGCTATTTTTTACAAAGCAGTATGAAATACTAAAACAAACTTCATAATATTGAACAACATTAATGTACATTATTTTCAAGAAGCTGCTATAGGTTTTGATTGTCATGCAGTAAATGCATTCTTGGCCTCACAGTAATTCTAGTGCTGAATGAACTTTGTGTGTTTCAAAACTGTTCTGTTAAAATAGAACATAGAAAACTTTCACAACTGTAGAATTGGGATCTGCTAACTGAGGAAACCATGTGAAGCTTTGACATATGTAAGTGATATGGTTGAAACTGGCATTGTTGCAACCATTAAACATAGCCACATAATTTTTTTTCAACCATTGATATGTAAATTTCAATATTTGTGCACGCCCTATTTTTTTCCATGAACTGATAATTCCCCCTGCTTTAATTTTCTTCCTGCTGGTTTAATAATGTCTACTCAAACACAAATGTTATCTGTAGAAGTAGGTGCAAAAGGCCTAGCAGCCACCTCAATGTAAAATCTACTGAAACAACTGGGCCTAAAGGGACAGTCAAGAACATGGGAATTTAAAAGGCTTGATGAAACTGTGAAAAAAGCATTATGCTCGCTGTGGAATAATCACAATGGGCTGTTGAATTTGGGACTGTAATTAATAAACAACAAAATTGTTACTTCTGCTTCCAGCTAGAGAATGGATAAAAACAGGAGTGAATTTGGAGAGTGTAACAAAGGTGAAGTGGGTTCAATTCCCAGCACAGGCACACACAAAATAATTAACAGGCATCTGACAATTGGCAGTCATGACTTAAGAGAGTCCACACAATCTGAGTGTAAAGCTGATAAAAGGGCTGAAACCCTTGCCAGATGATCAGATTGCTTTACTAATGTAACCCATTGTATAGAGTTTCCTATCAACTCTTTAAATTGGAAATTAGAACTAAATTTGTCAGTCACCATGTTTAAATTTTTCTACATGATGCAACAAGCTATTCTATTCTGCATCATTATCTCCCTTTTCATACCTTATGCGGCATACAGCAGGTCTTCTTGCAGAAAGTCTGCATCAAAGCATTCACGTACTCAAGTAGTGGTAGTTTATTTAGCAATCTGTTTTAAATGATGAGGTTCCCAGACCAATGTATAACCTCACAATAGTCGCCTCTTTCCACATGCCAGAGACAGCAGTAGTCTTACTATTTCTTTTCTCATAAGTGACCTCCTCACCTCCCACCAAACTACTCCCGGTAAGCTACACTACTACCAGGTAAAAAAGTTACCATTAAAGATAATGATTCCACTGTCTGAATACAAAGTAACGTTCATGTAATATGAGTGAAAGATAATAACACATATTAAAGACACGAATCATCTGTCCTGTAAAGGACACTGCTCTCTATAATGGAAAACGTTTGCATTTGATTGCAGAATTCTTTCATGCACCATTTGAGCCAATTACCAAACTTCTATAATTAAATCATGATTTGCACAGTATTATGATTATTGAAACGTTAGGTATGTAGTGGAATGCATCTGTAACAGGGCAAGCCAAGATGACGAAATTATAAGCTGTACATTTTTTATTATTATAACGTTTTGCAACCTGTGAAAAAGAAATGATCAAAACTGTAGGCCTCACCATAAACAATTTTATCGCCTTGCACCTGGGCTTTAATAACCTCTGATACATAGACACAAACTTGTCTTATTTAAATGGTCAGTGTAACATTCCTTCTTCTCATCACTGTGGTTTAACAATACAAAAACCTTATTTAACTTCATATTATATAACTTCTAATGTTAATGATAACTTAACCATATATACTCGCAACATGTAACTAAATCAAGCACTACTTTAATTTTGGCCATCCTTTTGACTAATTCATGCCGTTTCCTGCAGTCTTTGAGCAAGTGCTCCTGCCAGCATGTTGTAAGAGATAACTAATGTGAGGCTGTGCATGAGGCTGGCAACCTCATTATGTGAAACTAACTACTACAATCACCACCACTGCAAAAGTACATAAAATGCTTTGATGTGGACTCCTGCAAGGGGGTTTACTGTTTGGTAGCACCAAGCTTCTTAAGGATGATCATTTACTAATAAGCCCCTACATGTATGTATATTGTGTTATTTTTAAATTAAATTATTGTAGTGAATGTATTGTTTATAACATGTTGATTATAGGTTAAACTATTTATTTCTTTCTTGCGTTGATATACAGAAAGAAATACTGTATATGAAAAAAGGTCAGCTTTACAGGGCATGATCACAAAATAAACAAACAGGACAATGCCGCTTCATTGCCTTCATCGACGAACAATCAATTTTATAATAATAATAATTAAGAAGGGTTGAAATGAAGAACAGTGGGCTGTGTCTTCAGAGATGCAGTAATAAGGGGTATGGGTTAGGAGTCATAAACCTAACCATAATCTTAACCCAAACAACATTGGCAACTTACGAGGATGACATCGAAGAAGACGCCCCACTGTGTTTCATTTCCACCATTAAGAAGAATAAGACGAAATTAAACTGTTAATTTATACACAGTTATACTGCTAATGTATACGCTGCTTAGACGGCACAAACTAAACTGGGATGGTCACATCCCTAAAGATATCTTCTACGGACAACTGGCAAAAGAACAGTTGGGAGACCGCAGCAGAATCTCAAAGATGTGTGCAAGAGAGATATGAATGCACTGGACATAAATCCAGCAACCTGGGAGGATGAAGCTGCCGATCGCACCAAGTGGCGATGCTCCCTACGGCGCCATCTCAGATTAGGCGAAAAGAAGCTCTCACAACAAGCAGAAGAGAAAGGAACATAAGGAAAGAAGCAGCTGAGGGCTATCATAGTCAGTCATGACTATTAATTACACGCAGGTTCAATAGATTCTAGTCATCAATATTGATTTAAAACTAATTCTATGAAATAATTTCACTATTAAAATCCCCGCTTCCTGTCACTAAAAATATTAAAACAGATTAGGCCTAGGCCTAGCCTACCTAACCAAACGATCAAATGAACAGTGAACTCATCCGGATTGTCTTATCAGATATGTTATGTCACGGTTATCTCAATGAAAGATTTAATATAAAGCTTTACATTTCATTCCACATCATAGCTAGAACTGTGCTTAACATGTTTTAATTTTCTATATGTATACATAGTGTTAAAGAAGATAGCAACCAATCCTCTCTCACCTACAGTACTCACAGTTTATTCAACGTCGTACACTTCCTTCTGCTAATCCATGTTTTGCCAGATTTTTAAAGTGATCAGACTTTTTAATCGAAGTAACATGCAAATGTTTTCTTTTTGTTTTTTAAAATCTCTCTTGCGTTCCTCAAATGCATGAAAAACTTGAGTCATCATTAGATTAACAAAACTCAATAATAAGTTATAGATGTAGTGTTTCTTATTGCTTGTATGGACTGATGTGTAATGATATCACAGTTATGCTGCGCTGTAAATAAATAGCGTTGATAGTCAACCTGGCACACTACTCTTTTAACCGCGGGGGGGGGGGAATTTTCCTTTTTTTAAGTTAAACTTTTATTTTAGATTTTAACATCGCTTGTGCATCACTGCCTAATATGTACTGTTCATTTATACATATTAAAACACAAGGCCTGTGTTACATTATTTGTTTTATCTTAATTCTAATGCTTATGTTTATTCCTCTTTTTTTATACCCCAATTGTTTCTAGAATTTACTCATAATTTGACTTAACATGCTGTATAATGACTGTTCATGAGTTCAAGAAAATAAAAATTGTCGAGGCTTTGTCAAGAAAATCTTATTAGTAACCAAATAACATAGAGAATGAAAAAAAAAACAATTTCATAAATGGACGATTGCACAAAATCGACGGATTAAAGGTTCTTTAGCAGGATCTAGAGCCGGATTACGCAATAAATATTCTAGGTACGCCTACAGGACCTCACGAATTCCTTTCAAAGGAATTTTATGTTTGATGCAGTTGCATTTATTGAGACGCCACCATCTCCCAGTTCTTCCTAATAATGTAGGTATACCTAGTGGATCAGAAGTCTTTTTTGCGTTGCGCTAGTTTGAAAGAATGTTTATTCACCTCAGAAACAGTATGCATAGCATTATTTTAATAATGAGTCCCTTCCAGCTATTTCGGCGAGCCTTCTCGACTTGCAGTTTTGGGTTTCACATCAGGACATTCGTTTACTTTTTTTTTTTTTTTTTGTAATGTCTTGGGGGGGGGGGGGGGGGTGGTACGTGATTTTAAAAAAAAAGGGGGGGGGGGGTAAATTCTTTGCGGTGTTATCTAATTTTCTTTCTTGTTCAGTATTTGTTCTTCATCATCATGTAGCATGTCCATTGCAGAACGTCGCTCTCATTACAGTTCACCTGAAAGACTCTCGATCTCTAGCCAGCCCTCCTGCCTCCTCCAATGTCATGTTCAAGGTGTCTTCAATGCCCTGTGTCCACCGTCGTCTTGGTCGACCCCTGCCTCGCCTTCCAGGTACCATACCCTCCATCACTGCTCTCTCTAAGCCACTATGGCGTTTAATGTTGCCAAAATATTTCAGTTTCCGGGACATGATATTGTTTATGAGCCAGTTTTCCTCGATGTTCAGGTCGTGTAGGATGTCTATATTTTTCTTCTTCTTGGTCCACGATATTCTGAGAATTTTCGTGTAACACTTTGCTACGAAAGATTCGATTTTTTTCTTTAATGTTTGAGTAATGGTCCTTGATTCACATCCATATGTTCAGGGCCGGCCCTGGGAATTTTTCCGCCCCGTGCAATACCATACCTTGCCGCCTCAGCCCAACCTCAAATTAACGTTTGAAATTTTTTAAACCATTATGTTAACCAAGCTTCAATATTAATTTCATGACCATTAGCCTAATTTTAAATAGTACCATTAATAGTAATGTATTGATAAATTGATGAAAATACTGTATAGTCATAAAATAAACCATTGACTTTATTAGAGACAATTATATGAAATAAATGTAGTTACATTACTTACATATAAGGGATGCTCTTCTCATGTGGAACGATGAACTGTTGAGCCACAAACACTTAACTATAGTATGTACATGTTATAGTTTTTAGCATTATTTTCACATTATTTGAATTTATATTGTTTGAAGTATGTACTGCTTAAAAAGACACTTTTCTTGCTTTCATATTTGCAAAAGCAGAAGTAGTCTAATTTTTGACCGATTTCATGTTCAATTGAAATCATGGCAAGTCCTTCCAATCTAGTTTCGGCCATTGTTGAGCGTAAATAAGTTTTAGTAAGCTTCAGTTTTGAAAAACTACGCTCACCACTTGCTACCGTTACAGGCAAAGTTAGTAATATTCTTAAGGCTATAGCGACATTAGGAGCAATGTTATTTTCAATAATATAACGAAGAACTTCAATTGGCGGTGTATTTTCTTGTACTAATTTGGATACTACTTTCAGTTCATCACATAGCTCAATGGCATCAATGTCTCTATTTTCTTGATGTGTTAAAACGCCTTCTAGGTTTTTACATTTGTTTAAGAGCTCATTTGTCGTCTCAGATTTCAATTTATTGATGTTATATAAAAAGGAAAAATGTGAACTGTGATGTTCCAATTGCTCGAACCTTTCTTCTATAGAATTAGTTGCAGCATCAATAATAAAAAAGAAAAATCCAATTTTGAATTTAGTTTCGGGATCCAAAATAGGTTAATCTCTTGCTTCATAGTTGTGTTGCTTTTTCTGCCGACGCACTCTAGTACATTCAAACGTTGGTATCAAATCAGGATCATCTTCAACTTTCTCAGCTAATGTTGTAGCATCAACAAGAAAATTTTGAAATGATTCATCATTTCTGAGATTCTTAAGGCTTTGGAGAACATTCTAGAAGTTGTTATGGCACTAGTCAATTCCATTGTTATGCTTTGCAACAGTTTACTAGCAACATTAATTTCGTTTAAAACATAGTGCCTGTGGTAAAGTGGGATGTTATAAATATTTATAGGGGGACTTAGTGTACTGACTGAGATCAGCTGTGAAGGTATCTATATCTAATAAGAGTAGTGTATTATAGGTAACCTTACTTGCTGCCACATATGTATACCTCAGTCAGAATTATTCTGGAATAGTGTGATGACTACGTTATATGTCTAGGGTATGTGTATGATGAAGTGTAAGTCATAACAACAACCGACAGCTAAACAATTTAATTTATTCCACCACACTTGACAACACTGTGACACTCACATACATAAAACACTCTACAAGGATATATTAAAGGAGTCACTGATAACTTTTCAAATAACAATATGTATTCAGTGCTGTCATGAATGTATATGTGTCCTGATTCAAATACAAAGGGAACCAGGAATCACAATCAATTTTAATTACAAGTTATATGTACAGAATTTATTAATATGAATCTGGTAGTGACATATGTTATTAATAGTATCCTATGTGTGTCAGTTGTGTAGTAGTAATCTGAGGTAATACTGGTTTTGTTTTGTTCAAGCTCTGTTGGTATTTGTCATCATGACTTCAATAGTTTGTCTTTATTGGAACTAGTATTGGAGATGTTCTCAGTTCCTGATATTAAAACAATTAAATTCCCCTCTTAATTGTATTTTACACTGTCATTTTAAGATGGGGGTACATAATGTTGAGCTCCATGGCCACACTCTCTTATCTTTCGTGATGACTGCAGAAAAAGGCTCCTCTGCTCGATTACTTTAATGAGTTCTGGAGCCACCCCACTGGTTGCTATATGGACCAAGGAGTATGCTGTCCACCTCTGGCTTCAGCAAAGCTCTGACCAGGTGCTGCTCAATAACTTTAAGACCACGGTCCCTGAAAACAAGAAGGATGTACCTTCTACGTCATAACTAATTTATACTCTCTTTCTACACTGAGCACAATACATCACAAACATTGAGTTCAGAGCGTTAGGCCAACTGTCAGCTTCATCTGAAATACTTTATACCAGTATTTCCCTCCTAATGGTTACTACGCCTCTGCAATTCCAGCATTATTTCTTTCTAGTTAATAATCTAGGTGTCAGTGTACTGTTTGGCCATTCCATGCAGTTTTACTTTCCTCCGACACCTTCTGTTCAGGCTGGAGCAATATAGGCTTTACATCATGTTCGCTACTGAACTACACATATATACAGGCATAAATTAACAATTTACATTCAATTTTCATTAAAAGATATTGAATATTTCAAGCTTACCACAATTCATAGAATAATAAACAGTTTCGTTGACTGGCAATGAATATAGCACAACTCCGATCTGCCGATGTCCCAGGCTTTATTTTATAAAAATATACACTGGTGCTCAACGCACTGCTTCTTAGTAGGTTTATTACAAGATGTGGCAATGAACAGACGCTCTGAATCGAGTATATTCGCAGCTCTACCCAATGAAACCATGTCTACACATCTTTTCAAAAAAGTACTCCTTTTTCACGTTTCCCCTGACAACACAAGATAGTATTTATAGCCCGACCAATCGTGTTTAGTCTTACATTTGTTGCGCTCCAATCAAATAGGAGTTTACATGGTAGGCTATTTCCGTAACGTAAGGTTTTTTCAAACACGTTATAAAAAAATTTTATGAGCAGAAATGATTTCATGCTGTCAGGCACCCCCACTATTTTATTTTGGCCATAACTTGGTAATTCCTAGACTATTTGCGTAACGTTTTACATATTATTTGTCAGCAAGTCCTAAGGAACCCAAATATACAAATTTAATGGAGCTAAGTGGCTGCGTTCAAAATATGCAATTTCTTCTACCTCCTGTTTCGAAGATGTGCTGTCTGGGTACTGTAATGTTTTCAAACGTAAA
The DNA here is from genome assembly GCA_024509875.1 of Oreohelix idahoensis. NCBI lineage: Eukaryota > Metazoa > Mollusca > Gastropoda > Stylommatophora > Oreohelicidae > Oreohelix > Oreohelix idahoensis. Next base: position 741,993 of record JAMPIV010009943.1, on the reverse strand, counting down.
CCCATCTAATGTCATCTTTTCTAATAAGCGTTTTCCAGGTTTTTTAAAACCTAACTCTGGGAAGGTTAGTGTTTTTATCACTGTCCGTCTGAAAAAAAGTTAGTGCATGTGGCCTTACACGCGTGATGGCAGCAATTGTGTATCGCGCGACGCGTGTTTAGTATTGCATGCTTCCTGCCTTCACTCGCCCCTCTCTCTCTCCTGCTTATCTGTCTTTTAGTTACGCCGTGTATAAAATGGAATGAATGAAATATTAAATTTAGGTCATTGATCAGTTTGCGTATCTCAAGTTTAGTACACGTTTCATTGAAGAAAGCGGGTAATAATATAGTAGGCTTTTACTATCAACGTGAAAGCGTTACAATTTGCAGACGAAGCAGAAAACAAGGGGGATTTCGAGTACAGTCATTGTGACAGCACTGTTCTTTTACCATTGTTCTTTTCTTTATTAAATGTATTTGTTAGGCTTTATATTTACCTGATAATTTATATATGTGGATTAGAATATTTCACGACAGTGCCATATAACCAGACAACATAAAAATTTAAAATCTCTGAGTTTTAGGGCAAGGGTTTCAGCTTCATGTCTCGCCATTTTGTCTACTGACTCGTCATCAGCAATTTCTATTAATGCATCATAAAATTCCTCAATATAATATCTTAAAGGACGAATGGCCTCGATTCTAGATTCCCAGCGAGTTGTACTTAGTGGCTTGGGCGTTAGAGTTGTAATATGTTTCTTAAGGATTCCCTAACGCAGTGTTGACGCTGAGAAAAACACATACAATTTCTGAACGGTTTAAAAAAATAAAACCACTTCTCTAGATGACATCGCGGCATCATTGACCACCAAGTTGAGAGAATGAGAACAGCAAGGGATATAAAAAGCTCTCGGGTTCAAGTCCCTAATATGTTGTTGAACTCCTGAATGTTTTCCTTTCATATTTGATCCATTGTCATACCCCTGGCCACTGTGGTGAAATTACAGTGATGCAACGTTAAAATTCCTCCATTTATAAAGTAAACAGGTAAAATAACATGTAGGGATAAAAATATAGGTAAGGTACGAAGATACATTCTCGCCCACGCCAGCGTTTTCTAGCGCCATTGAAACTAACTAGTTAGAACATGCAGACTAAACGACCTATCCTTTTAGACGGGGTAGAAACGGAGATAAAAGAAAAAAAATATGACGGTCTGAACACGTGTTTGAATCTAAAGACTAAAAGACGCAATTTGTAGTTTTTAAAGAAAAAAATTACGCCACTAGTTGACACAATGTAAGGAATTGGAAGAAAAACGACCTTAGCTCTTGTTAGAAACAGACGTATCTTGGACGTTTTACGGTAATTAGTCGTTTTAGTTTGAATATAGCGGCAAACGCCGTACACGAAGGTTCAAAAACAAATTTCAAAACTAACCTTGAAAAAAGTAGGTTTTTTTCTTAATAATAAGTTTAGGAGAATAAAAACTAGCTAGTTTGATAGCCCATCTTAATCTGAGAAATAATATACTTTTAATTACACAGACGGACAGATAACACGGAAGATATTGACGAAAGACTGTATTGTTCAATACAGACTAGCAGACAGTTTTTTGTGCATATTTTCACTAAAGTTACATTTTGACGTCCTTGAGACTAAAAATGCAAAAAACAAACTGCAGGTGGACTAGGGGCAGGGTAGGAGGATAGTAGCTAAAAATAACTTAGCATAGAATCTTAGAAGTAGGGGGAGACAAAAATTTGTGTAGTTTTTTCTTGTAGTTGGTCCAAAAACAAGTGTAATTTTGGGAAAAACCAAGTTGGGACGGACAGACCGACAGAAAAATACTACACACTAGACTGAGACTGGACCGAAATTGGACATTTGTAGTTTGAATATTTGAAAGGTTGAGGGGAAGTCCGCTGATTGGACAGAAGCTTTCATATTATAGAAAGAAAGACGCCCGCTAGTGCCATTTTGTAGAAGACTGTCCATTTACACAGTTCGTTAATGCTAGAGGTGTGATTTCCAGGAAATATTAAATATTATCAGTGGGACGCCCTAATCTAGCCAGCAGCTCAGCTGAGTTTTGCTAGTACAATATAACTGTGTTCTCAATTTTGAATTGTGGTAAGGGAAAAAGCATTTACCTTTTTTAATTTTAATATTTTGAGTGATTGATACTGCCATGTCATGAAAAATGATTACGACAAGTGAGTGCTTACTCTAGGTCCCCAGCAGCAGTCCAGGGCCTAGAGACAAACAAATAATATAGGAAAACATATCTAAGACTATGGAAGACAGATCTATATTTGAGATCAGTGGGAACATATCACCCACCTTATTGGATGGAAGAGGAAACTATTGAACATATTTCGGATGCAATGCAGTCATGGGAAACTGGTGCTATTTGATAACACCTGGGTGAGATGTGCTGAGTTGGTCAGAGAGATCTGACCCGATCTTTGTAATGTTTTTTTCGTTGTTGTGTATAAAATTGGTGCAGTAGGCAGTGTGTTGACACATGGCACAAATTTTGGTTTCAGAGTTTCTGGTCTGGCACTACGCTAGTGCCAGATGCTGTGTAGAATTACAAGAGTGGATGCCTGGGCAGCCTACCATTTTACTCCAGCTATTGTGAGGAGTGGGCCACTTGAATTCTTTACTGCATCGTCACAGGCCAGATAAGTGAAAACCTGGCCTGCTGTGGATTCATCAAACTTTTCCACAATAAATAAAGAAATAAAATCCTATTGTATAAACTCTATAACTCAGTCCATATTTCACAGACAATGAACATTATAAACAAAGATTGGGCATGATGACACCACCCCAACTAGACATCCAGTGCTAGTTTTCCAAAGACACTGTAGTTAGCATTAATATTAACCAATGTAACAATATATTTATGTATAAAATTTTCATTTGATTATTCAATATATATATGCACTTTTATTGATAAATACATATTGTTTCATACGTCCTGACCAGAAGAAACATTTGGTTCAGGACTAAATAAATTCAAAAAATTGTAAAATCTAAACTTCTAAAGCCAGTGTTAGTTAATTTGATCATAGAGCTTATTAGTATTATTAGACTTAGTGTTTACATGTGTGTGTCTGTATATTTAATTACCTACACATCACAATTTCATTACCCTAGACATTAAACGTAGCTAACATACATAATAGCAGAATAAGTCTGTTTGAGGTCATAAGTGGTAGCAGAAAGGCATTCTTTAACTCACATAAACTTTTATCTTCAGGAGCCTTCACAGCTGACCTCATCCAGTACACTAGGTAACATAGCAACCATACAATAACATAAAAAACCACTACAAGTATTGGGGGCTCGTCCGGGATTAGGTTTATCAAAGATATTAGGGTCTCCTGGTCCGGGAATTAAACTATTGGGGGCATAAGTTGTATAAATTTAACAGTGTCCCTAAAATTAAAAGTGGAAAGTAAAAGTTGATGAATCTTCACAGCCAGTGGTAATTAATTAATTAATATATTACCTTAGTAATTAGATTGTATAATTTACCTTCTTCTTCTTCTTCCGTCCTTAGCCACCGACCGTTAAATTGTGTGATATAGTATGGCAGATCTAGCCAAATTCAGATCGGCTGCTGTGCTGACGGCGAAGGAAATGAACATGGATGGTCAGGTTTTAATTCAATATGTAACTTCAGAATGTGACAAGTATATTGAAAGGGAAGATAGGAGGTTAGCTGAAGAGAAGAGGTTACAAATTGAGGCTGACAAAGAACTTAGGAGGCTGCAGATTGAGGCTGACAAGGAGGCTAGGGCATTGGAGGCAGAAGACAAGAGATTGACTGCCGAAAGGGAGGCAGAAGAAAGGAGATTGACTGCCGAAAGGGAAGCAGAAGATAGAAGATTGCAAAGGGAGCACGAATTACGACTAAGGGAGCTGGAATTACAAGGCCATGCTCCGGAAACTGGTGCCAGCCCCTTTGCCTCAGATGCCACGCCTAGTCAGGGAGCCTCAACCTCAGCTATGGGGTTTCATTTAGACCATTTTGTTGAGAAAGACGATGACATAGAGGGGTACCTAAGTAGATTTGAACTATTGGCTACTACGTATGGGTTGGAGAGAGAAAGGTGGAGTCTTAAGTTATCCCAGGGGCTTAGAGGTACTTCTTATGAAGTTTTTGCTAAAATGAATAGAGACGACCAAGACAATTATGACATGTTAAAGCAGGCTTTGTTATTGAGATATGAAAAGAATGGTGAATTTTATCGTAAGAAGTTTAGAAATGCCAAACTGTTGTCTGGGGAGACATACCACCAATTCTCTGCCAGACTGGAAACCTACTTGGAGAAATGGACTGCTCTGTGGAAGACCCAAGATCTCAAAGAAATGATCATGATAGAGTAATTAAGAGAGTCCATGGCTCCAGACCTGAGAAAATTTCTCATGGAACAAGGTGCAGAGAGGTTGGGGGAGGTTTTGAATGTCGCTGAGAGGTATCAAGCAGCCCAGGCAGAGGTAAGTGGCTCTAAAAAGAAACATATGGAAAATTTTAAAGTCCCACAGCACTTTAATAAATTTGATACCAGAGAACAAGGTAATAAAGGTAGGACAAATTTTGATAGGCCACGAAATGATTATCGTGATAGAAACTCACAGTTCAATTACCAAAAATGTAATGAAAGAAAACCTTTTAACCAAGGAAAGAGATGGTGCAAATGGTGTAAGAAAGACAACCATAACACCGAATTTTGTAAAAGGAAACCTTCAAACATTGCTGCAATGAAATCGGGGAACCAGAGATTAAAGGTTAATCCTAATGGACAGCAGGAACCTTATCACCCCCCCAGTTTGTGAGGATGTTATTTGTAATGGGGTCACCATAAGGTGCCTATATGATACAGGTTTGGATTATGATTCAGTTGTGAAGGCTAGTCTAGTGGACCCAAGTCAGTGTACCACGGAAACAGTGGAAATACAAGGGGCGACTAAGGACATACCACTCATGACACTTCCCATCGCAAGGATAACGGTGAAAACTCGCTATATGGAAGGAGAAATCAGAGCAGCAGTGATAGATGAACCAATCTACCCTCTGATATTGGGGTGTAGATACGTCTTCTTGGGGAATCCCGAGAGACCTGTGATCATGGCGACAGTGCAGACCAGGTCACAGTCAAAGGAGGAAGAAGGTTAACCTATAAATGCTCATCCAGAAGAGATGAGGAAGGCGCAGGCTGAGGGTAGGACACTCAAGTCATGTTTTAAAAAATTGCCCAAATGCCACACACCTCCAAGCAAGGGAGAGTATTTTATGAAGAACAAATTGATATACAGGAAGGCCGGAACTGGAACAAATGGTCACAACCAGCTGGTTCTTCCCACTTCATATAGGGAGAAAGTGAAGGAACTAGGGCATGCGATTCCCTTCAGTGGTCACATGGGGATCAGCGCCACAGGACAGCGTATAGCTTGTCATTACTTCTGGCCAGGGATAACGGAAGATATAAAAAGATATGTCAAATCCTGTCCAGAATGTCAAAGGGTAGCTCCAAAGCATTGGACTGCTCCTGCAACTCTAGGGGAAATGCCCATAGTGGGAACACCTTTTGAGAGGGTTGCAGTGGATATTGTGGGACCTCTCACTCGGACCAAGAGGAGGAACAGTTACATCCTTACTCTGGTGGACACTTGTTCTATGTGGGGAGAGGCGGTAGCCCTGCCATCAATTGATTCGAAACATGTGGCAGAGGCCCTACTTACAATATTCACAAGATTAGGATTCCCGCATCAAATCTTGACTGATAATGGCTCACAGTTCAAGGGGAAACTAACGGAAGAAGTTTTTAAGCTATTTCAAGCCAGACACTTTCATTGTAGTCCGTACCATCCACAAGGGAACGGCCAGGTAGAGAGGTTCAATGGGACTCTCATTTCTATCCTGAGGAAGCTGGCACATGAAAAACCTGATATGTGGGATCAATTTCTGCCCGCCGCGTTGTTTGCGTATCGGGAGGTACCACATAGTTCAACCGGGATGGCTCCCGCAACCCTGCTATTTGGGAGGCCAATAAAAGGTCCATTAGAAGCATTATTAAGGACCTGGACAGATGAGAAAGCAGAAGAGACTGTTACCTCATCATATCAATATGTGAACGAGCTGACCACTCGTCTGAAAGCTGGATGGAAACTGGCAAATGATAATTTGAGACAAGCCAGGAAGAAACATGCAGCGTATTTTAATAGGAAAGCAAAAGACAAGGAATTAGCTGTGGGAGAGAAAGTGCTTCTTCTACTACCCGGCAGCCAGAATAAGTTGCAAATTGGATGGCAAGGTCCATATACGGTTCTAGAGAAGGTGTCTAGAACAAACTATAAAATTGACAAAAAGGGGAAGGAAAAAATATATCATGTGAACCTTTTAAAGAAGTATCTGGACAGACCAATCCAGGAAAGCACCCCCTTACTGACCTTGGCTATCGCAACTGAAATGAAAAAGGAACCACTCACCTCACATGAATACCCATTACACCCCTGTGATACAGCCGCACAGGTAAAAGTCAGTAAGCACCTGACTAAAAATCAGAGGGAGAGAGTTCAACAGGTTCTGGAGGAACATACGGATGTGTTAACAGATAAACCAGGACATACAAATTTGCTACAGTATGACATGAAACTGGTAGACTCAAACCCAATCTGTATGAGAGCCTATTCTGTTCCGTTCGCGAAGGAGAAGGCATTGAAAGAGGAAATAGATTATTTGTTGAAAGAAGGGATTATTTCACACAGTGAATCTTCTTTTAGCTCCAGTGTAGTTTTGTTGAGGAAACCGTCTGGGGAACATATACTGTACATAGATTACAGGAAACTGAATGCTGTCACAGAAGGACAAGTGGATCCATTACCGGACACAAAACAGTTATTTGCCAGATTGAACAAGGCAAAATACTTTTCGAAGGTGGATCTTAGCAAAGGCTATTACCAGATTCCAGTGAAGCCTGAAGTTAGACCTTATTTAGCTTTAAGCACCTCGGAAGGACATTATGAATTCAACATGCTACCATTCGGATTGGAAAATGCTCCGAGTGTATTTTCAAGGATGATGCGCAAATTGTTGGATCCCTTGAATAATCCATGTATCACAAATTTCATGGATGATATTCTCGTCGCCACGGAAACATTTGAAGAACACATTAACGCTCTGAATATGTTATTTGATAGGCTCAGAGAAGCGAACTTAACTGCTAGACCAACAAAATGTTGTATTGGATGCAAAGAGTTGGAATTCTTGGGACATACTGTATATCAGGGTAACATGACCCCTGACCCCAAGAACTTGGAAAAACTGCAGAGAGCACCTAGACCGCAAACAAAAAAAGACGTGCGATCATTCGTGTCGTTATGTGGGTTTTACCAAAAATATATCAAAAATTTTAACTCTATATGTGCTCCTCTGACGGATCTGACTCGCAAGGGAAATCCAGATAAAATTGTTTGGTCAGCGCAATGTGAATTGGCATTTAAAGAGTTAAAGGCAAAACTCACTAGCAAGCCTATTCTCAAATTACCTGATTTGACTCAGGACTTTGTAGTGAGAACAGATGCAAGCAATGTAGTCCTGGGGGCTGCTCTGTTGCAAAGGTCCTCTTCACCCAATGGGAAACTGAACCCAGTCGCTTATGCAAGCCGCAAGTTGAACAAAGCGGAACAAGGATATTCCACAAGCGAAAAAGAATGTTTAGCGTTAATCTGGGCAATAAAAAAGTTCCAAATCTATCTGTATGGTAGGACTTTTGTGGTCCAGACAGATCACCAGCCTCTCGTGTTCTTATCTCAGGCCAAGCATGAAAATGCAAGATTGTTAAGATGGTCTTTATTGTTGCAACCATATCAGTTTAATATTGCATATATCCCGGGGTCACAGAATGTCGGTGCAGATTTCCTCAGTAGGCACCCCTGTGATCAAAATTAGAGTAGTTGGCAGGCGTGAGGAGTTAATTTTATCTATGTGTATCACTGGTTTTGGAACTTGCTTTAGTGCATGTTCTCAGGTGGGGAGATGTGTGGTGACGGTGTACTCTCCATAGAAAAAAAAAAAAAAAAAAAAAAAAAAAGCGAGTTGCATGATACTGTGGTTTCCGGTGCGCCTTCTGGCCCAGTATCTACGACTTTAGCACCTGTTCAACGGGAGAGTTTCTAGGCTCATTGAAACTAATCTAGTTTAGTTGCAGACTAGTAGACCTATTCGCAAGCACCTGGGGGTGTCAACTCTGAGCGGAAAGTTTAAAAAATGGCGGCGTCCGAGCACATGGTGAATCTAAAGGTCTAAAAGACGCAAAATAGTGTCTTTCCCGAAAAAATTCGCCACTATGCAACTTTGAGTTAGGGAAGAAAAACTGAGCTCCAGCTCTTTTAGAAACAGAAACATTTTATCCTTGGCACGTTTTACGGTAATTCTGGTTCTAAGTTAGCAGTTGGGGATAGGTGGGGTAGCACACTGTGCATTCCCCGTCATCCAGGGGGCTCTCCAACATGCAGAGCTTGCACAATGCTGTGCTCTGGTTCTATTCTCTCCCAAGGAATCCTCACGTCTGCACAGAGCACACTTCCCGATACCCACCACCTTGCCAGACCTCCATTGTAGAAATATCTCCTGCCCCCAGAACACCCTATTCAACGGCCAGTCAGTCAAGAGCCAGTATTACCTCTTCATCGTGTCCAAAATGATTTCCTTTTAGCTCAAGTGTGCAATGCTGGGTTCTCATCATGCTGCAACACAGGAGGGATTGTGGTGCTCAGCCATCTCTCTCAATTCTGCACCGATAAGTGACATCGGGGACTTAACTTTGCCTCAGTACTGGGAGGCCCCGTTTCCGGGTACACCACACACAGCCAATTGAGGCAACGGTCGCCATGGGCGTGATAGACGACAAACAGTGAAGAATGAGGCAAGAAAGCATTTAACCCATGAAGTGGGGGTGGATTGGTGCAGACCAGATAATTCTTTCAAAAGACCGGTGGGTTTGCCTTGTTCTTTGCAAAAATAGGGTTCAGCACCACTCCTGCAGCCCATTTAGTCTGGCCCCTCACCCAGGACCTGTCCGGCTTGGGTGACCCTGCCAGGAGTAAAACTCCCGCCGGCATAGCTCCCGGGATCATTGAGGCGCTCAAGCTCTCCAACCACGGCAAGGTAGGCTTACATGTGGAGAGATGTGTGGTGAAATTACAGTGATGCAACGTTAAAATTCCTCCATTTATAAAGTAAACAGGTAAAATAACATGTAGGGATAAAAATATAGGTAAGGTACGATGATACATTCTCGCCTACGCCAGCGTTTTCTAACGCCATTGAAACTAACTAGTTAGAACATGCAGACTAAACGACCTATCCTTTTAGACGGGGTAGAAACGGAGATAAAAGAAAAAAAATATGACGGTCTGAACACGTGTTTGAATCTAAAGACCCTCAAGACGCAGCAATAGAGACCGCAGTCAGCGACTCATAGCTTGACTGCCTGCGTCAGGACCAGCGAACCAGAGCTGGTCAAGACCGCACTCCACCTCCACGTGGTGGTCCTGGAAACAGTCTGCAGCTGTGCAGGCTGGCTGAGCGAGTGTGGATCGAAATGGGAAGGCAAACCCGGTCCTAAAAAATGCCGTGCAGAAGTCGGATGTGTCGACCGAAAGGTGCAGATATCACAGCTATGTTGTAAACAGACACAACGCAACCACCGTCCTTTTCAGGGCGAACGAAGAAGAAGATGAAGAAGAAGAATCTAAAGACTAAAAGACGCAATTTGTAGTTTTTAAAGAAAAAATTACGCCACTAGTTGACACAATGTAAGGAATTGGAAGAAAAACGACCTTAGCTCTTGTTAGAAACAGACGTATCTTGGACGTTTTACGGTAATTAGTTGTTTTAGTTTGAATATAGCGGCAAACGCCGTACACGAAGGTTCAAAAACAAATTTCAAAACTAACCTTGAAAAAAGTAGGTTTTTTCTTAATAATAAGTTTAGGAGAATAAAAACTAGCTAGTTTGAAAGCCCATCTTAATCTGAGAAATAATATACTTTTAATTACACAGACGGACAGATAACACGGAAGATATTGACGAAAGACTGTATTGTTCAATACAGACTAGCAAACAGTTTTTTGTGCATATTTTCACTAAAGTTACATTTTGACGTCCTTGAGACTAAAAATGCAAAAACAAACTGCAGGTGGACTAGGGGCAGGGTAGGAGGATAGTAGCTAAAAATAACTTAGCATAGAATCTTAGAAGTAGGGGGAGACAAAAATTTGTGTAGTTTTTTCTTGTAGTTGGTCCAAAAACAAGTGTAATTTTGGGAAAAACCAAGTTGGGACGGACAGACCGACAGAAAAATACTACACACTAGACTGAGACTGGACCGAAATTGGACATTTGTAGTTTGAATATTTGAAAGGTTGAGGGGAAGTCCGCTGATTGGACAGAAGCTTTCATATTATAGAAAGAAAGACGCCCGCTAGTGCCATTTTGTAGAAGACTGTCCATTTACACAGTTCGTTACTGCTAGAGGTGTGATTTCCAGGAAATATTAAATATTATCAGTGGGACGCCCTAATCTAGCCAGCAGCTCAGCTGAGTTGTGCTAGTACAATATAACTGTGTTCTCAATTTTGAATTGTGGTAAGTGAAAAAGCATTTACCTTTTTTATTTTAATATTTTGAGTGATTGATACTGCCATGTCATGAAAAATGATTACGACAAGTGAGTGCTTACTCTAGGTCCCCAGCAGCAGTCCAGGGCCTAGAGACAAACAAATAATATAGGAAAACATATCTAAGACTATGGAAGACAGATCTATATTTGAGATCAGTGAGAACATATCACCCACCTTATTGGATGGAAGAGGAAACTATTGAACATATTTCGGATGCAATGCAGTCATGGGAAACTGGTGCTGTTTGATAACACCTGGGTGCGATGTGCTGAGTTGGTCAGAGAGATCTGACCCGATCTTTGTAATGTTTTTTTCGTTGTTGTGTATAAAATTGGTGCAGTAGGCAGTGTGTTGACACATGGCACAAATTTTGGTTTCAGAGTTTCTGGTCTGGCACTACGCTAGTGCCAGATGCTGTGTAGAATTACAAGAGTGGATGCCTGGGCAGCCTACCATTTTACTCCAGCTATTGTGAGGAGTGGGCCACTTGAATTCTTTACTGCATCGTCACAGGCCAGATAAGTGAAAACCTGGCCTGTTGTGGATTCATCAAACTTTTCCACAATAAATAAAGAAATAAAATCCTATTGTATAAACTCTATAACTCAGTCCATATTTCACAGACAATGAACATTATAAACAAAGATTGGGCATGATGACACCACCCCAACTAGACATCCAGTGCTAGTTTTCCAAAGACACTGTAGTTAGCATTAATATTAACCAATGTAACAATATATTTATGTATAAAATTTTCATTTGATTATTCAATATATATATGCACTTTTATTGATAAATACATATTGTTTCATACGTCCTGACCAGAAGAAACATTTGGTTCAGGACTAAATAAATTCAAAAAATTGTAAAATCTAAACTTCTAAAGCCAATGTTAGTTAATTTGATCATGGAGCTTATTAGTATTATTAGACTTAGTGTTTACATGTGTGTGTCTGTGTATTTAATTACCTACACATCACAATTTCATTACCCTAGACATTAAACGTAGCTAACGTACATAATAGCAGAATAAGTCTGTTTGAGGTCGTAAGTGGTAGCAGAAAGGCATTCTGTAACTCACATAAACTTTTATCTTCAGGAGCCTTCACAGCTGACCTCATCCAGTACACTAGGTAACATAGCAACCATACAATAACATCAAAAACCACTACAGCCACGCATGTTTGCGATTGGAATATCCATGTCTGACAATTTTCTTAGAATGCATTCGGTTAACGCTGAGCCTATAGTGGCTTCTACAGCAATGAAACCAAGAAAATGCTCGTGAATGTTGATATCATCTGGATTCGTATTAACAAATCTTACAATTAGTGTTAATTGTTCAATGTGACTTACATCGGGAGTACAGTCTGCAACTACGCTATAATATTTAGCTTTCTCCACCATAGAAATTATTTCTTTTTTTAATGGTTCCAGAGAGAAGAGCAATCAATTCATTTTGAATGTTTTTCCCAAGGTAATGTTGGGTCGATCCACGAGCTACTCTCATTAAATGTTCACACATGGCACTATTGAATCTGGCAATCAGTTCAACAAGCTTTAAAAAATTTCCATTGTTAGGGTCATATAATTTATCAGATGTTCCAGGAAATGGCAAGCATTGTTGGCTCAAGAACTGGACAATAGCAATTAGGCGTTCTATTATGCTCCTCCAGTGTCGAACTTCTGAATTTAATAACTTTTGTTGCATTGAATCAATTGTCTGTACTGATTTAAGCCTGGACGATAATTCAATTCACTTTGTATGGGACTCCAAGTGGTTTCTATATGTTTCGTGTTCATTAAGATACACATACAAATGACCCCAATCATTATAGCCATCAGTAGTGAGTGACATTTTATTACAGGAAAACAACTTACAGCAGAAACAAAATACAGAATCTTTTTCTTTTGAATACACTAACCCTGATCGATTAATATTTTCTCCATTGCTTAGCTCCCTAGTGTAAAAATTTAGTGAAAATTTCCGACCATTAGAGCTGCGCGGAAAAATGAACTCATTTTTTGGTCTCTCTGGCAGGCCTTTTTTTACGATTTCCAGTCTTTCGGTATCGCTTAAAGAAGGATTCCATCTTGCCGGATCAGTGTACCTCTCAAGTTCATCAACTTAAATCTGGAATTGGAAACGGTCAAATCAGTCTCATTTTCGACATTTTTAGTAATAGCTACGTTACTGGGGTCCGAGTTAGAAGTACTTGCCATGAGCTCAGAATCATTTGTTTCGGTACATTTGCTTATTTTCTTCTGTCCTACATCAGCTGTTTCAGTTTTTAGATATTTATGTAAAGCCCCGCTATGTTTTTTAATATCGCGTTCTATTTCCAGTTTCCGTTTCCGATATTCGGCACCTGATAGTTTTTTTTCTTTTATCGGACATTATATCTATTTGAATATTAAAACTGTTTTAATAAACCCTACAATAAAATGTATTATTTAGTAATGAATGGAGGATTAAGCACTGTACTAATTTCCATAAAACTTTTAAAAATCTTATTTATCACTGTAACACATAGCACACTAACACTGAGCAAAATCAACTTCCTTGAATGCACACTCGAAAACAACTCAAACATTCAAGCCGCCAACATAGAACGGTCGATAAAAAAATAAATTCCTGATTCCCACGCCAAGTTAATTAATTCCCGTCTCTCTTTCAGCCATGCCGGAAAATTTATCGTGGCGGTCTTCAGTTGACCACTGAACACGGAAATATAATCCTCTGTGAACCACTGTGGTTTCGACCAAGTGAATAAATTGTACTGACGTCCCTAAAGAAATACCTTTTAGTGCCTTTGTAGGAGAAGATAGCATTAGGATCGTATGGCAGAACTATTAGTGATGACTTGAAAAACAGCTAAAGAACAGACCGCAGGTGCAAATATTTCTAGAGAAAACAGACAAAATGTGAAGGAATAGAAAAGTAAGGAATTTTAAAATAATCTAGACGAAACCTTCGAACACTCCGTGACACCATCCACAGAGGGTTTATTTCAGGAGCCGTTCAGGTTATTCAGTCAAAATCCCGGTCGATGACACTGCTACAAATGCCCGCGCCCGGGCTTGAACCTTGAACACTTGATCGCTAGTACAGTGTGGTAACCATTACACCAGCGCGGCTCCCAGGCGGAATATTTTGGCGGGATTGTAAAAATAAGTAAAAAGATTTTTTGCCGTCCCCCCCCAAAGCTTGCCGCCCCGTGCAAATGCACGTGTTGCACCGTCGGTAGAGCCGGCCCTGCATATGTTGCTACCGGAAAGATGCACGTTCTCAGAAGTTTTACTTTGATTAATTTGCTGGTGTTATGCCATAGGTTCTTCATTTTATTTAACCTCTGCATTGCTATGGCCAGTCTCCTTCTGACCTCTTTTGAGCAGTCTCCATTGATGTTAATTATGGAGCCAAGATATTTAAAATTTGTGACATTTTGAATTTCCTCATCATTGAAAACAAAAACCATGGTGACATGACGAGAGGAAAGAAGTCATCAGATTAAGCTGTGAGAACAGGTCCTGGAGCAGGTCGACCACTTTAAATACCTTGGAGCTGTCATAGATCTGAAGGGAGGCATCAAAGACGAGTTGGCTACCCGAAGAGCAGCAGCTGGGAGACTTTTTCAAGCCATAAATCGAGGATTCCTCAGCAAAAGAGAAGTTGGTAAGAAGACGAAGATGGCTGTATACCGCTCCACCTATGTCCCACTCTTGCCGTATGGATGAGAGTCATGGGCAATGACTACAACCCACAAAAGCCAGATTCAAACCTCAGAAATGAGGTATCTGAGGAAGGTGGTTGAAGTAACAAGAAGAGACATGGTCCGCAACCAGACGATACGTCAAGGGCTAAAAACCCAACTCCTGCAGACCCAAGTAGAACAGTCCCAACTGAGATGGTTTGGCCATGTCTGCAGAATGGGAGAAGATCGGCTACCACGACAAGCATGGGAAACTAAGAGCCAGGGATCCAGACCTCCAGGACGACCCAGAGTCCGCTGGGAGGACATCATTAGACAATCTTTGAAAGACCCTGGACTAGAATGGAACCAAGCCAGGAGGAAGACAGCCGATAGAATAGTATGGCGCTCTCTCTTACAAACCTCTACACCTCACGGTAGATGAGGAACGAATAAGTAAGTATATATATATAAATATATAGTGTGTTCATGTCTAAAGAATATGATCAATTGCCTATATGCGACAATGACATTATATCTCATGTTTCAATATTTTAAATAGAGGACATCAAAATTACCAAACTGTTTGTGTCTGTTTATTACTCTAAAATAGTAGTTTTCATCATACTTGTCATGGTGTGGCACAACAAAAGCAAATAATATAAACCGACGAAAAAAAAAATGCTGAATTGTTTAGTTTGATATTTAATTGACGTTCAGGAGCCGCGCTAGCGTAGTGGTTACAACACCGCTCTGGCGACCGGGTGATTCCGGATCAAACCCGGGCGACGGCATTTGAGGATTTTTCGTCGACCGGGATTTGGACTGGATTAACTCGAGACCTGGCGAGGACATTTGAAGCAGTGTCGTCGACCAGGGATTGGCGGCTCCTGAGCCGACCCAGCTCTAATGGGTACCTCCGAAATCGGCGAGTATCTGCCTGAATGGCGAGGGACACCTGTCTCTGTACAAGAAAAAAAGGGATACGCACGTAAAATCAATGTCAGGTTAGACATTAAAAATAACCTGAGATTTCTCCTCGAGTATTAGCGGGCGTACGAAAAAAAAAAAAAAATTGACGTTCATTTGTTGTTAAGTAACATCTTGTACAAGTAAGCGTTTTTATGTTTAGAAATCCTAACGTAAATGCAGTTTTAACACCCAAATCACCGAAACTAGGGTGACCATATTATGTTTTTTAAAAGGAGGACATTTTCTTATTTTTTTTACTTAAAAAGGAGGACAAAATTTTAAGAAAAGGAAGACTCATCAATTTCACTAACTCAATACATTTATGTAAAGTATCACGATAAAATATTTAGAAATACTTCAAGGAAATAAATTTTTTTTTTTTAATCTTCATAAAATGCATGTTTTAATAATGATTCCATCAAGCATTATTTTTTCAACATCACTAAATATTCAGTCTTTAACATTGTACTTTTCACTTGACATTATTATTCTCAGTAAGTCTGAATTTCCAACTAAATACTCATGGAACTCTGTATATGAAACATTCTTATAATGGTAATTTCCTATTACTCGTGCTTTTTTGCTCCGCAGTGAATATGTGTAGTTATGTGTTCTTTCGTAGCACTTAGGGTTAGGATTAGGGTTTGGGTTAAGGTTAGTGTTAACCCTAATCCATTGTACTGAACTTGTTATATTCCTTGTTGGATTCAGAAAATGAGCTCAGATGCATTCCATATGTTATTAATTCAGGCAATAAATTTATAACTGATAAAATTACAAACTTTATTATTAAAAAATTGAATGATTATGATAATGTGCATTATGATAATATGCACATGGAACTGTTTACCAATAAGCTATATTATTTTCTGTTAACTAAAAATGAAAGAATTGATTCATACTTAAAATAATTCATTTGTTATCACACTAAACCAGCAACTAAAAAAGCGGAACATCTTTCCTAATCGGGCCCCGGTTTACTATTCTTTGTTTAAGAGGCATAAATACTAACTTTTTTTATTTGATGCCTTTTATATTTAAATCATTTAGTCTTTAACCATGGACTAATTAATTAAATATGAATTGATTTTGAACAAATATACGCTGCTTATACAAAATTTATAATAAACCGGGGCCATGAATAGTAAAGATATTATAATTGTATATAATACTCTTCTTCTTCTTCAGGTGCCTGGTCTGGAACAGACATTGGCGATCATGACTGTGGTGAGTTGATGAGGTATAAATATGGTGATAGGGGACCTAGTGTACTGAATGAGATCAGCTGTGAAGGTTTCTGAAGATAATAAGTTTGGTGTGTATACAGAAGACCTTACTTGTTACCACATTTAGATCTCAATCAGACTTATTCTTGATCAATGTGAATAATAGCTTCGTTAAGTGTCTAGGACTCCTATATGGCAGCGAGACCTGGACGACCTATGCTAAGCAAGAAAGAAGGCTCAATACCTTCCATTTGCGGTGTCTACGCCGCATCCTCGGCATCTCGTGGAAAGATAAAGTGACAAATGTCGAGGTGTTGTCACGTGCTGGCCTTCAAAGTATGTATACGCTTCTTAGACAGCGCAGACTTCGCTGGCTTGGCCATGTTCGCCGCATTGATGATGGTCGCATCCCAAAAGATATCTTCTACGGACAATTAGCAGATGGCAAGAGAACAGTTGGGCGACCACAGCTGAGGTTCAAAGATGTGTGCAAGAGAGATATGAGGGCACTGGACATGGATCCAGCAACATGGGAGGATAAAGCTGCCGATCGCACTAAGTGGCGATGCTATTTACGGCGCCACCTCAGATTGGGCGAAGAGAGGCTCACACAAGAAGCAGAGGTGATGAGAAAACGTCGAAAGGAGCACCAGGAAAATAAGCAGCTGAGGGCTGTCACCTCAGGGGCGCATTCCCATAGTCAGTTATGACTGAAGGGGCTATTATTATTATTATTATAAGTGTCTAGGGTATTGTAATAGTGTTGTGGAATAATCTCAATACAAAACATATACAAACAAATATTAAATCCTAAGATAAACTCAACTAACTCCAGCTGTTAAATTTTATAATGAAAAATTTTCTGTTAAACTTTATTTGTCCTGAGCCTAAATATTGTTTTGGTCAGGACTTTAGTCAATGATAATCAATTTGATTGCATAATATAATTACAAATATATATATTAAAATATTTACATGCAATAGACAGTATGTCTATAGTACATGGGTACAATTTTCAAATGGATATTCTTTAATATATCTAATTTTTCTTTAGTTTTACTGGTAATATGAAGCATTATGAAGCATGTCGGGAATTCAATCAGGAGATCTTTAAGGAATAGTAATAAGTTGTTCCAGGCCAGATATCACTTATCTGAGCCCTGGAATCGCAGCAATTGCAGTCAGTTTGGCCAAACGCTTCACAATCCTCTGGTCTTAAGCCTCTTTTATAACAGCAGGTGTCAGAGACTCCTTGATCTAGTGCTGAATTGCTCTATCATTCAGTATCAGCATCATACAAGTACCAGCAGGAACCCCTGTCAAAGCAAGTTATGGTTCTGTCTTAATATCAAACTAATTCCTCCAAATTTACCTGTAAACATATATTTCACAAAAAGAACATTGTCAGCTCTTCTGACAACCTAGCTTCTCCACTTTCATGTGATGGAACAAATGGTACCAGTTTTCTTTTATTTTTCCCTAATGGAGGCTACGCCTCTGCCATTTCTGCCATACTTCACCATGCAATATGATAGGTGTAATGTTTCTGCATGATCATCATATATATTCCTGTAGTTCTAACGTTCTTAAATGGTCCATAGTATAATGCATCAACAACTAGGCCATGCCTAAGTCTGCCATGGAACCATTTAATTACAACCTTTTGTCATGGCCTTTTCTTATACATAACCCTTTTTCAAATCAAAAAAGTCAATAAAATCAATCTTACCACATGTAAAGGAAATATACACAGGTTATGATGAATAAGGCAAGTTAATATGGCACACTTTTAGATTTGCCCACTGTCCAGACTGATTTCTGTAGTTATATCTTATAAAACACAGCACAAGTCTGTCACCGCTTCCTGCTCTTATGAATATTTTTTTTAAAATGGCAACGAGCAGCGTACTCTTTCGTTAAGGTCACATGCCTTGGCCAATCGGGCTAAGCCTATCTTTATTTTTGAATTAACTTTAAAAAAATCTCTCACACTACTATGTGTTACTATCAACAACTAGATTCGTATATCTAAGTTAGCCAATCATACCTCGGCTTCCTTCAAAATCAAGCCAATCACCTACTTCGTATTATTTTAGCCTTCTTTCACCTACGTGTTTTCAAAAAAAATCATGCCATTCCATCCAAGCAGATATGACTCGACATGACAGTATCTCTGTTCTCTATATTTTTTATTACCAATATTTCATTATCTAATGGACTATTTAAACAACCAATTACATATTATTTGTCCACAAGTCTTCAGAAACCCGAATATACAATTATCATGAGACTAAATGGCTTATTTAAAAATACTGTCTTTTTTCGATCTTAGTTGTTTATTTTTAACTACTATCTGTCCACATCTTTTTAACTGTACTATCAGTATAAAGTCAGGAATCAGATGTAAAACAGGGGAATGTCATGTTTCCTAATAAGAATTAAACCTGTTTTCGAAACCTAATGTCGTGTCATTAGTTTTTTCATCACTGTTTATTTGAAATCGCCCTCACGCGTTTCGCATGTGATTGGCGTTCACTTTTGAATCGCGAGACGACGTAGTACTATTGCTTCGCTCCGTCTATCCTTTCTCGTCTCGGCTTAGTCCGTCTGTCTTTCTAGGTTAACCTTGTGCGTATAATTACATTAATGTTAGTATTTGTATCTAGGTCATTATGAAAATACAGTACACGTTTTATACAGGGGGTGTGGCGATACATTTATTTGAAGAATGCAGTAGGAAAAGCAGAGATCGTGTGTTGCGCCATGACTGCGTTATTAATCTCAGGCTTTTGCGCTATTGGGAAAGCACTGGTTTTGCTCCATTCTTCTTTCTTTCTTATATTTGCTTTCTGCTTTATATTTATGTTCTAATTTATATATGGGTATTATAATTTTTCACCACAATGACTCTCCAATCTTCTCTGTCTTTTGATAGTCTAATGAGGTTGTTGTTGCCCATGCTGTTGTTTGTTGCCCAGTTGTTTAAGCTTTCCACATAAATCTTTCTCTACCTTCCTCTTCGCCTGTGGTAAGAAATTCTCTACTCATAGAGGAATGAAAATCCACAGAACGAAAAAGGGGTGTGGGAGTTCATCAGGGGGAAATCAACAGCGCTCTGTCTCGACGGGTAAGACGTTAGAAAAACGCAGCCAGGAGTCAATCCACAGTGCTGAGTACATTCAAGTTGATCTGCCTGATGATGATCTCTCACACTTCTTGGACGGGAAGAGAAATGCAATCAAGTTTCCACCTGCCAGTGCAAAGGGGCTTTGTTACTTTCACAATTGCCTCCACGGCTGGCGGAGTTGTGGATTTTAAAGTTGCTACCAAAGTGAAATGGGTTCATTTTCGATACAAGACAACAGGAGGCTGAGACACTTGGGAGTCATGACCCAAGTGGGCCCGCCCCCCTTAGAGTGTAAAGGAGTATACTGGGCCGAAACACTAGTCCGATGGGGGGGGGACCTCTTCTGATGATCAGATTGCCTCCTGTTGTATCGCTTTGTAAAGAGTTTCCTATCATCTCTTCCTCTCCTACCTGGTATTTTCCCACATAAGACTAATTCCTCCACTCCTCCTCTTCTGTTAATATGTCCCATAAATTTCATTTGTCTTATTTTTTCTTAATAGCATATTCAACCTCGTCTTTCAATATGGGTGGACCTTCCATGTTTTTTCTTATGTTTGGTTTATCGCCTCTATCATCATCATATAGCTCCTCTATATATTCTGACCATCTATATAAAATATCTTCCTTGTCCATTAGAATATTTCCTTCTTTTGACTTTGTACATCCTGTTTGAATGCAGGTACGCTGCCCTGATATTTCTCTTACTTTTTTGTGCATAATTTTATTATCACTATATCTTCTTCTTCTTCTTCGTTCGTCCTGAAAAGGACGGTGGTTGCGTTGTGTCTGTTTGCGCCTAAGCTGTGATATCTGCACCTTTCGGTCGACACATCCGACTTCTGCAGGGCATTTTTTAAGGACCGGGTTTGCCTTCCCATTTCGATCCATGCTCGCTCAGCCAGCCTGCACTGCTGCAGACTGTTTCCAGGACCATCACGTGGAGGTGGAGCACGGTCTTGACCAGCTCTGGTTCGCTAGTCCTGACGCAGGCAGTCAAGCTATGAGTCGCTGACTGCATTCACTATTGCTGCATCTTGGGGTCCCTTATCACTATTTGTTACTCTCGATTTCTTTGCATTGCGCTTTGAGCCATTCCTCTTTAGCCACGTTGCATTTCCTCTTGATTTCTCTATTAACTTTCTGATATTCTTTGTCATCAATTTTCGCCAGTCCATGAGGTCTAAAAGTTCTTGTGTCATCAATTTTTTATGTTCCTTTTTCCCTGGATTGAGAATATGTTCTTGCATTGACATCTCAATACATTTATTGAATTCCTACCATCTCTCCTCTATCGATGTAAGGCCAGCGAGTGCTTCGAATTTATTCCTTACCGAGATGGTGAACTTTTCTCTCATCATCTCATTGGTCTTCAACATGTTTGTTTGGAACTTGGGGGTTCTTTTTGATTTCTTGAGTATTTTCAGTTTCACTCTTAGATTACACACAACTAGAATGTGATCACTACCACAATCTGCCCCTGGCATCGACTTTGATGACTCTAAGTCATTCTTAAAACGCGTTTGTATCAGTATGAAATCAATCTGATTTCTAGTTCTGTCGCCTGGGCTTTTCCAGGTCCAACGTCTCCTTGGATGAGTTTGAAACCATGTATTCGAAATCGAGAAGTCATGTTCTTTGCACCATTCTATAAGCTTTTCACCACGTTTATTTAATTCACCCAATACAAATGGACCGACTATATTTTCAATTCTTCCTTGTAAAACTTTTGCGTTAAAGTCCCCCATTACGATCTTTATCTATAATAATAATAATACTAAAACTTCAGACCTAAGGGTCTTTTATGTTTGGACATGCGCCCTAATATAACCGACTAGGTTGAACGGGACGCGCCTCGCCATAACGAGGCAAACAAAAGTTTTACATTAAAAA
The DNA here is from genome assembly GCA_024509875.1 of Oreohelix idahoensis. NCBI lineage: Eukaryota > Metazoa > Mollusca > Gastropoda > Stylommatophora > Oreohelicidae > Oreohelix > Oreohelix idahoensis. Next base: position 720,401 of record JAMPIV010009943.1, on the reverse strand, counting down.
AAATATTACTAAACAATAATGATTGAATTTGATAATTGCATTGTGTTAACAAGAAATATAAAATCTTGTTAAAATGTATTATAGTTTTACTTACTCAGTGAACAACAATTCGATTTTTTTCAGAATTTTTTTTTCGTATTAAAAAAAATAAAAGTCGATTTTTTTTCTTCTTTTTCTAATTTTGTTTAAAAGCCGGACATATCGTATTTAAAAAAAGGCGACCGGGCGCAAAATGGTGATGTAAAAAGCCGGACAACTCCGGCAAGATCCGGACGTATGGTCACCCTAACGTAAACGGCGTTTGTCATTTATTTGTATCGTTACTTCTCGCTCCTTTTTTTTTGTGTGAAGAAATGTATCGTCTGAGTATCAAAAATTGTTGAAAGAATAATCTTCAACCAGTTTCTAGGTTCGGACATTTGTTTGACCTCCGTTAATTTTTCCTGTATGAATTGTTATAATAGTTAACATTTAGCATCGACATTTATGTTGGTTTGATCCGTTAACATTAGCCAATAGTCCAAAGCGATTTTTAAGTTTCACGTTTTTTAGTAGCTCTATTTGCGAGTTCCTTTTCCGTTGTTGTGATAAAAATGGTAGGTACTGTAGGGTTATTATTGTTCAATATATCGCACAAAATCTTAGTTTATCTCGATATCTGAACAAAGTAGTACTCTTTTTACATATCATTTTAAGCCCATACTTTGTAACAATTTTGACCGTGATGCACTTACATTTATTTAAAACTGGGTAAATGGTGGAAAAATCATCTCTTCATTAACAAACGAAGAGTTTTGTTCTTGTGGCGAAAAGCTGTCATTCTTTTGTCCTAGGATCAGCCCATACGCCTTCTCGTAGCTTCTAGACAAGAGCCTGGCGATACCAGGTTTCGAGCCCTGAACCGGTAGCTTTACCACGAGAAGTAAACTCCTTAACCACTGCCAATTGGACTATCATTTACTTAGTTGAAGAACTGAATTGCTACAATGATAGCAGGGAAATTGATTAGCCTAGGCCTACTAAACCTCACCGATCAATTCATTTATCAACCATACTTAGGCCTAATATTTTCATCAACAATCAAGAGTATTCGGGTGAAAAAAAAAGGTTGAATGACAGTTTATTGTAGGCCCACATTGCCATCTTTGTTTAGGATTTCCTAACCCTTACCCCTCATTACTGCGTCTCTGAAATCTTATTTGAGGTTGTATTGAACATATGAACTGGATTGAAATGAAGAACAGTGGGCTGTCTATTTAATAGAGCCTTAAACATCTATTCAGAGATGCAGTAAAAATTGGTTAGGTTTAGGTATCTTAACCCTAACGACCTTTAGCAGCTGCATCATGCCTGGTAGGATACAGTGTTTTGGTTAGAAATTGTTTATTTCAATGCTCACCTACGACAAATAAAATAATTGTGGTATGTAGGGCCTACAAAGTTAAACTATAAATCACTTTTCTCTTTACTCCCAGTGGAAAACGTGGATAGGGCCTAATCCAAACTGATTTCTGATTGTCATAACTTAAACTTTTGATTCTCTATCCAGGCTCGTGTCAGAACAAAGACAGTTAAAAAGGCATCCCGTGTAATTATTGAAAAATATTACACCCGACTTACAGGTGACTTCCACACAAATAAACGTGTTTGTGAAGAGATTGCTATTATCCCCAGCAAGAAGCTGCGAAACAAAATTGCTGGGTAAGCTGAAGATTAAATCAGAATTCCTGTAACTATGAAAGATTCTGAGATGTTTAATTAGTATTAATATAGCCTACATACTGTTTGCCTGTAATAATTTCAATTCTGTTTATAGCCTATGTCACATCATACAGAAATGCCAGTGTGTCCAGTTGAAAGATACATTTTAACCTCACTGGCATGGTAGCCACACTGGTGTAACGGTTACCAAATTGCGCTGGCGATCAGGTGTTTAAGCCCGGGCGTGGGAATTTGAAGAAGTGTCATCGACCTGGATTTTGACTGAATAACCTGAACGGCTCCTGAGATAAACCCTCTGTGGATGGGAAGGAGCAAAGCTCCTGACCGGGTTGGAAGGAAAGTCCGCAGCCTCTCCAGCCTCGCAATGACATGTCATTGGGCTGAAGGGCTGAAAGCCCAAATGCCGCTGGTTAAAAAAAAAAAAACCTCACTGGCCCAGTGTTTCTTTCTATAAAAATGAGCAGTTGGCAATAATGTTGCCAAAATACTGTAATGATTCATGAGTTAAAGGAATTTTAAAAATGTTGTTTCTGTGTTATGTATGTTGGATTATCATATAAATTCCAGTACAATTGTAGTTTAATGCAATGACCGAAAACAGTGAAGAAAAATCAGCAGTTAAAAGGTTTAACACAATAGTTCCATCTGTTATTACAGATATTTTGTTTTTGCTGTTAATCAACTAGGTTTGTTACACATCTCATGAAAAGAATTCAAAAGGGCCCAGTCAGAAATATTTCTATCAAGCTTCAGGAGGAGGAGAGAGAAAGAAGAGACAACTATGTTCCTGAGGTTTGTAATGTTTTCTACCACAATGTGTACAGTTTGTTCTCTTGGAGTCTGATGATCTGGTATTGGTGGTCTTGAGTAAATGAAGATAACTTATAATAATAATAAGAATAGCTCTTGCACACATCTTTGAACCTCAGCTGTGGTCGCCCAACTGTTCTTTTGCCATCTGCCAGTTGTCCGTAAAAATCTTATCGGGATGCGACCATTTTCCATGCGGCAGACATGACCAAGCCAGCGTAGTCTGCGCTGTCTAAGCAGTGTACATACGATTTTAAGATAATGTAGTAATTAAAAAAAAACTAATCAGCAGTTATGGTTATTAGTAAGTGTTAGAGTATGTGACTTAGCGGTAAATTAAATAAATGTTACGTTGTCTGGCATGCCTTGGAGGTCATTGACATGATCTGGATTTTTTTGATGTAACCTTATACATATAAACAAAAGCTCATTTCTGCAGCAGTCTCTTGTTTTACCTAGATCTACTGGGGTATTGTAAAGTTGCTTTCTGTTTTTTAAATGATTTCTTCACTCCTAGTGAGGATTTAAAAATCACTTTGTAATTCATACACCTATTTTGGGGATCAAGATCTAAAGCCCAGTCTCCACGTAAGAGGTTTTCCTGTCTGTCTTTAAGGTTTTTAAATATCAACAACAATAAATTGAAAACAGTTTATCAGAGACATTATATATAAAAAAGGTAAAGGATCCCGTTACACGCCCATTGAGGCATATTGGGAATATAGTGTTAGGCCCATATTTTCTTGACCATCGGCACACTAGGGGAGATGTGGTCAGCATCATGCCGGCCGCCTTAACCTTCCCAGAGGTGCTCTGGTACCCATTTGGGGCTGGGTCAACCCAGGAGCCGTTTGTGGCCTAAAAGATCCCACCTCATCTGGGGATCGAACCATAGACCACTGAGCTAGGAAGCCAGTGCACTAACCACTATGCTACTGCGGCTCCTATTATATATAATGTAGTGTAATTATTGATGATTACGATTTTAGGTCTCTGCACTTGAGATGGATATCATTGAAATTGACCCTGATACAAAAGAGATGCTGAAGACTCTGGTAAGTTCAAGAAGTGTAATGTGCATATCATTATCTTTAATGTTTATCAAAGTGAGTGTTTGGTGTTTCTTTCTCCTCCAGAAAGTCAGAAGGAGGAGGTCCTTGTTTGTATTTCTTCATAGCTGAATGAACCATCAACTATTCAACTATTATTCTCAAGATTAATAGTTGAACAAAGTCTGGAATAGAATTCACCACTATACATCGGATTTGTGGACTACGAAAAGGCATTTGACAGTGTAGAATCACTTTGGAAATTGATGAGGCATTATGGAGTTCCCCTGAAGATCATTAATTTAATAAAGAAAACATATGAAATGACATGCAGAGTTCTTCATGAAGGACAGCTTACAGAACCGTTTGGGATAAGAACAGGAGTGCGACAGGGATGCCTCTTGTCTCCATTTCTGTTCTTACTAGCAATAGACTGGGTTACAAGAACATCGACAACACACAACAGAAATGGAATCCAGTGGACTCTGACTAAGCAGTTGGATGATCTGGATTTTGCTGATGCCTTGGCTCTTCTGTCCCATAACCGTGATCAGATGCAGGACAAATTGAAAACACTTGATGAGAGGTCACAGCAATTGGGTCTGAAAATACACCGGGAAAAGACAAAGATAATGAGAATAAATGCAGGTAATGATAACAGGGTTGAATTTGAAGAAGCACCAATACAAGATGTAGAATCATACACATATCTTGGCAGCAATATAGACAAAGTTGGAGGGACAGACAGTGATATCAAAATAAGAATACAAAAAACAAGAGGAGCTTTCATTGCATTGGGAAATATATGATCAAGAGAAATCAGATTGAATACGAAAATAAGAATCTTCAACTCAAATGTGAAGTCAGTCCTATTGTATGGCTCTGAGACATGGAGAACAACAAAGACAACAACCAAAAAGCTACAGACTTTCATAAATGGGTGCTTGCGTAGAATAGAGGGATTAAAATGGTATGACAAGGTTACCAACGTGGAACTGATGACAAGAACTAAACAAGTGCCAGTGGAACGAGAGATGAGAAGAAGACAATGGCAATGAATAGGACACACACTGTGGAAACCTGTTGATAGCATTACAAGGCAGTCCTTGTTCTGGAACCCCCAGTGCAAGAGAGGCAGAGGTAGATCAAGAAGCACATGGAGAAGAGAGCTGGAGAGGTGAAAATGATAAGGAGAACGTGGAAAGAATTGAGATGATGACAGGAGGACTTGGCATGTGTTTGTTGAAGGCCTATGCTCCTTTGGGAGTGGAGGGTTATGAATGAATGAACGATGTAAAAGGTTAGCACTGAAAGACATAAGGTTAAAATGTTCACAATTAGGGCAGATTGTTCTCCTGTTAGATGGCAAAAAAAAGCTGCTGAAATAACTGTTGCATTGATTTCTTTTACTAAAAGAAAGGCAAGCTAGTCATTTGCTAAAAAACGTGATTGGCTGAAAAAGTCCACCCAAAAAATTGGTAACCAGTTACATTCCTTTTCATAATATAGGCAGCAGATGAGTCTTTCATTTGAACTACGTGTCAGTGAATAATATGTAATAGTAGGGGCTGATACATTTTGTTGTTGTTTCACTAAAAGTGGGTGATTCAGAGACACATTTTTTGAAGAATATTGTTGATGCTATAGCAAAAAACTCTTGATCACTGGATTAACAGCTGTGTGAAACAGATAACAGGTGCACCAGGGCGATGGCTTCCATTCTTCTCAATTTTTTCCTGCTAACGGAGAGTTCCAGTAGAACACAGAAAACTTTCCCCCATTTTTAATTCCTTCAGTTTAAATTCATTGTCATATGTTGTGCTTATGCTGTCTACCTGTGTTAATTTCATCATGTGTATAGACTAATGCCAGAAAGTTTGTCTTTGGGAGCTACACATTCTTTGTTGCTATTTTCATTGTAACATTAAAAAAAACATAAGTGCTTCAGGCAGATGAGGTACTTAAAAGAGAAACTAGACCAATGTAATTTTACTTTCAATCCATGTCACATGAATGTTTAAGCATCTGCTAACATCTTTTTCTTATGACCAAGCATGGACAAAAGAATATCCCTTTGCAGTCCTAGGTGACTGCTAATATTTCTACCCTGAACGGCCACGCAAAGAGACATAACTCTTTTTTTAAACTACTAAAAAGAACCATAGGCCATATCACCACCATTCCTGGACTTCCGTCCAACAGAGTAGTAGTTGTTCAACTAAGGCTGCTGAGCTTCTTGCTCTTTTGCAGCCAATACCAAGTTGAATACTCCTTGGTATTATCTGCTAAGTTTGGTATTGTCTACACTGTAGATCTAGGCTTTTCTGCCTTTCCGAAACATGCTGAGTTGAAGTCATGAGCTCATTTTAGAGCCATTTCTCAGCTCCCCCTGCCTATCACTGGGTCCATAGTGAGAACCTCCTGCATGCAGTCAACCAGTTCAAAGCCAAAGAATCACACCTGGGGCTCAAGTGACTTCTCTAAGCTTGGTGTGCAATGCTGGGTTCTCAACAAGTTTCACCACAGAGGGAATCCCTGGAAGAGTGTGGATGGTTTAAGAGTCAATGAGGGTGTAATTAGCCTCACAAACAGGTTCACTTCCACATATGTATATTGTAGCATTGTGCATGTCTGGTGGTCATATAAAGATGACTCCAGATATGTCTCCATGCATCCAACAGGGTAGTATGATCTGTACTGGTCAGCAAAGTCCACACCACCCATATGTTTGTTGTGAGTATGGGTTCAGGAATCTGAAGATCACGTGGTTCATCTTTTGTTCACCGCAAAACAGTTCCCCATGCTGGCATCTGCATTTGTTGAAATGGACACTTGATGTTTATCACATCAAGTTGTTACCAGTAAGTTCCCCTTCTGTGCCATTCTAACTTCACTCCTTTTCTTTTGTCCATATGCAACAGCCATCCCTTTCTGTTAGTACAAATTGTTGCACTTTAATGGGTGTTTTTCAATAAAAGATCCTCTGCAAGTTTCACACTTGTGAAATAGTTGTCAAAATATAAATGATGAACCATTGTCTAAAAATTGCTGACCAGAATTGAAGATGACATGATGGCCATGTGTCACTGGGTCTTGCATTTTTCCTGCATAAAATTGGAAGTTACACGTATCCATTGCGAGGGTCAGCAATGCACCACACTTTGGTTCCCCAAGAAGGTTTAGCTTTAATGTACTGTTTAAAGTCTACCACTAAAGCTGATCATGGATGAGGTCCAGTAGTAGGCATATTTTGAACTAACGATCGTAGCCAGGCTGTCCTTTGGGAACTGCATGACAGCTGTCATTTAAATGCAGGTACTGATTAATTTTATTGAATTTGTTTTTGGCCATTACATCAGTCTTGGATCAAGGGACCAATACAAATCAATTTCAGGCAGGATATGCACTCCACAAAACATGAAATTTATATAGAAGAATTTTTTTTACTTCATCAATACAAGCAGGATGCCAGTATGAATTCTTTGTCCCTTTCTTTGCATGGCACTGATCATCATAAAGGTATGTCTGATCAGCGACACGCTGGTAACATTCCTCGGGAATAAATAATGAGAAGAAATAAGCTACTGCATCTTCATACAGATAATGTCGAGGTCCTGGGAGCTCTCGAACTGGAATAATTCCACAGGAGTAAAAAAAACTCCATCCATTGTCGCAGGCTGTTATAGTTTCTGCATTAATTTCTTCAATTTCACTATCAATTTTGTCACTTTCACTATCGCAGATAACTGATTTATTGTCCACATCAATATTAGATTCATTATTGGAGTTGTCAAAAACTGCCGCCCTATGCCCTCTGTGTTCATTCACCATCTCTTCCATCGCTTGAAATGCCATTTTATGAAGTATAATAAAATAACAAACAAAAATCAATCATCGAACGTAAAAACCTGCGCCACATATCAAAATAAACGTTGAAATGTCTACAATCAACCGGAAACGCAAAATCTCGTACTGGCAAGACTTCCGTTGTTGCTTAGCTACAAAATCCAACGATGACCGTTGCCTCAATTGGCTGTGTGTCGTGTTCCCGGAAACGGGGCCTCCCAGATCAGAGGGACAGTTACGTCTAAGGTAAAGGTAGGTAAAGGATTCCGTTACATGCCCATTGAGGCATATTGGGAATATGGTGTTAGTCCCATATTTTCTTGACCATCGGCACACTAGGGGTGATGTGGTCAGCATCACGCTGGAGTTACGTCTACGAGCGAATGCAAACAACAGCTACAAAATAAACAACCTACTATCGGGTGGTTTTGGGCAAATCAGCCCGTATGATAAAAGATAAAATATGGGCACTTTTAGGTGAATTGTACTGGAAAGGGAAATATCAGTTTTCATAAAATTGGACCTATAACAATGATTGAAGTAGTACAAAAAGATGCAGTTAGCCGTGTTTCAACCATTATTTCTATTCCTTTTCAGTACTACTTCAAATCTGGGGTTACATATTTCAGGGAAAATGTGAATTTCTAAAAGCACAGAAAAAATAACCTAGTTTATACATTTAGCTTTCCCCTTCCCCCAAGTCTTCCCATTCTTCCCTGCCTCTAAAGGTTCCTTAGTAGAGATTTTCAAGTACAATCAAACCCCGCTTTACGCCACTTCGCTTTTACGAAAGACCTAAATTAGTACCTGTTTTCGCTAACCAAAGAAATCCGAAGAGGATTCTCGCTTTTACGAAAAAAAGGCGAAAAGCGGAAAAAGCGTTCAGCGTTTGTTTTGCAGTGAGCAAGAACTACTCTCAGCATCAAGCCACCTTAGCTTTGAACTGTGTCTGTGAGCATCTGTGCTTTACCTCAATTTTATTTGTGCATCTGCTAGCAGGATGTGTCCTAAGGTATCAGAAAAGCCAAAGAGAACTCGTAAGGGTGTTACGCTTAGCGTAAAACTGGACATAATTAAGTGTTTCGATCGTGGTGAGCGAAATAAAGACGTGCGTGCGTTAAACTTGCCTGCGTCCACCATTCGTACTATTTACACGCAGAGAGAAAGAATCTTGAAAGCTGCCGAAGTTACTATTGGTTCTGCTAGTAGCAAAGTGGTCTCATTTAGTCGGCATCCAGCATGAGTGGATTGATGGGTGTACAAAGCGTGGTGTTCCGTTAAGTTATCTTATACTTAAGGAGAAATCAGTCAGTCTATAAGCTGAAACAGAAAGCACTGGACGATGGTGATGAAAGTGTTGCGAAAGTGTAATTTAAAGGTAGTCATGGGTGGTTTGATCGGTTTTTGAGGCGAGGTATGATTTGCTAGGTTAATTTTTGGGTCTGGGAATGCTTAAAAATGTTTCCATTATAAATTAATGGTAATTGCTTCTTCGCTTTATGCCATTTCGGCTTACGATAGGTTTCATAGGAACGCTCTACTTTCGGATAGCGGGGGAAACCTGTATACATGTTTTGGTGAATTGTACTGCTGTGTCATTTATTTCTTTCCAAACAAAGCAGCATTGTCTGAACACTGGTGCTACAAAGATTAAGTTTGGTTATATGTATTTTTTAACGTCTAAACATTTTTTTAAGGAGTATGTATGCTTGACCTTGCTTGTTGCAGGTACATCATCTTTATTTGCATTCCAGTTTAGTCACTGCTTGTCAGCTGTGTAATTCTATCCACATCTTGTGTGCATCCTTCCAATATAATATTTTAGCTTTGTTTTTGTTGATGCTTATTGGCATTTCAGATGTGGTGTAATGCTGAATGTTGTTGTGACCAAGCTTGACACATGCGATTTATACTTGCAGTGAGAATGGAAGTCAATTCATGAAGTGCAAGTTTCACTGGCTAGTGTCTTCTTCTTCTTTGATCCTTAGCCGCCGACCGTCAAAGCAGTCAGTGGCCATCATTAGGTAGGGCAACAACAACTTGATTCCACTTTGCTCGGTCGGTGGCCATCCTTCGTACAGTGCCCCAACTCTGGTTCATTCTTTGCATCTCAGCCTCCACAGTCCTCCGCCAGGTTGTTTTTGGTCGGCCTCTCTTTCGTTTTCCTTCAGGGGTCCAAAGCATAGCTGTTCTTGTGATGGCATCGGGGTCTCTTCTGAGGACATGACCAACTGTCGTGGAATATTCTAATCCACATATATAAATTATTAGGTAAATATGAAGCCTAACAAATAAAATTAATAAAGAAAAGAGCAATGGTAAATAACAGTGCTGTCACAATGACTGTACTCGAAATCCCCTTGTTTTCTACTGCGTATGCAAATTGTAACGTTTCACGTTGATATTAAAGGCCTTCTGCAACATACACGCGTTTCCCAAACACACAATAAAATGTGCTGCCTTTCTAAGAAAAACCTTGAAACATGCAAGTTGACCTAAATTTTAAATTCCATTCATGTCTTTTTCTACACTATGTTACCAAAAACGAACGAACAGATGGACTCAAGTACAAAGAGAGAGAGGGGCGAATGAAATCGGGAACGCATGCAAAATTAAACACGCGTCGCGCGATACACAATTACTACTATCACGCGGGTAAGGCTACAAGCACTAACTTTTTCGGACGGACAGTGATAAATTCACTACCCTTCCCAGAGTTAGGTTTTAAAATCACAAAAAACGCTTATTAGGAAAGATAACAATAGATGGGTTTACGGTTGAAAACATAACAGTACCCAGACAGCACATCTTTGAAACAGGAGGTAGAAAATACATATTTTGAACGCAGCCACGTAGCTCTTTTAAATTTGGATATTTGGGTTCCTTAGGTCTTGCTGACAAAGAATATGTAAAACGTTACGCAAATAGTCCAGGAATTAATAAATTATACCCAAAATAAAATAGTGGGGATGCCTGACAGCATGGAATCATTTCTGCTCATAAAATTTTTTTATAACGTGTTTGAAAAACCTCACGTTACAGAATTAGCCTACCATGTAAACTCCAAATTGATTGGAGCGCAACAAATGAAAAACTAACCACGATTGGTCGGGCTATAAATACTATCTTGGTTGTTAGGGAGACGTAGAAAGGTAACATTTTTTCAAACACTTGTCGAAACGTGGCCTCATTGGCTAGACTCGCTGATATACTCACTTAGGAGCGTTAGTTCGAGACCACTAGTGCAAATAAGCTTGAAAAAGCGACAGTGCGTTGAAGCCAGCTCACATTTTTGCTAAAATAAAAGCCTGGAACATAAGCAGATGGGAATTTGTGCCAGTAATTGTGCCAGAATTCATTGCTAATCAACGTATCTGTGTTTATTTCCATGAAATTGTGGTAAGCTTGAACCATTCAGTATCTTTTAATGAAAATTGAATGTAAATTGTTAATGTATGCCTGTATATATATGTGTAGTTCAGTGGCAAACAGGAGATAAAGCCTATAATGCTCCAGCCTGAACAGAGGGTGTCGGAGGGAAGTAAAACGGCATGGAATGGCCAAACAGTACACTGACACCTAGATGATTGATTAGACAGAAATAATGCTGGAAGTGCAGAGGCGTGGTAACCATTAAGGAGGTAAATACTGGTATAAAGTATTTCAGATGAAGCTGACAGTTGGCCTAACGCTCTGAACTCAATGTTTGTGTTGTATTGTGCTCAGTGTAGAACTAGAGTATCAGTTAGTTATGAAGTAGAAGGTACATCCTTCTTGATTTCAGGGACCGTGGTCTTGATGGTACTGAGCAGCACCTGGTCAGAGCTTTGCTGAATCCAGAGTCGGACAGCATACTCCTTGGTCCATTTAGCTATCAGTGAGGTGTCTCCAGAGCCCAGAGGAGAATTCGAGCAGAGGAGTCCTTCCCTGCCGCCATCACGCAAGATAAGCTGATTTGGCCAGCTGAGCTCAACATTATGTCCCCTCATCTTGAAATGACTTTGTAAAAATAACCTTAAGAGGGGAATTTAATTGTCTTAATATCAGGAACTGAGAACATCTCCAATACTAGTCCCTAAAGACAAACTATTGAAGTCATGATGACAAATACCAACAGAGCTTGAACAAAACAAAACCAGTATTACCTCATTTTACTACTACTACACAACTGACACACATAGGATATTTGTAATAATATATGTCACTACAATATTCATATTAAATACATTCTGTACATAACTTGTAATTTAAATTGATTGTGATTCCTGGTTCCCTTGTAGTTGAATCAGGATCCATATTCATTCATGCCAGTAATGAATACATATTGTTATTTGAAAGTTATCAGTGACTCTTTTAAGATATCCTTGTAGAGTGTTATATGTATGTGAGTGTCACAGTGTTGTCAAGAGTAGTGGATTAAATTAAATTGTTTATCTGTCTGTTGTTGTGACTTACACTTCATCATACACATACCCTAGACACATAACGTAGTCATCACACTATTCCAGAATAATTCTGACTGAGATATATATAGATATGTGGTAGCAAGTAAGGTTATCTATAATACACTACTCTTAATAGATATAGATACCTTCACAGCTGATCTCAGTCAGTACACTAAGTCCCCTATAAATATTTATAACATCCCACTTCACCACACCAACCCAGCTCCAGCGTCTGCCAGCTATGATGGTGTGCATGTCCTCTTGCTTGCTACGAGTAAGCAGATCTTGGTTAGTGATGGTATTTGGCCAAAAGATTCGGTGAATTTTTCTTAGGCATGTTGTGTGAAAAGAGGACAATTTCGACATTTCCTTCTCTGTAACTCTCCAGCATTCCGCACCATAGAGAAGCACAGAAAGCACACAGCTCTGATATAATCTTAATTTTGTGCTTGTGCTGTATTGGGAGGACTTCCAGATGTTGTTTAGGCTAAAGAAGGCTGTTCTTGCCTTATTCATTCTGATGTTGATGTCTTTGCCTGCCCCGCCATCTGGTGTTACTATGCTTCCTAGGTATGTGAAGGTATCTGTCTGTACCAATTGCTGATTCCTTACTGATATGGGCTCAGGGTTGCTCACATTGAGCGTCATGACCTCTGACTTCTTTAAATTGATATTCAAGCCCACCTGCTGGCTAAACTTATTAAGTCTATCCGTTTTTTCCTGGATGTGTTGATGTGAATGTGCTAGTAGACTGGCTAGTGTGGCTATTATTTAATTCATTCATTTTCCTTTGCGCTCCTTTCGGAGGGCCAGTCATTCACATGCTCCTGTAGCGATGGTTGCTAGCCCCATGCTTACTTACTTACTTAGTCGTTCCTCTTCTACCGTGAGGTGTAGAGGTTTGGAAGAGAGAGCGCCAGACTATCCTATCGGCTGTCTTCTTCCTGGCCTGGTTCCATTCTAGTCCTCGGTCCTTCAAAGATTGTCTAATGTTGTCCTCCCAGCGGATTCTGGGTCGTCCTGGAGGTCTGGATCCCTGGCTCTTTGTTTCCCATGCTTGTCGTAGTAGCCGATCTTTTCCCATTCTGCAGACATGGCCAAACCATCTTAGTTGGGACTGTTCTATTTGGGTCTGCAGCGGGTGGGATTTTAGGCCTTGACGTATCGTCTGGTTGTGGACCATGTCTCTTCTTGTTACTTCAACCACCTTCCTCAGATACCTCATTTCTGAGGTTTGAATCTGGCTTTTGTGGGTTGTAGTCATTGCCCATGACTCGCATCCATATGTCAAGACTGGGACATAGGTGGAGCGGTATACAGCCATCTTCGTTTTCTTACCAACCTCTTTCTTGCTGAGGAATCCTCGATTTATGGCCTGATAAAGTCTCCCAGCCGCTGCTTTTCAAGTGGCCAACTCTTCTTTGATGCCCCCCTTTCGGTCTATAATAGCTCCGAGATATTTAAAGTGGTCGACCTGCTCCAGGACCTGTTCTCCCAACTTAATCTGATGTTTTCTTTCTTCTCGTGATATCACCATGGATTTTGTTTTAGAGCTACTTATGACCATCCCTCTCTTCTCCAGCTCTTCCTTCCAGACTTGCAGGTTGGATTGGAGATGTGTCTCTGATTTAGCAATCAGGACAACATCATCAGCAAATGCTAGCTCTGAAATACAGACCTGTCTCATCTTCCAGTACCCCACTGAATACTTTCTTGTTCTCTCCTTACATGCCTTGATGACATCGTCCATGAGGAGTATGAAAAGATAAGGTGACAGGATATCGCCTTGTCTTACACCAGTGGTGGTCCTGAACTCTTCTGACTTATAGTTTGCTGTCCTCACATAATTTCTGCAAGACTTGTAGAAGCTCTGTATAGCATGAATCAGAGGTGCTGGCTAGCCCCATGCACAAGCTCATATTACCTTGTATGACATGCCTGAGTGTGCAGTAGTCCTATACTTTCTTTGTCTGTGCAGAGACCCCTGGGAACCACATGATGCATGACTATTAGTGGTACAGCTTTGTGGAATTGCTGGACATGAGAGAGCAGATGTTCATCAAGAAGTGCCAGTAAAATGGAACAATACAGCCACCCATTGCCCTAACGAGAAGCAAAAACCATCATACACAAGCACAAAAATCAGTGAAAGGAGGAAGGGGAGATATACAGCAGAGATGACCCAATCCACCATCTAAACAGACACCAGCAGACCACCATTTTCTGCCTGAGAACTGGCCACTGCAGATTACTTGGCCTCAGGATATCCCACACAAATGAATGCCCATGTGGAACGGGAATCCAAACCCCTGAACACATTCTCCAAAACTGTCCAACCCATGATGACCCGCGACGTGTGACCTGGCCAAAGGGTGCTGAGCTCCAGCAGAAGCTATGGGGCTGCCGCACCGACCTGGTAAAGACTGTGGACTTCGTCCTGGCGACAGGCCTGCAGATTTAGCATGACTACAAACTGAACGCAGAAGAAGAAGTGGTACTGCTTAATGCAAGAAAAAGTGGTAGCTAGTCTGCTAGCCAAAGTCATGATAATCTAGGTTGTCTAAACATGACAACTGTTTGGGGAATTTTAAATATTATTCTGAGCAAAGAGTTCCCCCAGTCCGCTTGTTTGACAGATGCAACAGTTAATTTGGTTGACAATTACTGGGCTCAGTGTTTCAAGCCCAGAAGGTCAGCTGAGTTGGGGAATCCATAGGCATTTTGGAAGATCTTAGTAATACCTGCTGACCACCCTAGAGGCTAGGCGTATATACTGTTCAAAAAAAGAAACGCATAGCTACTGAAGGCACACACATAGCCATAATTTTGACATTCTATAACTTTTTTAATTTAATGAGTTAATTGTTCAAATTGCACACAAGAATACCCTAGGGTTCAACCAATCAATTGACAGTTGTTTTGCATCTGGGTCACGAGAGATTTTGGCGTACGGGCTTTCCCGTTAGTATGGTGTGTGGCCTCCTCTTGCATCGATCAGCGACTGGCATCTCCTTGGCATGGATGCGATCAGACGTCTGATGTGGGCCTGTGGGATGGCTGCCCACTCTTCCTGGAGTGCCTGGAACAGATCACGACGATTGGCTGGAGCAACGTCTCGGCGACAAACACGTCTATGCAGCTCATCCCACAGGTGCTCAATCGGACTCATGTCTGCAGACAGGGATGGTCAGGGAAGGGTGAGAATGTTGTTGGCAGTCAGGAATTGCGTTGTCAACCGTGCACAATGGGGTCTGGTGTTGTCCTGTTGAAACACAGACCTTTGGGCAGCCAAAAGTGGAAGGACATGGGGTCGAAGAATTTCATTGACGTATCGTTGCGCATTCAAGCCTCCTTCAATGTGCACCAATTGACTCCTTCCGTTGTAATTGATCATTCCCCACACCATTGCACCTCCACCACCGTGCGGCGGAGCTTCATCAACGCAAATTTGGGCAAAACGTTCATTTCGCCTACGGTAGACCCTACGCCGTCTATCATGACGCTGCAACAAAAAGAAAGATTCGTCACTAAACCAGACACGTCTCCATTGATTGTCAGCTGCCAAGGGACGATGCTGGTTGGCCCAAAGAAGTCGATTTTGGCGATGGCGGCGCGTAAGGACAGGTCCTCGATGAGGTCGTTGTGCCCAAAGTCCAGCGTCATGCAGTCTATTCCGGACAGTTTGATCAGACACATGACGTCCTGCAGGCAATGTCTGGGCAGTTGAGGAAGCTGCTGTAAACATGTCTCTGAGGTGACGAAGCCGAATAAAGCGATCTTCCGCTGCTGTTGTCACTCTGGGTCGTCCACTGCGATGCCGGTCTTCAACTGAGCCAGTGGCTTGGAACCGGTGCCAAAGTCGACTGATGGTACTCTGATGCACGTTTAGATGCCTGGCAACCTGACTTTGACTTTCGCCTGCATGCAGTCGGCCAATAGCAATGTTCCTTAAATTTATCGATAGAGACGCCATAAATGTCTGCTTGAAAATGAACTGAATTTTGTGTGTGTAGCGTTATCCTTTTATAGGGTTTCAGTTGCGTAGTCAGTGAATAGTGTTCACCCCAAATTTTGTTGCTTTCACGTGCGCGCAACATGAGCTGTGGTCAAAAATTGCGTCATAAACACTATTGACCACTGCGTTGTAACGATTACAAAAACGAACGCAATTCAGGTCAACACGTGCATTTGACACTGTAAAGAACATTTGAGGCTGGTTTTTATATACCCTAGCACCAAATTTTACTTACAAACTCATAAAAACGCGCCCTCGGATAGCTATGCGTTTCTTTTTTTGAACAGTATATGATGTCATTGTCCTGTCTGACCACAGGCTGACACGTCCGTCTAAACTACCTAGCAGAGGCTCATTGTTAGCCCTGCCTCATGGCAGCTGATAGAAATGTAGGAAATAAGCACTCATTCATGACATGGTCCGTGAATAATAATATGTACTAGTCACTGACACAGCAGTAAGAGTTTAACAGAGTAGACTCCCTTTATTTGTAAAAAAAATCTCACAAAATGTATCTGCTTTTTATGATACTGAGTTTTATTTGTCACAGAACATGTTTCTTTTTTAAAATGGATAGTTTATTGATAAGATATGCATTGAAGACAGTTTGTCCGAGATAACTAGTTCACAAAATATGGTTCTATGAGCTTCATTTTAACATTTCTGAATGGGTTGGTACTTTCAGAGACATTTTAACAGTGTAAAATTGTACTGTTAGATAGAAGAGAATCTGAACTTTCATGAACAATAAACATCTCAAAATCAATATTTTTAATGAAAAGGAAATTTTTGTTCTCACATTCAAATCTGCCAAAAAGTTACACATTTTTCACCTGGAACAGCATTTTGACTGCATAACCATTGCCCATAATAAATTATGCTATTTCTTGTAGGACTTTGACAAGCTGCCTCATCTGCAAGTCACACAGCCAAGTTCCAGCTTTGTTGGAAGGCCACCACCAGCTGGTTTGAGAACCTAAGCTTTTCACTGCAGGATTACCAAAATCATTCATATGTGAATAAAAGTTCATTATGAACTGAAAGATTTTACATATGTGTACTTTTACTTTATGTGTGCTTTCATCATCACTGTCTGTGAGATTGTGTGTTTATTATTGAGCTTTTGCTCAACACTGGGGGGTCATGCATAATTACCGGGCTAACCGATTGTTCGTAATTCATCATTCAGTAAAATTAGTTGTTCGCAGATTGACATATTCTATTCCAATTTCAGCATTACCTTCAGGACATATAACTGACATTTGATATGGAACCTATCTTTGATCCTTCCATAATCATCGCTTCTGCACGCATCTCTTCCACTTCTAGGAATTTTCATTAGGTCATTTATCCGCATCTTGGGATGAGTGGATACCACACATCTGACACAAAATTTGACACATCTCTACTGCTGGTTGACATGCTTTCTCCATGCCCTCAAGGTTTGTGCACCCGTAACCCTTTCCAGTCCAATTCGCCTGAAAGCCCTGCTTCTTATCTTTTAACGTAACACCCGATTCACCTAAAAGTGCCAGATAATAGGTTACTTATTTTGTTGCTAAGTGACAACGGAAGTCTCCCGCATATGAGATTTTGTGAGTTTCCGCTTGCTAGAGGCTGTTTTGAAATTTATTTTTAAAACGATACGTTTTTCTAAGTTTAGCGATTTAAAAAAATATTACGCTTTGTGAAAATGCTATTTCAAGCCGTGGAAGAGATTTTAAATGAACTTTGAAGGATTGTTTCTGTGTTATTCTGATAGCGAAAATGATTAATCCTACATCTATAGGGACTATGACCCAGTTATCCACGATAGTGAAAGTATGAAAATCGATGCAGGAACTAGAAACATTGTAGACAATGGACAGAGAGAGGCACATTTACTCCCATGGAATTGTTCCAGTTATGTTAGCTCCCAAAGCTTAAACATTTGTCTGATGAAGCAGCAGCTTATTATTTTTACCCTAAGATGGACATGATTAAATCAACAGAACTGAAAATGTTGTTTTGGTGTGAGCATAATCTTTACCAACGTCCAACAAGCATAAACTGTCAGACTCTTGGGCAGAAAAAAGTGTTCAGTGCTGTAAAACTTAAGACAAAAGAGACACTTGTAGAGTTCTAGACATTGTTTATGGCTGTAAATATTGTTCTCTACATTAGTGTAAATGTGTCTACTATTTTCATTGTCAAGAAAACTTGTAAATAGTATATATATAAGCTTTTTCAGCGCACGAATATGATAAAAATAAAAGTAATTTTTTGGTTTGGAATTTTTTTTTAAATTGCGAGAAACATTTAAACGGGCATTAAAATAAACAAGAAATATAGTTTGACCATTTTGCTGTACCGGTACAGATAACTTTGTTTTTGTGTTCTTTTTGACTTGGGATATTTTATTAATAATGTTTTAAACATAAGACATTAGTTAAGAAAAAGAGTTTTGTCCCTTTGTTTGGTCGTTCATGGTTGAAATATTAGCAGAGTTGTTGGCTGTTGAGGGTTAATGTGCAGCTGCAATGTTCTTAAAGAGAAATTTTCTTCACATTTCAGGCAAGCATATGGTTGTCAATTTGGCTTTTTTTTTTTTTAACGCAAGACTCCAGAAAGGAGGAGGGAAAGGATCCCGTTACATGCCCATTGAGGCATATTGGGAATATGGTGTTAGGCACATATTTTCTTGACCGTCGGCACACTAGGTGAAAAACTACTTTGAAAAATAAATTGGCTGGCATGAGATAATTCAGTAGGCTTTATTTAAATGCTACAATAGCTTGCACTAAAAATTAGTGTAGATTTATTGCATTAAAAAAAATTATAGCTAACATAAATTGTGACCCATTGTTAACACTCAATTATCTACAGTATAATAATAATACATAATAATAATAGACTCTTCAATCATAACTGACTATGGGAATGCGCCCCTCAGCTGCTTATTTTCCTGGTGTTCCTTTCGACATTTTCTCCTCTCTTCTGCTTGTGTGAGCTTCTTTTTGCCCAGTCTGAGGTGGCGCCGCAGATAGCATCGCCATTTGATGTGATCGGCAGCTTCATCTTCCCAGGTTGCTACAGTATATGCCTAGCATAAATACTCATACAAAATAGGACCTTCTGGTCATGAGTTTTTTTTTATAAAATCTTGTCATAGATGTGGAAAACCATTTCCTGTTCCTGTCTCAGGGTACATTCCCACCACCATTTATGTACAGCTTTTTGTGTATATGAATAAATCACATTTGTGATCTTCAGCCAAGTCATCACAGAAATGAGCTTCTTGTGATAGCATACGTACATGCAACAGCAATTAGGAAAAGAAGTTTCTATGAGTCAGAAACACTGCTGATTGATTGAGGATACTGAACTTAAAAAAAAAACAATGCTGCAACACTATTATACCAAGAGAACAACAAAAACAACCAAAAAGCTGCAGACTTTCTTTAATGGGTTCTTGCATAGACCGGAAGGATTGAAATGGTGTGACCAGTGTGGAACTGATGATGACAAGAATTAAGACAAGTGCTGGTGGAACAAGAGATGATGATATCAGATAAACAGACGCTAGATAGGACACACATGTAGGAAACTGTTGATAGCATTACAAGGCAGTCATTGTTCTGGAATCCTCAGGGAAAGAGAGACAGAGGTAGACCAAAAAACACATGGAGAAGAGAGCTGGAGGCAGAAAAAAAAATTTAAAAGATGAGAAAGACATGGAGCTGATGGCAGACGACAGGAGGTCTTGGGATTGGTTTGTTGAAGGCCTGTGCTTTTTGGGGAACTAAAAGTTATTGATTGTTTGAATTTCCAATGGGTATGAAAATGATGGTCTGGATGTGGAACCTTTTATTTTAAATGTAAGTCTGAGAAATATATTTCAGTTTGTTTCTTTAATTTTATCCTTCTTGTGTTGGCTTTTTTTTTTTTTTTTTTCAAACTTTTAATTTGGCAGCCTTGTGCTATCGTAGATGGGAGTGGAGTTTGGGATAAACTCCTGTGAGGCTGCCCGAAGGTCATCAGTCTCTTGATAACCTGAGCAAACTGTTTTCTTCTGTGCAGAAGTGAGTGCAGTATTTAGGAAAGTGCAGAAATGGGTTACTGAGTACACAACTGCCTGCCATTCCATGTTTGTTGATGAACTAGCCCTGTACCCCTCAGAAGAATTTATTACCATCGCATGCACTCGATTGCAGTGAGAAGAGTGGTTCACAACAGAACACTTGTCTAGATAAATGAAAACAAACAATACATACAGTGTTCCTCCTTTCAAACATGCTGGTTCTGAATGATTGTCTCTGGTAGAAAATCCAAACTACCTACTTTTTTTTTCTAAAACGTTTAAACTGCATTGAACATTAGTTGCGAGTATTTCTGAGAATAGTGCTACTGCTAATGATCAACCTCTAGGCATAACCTGGGGAGCAGACGAGACTAAACTATCGTAGATGTTTGAGACCAGTTCTAGAATAGGGTGCAGCTTTGTCAATGCAAGCAAATCAGAGTTAGCCAGCTGCTCCAGTACCAAACTGTGAGGATCGTAACAGGACGTATAAAGATCCAGATGCAACTAGAAAAGGATAGAAGAAACTGGGGGACCAGCTACAAATTAACAAGGTTCACAAATAACCTAATGTACATGAGAAAGATTGGGAATGAGTTGACAAAAGCAGTAGTAAACTCAACAAAAAGTGAAGATGAGAGCAGGTACAATGCAGTAGAGACAATGAGTAAAAGAAATTTACTAATTTTCAAATGAATGAATATCGATTTTTTTTAAAAGCTTATTAACGAGGATTGATCATCACTGGAATGTCTGCACCTTCTTCTTCTTTGATCCTTAGCCACCGACCGTCAAAGCAGTCAGTGGCCATCACGCCTAGTGGCGTCTTGTAGGGCAACAACAAATTGATTCCACTTTGCTCGGTCGGTGGCCATCCTTCGTACAGTGCCCCAACTCTGATTCATTCTTTGCATCTCAGCCTCCGCAGTCCTCCGCCAGCCTCTCTTTCGTTTTCCTTCAGGGGTCCAAAGCATAGCTGTTCTTGTGATGGCATCGGGGTCTCTTCTGAGGACATGGCCAGCCCAGCTCCAGCGTCTGCCAGCTATGATGGTGTGCATGTCCTCTTGCTTGCTCCGAGTAAGCAGATCTTGGTTGGTGATGGTATTTGGCCAAAAGATTTGGTGAATTTTTCTTAGGCATGTGTGAAAAGAGGACAATTTCGACATTTCCTTCTCTGTAACTCTCCAGCATTCCGCATCATAGAGAATGTCTGCACCAAAGAACCTTAAATGTGATTTTGCAGCTGTGGATCAGTAACACCTCTGTTTACATGATGAGATCCCCATGTACATCCTTGCATTATCGTCTTTTACAATATACCTGGTGACAGCAATGACCCACTCTTTGTTGGTCTCCTCAAAGATCTTCTGAACCACACAGGGCAGAGCAATGGAAATCTTGAAGAAAAGAAGAAATGTCACCTGACAATAGGAAAAAAAACAAATTTGAGTAGGCTGGAATAGCAAAATCCACAATTGCTGAACAGATATGAATAAATAGCATCTCCATATGAGGTAACTTTTGACGTGGACACACAGACCATTTTGACTAAGAAATGATTTTTTAAATGCGAAATATGGCGATAACTTTGAAATATTGAGACCTGACTGGACGTACACCTTATAAGTTATATAACAGCAGGGCATTGTGTCTAGGCTGCTCCGTGCAGTGGTGTCCCTGAAGAGACAAAGAAAAAATAGGACTCAGCACCGGATTATTCATTAGGCCCACTAGACACGGGCCCAAGGCTTACTTACAGGGACCCCCTGCGAAAAAATCAATCACACAGAGTTCTACAGTATATCATTATCAACAGCACATGCACAATAGGGTCAAAGTTTCTGTACAATAGTCAGTTTATTAGTTACTTCCACCAACGTTTTTTTTCCCTTTTTACTATAATTTCTTTGCCGGGAGGGGGGAAAAGGGCTGCTCCACTACCTTTAACAAAAACGGGGGGGGGGGGGGCTGTAACGAACAATTTTTGTTACTTATTATTATATATTAATAAAAACATCTGAAATCTATTAATTTTTTTTTACTTCTAGTTTTACCTTTTAGAAGATTGGAGAGGGGCCCAAGAATATCGTAATAGCCAAGGGGCCTTCGTAGTTCTTAATTCGGCCCCGATAGTACTACCGCGCCTTCAAGCATGTTGGTCAAGGCGACTGGTGTGAGGTTGTGCACAGGGTTGACCACCTCATAATGTAAAACAAAGTTCTACAGAAACTACCGCTGTAAGAGCATGTGGCTACCGGTACTTGATTCAGGCTTCTTGTTTGCTGGGACCAACTGCAGTGATGATTCCATAAGGGGCGCTAAGGAAAATGATAATGATTGTCTCTAGGTTATTTGAGGCTTGCCTGTTCAGAACAAACCAAAACTTGTATGGCAGTGACAATCAATCAATCAATACCCTTTAGCTCCCCAAGGAGCATAGGCCTTCAACAAACACATGCCAAGTCCACGTGCCATCTGCTCAAGTTCTTTCCGTGTTTTCCTCATCATTTTCACCTCTGTGTCCAGTTCTCTTCTCCATGTGTTTTTTGGTCTACCTCTGCCTCTCTTTCCCTGTGGATTCCAGAACAAGGACTGCCTTGTAATGCTATCAACAGGTTTTCTCAATGTGTGTCCTGTCCATCGCCAGCGTCTTCTTTTCAACTCTTGTTCCACTGGTTCTTGTCATCAATTCCACATTTGTGACTTTGTCATACCATTTCAGTCCTTCTATTCTACGCAAGCACCCGTTTATAAATGTCTGTAGCTTTTTGGTTGTTTGTTTTTGTTGCTCTCCATGTCTCAGAGCCATACAATAGGACTGACTTCACATTTGAGTTGAAGATTCTTATTTTCGTGTTGGACTTGATTTCTCTTGTTCTCCATATGTTTCCCAATGCAATGAAAGCTCCTCTTGCTTTTTGTATTCTTATTTTGATATCACTGTCTGTCCCTCCAACTTTGTCTATATTACTACCAAGATATGACAACACTGGAAATTTCTCATGGGAAGATGTGATCAATGGAGAAATGTTCAAAACAGATTCCTTAACTGGTACTACCAGTGGTAGCAAATAGTGTGCACTGTGTAAGGGTAGTCCCATAACAGATATTGCCGCAGGGATGTGAAATGTTAGAGACCACTACAATAGTAGTCAACTCGAGAGGTGGGGTGACCAGTTCCTTCCTCGCCTTTCCTTCCCTAACTCAAGTGCAAAGTAAGGCACCTTTGCCGCGAAAGACCATCGCTCTAACCACTCTGTCAATTGGACGTTCATGGGCACGAACAGTAATGTTGAACCATATAGGACGAAGAGTCCCAGTATTCATACCATAATACCCGCCGTAAGTACGTTGGTCGGTCAGTCTAGGTCAGACACTTTTTCTATTTTCGAGAGTACATTAACTTTCAACCACAGCTAAGGGGGTGCAACTGTGGTTGACAGTTAGACAATAATTGTATTGTTTCCCTTATATGTACTCTCCAAAAATAGAAAAGTACGCAAATGACGGTGTGCATAAACAGTTTGTTTATGGCAAATCAAGATTTTAAAAGATGCACGAACAATTACGAGACATGTTGTCATAAAAGAAATATTAGTTATTTAGTCAATTTACGGTCCAATAGATCATTATCACTGCTGCACGTCATTTAGGAAGGTTACTCTATGTCTTCTTATTTAATACATCCATATAATTCTCACTACAAATATCTCGCGTGTATATATATATATATATATATATATATATATATATATATATATATATATATATATATATATATATATATATATATATATATATATAT
The DNA here is from genome assembly GCA_024509875.1 of Oreohelix idahoensis. NCBI lineage: Eukaryota > Metazoa > Mollusca > Gastropoda > Stylommatophora > Oreohelicidae > Oreohelix > Oreohelix idahoensis. The sequence goes on along the minus strand of JAMPIV010009943.1, from coordinate 696,649 downwards.
ATATATATATATATATATATATATATATATAACTAGCCTGCTGTGGCAGAATTTATATCACTATTTTCTAACATATGACAGTAAAGTTTTTCCCTGGGATTACCCTCAAGAGAACTCACTGGTCATACTCGGCCATCACCTCAGAGAACAGCCGATGAGTATCATTCCTTAAATTTTTCATCAGGTCATAGAGTGTCTCGGCCACCAGCGGCTGGACCACACCGGAACAATACATATCTATTTATTCCTATGACGGTGCCACCACATAGAAAAACTTATCCCTAACAACTAACTGCAGTGAAAAGAGGAATATCCAGGAAAATAACTAACGCATCAACTTCAGCGACTACCGGAAAATGACAGTCAGCAAACCGGATAGTCTGGGGCTGAAATTGACAAAGAATATGACTGAATAGTCTTAGTACATGTTAGAGTTTAATTCCATGGAATGCCTGCAACAACGATTGGGTAAGCGAATATGAAAGTGGCCACTGTATGTGTGAATGAACGGAAATAGACAAACTTATTTTTCTTTTTTGTTACCATAAGTATACTTATTTTCTTCTTTGTTTTCTTTCCCTCACTAATCTGCATAGTCACGGGATAGATTAAATTAAGAACCTGTTCTTTTCCCATACTGACTATTTCATACCTTATTGTTAAAATTTATCTCTTTGGGTTAATTACCTCTGCTAGGATTTTCTTTGTTTTCCTTTACAAGAGGGGAGGGCCTATTGAGATAATTTTCATCTTGTCTGTAAACTATACTTTATTAATGTAATTGTTACGGTATAGTGTTGGTCAAACCCCTGCCCATATATGTTATCCATAGTTTGTTTTCACGTTGTGCATATTTGTCACAAAATTGTGTGTACATGAGTGTAGTGTAACTTGTATTTTGTACAAGGAGAGAGAGAGAGAGTGCGTCTGATTTAAATATAGTCGTAAAGATAGGCTGGATTAGAGCTATTACTCAATCCAGAGACTGTTCTTTCTCTTACACTATCACCCCTCGTGAAAAAGAAATCTATTTCTTACATCTTACACTCACATAGTTACCACTATCGCCTCTGCTCGGACGGGACCATAAATTTCTCAGACCTATCTTATCAAAAATTACGACACTGGGGTAGAATTCTTTCACCTCCGCCCCTTATTTTGTCATTCAGTACTCTAACTTTGAAATACCGGTATCAATAATATGAAGAGGAAGACGATGTATCAGAACCCACAAATGATAAAAAGACAGATGAAACATAGTAGACAGATAAGAACAACAGGAGGTAACTCTTTGTTTTAATTAGGTATAGGGTGTAGCTGACTGTCTTTTGTTAAAACTAGCAGTAGCACTCGGAGCAGTCAGTTATGTCACGTACCGTATAGTAGACAGGGTATCCACAAAGTCCTGGACTCTCTGCACAGTCAAATAATTTAGAAAGTGCTGTACCGGGGGCGGTAGCATTGCGTCATATGTGCGCTAAAAAATGAGGATGCTGTTGTAAAAGTGTGGGGGGGGGGGGGGGGGGGGGGGGTATTTTTTAAAATGTATTTTTGTGTGCGGTAATGTCCCATGCTCCACACGGAGCGAAAAGGATGATTATGATAATGAATTCTTCACAAGATGATGACTTCGAAAATGAATAGGAAAAACAGGACAGATACCGGTGGTTCCAGCAATTCATAAATCCAATGAAGCATTATATGAAGAAAGTTTGAAATACACCAAGCCACAAGGTCCTTTATTCAAATTTATTGTTTGGACATGAACCTTGATGTAACCGATGACCTTGTCTCTATGTTGAAAGAGCGCACTTCGCCAAAACGATGCGAAACTCATATTAAAATTTTTTTGTGTTTTAAAACAAAGGCAAGTTTTGGGAAGATCGTGAGGCAATAAAATCTATTGGTTGGCTCAAAGTTAAGGTCTGTTTTTTTTTTTGTAAAGCAATTTACAGCTGCCCACTCCACACTCAGGCTGCTTGTGGGGTCGCTTCGAAGAAAAAACACTTACGCTGGAGCGTTAGCAGAGCTGGAGCAGTCACTACTGATGCTGGAGTGGAGGAATACAAACAATGTGATTGCTCCAAATCCCTGCTAATCAGATTACTAGATATGGCATCGTTTCAAAATTAACAGCGGCCCACATTGTGCACCTTAGCCACTGTTTGAGAAGGGCTGTTGTAGTTAAAAGTCACGAACTGACATTGTTGTTGATTGACAAGTGTTGCTGAGTTTGTCGCTCTTTCACAGCCAATGTCAAGTTGAAGAATTTGCTTGTGTTCTGTTGAGTGGTTCTGTATAGAGTATTTGTGATTGTTGGGGTGCCCGGAAACAGCTTTCTTCTTTCTATGGAGAGTTTTGGGCATGTCAGCAGTGTAGTGAAATTGACAGAGATACAACGGTAAAATATCTCCAAAGATAACATGTAAGGATAAAAACATAATGCGTAGGCTGCGAATAGTACATGATCGCCTAGACCGCGGGTCATCATCCTCCATAATAATTGACTTGCTAGACAGGAGGGGAACGGCGGATCAAAAAGGAAAAAAAAATATGACTGGAAAGATTGCGTGAGACTAGAAAGGCTATGGAGACGCAATTGGGGGGGAAACGGAGAAAAGTCACGTTTCCCAAGTTGACATAAAAAGTAAGCAACTCGACAGAAGGGACCATAGATATGTTACGCCACAGTCATTTATTGGACGCTTTTGCGCGATACCAAGGCCTTGATTTGAATTCAGCGGCTAAACGCAGATGTTAGGAATATTACAAAAATTAAAAAGTACTTTTTTCTTAATATTAATGTTAGGAATATAAAAATTAGCTGGCCGGATGGCCCATTCTGAGCAGTGAACAAATATGTTCTTAATTTTACAGACGGATAGATAATATTGAAGATAATGACAAAAGACAGTGTTATTCACATCATCGACAGACTGTATTGAATCTAAAAGTGTCGCTAATTGTACAAAAAAACACGACCTTGAGACGCAGGTGTTCAAATCTACGTAGTATGGAAGAGAAGGGATATTGTGGTGGCTGTGTCTAAAAATAACTTTTAACGACAAAATTTTGGAGGGGAGAGAAAGGTTGGTTCAAAAATCGAGTACATTTTTGTAGAAACACAAGTAGAGACGGACAGACTAACAGATAACCATCCATACTTGACTGAAGCATGACTGAAATGACTTTAGGGTAGGAAATTTGAATTTAAAATAAACCTAGGCAGTGATTGGCCACAGACAATCATATTATTAGCGCTCAGAGCGCAAGTGGGGCCATTCTTCAATAGTTGTTCAGTGATAGACACAGATTTTAAAGTGTGGTGATTTCCATATGAAAGAAAGTGAAATAAATTCAGGGACGCCATACTATAGCCAGCAGCTCAGCTGAGTTTTGCTAGCATTTCTGTGTTATTTATTCATAATCTGGTAAGATTGAAATTATTTCTTTGTATGAATATTGTTTAATGTTCGAGTGATTTGATACTGCCATATCGAAATCTAGCCTTACAAACAAGTAGGGATTTGCTCTAGACCCCCCGCCCTAGTCAGGGTCTAGGGACCAACAAGGTACATAAACTCCAGCAAGGATTATGCAAGACCGATCAAGTGTTGAGAATAATGAAACATATTACCTATCCTCTTTTAGGGCAGAAAACTAATAAATATTTTTCAGAATCTATAGTCTGGGAGGATCTATCTGATGTAAAACCACCATGGTAAATGTGCTGTTTGGTCAGAGAGATCTGACCTGTCTGTATGATGTGGTTGTTGTGTCAGTGTTGTGTCCAGACGTGGGTAGAGAATAGATTTTGACACATGGCCCATACTTTGATTGCAGAGCTGTGAGTTTCTGTTGTCAACAAAGCAGTGTCTATTCAGTTGGTGACTTACTCGAGTGTATCTGTGCAGTTCTTGTGACAGAGACCACCATTATTGCCCGCCAGCACGGAGAGGTGGGACCACCAGATTTCAGCACCAGAGCTACAACTACCAGATGAGTGAGCCTCTGGTCTGCTGGACATTCACCAACGCTGTGTAGTTACTAATACCCCCATAAAAATTCCCACCATTTTCTGGACACTGTGTAGTCAATATAGACAGGTGTGATGAGGCCACCCCAACAGCACAAACATTAACTATCCTCCCAAGTAGATGACTACTAGAACATTTTAATAAAACTAACTAGTATAGTACATATATATGTACACTATTGCATTTATGATATAATATTCCATGCATTTCTTTTCATAATCTCTAAATCCTTTTAAGTTCTGGTCAACCTAAAAAATTGACACAGAACAAAATAAATGTAATATAATTCTATCAAAAAATTTTACACACGTGAGTTAGTTCAGTGTATTTTAACAGTTATTAATATTATTAGTCTTGTTGAATATCTGTGGGTATATCTATAACCTATTACACCACACTACATAGCATAACCCTAGACACTTTACGTAGCCACATTCATTAAAAAAAAAATTAAGTGTGAGGTCGTAGTGGTAGCAAGAAAGGCCTTCTGACAATTCTCAACTACATTTTATCTCAGGAGCCTTCACAGCTGGCCTCATACAATTACATTTAGTAATATCACCATCATACAATACCATCAACACCACTACAAGCAGCACATGTTGAACTGTCTCATATGGATGGGTGCTGTTGGTGTTACGGATATTAGTCTCATGTGTGGGGTTTAATTTACTTAAGTGCTTGTTTTGTCTGGTGTGTTCTGTTATAGGCTGGAAGATTGTGCTCTGCTCCGCACGCCGTAGGTTGTTCACGAACTGACATAAAACTCTAGCTGGTAAATTTACATTAATTAGGTTATTTAGATTATTAATTTTATAGGTACACACTTACATCTGTGTAGGCTGGAGCGTTACGATACCTGGTAATTTTGCCTCGAGAAGCAGTGAAAAAAAATAGCCACAGGAAATTATGTGTAGCGAAGGTTAAAGGGTAGATTAATAAATAATGGAGGAAACCTGAGCTCTGTGAACAGTAAGTAAATAAATAAATAAAGGTAATTAACAGGTACTCGTTGGACATACAGGATGTTACCAGACAACAGAAAAGAAAATATAAGGGATAGGTGTACCGGGAATCGAACTTAAGACCAACCAAACGGCGCCATCGCCTTTGCTTCTGATAGATATACACATCAGATGATTGTCCCTGTGCTCTGTTGAAGTCACAAAAGCTAAAATCACTCGAAACTGGCGACATCTAAAGAAGAAAGGAAGGCTGGTAAAGGTATCGTTTGACTATAAATTCATACGTGGAGTGAAAACTGGTGCAACTTAATAACTGCCTGTTTTTATTATTAGTATTATTTTAATTTAGTTTTTAGTTTTAACAGCGTTAAAGTCACCAAGGAGAACAAGCTGTTCTTGCCTAGGTATGCTTTTGATAATTGCTGTTAGATTCTCGTAGAACTCATCTTTAGCTTCTGAGGCAGAGTACAGAGTAGGAGCATACACACTGACAAGGGTGATGGGACCTGTGCTAGTTTGCAGGCGGAGCGTTAACAGGCGTTCTGATCCATTCTCGCCTGGTTCAACCATTTTAGTTAGCGATTTTTTGACCGCAAAACCTACTCCGTGTTCTCTAGCTTTATTAAGATCTTTCCCTTGCCAATAAAATGTGTAGTCCTTCTCGCTCACCGTTCCAGAGCCCGCCAGGCGCGTTTCCTGAAGTTCCAGCTTGTTCTCCTTGGTGACTTTAACGCTAGAGTGGGTGCCGATAATGTTTCATGGCCTTCATGTCTGGGCAGGTTTGGTATTGGCAAGATGAATGAAAATGGACAACGGCTCTTAGAGTTGTGCGTCCACCATGACCTCTGCGTGACCAACACCTACTTTCAGACAAAACCCCAGCATAAGGTGTCATGGAGACACCCACGATCCAAGCACTGGCACCAACTTGACCTGATTCTCGTCAGAAGGCCACTCCTCAGGTCTGTGCTCTCCACGCGCTCGTACCATAGTGCAGACTGTGATACAGATCACTCCTTGGTTTGCTGCAAAATCAGAGCACAACCAAGAAAACTCTATCGTGTCAGACATGAAGGGAAACCACGCATTGATACCAGCAAGATGACAGACCCTTTCATGATCGCTCAATTCACTGCGACCTTCGAGAAAGTGCTCAGTAGCCCTCAGCATGGTGATACTATTACAGAGAACTGGGAGCATCTACGGCACACCATTCAAAGTACTGCACTTGCCACCTTTGGTAAGAAAACAGCAAAGTCAAATGACTGGTTTGATGCTTCATCAGATGTGATGGCACCTGTCATTGAAGCTAAGCGCAGTGCTATGAATGAATACAAACGTTCACCGAGTGCCAGAACCCTACAGATCCTGAGGGCTACGAGAAGCAAAGTTCAACAAACTGCTCGACGCTGTGCAAATGACTACTGGCTCCAGCTCAGCGAGAGCATCCAGATCGCAGCGCAAACAGGCAACATTAGACAAATGTATGACGGTATAAAGAAAGCACTTGGCCCCCATAAAAGTAAGACGGCACCGCTAAAAACCATCAGTGGAGAGAAGCTAACCGATAAGGGTAAGCAGATGGAGAGGTGGGTCGAGCACTACTCTGAGCTTTACGCTAGAGACAATACCGTTACGCCTGCAGCCCTTGATGGTGTCAACAGTCTGCCAACTATGGAGGAGCTGGATGCCGAACCAACATTAGAGGAACTCAGCAAGGCCATTGATAGCTTGGCCTCTGGCAAAGCACCAGGCAGTGATGGGATTCCTCCTGATTTAATCAAATGCTGTAAGAGCACGCTATTACATCCCCTGCATAGGATGCTGTGCCAGTGCTGGGAAGAGACAACTATTCCTCAAGACATGCGAGATGCCAAGATTGTAACACTGTATAAAAATAAAGGAGACAGAAGTGATTGCAATAATTACAGAGGCATCTCTCTTCTTAGTATTGTTGGTAAGGTTTTTGCCAAAGTCATCTTAATGCGACTACACAAGTTAGCTGAGCGCATATATCCAGAGTCACAGTGTGGATTCCGAGCTGGCAGATCTACAACAGACATGATCTTCTCTCTCCGCCAGCTTCAGGAAAAATCAAGAGAGCAGAAAAGACCATTATATATCGCCTTTATAGACCTCACAAAAGCATTCGACCTGGTTAGTAGGGATGGACTCTTTAAAATCCTCCTGAAAATAGGCTGCCCTTCTAAAATGCTGGAAATGATAAAGTCATTCCATGACGGCATGAAGGGAACAGTCCAATATGCTGGAAGCACGTCACAGCCCTTTGATATACAAAGTAGCGTTAAACAAGGCTGTGTTCTGGCTCCGACCCTCTTCGGAATCTTCTTTGCCTTACTCTTGAAACATGCATTCAGAGTGCTGAGTCAGGATGTGGGTGCCGCACCAGTTATCACTATCGATAACTATGAATTGGCAGTGGTGCACCACTTCACATACCTAGGGTCTACCATCAATGACAAACTCTCACTGGATACAGAAATCGACAGCCGCATTGGCAAAGCTGCAGCTACCTTTGCCCGCCTCACATCGCGTGTTTGGGGAAACTCTAAACTCACAATGAAGACCAAAGCTGCGGTATATAATGCCTGCGTCACCAGCACACTCCTATATGGCAGCGAGACCTGGACGACCTATGCTAAGCAAGAAAGAAGGCTCAATACCTTCCATTTGCGGTGTCTACGCCGCATCCTCGGCATCTCGTGGAAAGATAAAGTGACAAATGTCGAGGTGTTGTCACGTGCTGGCCTTCAAAGTATGTATACGCTTCTTAGACAGCGCAGACTTCGCTGGCTTGGCCATGTTCGCCGCATGGAAGATGGTCGCATCCCAAAAGATATCTTCTACGGACAATTAGCAGATGGCAAGAGAACAGTTGGGCGACCACAGCTGAGGTTCAAAGATGTGTGCAAGAGAGATATGAGGGCACTGGACATGGATCCAGCAACATGGGAGGATAAAGCTGCCGATCGCACTAAGTGTCGATGCTATTTACGGCGCCACCTCAGATTGGGCGAAGAGAGGCTCACACAAGAAGCAGAGGTGAGGAGAAAACGTCGAAAGGAGCACCAGGAAAATAAGCAGCTGAGGGCTGTCACCTCAGGGGCGCATTCCCATAGTCAGTTATGACTGAAGGGGCTATTATTATTAGTTTTAACAGATTGCTAAAAAAAAAAAAAAAGCCTGAAAGGTATTCGGTGGCTCTATTTTTATGAAACTACATTAGTTTTCTGTCATGTCTTGGCGGGTTACTTACGAAGAGATCGGTAAAATCCGAATAAAATAGATTGTTGGCTTCTGCGTTGGATGATTCTGATCATTCATTCATAACCCTCCACTCCCAAAGGAGCATAGGCCTTCAACAAACACATGCCAAGTCCTCCTGTCACGTGCCATCATCTCAAGTTCTTTCCACGTTTTCCTCATGATTTTCACCTCTGTTTCCAGCTCTCTTCTCCATATGCTTCTTGGTCTACCTCTGCCTCTCTTGCCTTGGGGGCTCCAGAACAAGAACTGCCTTGTAAAGCTATCAACAGGTTTCCTCAGTGTGTGTCCTATCCATCGCCATCTTCTTCTTCTCATCTCTTGTTCCACTGGCACTTGTCTAGTTCTTGTCATCAGCTCCACGTTCGTAACCTTGTCATACCATTTTAATCCCTCTGTTCTACGCAAGCACCCATTTATGAAAGTCTGTAGCTTTTTGGTTGTTGTCTTTGTTGTTCTCCATGTTTCAGTGCCATGTAATAGTAGTACTGACTTCACATTTGTGTTGAAGATTCTTATTTTCGTGTTGCATTCGATTTCTCTTGATCTCCATATATTTCCCAATGCAGTGAAAGCTCCTCTTGCTTTTTGTATTCTTATTTTGATATCACTGTCTGTCCCTCCAACTTTGTCTATATTGCTGCCAAGATATGTGTGCGATTCTACAGTGCGCGCCGTTTCTGTATTATTCCGGAAAGGTGGTGCGATTGTTTCTGGACGTATAAACGAAGAGGCATCCACACTTACCAAATTCTTAGTGTTACGATAACACTTGCAAGCATTATGTTTGTGAATGAAAGGTCAGTATAGTTCATAATTATTAAGTCCCACTCCGAAATACAATACAGTTGTTTTGAACATCACCTGATACCTAGTCCACTATACGGATGTTAAAATATATTGTCTGATAGTCTCATAATCAATCAGTGGAAGAACAAACACACAAGAAAAAACAACAATGTAATGCATACGATGAACACTATATACCCATATTATAATCCACATGGAGTTGGACTGGGTATCCCTTGCACATGACAAACATATCAGTTTTCAAGTGCAGGGTTCAAAAACCAAACAAAATATACCAATCATATAATGTACGAACATTCCAAGTGCCAGACCTGGAGATTTTCTTAGAAGAAAAAAGGTGATTCAGCGACCTAGACTCCTTTCGGCTGTCTCTGGGTCGCGTCATGAGCCTCCTTACAAAAAGGACCTTCTGTCTTGGATGATTGAATCATTTTCTTTAGTAGACCTGTTCTTTGTTGAAGATTTTGTGGCTTAGGTTTCTACGTAATTGGTTACTTAACCCCATGCCCACTTCTCCTTAGTCGCCTTTAACGAGCTGAATTGTAGGTTACAGTGTTACTAGTCTGTCCTCCCCTTTCGGGTCACTGCAACACACGGTAAATGATGACAAAAAACCAGACATGTGCAACCAGAAATGAGAAGATGTTGGCAATAGATATGACCTTGTGAGAAAAACCCGTTGATAGCATTGCAAGGCAGTCCTTGTTCTTGAATCCGCAGGGCAAGAGAGAGGGGAGACCGAAGAACATTTGGAGAACAGAACTGGAGAAAGAAAGGAGAGGAATGAGGAAGACATGGAGAAGACCTGGAAAATAATGGCACAGACAAGGAGGACATGCGTGTGTTGAAGGCTTATGCTCCTTGGGGATCTGAAGGTTAATGATGATGATAATCAATCAATCAATCAATCGTTTAGTCAATCAGTTAATCAACAATTCAACCATGCAATGTATTTAGCTCTTTGTGTACACAGGTCATTGACTACGAGCTTACATTCATTCTTATTCTAAGTCACTTCTTTCTCTATAAGTATAAGTGTATCCTTCACTTCATCCCCCATTCTTCCTTAGCGTCTTCTGCCCATGTGTCATGTCTCTATACCGTTTTACATAATATTGAGTTCCTGCGCCTTTATGTTGTCGTTGTTGTTGTACTAGGACCGATGGACTTTTCGCACTTTTACAGTCAACATCACATTGAAGACTCCGTGGTATTATCGACACTGTAGATATAGGCTTTTCCTATGGCTTTTCTGTCATTCCGAAAAGTGTTGAAGTCATGAGCTCCAGTTTTCTCCAGCTTGGCTGGCATTTAAAGGATCATCACATCTGGTCCCAAGCTAGGAGGAAGAAGCGCGTGGCATACAGTGCATTCCCCGCCATCCAAGGGGGCTCTCCAAATATACAGAGCTAAAATACTGTGCGCTAGTTCTGTGTTCTCCCAAGAAATTGTCACGTCCTACAGAGCCACTTATCATCTCCCCTTGCACGTCAGGGGCCTATAGTGAGATCCTCCTGCATGGAGCCAACAAGGTAAAAAGCCAGTTATGTCTGGGGCTCAAGTGACTCCTCCAAACTTAGTATGCATTGCAGCGCTGGGTTCTCAACACGTTTCACCACTGTCAGCTGAACAATTAGGGTGTGTGTGTGTAGATGGTTTCAAGAGTCAATTAGGGTGTGTGTGTAGATGATTTCAAGAGTTAATGAGGGTGTGTGTGTGTAGATGATTTCAAGAGTCAATGAGGGTGTGTGTGTGTAGATGATTTCAAGAGTCAATTAGGGTGTGTGTGTGTAGATGATTTCAAGTCAATGACGGTGTGTGTGTGTGTGTAGATGATTTCAAGAGTCAATGAGGGTGTGTGTGTGTAGATGATTTCAAGAGTCAATTAGGGTGTGTATGTGTAGATGATTTCAAGTCAATGACGGTGTGTGTGTGTGTGTAGATGATTTCAAGAGTCAATGAGGGTGTGTGTGTGTAGATAATTTCAAGAGTCAATTAGGATGTGTGTGTGTGTAGATGATTTCAAGAGTCAATGAGGGTGTGTGTGTGTGTAGATGATTTCAAGAGTCAATGAGGGTGTGTGTGTGTAGATGATTTCAAGAGTCAATGAGGGTGTGTATGCGTAGATGATTTCAAGAGTCAATGAGGGTGTGTGTGTGTGTGTAGATGATTTCAAGAGTCAATGAGGGTGTGTGTGTGTAGATGATTTCAAGAGTCAATGAGGGTGTGTGTGTGTAGATGATTTCAAGAGTCAATGAGGGTGTGTATGCGTAGATGATTTCAAGAGTCAATGAGGGTGTGTGTGTGTGTGTAGATGATTTCAAGAGTCAATGAGGGTGTGTGTGTGTAGATGATTTCAAGAGTCAATGAGGGTGTGTGTGTGTAGATGATTTTAAGAGTCAATTAGAGTGTGTGTGTGTAGATGATTTCAAGAGTCAATGAGGGTGTGTGTGTGTGTAGTTGATTTCAAGAGTCAATTAGGGTGTGTGTGTGTAGATGATTTCAAGAGTCAATGAGGGTGTGTATGCGTAGATGATTTCAAGAGTCAATGAGGGTGTGTGTGTGTGTAGATGATTTCAAGAGTCAATGAGGGTGTGTGTGTGTGTGTAGATGATTTCAAGAGTCAATGAGGGTGTGTGTGTGTGTGTGTAGATGATTTCAAGAGTCAATGAGGGTGTGTGTGTGTGTGTGTAGATGATGTCAAGAGTCAATGAGGGTGTGTGTGTGTGTGTGTATGTGTGTAGATGATTTCAACAGTCAATCAGGGTTTAATTAGCGTCACAGACAGATTCACTTTCACCTTTATAAAAAAGATACTTTTTTTTCGTTTCTGTGACAGTATCGTTGTCAGAGCGTCTTCGTTTGTTTATCCCCTTAAGGAACACAAGGCCACTACGACACCTAGTTCCACCTTACAGGAAGCATGCTTTAAAGTACTTCGTTTGTTTTTACGTAGTGGTGTCCGCATCACTTTGTGTAACATGCTAAGGTACCAGAACCTCGCACAACTTGACATTATTCGCCACTTGGGACATGTCTTAGGGAGCAGTGATCCTATTATTTCTTGTCTCCTCAAAGATCCCCAGAAAACACACAGTGTTATAATTGCTCTGCCGTTGTGGAAACTGACTGTACGATCATGTCAATATCTCAGCAGTAATGTCTGCCGTTGTGGAAACTGACTGTACGATCATGTCAATATCTCAGCAGTAATGTCTGCCGTTGTGGAAACTGACTGTACGATCATGTCAACATCTCAGCAGTAATGTCTGCCGTTGTGGAAACTGACTGTACGATCATGTCAACATCTCAGCAGTAATGTCTGCCGTTGTGGAAACTGACTGTACGATCATGTCAACATCTCAGCAGTAATGTCTGCCTGAGAAAGTCTTTCTTTCTTCGTTCCTGCATGATTTTTCATCAGTTTTCTCATTCTTCCAAGTCTGTCCCTCACTTACGCACACCCGTTTCCAAACACGTTTTATTACTTATTGCACATTTAACTTATTGCTTACATTTTTCTAAAAAGTTTTCGTCTCACACTTGCGTACATTCTCATACACAGTTAATACTTGAAGTGCGGTTTTCATCAATTCGGTGCAATAATATTCATAAATTACAAACTGAAATAATTATTGCCTAATATAATGTAATTATATTTCAACTCAGGCTTATTGTGAGATGAAGGGTTTAGAACAATTCAATATGTATTTTGTGTAACACAAAGTTTGTGTTGGCATTATGAGTAAGCCAGTGTTTGTCTTCGCTAGAACATTGAGCAGGCAGACATACCCAGCAGGTTTAGGTCTAGTCAGTCAATAAATTCCCCTTTGCTGCCTTTCGTAAATTCCTGTAACAATTCCTGATTGGTCGATATCTAAACTTCCGTTTTCGTAACATTGTGACCATTGTGCGCTGATCCGTTAGTAGTCGCTGCCTTTGAGGAAGCGGTGTAGATTTTACCATTAGTGGCCCGCGGGATCGTGCCTGTATTTCCTGTGCTGTTCTCGCTCAGAGGGATGGCCGATGTCCAGGTATCTCTGCGGCTTAGGCGGCCTTTGAAGACGCTGATGAAAGTCTTGCGGAACTTGCAACTGATCGCGCAGTAGAGTAGAAAATTGACACTGGAATTTATCATGACCAGTACTGTGTTGATATGCTTCAGTGCGATGTATGGATGCCTGCTGAACACCCAGGGTCGACCTTTAGAAGCGATGGTGAGCGCCAAGAAAACTCCCACAGAGTGACAAGCGATGAAGACAAGTACGGTAGCCACCACTATGGCGCTGACGTGAAGCATGTCCACTGAAGTCATGTTTGCAGACGAGGATGCTTTATGACGAAGCATGCGGCGTCGATGAGTAGCCAAGAAGTAGATAAGAAAAGAGTTGGCGATGATGAGCAAGAACACAGGGATTATAGCAGCCAGAGCTATGTTGGCGATATGAAGGTACGTCTCGTACGTCGGTGTGTGGATCAGGTAAGTGCTGAGCAAGGGCTGTGGAGAGTTTAAATCCGGGTTGGGCACGTATTCGAAAAACTTGGAAAAGTGGAAGACGAACGAGAAAACGAAAATGAGAATTATGGCCAAGCGAGCTCGGGGTATGGTGCATACAAGGCGAGGGTGGAACATGAACCGCAAGGAGATGAACCTCTCAGTGGTCACAGCCACTGTCAGCCAGCCAGTGCATGTTATGAAGACGTTATTCATGACGTACCTGAAAAAATCAACAGATAAATGTAACAACATGTTTACATATATTATCAATGAATAATATTTTTCAATTAAATGGAAACTGATGACACCATCATCATTATTGTACTTTTGGCTCCCTATGGAGCATAGAGGCACCATTACAGCTGGTCCCCTTTCAGGAAGTCTGCACAAAGCATTCACATGGTTTCTGTGACTATTTGTTTTGCATGATGAGGCTGGCATCCCAATGTACACACTAATATTAGTCTAGTCACCCTGTACGACATACCCGAGGGAAGCAGTAGTCAAATTCTTTCTTTGTCTCACCAGAGACCCAGTGGCGTCACTAGGGTTGGTGTCACCCAGTGCGGTAACTCATGGTGTCACCCACATGGACCTCCTCCCGTACCAGACCATACAGAATCCTTAGTAATGTTTTTTGTACTAATGTTACTCGTAAATCGTAATTCCCGTATATCACAGAATGTAATGGCAATAGTAGTGACATAAACAACTAGCAAAATTAAAATTAGCAGACGAAACCACGTGATTCGAAGCGTCATGGAATTGGGTAACAATGACAGCTCTGACCGGAGCGCATGCGCATTAGAAGGTTCAAAAAGTATATTAGCATAGTTTTAGCCTTGTAGGTATATTGATACAGTACATGTAAGCTGGGTTTACGAAAAATGTTTTTGTGGTTATAACTAACTACAAGGATATTTTTATAAATAATAATAAATTTCTGCTGAAACACTGCACAAAAATTGTATAGACAATCATTTTGGTGTCACCCCCCTCTGATGGTGTCACCCGGTGCGGTCCATACCCCCGCACCCCCCTAGTGACGCCACTGCAGAGACCCACGGGAACTGCAGCAACTACACGGGCGTTTACAAATATTGCCAGTGAGTGTTATTTCTCACTGAAAGGTAATGCTGATTAGAAATAAGGGTTTCAAAATAAATCAGGAGTTCGTTTATAACAGCATGTCTATCGGTTGACCTCCAGAGAATCTTCATAGTATATCATGTTAGTTCTCATCAGAAAATACGGTGACAGCTATTGCTAGTCACCACTGTCTGTTTTGGGCAGTCTTTTTTAAACTGTCTATGAGTTTTCATTTGTTTTGACTTGGGCCATTACATGACAGCCAGAGGAAAGTATGCTCTAGATCTAGGGTGGCTATAGCGTGGATCACGCGAGCCTGTGGTTCAGCTCTCATTCGTCATCAGCTGTCATCTCCACAACGAAGGTCGGCTGCAACGGATCTCCCAACGTCTTGTGCCATTTGTCTTGATGGTGCACTCTGATAGACTCTTTCCTGTCCATCTCTTGATGTTATCTTCCCACTTATAGCGCTGTCTTCCTATTACATATTCGCCTTCAACTCTGCCTTTCATTAAGGTCTTCAGCAAGGTGTAATGTATTTGTGCATTGCAAAATATTGTAGTTGTCTAATTTTGATCGTCTCATTCCTAGGTTTTTTAAGACCTCTTTATTTGATTTCTTCTCTTTCCATGAGATGCACCATATTCTTCTATATATTCACATCTCGAGAGCCTCAATTCTCTCTTTCAATTGCTTGTTCATTGCCCATGTTTCTACACCATTTAGCAATGAAGACTAAATAACTTTTGATGATGCTCAGTTCTAATTTGTGAGTTAGTTGTTTAGATGTTAGTATTTGCCTCAAGTTGTTGAATGTAGCTTTGGTCATTCCTATTCTCTTTTTGATATCTGTTTCACGTCTGCCATCTCCTGTTATTATATAACAAAGATGTGAGAAACTCTTGACTTGTTCCAGTTTTTTCCATTTATTCGTATCTTTAATGTTGGTTTATCGTCTGTTTTGCTAATTATAATAGTTTTCGTTTTCTCACTGTTAATGCCCAATCCATTTTCATGAATTATGCTGTTTGCTTGACTTACACGAAATAATATTAATATGTTAATGAATAAAACTTAGTAATGTTAAAAAAAAAAGATTGTTTTATACTTTTACTATAGAGATGCAATAAAATATTACTAGGAATATGAGATACCTGTGACTTCATTTTCAAGAGAAATTTTTAAACGTGTTGAGAAATAATCATTTTGCAAGAATACATCGATAGCTCTTTCCAAAATGTCCTTGCCTGGTTGGCAACCTCTGCTCTAGATTTTACCAGTGCTAGAACTACAGTAATTAAATTTGTTTTATACGTTTGTGGACCTCGTGGCACCGGAGAAGTTTGACACCCAGGTATGGATTAAGAGAATCGTCACGTCTTTATAACTGCAACAGTTGTACGTCTTTACTACAGTAACAGTTTTATGTCTTTATAACTGAAACAGTTTTACGTCTTTGCTACAGTAACAGTTTTGCATCTTTGCTACAGTAACAGTTTTACGTCTTTATAACTGTAACAGTTTTAAGTCTTTGTGGCAGGGCAGGTTACGGCATCAATTAGTTATATTGATTGTTAATTAGAGTTAATCCTTCATATGTTGTTGTGGTTCAAGTGCTAACTGGCCTTCCGCCAGAGATGGTAATACTTGACCTTTACTCATTTTTCTTCTTCTTTCCAGGTTTGTTCTTCCCTTTAAGTTTGGTGATAAGCAAGACAGTTTCAGCACAACAACGTATATCCAAAAGAAATTACTATAAATTTCCACAAACAGCAATTCAGTAGAAAATTATATTAAAGTTTATTGATGTCATTAGACAAACAATGTAAATTTCACAAAATGATGGTTGTTTATCCAAAATGAAAAATATATAATCCAACTGAATAATATACACACTTGTCTACTCAAAAAAACTTGTCTTGATATCCTCAAAGACGAAGTTCACCTAACGCTATCTAAAAAAAAATCCTCTAGTCTAAAATCATGGAATCCTTGGAATCATAAATCCTGAAATCATCCTTATCGCCCACATCTCTCCTTTTTATACTGTTCCTGTCTTTTTTCCCGCCTTTTTCCACACGTCCCATTCTTTTTTCCACACGTTACAATTTCTGCACACGTCTCTCTGTTTTCGACATTTTGCACACGACTTTCTGTTATTTCGACTTTTTTCACATGTGTGATCTTTTCCAACTTAACAGTTGGATTTAAAAAAAAAAACCAGATCTTTACTTTAGTAACAGTTTTTACGTCTTTGCTACAGTAATAGTTTTACGTCTTTCTCTTTGCTGCAGTAACAATTTTGCGTCTTTATAACAGTAATAGTTTTATGTGTTTATAACTGTAACAGTTTTATGTCTGCACTAGAGTAACAGTTTTACGTCTTTGTAACAGTTTTACGTCTTTAATACAGTAAAAGTTTTACGTCTTTATAACTGTAACAGTTTTACATCTTTATAACTGTAACAGTTTTACGTCTTTACTACAGTAACAATTTTACGTCTTTGCTACAGTAACAGTTTTACGTCTTTATTACAGTAACAGTTTTACGTCTTTGCTACATTAATAGTTTTACGTCTTTGCTACAGTAACAGTTTTACGTCAATATAACATAAACAGTTTACGTCTTTATTACATTAACCGGTTTATGTCTTTATTTCAGTAGCATTTTTTATGTACGTCTTTATAAAATTAACCGTTTAACGTCGTAATGTTTGGAAACACACGTAACATTTATTGACAGCAGATTTTAAACTGCCATGTACCAGCATGTTACAGAGCCCTTTTTCAAATAAAGTCGCACAACGTGGATTTTTTAAATACGTGCATCGCCTGGGGCGGATGGAAAGTTTGGGCAATCAGGCAATGTCCGAGGATCCACCGAAGTAGGGGGCCTACTCTCCCCTATCTTCCATCTAGCTTAATCAGCTGAATTGGTGGTTTAGGGATAAATGACCATTATTGTTGGGGACCCAGATCACCCATGTACATCGCACATAAGATTTAGATTGTTTATTTCAGGATATGACGCTCCGTAACTTATTTCTAGTGTGTTCCTCGTATTAAGAGCATCACATATAACTAACTATAAAGTATCACATATAACTAACTATAAAGTATCACATATATCTAACTATAATGTATCACATATAACTAACTATAAAGTATCACATGTAACTAACTATAAAGTATCACATGTAACTAACTATAAAGTATCACATATAACTAACTATAAAGTATCACATATAACTAACTATAAAGTATCACATATAACTAACTATAAAGTATCACATATAACTAACTATAAAGTATCACATATAACTAACTATAAAGTATAGGTAATGTGTTCTGCTGTATATGAGAATAGGATTACTGCACACTCAGGCACGCCGTACAATGGCCCCCCCCCCCCCCCCCTCCCCAGGCACGTCGTACAAGGTGACTAATATGAGGTAGTTCACGGGGTTGGTAACATCATCATGTTTTTACATACACCACCGCTGCAGGAACATATGATTGAATGGTGCAGGCTTCCTGCAAGGGGACAAGCTCCAGTGGTGGCTCAATGCTCCCTAAGGAGCCCTAAGGAAAATGATAATGACGATTCTTCTATAAGGCGAGTGCTAGGATTAGTGCTAGTGCTAGGATTAGTGCTAGTGCTAGGATAGAGAAGAAAAAAGAAACAGGAAAGGGAGGGAGAGGGGAAGAAAATACAATAAAAGGATATATCTTAAACGAGCCTGTGGCAGCAATTAGCGATCGCCTGTTAGAGAACGACACTCCAATCGATGAATCAACAAAGCTAATTATTGCTGGAATTTGGCTTCGAACGAAAGACTAGCAGGGATTGACGCATGAGAGGATCCATCCGGCGTGTTTACAGCCTGCGCGCTACCAGTTAGCATTCTTTCCCTTCGACATTTGCTGAGGGAGACTGAGAACCTGTGGGTTTGCCCGCAGTGCAATGATGTCGGTTCTGATCGACAATAACAATGAATATATTGATGCTGTAGTTTATCCTGTTATATGACAGCGTTGTTGATCTTGATGATAATGTTGTAGATCGTAGTAGAAGTAAAAAGGTAATGGTAGTCACATAGAAGATACTGCCGTAGGGGAGTGAAGTGTTAGAGATTTCACCGTACTACGTCCAGCATCGAGAGGTGAGGGTGACCAGATTCCTTCCTCGCTACCCTTTTCCTTTCCCAACTGTCGTAGATTTCCGATAGGAGAATTAAGACTAGGTTTGGTCCCTTCTGAATAGGTTTGAATAGGTGATAGACTCAGTGAGAGTTAGTGAAAGGTAATAGAATTTCCACACACACGTGAGATGATAGATTTGATATAGTGGCTGTCTCTGAAAGCGAAAAGAATTCTTCTCTCTCTCACCTATCTTCTACAACAGTTGTTACAGCGTCAGACAGACTACACCAATATACATATTACGTATATTTCTATCACTCACAGGCACGCACATACACGTGACGACAGGTAAACACACAGACGTGGGAAAACTATAACAATACTATATATATTATCTAGAACGAGCTGACCAAACACGATTATTAAGTTCAAGAGCGATTTTATTATCAGGAAAAATCGGCTCACAACATCAAAGAAAGTACATCAAGGAAAATACATATACACATAGTCATAAAAAATCAAGGAAATGTTGCAAGGATGATAGCCCCGTTATAGTGTTAACTCTAGGTTTAGCCCGGCCCCGTTAAGAGAACAGATGATGGCGCCCAAGTCACAGATACATAGAGTTTGATTCTAAGAGTTGTCTTTGTTTTATCTCGTAATTATATGCACAGAGTTTGAAAAAAATCTGATTTAACCTAAGACAAAACACAAGAACTCTAGCCTTAGCAACAAACATTATGCATGTTTGGAAAAAAAAATTAGGACAAGCAACAGGTGGTCAAAGAATAAAATAGTAATGAAAATATCTCACTCAAACCAGCGTACACTCATTCATTCCGCCATTGATTTTAGATTTTCACACAGACTCAAAAAATGCAGTCTTCTGCCAAGAAGTCCCCAGTTCCAAAAGACGTATTTAACTTGGAGTCTCCGGGAACGACTACTTGGGTATGCAAATTTGTTCAAATGTCTGATTAAGTCACCTAACAATTATTCCAGGCGCGGGAGTTAGCAGAGCACAGTGTCAATAGCGTAGGTTTCTAAAAAAATGATGAATGTCAGGTCGGTGCCTTCCCTCAGTATAGGATTCACTTTAGTCACACCACAGATTTGTCCACAAGATATAATCTAGTCGGGAAATGATTCCAGCGTACACTCATTCATTCCGCCATGGCTTCTCATACTTGTACTCACGACTTTGCTTGCTGCCTCTTGGAACACATTGATTTTAGATTTGGGGGGGGGGGGGGGGGGGGGGGGGGGGGGGGGGGGGGGGGGGGGGGGGGGGGGGGGGGGGGGGGGGGGGGGGGGGGGGGGGGGGGGGGGGGGGGGGGGGGGGGGGGGGGGGGGGGGGGGGGGGGGGGGGGGGGGGGGGGGGGGGGGGGGGGGGGGGGGGGGGGGGGGGGGGGGGGGGGGGGGGGGGGGGGGGGGGGGGGGGGGGGGGGGGGGGGGGGGGGGGGGGGGGGGGGGGGGGGGGGGGGGGGGGGGGGGGGGGGGGGGGGGGGGGGGGGGGGGGGGGGGGGGGGGGGGGGGGGGGGGGGGGGGGGGGGGGGGGGGGGGGGGGGGGGGGGGGGGGGGGGGGGGGGGGGGGGGGGGGGGGGGGGGGGGGGGGGGGGGGGGGGGGGGGGGGGGGGGGGGGGGGGGGGGGGGGGGGGGGGGGGGGGGGGGGGGGGGGGGGGGGGGGGGGGGGGGGGGGGGGGGGGGGGGGGGGGGGGGGGGGGGGGGGGGGGGGGGGGGGGGGGGGGGGGGGGGGGGGGGGGGGGGGGGGGGGGGGGGGGGGGGGGGGGGGGGGGGGGGGGGGGGGGGGGGGGGGGGGGGGGGGGGGGGGGGGGGGGGGGGGGGGGGGGGGGGGGGGGGGGGGGGGGGGGGGGGGGGGGGGGGGGGGGGGGGGGGGGGGGGGGGGGGGGGGGGGGGGGGGGGGGGGGGGGGGGGGGGGGGGGGGGGGGGGGGGGGGGGGGGGGGGGGGGGGGGGGGGGGGGGGGGGGGGGGGGGGGGGGGGGGGGGGGGGGGGGGGGGGGGGGGGGGGGGGGGGGGGGGGGGGGGGGGGGGGGGGGGGGGGGGGGGGGGGGGGGGGGGGGGGGGGGGGGGGGGGGGGGGGGGGGGGGGGGGGGGGGGGGGGGGGGGGGGGGGGGGGGGGGGGGGGGGGGGGGGGGGGGGGGGGGGGGGGGGGGGGGGGGGGGGGGGGGGGGGGGGGGGGGGGGGGGGGGGGGGGGGGGGGGGGGGGGGGGGGGGGGGGGGGGGGGGGGGGGGGGGGGGGGGGGGGGGGGGGGGGGGGGGGGGGGGGGGGGGGGGGGGGGGGGGGGGGGGGGGGGGGGGGGGGGGGGGGGGGGGGGGGGGGGGGGGGGGGGGGGGGGGGGGGGGGGGGGGGGGGGGGGGGGGGGGGGGGGGGGGGGGGGGGGGGGGGGGGGGGGGGGGGGGGGGGGGGGGGGGGGGGGGGGGGGGGGGGGGGGGGGGGGGGGGGGGGGGGGGGGGGGGGGGGGGGGGGGGGGGGGGGGGGGGGGGGGGGGGGGGGGGGGGGGGGGGGGGGGGGGGGGGGGGGGGGGGGGGGGGGGGGGGGGGGGGGGGGGGGGGGGGGGGGGGGGGGGGGGGGGGGGGGGGGGGGGGGGGGGGGGGGGGGGGGGGGGGGGGGGGGGGGGGGGGGGGGGGGGGGGGGGGGGGGGGGGGGGGGGGGGGGGGGGGGGGGGGGGGGGGGGGGGGGGGGGGGGGGGGGGGGGGGGGGGGGGGGGGGGGGGGGGGGGGGGGGGGGGGGGGGGGGGGGGGGGGGGGGGGGGGGGGGGGGGGGGGGGGGGGGGGGGGGGGGGGGGGGGGGGGGGGGGGGGGGGGGGGGGGGGGGGGGGGGGGGGGGGGGGGGGGGGGGGGGGGGGGGGGGGGGGGGGGGGGGGGGGGGGGGGGGGGGGGGGGGGGGGGGGGGGGGGGGGGGGGGGGGGGGGGGGGGGGGGGGGGGGGGGGGGGGGGGGGGGGGGGGGGGGGGGGGGGGGGGGGGGGGGGGGGGGGGGGGGGGGGGGGGGGGGGGGGGGGGGGGGGGGGGGGGGGGGGGGGGGGGGGGGGGGGGGGGGGGGGGGGGGGGGGGGGGGGGGGGGGGGGGGGGGGGGGGGGGGGGGGGGGGGGGGGGGGGGGGGGGGGGGGGGGGGGGGGGGGGGGGGGGGGGGGGGGGGGGGGGGGGGGGGGGGGGGGGGGGGGGGGGGGGGGGGGGGGGGGGGGGGGGGGGGGGGGGGGGGGGGGGGGGGGGGGGGGGGGGGGGGGGGGGGGGGGGGGGGGGGGGGGGGGGGGGGGGGGGGGGGGGGGGGGGGGGGGGGGGGGGGGGGGGGGGGGGGGGGGGGGGGGGGGGGGGGGGGGGGGGGGGGGGGGGGGGGGGGGGGGGGGGGGGGGGGGGGGGGGGGGGGGGGGGGGGGGGGGGGGGGGGGGGGGGGGGGGGGGGGGGGGGGGGGGGGGGGGGGGGGGGGGGGGGGGGGGGGGGGGGGGGGGGGGGGGGGGGGGGGGGGGGGGGGGGGGGGGGGGGGGGGGGGGGGGGGGGGGGGGGGGGGGGGGGGGGGGGGGGGGGGGGGGGGGGGGGGGGGGGGGGGGGGGGGGGGGGGGGGGGGGGGGGGGGGGGGGGGGGGGGGGGGGGGGGGGGGGGGGGGGGGGGGGGGGGGGGGGGGGGGGGGGGGGGGGGGGGGGGGGGGGGGGGGGGGGGGGGGGGGGGGGGGGGGGGGGGGGGGGGGGGGGGGGGGGGGGGGGGGGGGGGGGGGGGGGGGGGGGGGGGGGGGGGGGGGGGGGGGGGGGGGGGGGGGGGGGGGGGGGGGGGGGGGGGGGGGGGGGGGGGGGGGGGGGGGGGGGGGGGGGGGGGGGGGGGGGGGGGGGGGGGGGGGGGGGGGGGGGGGGGGGGGGGGGGGGGGGGGGGGGGGGGGGGGGGGGGGGGGGGGGGGGGGGGGGGGGGGGGGGGGGGGGGGGGGGGGGGGGGGGGGGGGGGGGGGGGGGGGGGGGGGGGGGGGGGGGGGGGGGGGGGGGGGGGGGGGGGGGGGGGGGGGGGGGGGGGGGGGGGGGGGGGGGGGGGGGGGGGGGGGGGGGGGGGGGGGGGGGGGGGGGGGGGGGGGGGGGGGGGGGGGGGGGGGGGGGGGGGGGGGGGGGGGGGGGGGGGGGGGGGGGGGGGGGGGGGGGGGGGGGGGGGGGGGGGGGGGGGGGGGGGGGGGGGGGGGGGGGGGGGGGGGGGGGGGGGGGGGGGGGGGGGGGGGGGGGGGGGGGGGGGGGGGGGGGGGGGGGGGGGGGGGGGGGGGGGGGGGGGGGGGGGGGGGGGGGGGGGGGGGGGGGGGGGGGGGGGGGGGGGGGGGGGGGGGGGGGGGGGGGGGGGGGGGGGGGGGGGGGGGGGGGGGGGGGGGGGGGGGGGGGGGGGGGGGGGGGGGTGGGGGGGGGGGGGGGGGGGGGGGGGGGGGGGGGGGGGGGGGGGGGGGGGGGGGGGGGGGGGGGGGGGGGGGGGGGGGGGGGGGGGGGGGGGGGGGGGGGGGGGGGGGGGGGGGGGGGGGGGGGGGGGGGGGGGGGGGGGGGGGGGGGGGGGGGGGGGGGGGGGGGGGGGGGGGGGGGGGGGGGGGGGGGGGGGGGGGGGGGGGGGGGGGGGGGGGGGGGGGGGGGGGGGGGGGGGGGGGGGGGGGGGGGGGGGGGGGGGGGGGGGGGGGGGGGGGGGGGGGGGGGGGGGGGGGGGGGGGGGGGGGGGGGGGGGGGGGGGGGGGGGGGGGGGGGGGGGGGGGGGGGGGGGGGGGGGGGGGGGGGGGGGGGGGGGGGGGGGGGGGGGGGGGGGGGGGGGGGGGGGGGGGGGGGGGGGGGGGGGGGGGGGGGGGGGGGGGGGGGGGGGGGGGGGGGGGGGGGGGGGGGGGGGGGGGGGGGGGGGGGGGGGGGGGGGGGGGGGGGGGGGGGGGGGGGGGGGGGGGGGGGGGGGGGGGGGGGGGGGGGGGGGGGGGGGGGGGGGGGGGGGGGGGGGGGGGGGGGGGGGGGGGGGGGGGGGGGGGGGGGGGGGGGGGGGGGGGGGGGGGGGGGGGGGGGGGGGGGGGGGGGGGGGGGGGGGGGGGGGGGGGGGGGGGGGGGGGGGGGGGGGGGGGGGGGGGGGGGGGGGGGGGGGGGGGGGGGGGGGGGGGGGGGGGGGGGGGGGGGGGGGGGGGGGGGGGGGGGGGGGGGGGGGGGGGGGGGGGGGGGGGGGGGGGGGGGGGGGGGGGGGGGGGGGGGGGGGGGGGGGGGGGGGGGGGGGGGGGGGGGGGGGGGGGGGGGGTTCCAGGCGGGGGGAGTTAGAGAGACCGTGTAATAGCGTAGGTTTAAAAAAAATGAGAATGTCAGGTTCGTGCCTTCTTCGTTAGGATACTTTATTCACACCACAGATTTGTCCACAAGTATAATGCTAGCGGGAAATGATTGTTAATATTCCACGCCACCAGGAGAAAAATATATAGAGTTTCTAGAAGGAAAATTAAGTGCTGGCTCCAAGGTCCGTATGTATCATTACAGTCTTTTAAAACCGTTATAGGCGATATTAGTATTTTGTTAACTTGCACCGTAGATCAGTGTGGGGGGGGGGGGGGGGGGGGGGGGGGGGGGGGGGGGGGGGGGGGGGGGGGGGGGGGGGGGGGGGGGGGGGGGGGGGGGGGGGGGGGGGGGGGGGGGGGGGGGGGGGGGGGGGGGGGGGGGGGGGGGGGGGGGGGGGGGGGGGGGGGGGGGGGGGGGGGGGGGGGGGGGGGGGGGGGGGGGGGGGGGGGGGGGGGGGGGGGGGGGGGGGGGGGGGGGGGGGGGGGGGGGGGGGGGGGGGGGGGGGGGGGGGGGGGGGGGGGGGGGGGGGGGGGGGGGGGGGGGGGGGGGGGGGGGGGGGGGGGGGGGGGGGGGGGGGGGGGGGGGGGGGGGGGGGGGGGGGGGGGGGGGGGGGGGGGGGGGGGGGGGGGGGGGGGGGGGGGGGGGGGGGGGGGGGGGGGGGGGGGGGGGGGGGGGGGGGGGGGGGGGGGGGGGGGGGGGGGGGGGGGGGGGGGGGGGGGGGGGGGGGGGGGGGGGGGGGGGGGGGGGGGGGGGGGGGGGGGTTCACTTGAGAAAACCCACGTGGTTCAAAATAAGGACTGTCTATTTCTTCACAAGTATGGAAACTACTACTAGGTGCTGGTAAAGTTAGGGTCACCCCAAAACTTTCACTGTGTGGAGGAAAAATAACACATATAATATAATAAACAGAATCTGTACTGGTTAAGACTTACATTTAAACTTGCAAGCAGAGAGCTTTGCTTATCATTTAAACTTCCCGTGACGTAAGTTATATTTAAAAATCAGCAATCCTCATAAATTAAGAACACGTGCGTATTCCGTCACCATTCATGAGGCTGGATTCTAGAGTTTATACGTTAGTTTAGAAAAATACACTCGACTGAGTATTAGCAGTTAAATTAAATTTATAAATAGCTACAATTGCCGTTATAAGCTAGAAATTTTAATTTTTATTCTGCTTTCCACTGAATGCTTCCCTAGAAAATATAATAGCCTACCACTTTATTTCTCTTCTGCGCTAAAGAAATAGATTAAAATGAATTAAGCGATTTAAACACTTTAACACTCACAAAATCTATATATCTATCATATTAATTACCTCAACCACAGAATTACAGGTAGTCGCACAACTTAAGAATAAAAATGCTGAAAATATTTCTGGAAGTCTAGAAGTTCGACAAATTGCCGAAACAAACTGAGATCTTCGCTAACAGCTATTCTGTTTTCGAGCGACCTATCTACTGTGGAGTCTATGAGCGAGAAT
This sequence comes from Oreohelix idahoensis, assembly GCA_024509875.1. NCBI lineage: Eukaryota > Metazoa > Mollusca > Gastropoda > Stylommatophora > Oreohelicidae > Oreohelix > Oreohelix idahoensis. The sequence continues at coordinate 671,068 of JAMPIV010009943.1, read as the reverse complement.
GAAATTAAAGTTTCAAACTTGGCCAATATCTTAAAATCAGACAAAGGGCCCAAACTTACTTCGCCAAGCGAAATTATCTCCCCTACTCCCAACATTTACGTCCGCTTAACGCGTGTCGTAACTGTCACCTACTGACCACGATGTACGCGTGTCAGTTTCAAATCCCAGACAGCCTGACTCCAATGCGGGCCGTTTTCACACTACAGCTGACCATGGCCCAAGTGAGCGCCGTGTCAGTTTGGGATTTTCCAGACAAATGTCTGGATACTGACCGGTGCAGATGTAAAGTATCACACCTCACCGGGACTAATGCCGAGAAGAAACTCGCGCGCTCGGTAAGAATGTAGACGATTTGCTACGTCCTATGTTCAGCGAACCGACTTATCACGCCTTCTGACGCCCTGCAGCCCTGACATCTACGTAATATCGTCCTAGCGCGATTCTCAGTTTTGAGAAAGGAAAACAGGTAAAGTTTTGCGAATTATATGAAAATAATATTCGCAAAACGAATGGATGAAAAATATACAGGAAAAATGAAATACAGAGATAATAAAAGAGAGAATTTGGGTGAACGAATAGGAAGAAGATGTAGGAAATTAAATGAATATAAACCCTACGTGACAGAGCCTCCCCCCTTTAAGATATGGAAGCACTCCATGTCTACGTTATGGAGTTTAATTTCCTATAACCGTAGCTTCGGGGTGTCTGTCCTCTTCCCTCTCATCTTCCCCCTCCATCTCTGTCCAATTCCTACTCAAGTCCACTCCTCAAAGTTTCCTTCCCCTGGAATGTCTCATATGCGCGCTTGAAAGAGCGTCGCCGCTTCTGACATTTTTGAAAGATTTCCTGTGATAGCGGTGGAATATCCCTGCCACTATCGTCATCTTCGTCAGTTTTGGCGATCGTCAGGAGATGGTCGGAGGTTGGCACTGGTTTTTCCAAGTATCTCTTTAAGAGATTTAAATGGAAAACCTTCTCCTTTCCTTCAATAGAGATCTGGTAGTTAGCCTTAGAAATCTTTTTCAGGACGGTAAACGGCCCTTGCCATCCGATCTTCAGTTGGTTGTTCTCGGTAGGGAGCAACACAAAAACTTTCTCTCCTGCTTCCAGTTCTCTCTCTTCCGCGACTTTCCTGTATCGGTTAGCGTGCTTGGTGCGTGCTCGCTTAAAGTTAGTCGTTGCTAGGTCCCACCCTAGTTTCAACCGTTCCTTTAAAACCGACACATATTTACTGGCTGAGACAACTGTCTCATCAGCCTTCTCGTCTGTCAGAGACTGAAGTAAGGCTTCAAGCGGGCCCTTAATGGGTCTGCCGAATAAAAGTGTAGCTGGCGGAAATCCTGTGGAAGTATGAGGAGATTCTCTGTAGCCAAATAATGCTGCAGGAATACAGAGATCCCAATCTTCAGGTTTCACTTGTGCCAGCTTACTTAGCATCATGGTGAGGTTTCCATTAGCACGTTCCACGAGCCCATTTCCCGCCGGAGTATATGGCTTAGTGTGGATGTGTTGGGTCCTCAAGATCTTAACGATCTCATCCATCAACAGGTTTCGGTATGGAGATCCATTATCCGTCAACACTTGCTGAGGGAATCCCAACCGAGTGAAAATCTGCACGAGGGCTTCTGCGACATGCTTGGCATCTGCGCATGTTAGCGGGATAGCTTCTGCCCATAAAGTGCATGTATCGACTAAGGTCAGGATGAACCTGTTCCTTCTTTTAGTCCTTTCGAAAGGCCCTAAAATGTCGATCACAACCCGTTCGAATGGTGTACCCATGATTAGCATTTCACCCAAAGAAACTGGGGGTGCCCGTTGCTTGGGTGGCACACGTTGGCACTGGGCACAGGATTTGACATATCTGATAATATCAGTATTTACTCCTGGCCACCAATAATGAGTGGTTATACGTTGGTTTGTGGCGTTCTGTCCCATATGTCCGCTAAAGGGAAGAGAGTGCCCCATTTCTAGGATTTGGCTTCTGTACTGTTTCGGTACTAGGAGCTGGTTGTAACCTTGGTCAGGCTTGCCCGTTCTCCGATAAAGTACGCCATCCTCAGAAAAAATGTCCCCGTGCTGTTTGGGTTCCTTAGCCATGGGCAGTTTCCTAAAGCAGGGTGCCAAAGTAGGGTCCTTGTATTGCGCTTCTTTAAGTTCCATAGGTAACAAATTTGGCGCAGGCTCCCGTTCCTTCTTGGTTTGCCCTCTTGTAGTTACTGCTGCCACAATCGGCTCTTCCGGTTTCCCAATACACACGTATCTCCCGCCAAGTATGACTGGGTAGATGGGATCATCCATAACAGCCGCTTTGATCACACCTCTGACAAAGTCAGAGTGTATCTCCACCAATGCGATGGGAAGCGCTGTAGGTGCATCACTCTTATGAACTCCACAAAGTTTGACGGTCTCTCCTGTCTCTTGACCGGGTTTAACCAGCTTTCTGGCAACAATGCAATCATAAGAAAGCCCCGTGTCAAATAAGCAAGAAGTTTGAGAACCGTTCAAAGTAACAGTACCTCGCGTTGAGGGTCTATCCCCAACAGGTTGGGAATCACTGTCAATAATTCCGCCTTGCGAGACTGTTAATAAGCATCCGATGCGTTTAGGCTCGGTGTGCTCGGTCTGATCATATGTCCCGTGCTCGGGGGTTCTCCCTTTGCCCCCTTGTCCTTTCTGGCTACGCTGCCATGTAGGGCGGTCGGGTTGATCAGACTGTTTGGGGTGGTTGGGGTACTTGTTCTTGTAGAACTTGGATTTTTCAGGAGGGGGGTTTTGAGGTCCAGTTTCTCTGTGGTTGTTTTGGTTAGAAGCCTGAGAAGATTGCTCTAGGTTATGTTTTCGAAAATGCTCCTCTGTCGGTTTCCGCTTTGTGGCCGGTAGTTCAGCCAGCGCATTGTGATAACGCTCAGACTTTTCCAAAATGTCTTCAAGTTTTTCTGCCCCCTGCTCAGCGAGAAATCTCCGGGTATCAGCAGACAAAGTGTTCTTTATTTGTTCAGTTAGAACAAGTTCCTCAAGACCTTCATAGGTAGAGGGGAGCTGCGAAAGCTCAAGGCACTTTGTTAGATATCCCTTAAGACGAGATGAGAACTGGTGAAAAGTTTCAGAATTCTCTTTCCGGCTGTTGCGAAACAGTTGCAAAAACCTGCGAGCGTTCATTTCAAAGCGCTCCAGTAACGCTTTCTTCAACACATCGTAGTCGTCTTGTTGGCTACTTTCCAGCTTAGAATAAACATCATAAGCAGAACCTTTTAGGGCCTGGGAAAGTTTCATATTCCAACGCGACCTCTCTAACCCGTACAGAGTTGCAATTTTCTCAAATTTTTTCTAACCATGTGTCAATCTTCTCATTTGGACAAGGAAAAGATTCAAGAGTGAAAGACATAGCATTTAGTTGAAGAGATTGAGTGTTAGCAGGGTCAGTTAAGGAAGAATGAGGAGAAGACTCTCCATTGCTGGAGGTAGAGGCAGCCCCACGGCTCTGAAGTTCTAGAGCTTTAAGAGCCAACTCATGTTGTCTCTCCTTCTCTCTTTCCTCTCTCTCCTCCCTCTCCTTCTCATGCTGTCTCTCCTCCCTCTCCTTCTCATGCTGTCTCTCCTCCCTCTCCTTCTCATGCTGTCTCTCCTTCTCTTTTTCTCTCTCCCTGCGGATTTCCATTTCCTCGTCCATCTTCTTCTGCTCTTTAGCTTCAGCTGCTTTCCTCTCCGCATCGTATCTCTCAAGTTCGTCTCTGACAAAAGCTTTCGCTTCTTCTCCTTCCAGTCCCTCCTCTCTCGCTTCGTCCCTGAGAAGTTGTCTAAGCTTTGCCCTCTCGGCCATATTAGGTCAGTGACTGAGACTAGTGGAGAAAGAAAATAGGAAAAAGGATACACTGGTTCCTACCACTTACGAGAAAAAAATTACCAAAAATCAAAAGATGATATATTTAACCCTGGGATACCTCCTCCAAATAAAAATCTAACTATCGCTGCTATTATCGGCAATAAAGCACTTAATGCAAAACACGACTACGCCAACTAAATGGTAGTTAAGATTACACTGAAAAATAAGTTGCTACAGTGGAAAAGCAAAAGAATATTGCAAAAATTAAAGAGAAAAATCCCTTAATTTTTTTAAAAATCCACTATAAGCTCGCCCCTGAAGTCAGATCGGGTAAGGGAGGGAATTAATCTGGACAAAAAGTCCGAAACACACTCCTTAACTTAGTTCAAACGCCGTTCTGCCTCAGTACCCAGTGAATGTTATACACTCACCACTTTACCAGCATTTAGTATTACAATCAGCAGTTAACATATATCCCGACAAAATCAACCTGTAACCAAAATGTATATTATTCAAAGATGCTGTGGAAAAAAAAAAACTTATTAGTTTGTGTGGTCAGCACGCCCGTAAACAGATCGCTAGTCTAGGGGGTAATTATTTTTAAAAGATACACAGTCACAAGACATCACACTCTTACTCTATTACAGAATAAGAATCTAAAATACAAAATCAGATAGACGAGTCCACGTTTGTCGTACTCGTCTTCCTATTCTAAGTTCAAAGACCGGAAACGAGTCCCCATTTGTCGTAGATTTCCGATAGGAGAATTAAGACTAGGTTTGGTCCCTTCTGAATAGGTTTGAATAGGTGATAGACTCAGTGAGAGTTAGTGAAAGGTAATAGAATTTCCACACACACGTGAGATGATAGATTTGATATAGTGGCTGTCTCTGAAAGCGAAAAGAATTCTTCTCTCTCTCACCTATCTTCTACAACAGTTGTTACAGCGTCAGACAGACTACACCAATATACATATTACGTATATTTCTATCAATCACAGGCACGCACATACACGTGACGACAGGTAAACACACAGACGTGGGAAAACTATAACAATGCTATATATATATATCTAGAACGAGCTGACCAAACACGATTATTAAGTTCAAGAGCGATTTTATTATCAGGAAAAATCGGCTCACAACATCAAAGAAAGTACATCAAGGAAAATACATATACACATAGTCATAAAAAATCAAGGAAATGTTGCAAGGATGATAGCCCCGTTATAGTGTTAACTCTAGGTTTAGCCCGGCCCCGTTAAGAGAACAGATGATGGCGCCCGAGTCACAGATACATAGAGTTTGATTCTAAGAGTTGTCTTTGTTTTATCTCGTAATTATATGCACAGAGTTTGAAAAAAATCTGATTTAACCTAAGACAAAAACACAAGAACTCTAGCCTTAGCAACAAATTATGCAGATTGGAAAAAAATTAGGACAGCAACAGGGTGTCAAAGATAAAATAGTGAAAAATATCACTCAAACCAGCGTACACTCATTCATTCCGCCATGGCTTCTCATACTTGTACTCACGACTTTGCTTGCTGCCTCTTGGAACACATTGATTTTAGATTTTCACACAGACTCAAAAAATGCAGTCTTCTGCCAAGAAGTCCCCAGTTCCAAAAGACGTATTTAACTTGGAGTCTCCGGGAACGACTACTTGGGTATGCAAATTTGTTCAAATGTCTGATTAAGTCACCTAACAATTATTCCAGGCGCGGGAGTTAGCAGAGCACAGTGTCAATAGCGTAGGTTTCTAAAAAAAATGATGAATGTCAGGTCGGTGCCTTCTCTCAGTATAGGATTCACTTTAGTCACACCACAGATTTGTCCACAAGATATAATCTAGTCGGGAAATGATTGTTAATATTCACGCCACCAGGCAGCAAATTATATAGAGTTTCTAGAAGAAATTAAGTGCTGGCTCCAAGGTCCAGTATTTATCATTACAGTCTTTGAAAACCCGTTATAGGGATATTAGTATTTCTGTCTAACTTGCACCGTCAGATCAGTGTTACTTGAGAAAACCCACGTGGTTCAAAATAAGGACTGTCTATTTCTTCACAAGTATGGAAACTACTACTAGGTGCTGGTAAAGTTAGGGTCACCCCAAAACTTTCACTGTGTGGAGGAAAAATAACACTTTCTTTCTTTCTTAATCGGAACCTCTTCTACCCCGTAAACAGAGTGTAGAGGTGACCCAAAGAGCACAAGGCTCTCGGGCAAAACATGCAATCAAAACGTTTGACAAACAGGTGATTAGCCCATTGTGCGGAAAAATAACACATATAATATAATAAACAGAATCTGTACTGGTAAAAACTTACATTTAAACTTGCAAGCAGAGAGCTTTGCTTATCATTTAAACTTCCCGTGACGTAAGTTATATTTAAAAATCAGCAATCCTCATAAATTAAGAACACGTGCGTATTCCGTCACCATTCATGAGGCTGGATTCTAGAGTTTATACGTTAGTTTAGAAAAATACACTCGACTGAGTATTAGCAGTTAAATTAAATTCATAAATAGCTACAATTGCCGTTATAAGCTAGAAATTAAATTTTATTCTGCTTTCCACTGAATGCTTCCCTAGAAAATATAATAGCCTACCACTTTATTTCTCTTCTGCGCTAAAGAAATAGATTAAAATGAATTAAGCGATTTAACACTTTAACACTCACAAAATCTATATATCTATCATATTAATTACCTCAACCACAGAATTACAGGTAGTCGCACAACTTAAGAATAAAAATGCTGAAAATATTTCTGGAAGTCTAGAAGTTCGACAAATTGCCGAAACAAACTGAGATCTTCGCTAACAGCTATTCTGTTTTCGAGCGACCTATCTACTGTGGAGTCTATGAGCGAGAATGAAATTAAAGTTTCAAACTTGGCCAATATCTTAAAATCAGACAAAGGGCCCAAACTTACTTCGCCAAGCGAAATTATCTCCCCTACTCCCAACATTTACGTCCGCTTAACGCGTGTCGTAACTGTCACCTACTGACCACGATGTACGCGTGTCAGTTTCAAATCCCAGACAGCCTGACTCCATTGCAGGGCAGTTTTCACACTACAGCTGACCATGGCCCAAGTGAGCGCCGTGTCAGTTTGGGATTTTCCAGACAAATGTCTGGATACTGACCGGTGCAGATGTAAAGTATCACACCTCACCGGGACTAATGCCGAGAAGAAACTCGCGCGCTCGGTAAGAATGTAGACGATTTGCTACGTCCTATGTTCAGCGAACCGACTTATCACGCCTTATGACGCCCTGCAGCCCTGACATCTACGTAATATCGTCCTAGCGCGATTCTCAGTTTTGAGAAAGAAACAGGTAAAGTTTGCGAATTATATGAAAATAATATTCGCAAAACGAATGGATGAAAAAATATACAGGAAAAAATGAAATACAGAGATAATAAAAGAGAGACTTTGGGTGAACGAATAGGAAGAAGATGTAGGAAATTAAATGAATATAAACCCTACGTGACACTAACTCAGTCAGGTACCCATTTACAGCTGGGTAAACTTGAGCGTGTAGGTACCGTGATTCGAACCCCGCACCTATACTGCGAGGGGCCAGCGCTGTAACCACTCTTTGTCAATCGGGCGTAGTAGAAGCAGTGTTGTTAAAATCATGATAGCAGTGTTGAACCTCATGATAGCAGTGTTGAACCTTGTCGTAGATTTTCGATAGGAGAATTAAGACTTGGGTTGGTCCCTTCTGAATAGCTTGGGATGAGTGAGAGTCCCAGTGTGAGTTAGTAAAGGAAATAGATTCCCCGAGTGAGATGATAGAATAGTGATAGAGGCTGTCTCTGAGAGCGGGAAATCTTCTCTCTCTCACCTATCTTCTACGACAGATCTAAAGTAGTCAGACAGCCTAACACATATACATTAAATATATATATATCCACTCACGTGCACGCACCTTCAAGACGACAGTTATACGTACAGACGTGGGAAACTATAACAAATGATTATATAAAATTTTTAGAACGAGCTGACCAACACGATTATTAAGTTCAAGAGAGATTTTTAATTATCATTTAAAAATCTTCTCACAACACCAAAGAAATACATCAAGGAAAAAGCATATACAAATAGTCATAAAATTTAAGAAGATGCTACAAGGATGATAGCCCGTTAGAATCTTAACTCTAGGTTTAGCCCACAGCCCCGTTAAGAGAACAGATGATGGCCCAAAGAGTTATAGCTACATAGGGTTGAGTCTAGGAGGTTTCTTTTTCTCTCGTAAATGTATGAACAGAGTTGGATAATCTGATTTAGCCTAAGAAAAAGAAACTCTAGCAGTTGTAACAAATTCTGCAGATTAAAAAATTAAGACAGCAAATGGGTGACAATATACACCGGTAAAATAACACTCTGACCTGCGTACACTCATTCATTCAGCCATGGCCATGTGCTCACATTTATACTTACAACTTTGCTCGCTGCCTCTGGGAACATTCTAGGACCTTCACACAGACCCGAAAATGCAGTCATCGACCAAGAAATCCCCAGTTCCAAAAGACGTACTGAACTCTCCGTCTCAGGGAACGATTCCTTGGGTGTTCTAATTTTTCGAATGTCTGATTAAGTCACATAAATTTTGTCCAGGCACGAAAGTTAGCAGAGCACAATGTCATTAGCTTTGGTTTCTATAATTTAAGGAATGTCAGATCGGTGTCTATTTTCAGGAAGGTACTATACTTGGTCACCACAATACTAGGCAAAAACTCTCTGTCGGGATGTTAATGTTATTTCTTGTAATATTCACGCCGCCAGGCAGAAAATTTACGTAGAGTTTATGAAAGAATTTAAGATCTGGCGCAAAGGCCCCGTATTGATCATTACAGTCTTTGAAACCCGTTAGTGGGATATAGTATTTCTGTCTAACTCTATTGGCATATGCACTGTCAGACCAGTGTTACTTGAGAAACCCACGTGGTTCAAAATAAGGACTGTCTATTTCTTCACAAATATGAAACTCTTATTAAACGCCGGTAAAGTTCGGGTCACCCCAGTATTTCCTGAATGAAGAAAAACAACATATAATATAATATACAGAATATGTACTCGTTATAACTTTACATTTTAAACGGCAAGCCTACAACTTGACTTATTATTTAAAACTTCCCGTGAAGTAAGTTATATAAAAATCGATCATCAGGAATTAGGAATATCTGCGTATTCCATCAATATTCACTGATGTCGCATCTAGCATTTATCAGTTAGTTTAGAGAAAGATACTCGACTGAGTAGTTAGCAGTTAACTAGATTCATTATAGTTACATGTTTGTTAAGCGAGAAATATAATTTATTCTGCTTTCCCCTGTATGCGTCACTAGAAAAATAATACAAACTATAAATTAGTTGCTCTGCACCAAATCTAACTAGGGAAATAGCTAAGCGATTAAACACTTTAAACCCTACACACAATACTAGATATATAATATTAATATACCTCGACACAGAATTACTAAGAACTAAACCACTTCGACCAAACTAAAGGCCATCTCTATTAACAGAGATATTTAGAAATCGAACCAAGGCTTGTTATAGTCTAACTGCGAATTACTGAGTGCCTGAAATCAGGTTTGCAACTCTAGTTGTATCTATGAAACGGACAAAGAATCCCACTGTTTCGAAACCACGAAACAGCGCCCGTCTCTCCCCTTCTCTAACACCCTACGTCAGCTTCCCTCATGTCGTAACAGCCATCAGTGACCGAGAGCGCGCGTGAGTTGCAAATCTCAGACAGCCTGTCTGCGGTGCGGAGCGATTTTTCACGCTACGCCGGGTTATTCTGACGACGACTCTGAACTGACACTCATACTACTTCGCACCTCACGCTGACCGGGGCCCACAATGAGCCGTGTCAGCTGGGATTTCCAGACAGATGTCTGAAACTGCGACTCTAAGGTGTAAATATTCGCTCCTACTTAAGCGTTCGGCCGATGCAACTCGTTGTTGACCGGTGAAAATGCAGACGGATGTCGGCTCTCTCATAGCCTTCTCACGCGTTTACATCGAGAATCTAACTCAAGAGTGTCGTGTCATCTGAAGGTGCAGACCCAAGTCGGCTCGATGTCTGAGATAGCTGCAACTTAATTGCCCTTCTCGTCTGACTGACATCTAAGTAATAGAATCACTATTTCGATTCTCCGTTTTAAGAAAAGAAACAGGTAACGTTAAGGAATAGTATGAAAATATATTTCGCAAACGAATGGATGCAAAATATACAGGAAAAGGAAATAAAGAGAGATAACCAACTTAAAGAATTCGGGTGAAAGAATAGGGAGACGCTATAGGCAATTTAATGATCAAAACCTACGTGACAAACCTCATGATAGCAGTGTTGAACCTCATGATAGCAGTGTTGTTAAAATCATGATAGCAGTGTTGGACCTCATGATAGCAGTGTTGAACCTCATGATAGCAGTGTGGAACCTCATGATAGCAGTGTTGAACCTCATGACAGCGGTGTTGAACCTCATGATAGCCGTGTTGTTAAAATCATGATAGCAGTGTTGAACCTCATGATAGCAGTGTTGTTAAAATCATGATAGCAGTGTTGAACCTCATGATAGCAGTGTTGTTAAAATCATGATAGCAGTGTTGAACCTCATGATAGCAGTGTTGTTAAAATCATGATAGCAGTGTTGAACCTCATGATAGCAGCGTTGAACCTCATGGTAGCAGTGTTGAACCTCATGATAGCAGTGTTGAACCTCATGATAGCAGTGTTGAATCTCATGATAGCCGTGTTGTTAAAATCATGATAGCAGTGTTGAACCTCATGATAGCAGTGTTGTTAAAATCACGATAGCAGTGTTGAACCTCATGATAGCAGTGTTGTTAAAATCATGATAGCAGTGTTGAACCTCATGATAGCAGTGTTGAACCTCATGGTAGCAGTGTTGAACCTCATGATAACAGCGTTGAACCTCATGATAGCAGTGTTGTTAACGTCATGATAGCAGTGTTGAACCTCATGATAGCAGTGTTGAACCTCATGGTAGTAGTGTTGTTAACGTCATGGTAGTAGTGTTGTTAACGTCATGATACCAGTGTTGTTAACGTCATGATAGCAGTGTTGTTAACGTCATGGAAGTAGTGTTGTTAACGTCGTGATGGTAATTTTGTAGGTAAAACAACAACAGAATAGCTAAAGACTTTCATAAATGAGTGCTTGCGTAGAATAGAAGGATTGAAATGCAGCGACAAGGTCACCGATGTAGAACTGACGCGAAGAACCAGCCAAGTGCTACTGGAACAAGAGATGAGAAGAAGACGCTGGAGATGAATAGGACACACATTGAGGAAATCTGTTGATAGTATTATAAGGTAATCCTTGGTCTGGAATCCTCATGGTAACATGGTAAGAGAGGCAGAGATAGACCTAAACAGAAACATGGAGAAGACAGCTGGAGACAGAAGAGCAAATGATGAGGAAGACGTGGATAGAACTTGAGCTGATGACACGTGACAGGAGGACTTGGCACGTGATTGTCGAAGGCTTAATTAATCCCCTTGAGAGCCGCGGTAGCGCAGTTGTTTCCGAGCTCAGTGGTCCATGGTTCGTTCCCCAGTTGAGGTGGGATTTTTATTTAGACCGCAGATGGCTCCGGTGTCGACCCAGCCTCATGAATTTGGGTACGAGAGCAACTCAGGGAAAGTTGATGGCAGCCAGCATGATGCTGACCACATCACCCCTAGTGTGCCGAATGGTCAAGAAAATATGGGTCTAACATCAAATTCCCAATAGGCCTCAATGGGCGTGTAACTGGATCCTTTACCTTTATATGCTTGGGGAGCTAAGAGGTGTTGATTGATTGATGACAATAGTTTTGTTAGATAGATAGATAGAGACAGACCGATAGATAGATAGATAGATAGATAGATAGATAGATAGATAGAGAGAGACCGATAGATAGATAGATAGATAGATAGATAGATAGATAGAGACAGACTGACAGATAGATAGATAGAGACAGACCGATAGATAGATATATAGAGACAGACCAATAGATAGATAGATAGATAGATAGATAGATAGATAGATAGATAGATAGATAGATAGATAAATAGATAGATAGATAGATAGATAGATAGATAGATAGATAGATAGATAGATAGATAGATAGATAGATAGATAGATGGAGACATACAGATAGATAGATAGGTAGATAGATAAATAGATTGATAGATTAGATAGATAGATAGATAGATAGATAGATAGATAGATAGATAGATAGATAGATAGATAGATAGATAGATAGATAGATAGCACATCATCCTTACCGGATCACAGTGTAAAATCGAATAAAACTCTTGAAGGAGTGCCGAGCAGCGAGGACTCTGTTGAGCTCGAAGAAGCTGGGTACCTGCAGGACCAGAAGCAACAGATCAGACACCGCCATGGCGGTCAGGAAGCACGTGGTAGCCGCAGCCATTTCCCGACGAGTCAGAACACACAAACTAAGGCTGTTCCCAACTATTCCCAGGGAACAAATAAGGGGCATTAAAACGTGGTCACAGACAAACATTGTTCGTTGTAAATATTCAGGAAGCATAGGCCGAACTTGGACTACCGGGATTGTGCTGGCCATGAAGCTCATATTTGATCCAATACTTGTGTTGTCCACTTCCGTTGAACTTTCTTGGAGGAAGAGATCGGTTCGATTGTCAGCTAGAAACGAGGCCATTTTGAACTGAGGTGAGCTAAGTAGCAGAACTGTCGAATATGTTTCGCAAATCAAATTTTTCCCTAATAGATGTGTAACAAATTATTGTGGAACTTTTAACAAGTGTTCATCAGAAATCCGCATACAGCACCGAAGGTAGTATGTATAAACATTTTGTTATCCTCGCGTGCTTTCCAGAATATAGGTAATGGTCTCACATTTGCTTGGTCATAAACAGATTGTTTCGTTAACGTGCGATGTTCTTGTCGTGCAGTGTTTGTTAAGATTCTGACTACTTCCTTGCTATTTACGTGAATAAGAAATACCGCAAGAAGAAAGCCAGGCCAGGAGTGAGTAAATATAAACGTATTGTCTTTAAATCCGTATTTGAATTTCTATTTTCAGGAAATTAAATGTGCACTTAATTTCTAATGCGGACTAAATAATGCAGTAATCAGACGTGTAGATGTTTATTTAGTTTCTGCCCCATGCAACTGCCGAATGTTTTACTCTTTAATATGTCGTTGAAAACAAAGTATCAAGTTATTAACTGTCGTATGTCCCGTGAGGTTGAGCGTTATAGTGAGCACGTGAGAGAAAAAGTGGAATCACTTTCGCCTTTTGCCGATCTCTTAAACAAAATAGCATGTGGGAGGAGCCATATCCCGATTGGTTAATTTCGCAGCGACCAGCGTTCTTGAAGTTCATGTCAGTGTTAACTGAAACGCCAGTCTGCCTTATATCTACCTCTTATACACTGGTAAACATTTGCTTTCTGTAAAATAAAAACGGAAACGGAAATGAAAAAAAACTTCTTTACAATATACAATACAGTTATATTAAACAGAACTTCTTTATTTGGGGGTTTTTTTTATTTCGCCCATAAAACTTCCCCCATCGAGTCCGTTTGATAAACCTGGCAGCTGTGAGCCATTCTCCCGTCAAGTGGGCGCTCTGTACTTAAATTATCTACGCTGTAATCAGAAAAGAAATAACGACGTCTATTGTATGCTGTTATGACGGAACGATTTTCTGCTTTTGCAGGATCCGGATTAGTCAGTGGATAAATCTTCTCCGTTTAGTCTTTTGAAATTCATTATTAGGGGTTTAAGGAGAGCGTGGGTGGCCAAAATTGGCAAAAGCGTCCATTCACGATGTACTGTCACAGCAAGGCGATGGCGCCGTCTGGTTGGTCCTAGGTTCGATTCCCGGTAAGCCTATCACTCATATTTTCTTTTCTGTTGTCTAGTGCCACCCTTTATGTCCAACGAGTACCTGTTAATACCTTTATTTATTTATTTACTTATTAATTCAAGACAGTATGTTCCTTCTTCCATTTCAACTCCCCAGAAAGGACAGGCCTTAAACAAACGGACGCCATGTCTTCCTGTCCCGTGCCATCAGTTCAAGGTCTTTCCATGTCTCCTTCATCCCGTTCATGTCTGTCTCCAGTACTCTTCTCCATGTCTTCTTTGGTCTACCTCCACCTCTCTTACCCTGGGGATTCCAGAACACGGACTGTCTGGTGATGTTATCAACAAGACTTCCCAGTGTGGATCCTATCAATCTCCAGCGTCTTCTTCTCATCTCTGTTGAAGTTTTTTATGCTTTTAAATTTCTACAGGATGGTATAACCGGCCCCATGTCTAACCCTCCTTAGTCACCTTTTACGACATGTACGATAGGTCACAGTCAGGACCGGTGCCAAACTATTTTGTGCCCTAGGCAAGGCTACGTAATTATTCTGGTTTCTCACACTTCTCACTCTCTTAACACACTGACACTCTACACTGCGCCCCTCTGAGGTCTGCGCCCTAGGCGGCCGCCTAGTTGGCCTAATGGTAGCACCGGCCCTGGTCACACTGTTACTATTCTTAGCTCCCCTTTCGGGCCCCGGTAACACACGTGTAGATGATATGTCTAATTGCCAATATTACCTTTTGTTATTATCTTTCCTATCCAATTATTGTAAATAGGATCCCGTTACACGCCCTGTGAGGCATATTGGGAATATGGTGTTAGGCTCATATTTTCTTGACCATCGGCACTAGAGGTGATATGGTCAGCATCACGCCGGCAATTATTGTAAATGAGAATTTCAAAATCATGGGTGTGTTTTTTTCCCTTTCGTTCTGAAACAGAAGCTTCTTCATACTTATTACGGTGATTAAAATAAATAACGACAGGTTGAAAGCTTGGAGTGTTTGCGTTAATATTTAATTTACTTTGTTTTTAACATTAGTTACATGTATTACTAGAGCCGCGGTAGCGAAGTGGTTAGTGCACTGGCTTCCTTGCTCGGTGGTCCATGGTTCGATCCCCAGTTGAGGTGGGATTTTTTAGACCGCAAACGGCTCCGGGGTCGACCCAGCCTCACGAATTGGGTACAAGAGCAAGTCTGGGAAGGTTAAGGTGGCCGGCGTGATGCTGACCACATCACCCCTAGTGTGCCGATGGTCAAGAAAATATGGGCCTAACACCATATTCCCAATATGCTTCAATCGGCGTGTAACGGGATCCTTTACCTTTTTTTTTTACCCTTTATATGTATTACTAGAACCTCGCCAGACCGTTGCATTCCCACCATGCCCTCACTAACCATTACAATTATTAATTGTTGGTCTTGTTAAATAGTGTTTGACTATATTGTGCGGTTCCCTTGATCTGTTTATACGTAACACCTGTTCTAGAGTTATGAGTGAATTGGATGCCTGTAACTTATTTAATATTCGGAGTCTCTGTTGTTCATAATTCTGATGTGTTTGTAGGAAAAGCTGTATAATTATTGTCTCGCAGACATTCTGCACAGTAAGGTTCTTTTATTCTGAAATAAGCCGTTCCCAGTTGCAGTCTGAGTTTCTTGCTCTGGGAATTTTATTAATATTAGTTTTTTTACTTTGTAATGTCAATCAATCAATCAATCAATCAATAAATCAATAAATCAATCAACCAATACCCTTCAGCTCTCCAAGGAGCATAGGCCTTCAAAAAACTCATGTCACGTGCTCTGTCACTGTCGTAAATTTATTTTGAGAGAAAGAGTCTTAGAAATAGTGGTCCTGTTTAGAGTGAAGAATGATGGTGAAAAGCTCAGTGATAGAAATTGTAGAGAGTAAAATAGTTGCTCCACAGAGTGCTGGAGGAGAGTAAAGACAGACTTATTTACGGCAAATCGTTTCTCTCAATCTTCTCTTCAGACTCTCCTGGTGAAACAATTATTTGCCAGCTTCCAGACACACATATGCGCTTACACCGATTTGGTGCTTCAAACACACAGACGCATGTGGATACAACTATATTAAACAAATAGGGGAAAGTTTGGGCTTTGGGTATTCCAACACAGTCAAATATAAGTTAATTACTCTGAAAGAGGGGTTACAATACTAGGTATGGGTGGTAGAAAAAAATCCTGTTATCCCAAATTGTTCTTCCCTTTACTAAGCAATTGAAGGGGAGGGGGGTTAAACAGAGTTAACAAAATATCCCACTTAAAGGAACAATACGGGGTATACAGAAAATGTATTGCCCGGTAGGCAAGTTAACAAATGGTTTGCAAAAACAATTAGATTTCCTGTAATTCATGCACGCGCGTGAGGATCCACACTCATATACACACACTTACCGATTGCAGCATCAGACAATTCATAGAATTATATAAACAACAATTACTCTTGACACGTGAAAATGTCTAGTACTTCGATGTCCCGCCCCAGATGTAGCGAGGTTCGCTGATAGCGAATATTCCCACTAATCGCCGGACTTGAAGACTCAGAGTTCTTGTGTTTTATTATATAAAAAGGAGTCTATGGGATGCCACTGACACAATTCAATACAGGGGTGAAAATGAGGTCTCTTTAATTTCGCTGCTGGAGGAAAAATTCCTTCAAGGCGTGATGATAGCAACTGACCGGTACGGTTTAAATCCAGTGAGGAAAAATAGGCCAAGTCACAGTTCAGGTAAATAGGTACTCTCTCACAACAGAGCAGTAAATAAAATATCGCTACTGGCACTGTTCATCTTCCAGATTATCTTACCGATTGTAAGTTAATATGATGATTTATTGAACTGTTCTTGGGTAGGCTTTCTTTCATGTAATTATGATAGCTAGGTCGCATCGGACCGCCACAAGAATACAATTTAGAAAAGTTTCATCAATATCTCTGGAAGTTTTAAGATGTATGATTTCTTTATTGCTTTCTTTATGCTGGGATCATAAAGGTTACGATCACCCTGTATGAAAGAAAAAGACATGTAATATACTGAAAAATCAAATAACATTCTAAAGCGCGATGAATTTCCCGTTAAGACTATCTATATATACCCTCGCGTATTTAATTCTGTATTTGGTAAAACACTGCGTGAGTTATAATGGTTAAAACACACATCTATATATATATATGACTTAACTAAATTTATTAATTATAAATTCCTTCGCGACTTTAAAAGTTACTTTAGCATTTAAGCCTCTATTATTTTTGGAAATAATATAACAGGTGTAACATTACATTTACAACTGGGAACTATTGAGATGGTTTAATTGAATAAATTTAAATTAACACAATATCCAGTGAAATAGAATGAATGAACTAGAACACTGATCACTAGACACAGTTATATTTTACCGTTTTGCACAGAATAGAATTCACTGCAAATATATATGAAAATCCAGGGGAAAATCTATAACAAGATTTCAATATCGCTAGTGCTTCTGTCAAGTTCTGGCCAGCGAGTGATAACATGCATTTCTTCATGGTCTGTATATCTACAACTGGAATGCAAGATTGGGGGAACATGAGAAATTTGACACCTTTTTTATCTCAGAAGACTTTTGGGGATCTGACCGCCAGACTAAAGAGAGAAGCCGCCCCTGGTCTCTCGTATCTTCGCTCGCTGCTTGCGCCGGCTTTCCCGTTCGCTCTCACTGCGATCGGTTTCGTGTTTAACACCGAGATGCGAAATACCGGCAGGAAACTTGCGTCGCTCGTTTCAGGGACCACTACTGCCTTTGATAGCATGCCGCCAGTCCTTCCTGAGATCTCCCCCAGTGTCTTTGATCGTGGTCACTACTATCGTTTGATGCTGGCAACGCCCTCCACTGGCCAAGTTAATGAAAATACCTGCTTATGATTGCTCAAGAGATATCCGTGGGCGTGATTTAATCTCTCCTTGAATCAATGCGATGACCAGAATGAACGGTAGATAAACTGTCCACATATTAATCAGCAAACGTGTTGACCATCTGCGTGGAAAGGTTGCATAGCTAATGAGTCCAGGTGAAAAAATCCCGTTTGACGAAAAGTTACAATATATTCGGGGGCACTGATGCTATACGAAGGGGTCGTTACAAAGGGTCGTACTATATCATCCAATGCTTCAGGGTCAATCAGGGTCAGCTGAGTTCGTCTGTCACAGTCACGTGATATCAGCTTAAGTCCTTTCCACGTCTTCTCCATGTGTTTTTTTAAAATCTACTCCTGCCTTCCTTTCCCTGGAGATTCCAGAACAATGACTGCCTTGTAATGCTATCAACAGGTTTCCTCAGCGCGTGTCCTTTCCATTTCCAGTGTCTTCTTCTCATCTCTTGTTCCACTTGCACTTGTCTGGTTCTTGTCATCAGTTCCACATTTTATTATTTGTAATATAGGTCACAGGATTTGTGCCCTTTGTATTCCATAGCCGAAACGCCAGACAAAACGAGAATAGCACTCATCTTTCTTTTCTTATTCATTCGATATCTTCTTGACAAACATTTAGAAGCAAACAGTTAGTTTCAGTTAAATGTCAATCTCCATTAAGGAGGAAAAAACCAAAATGAAAAATAAATAAATAAAAATCTCACGTTCAAATTTACCTGGGGTTTTAAAAAAAAATATTTCATACTGGCATTTCCTTCAACTATTTCCAGCAGCCAGGCAAGGCAGTTTGCAAAAAGTTCGTATAAATATAAATATGTATAATCTACGGGATGGGCGTGTGCCTCTGCAACTCCAAGGGGTTCCTGGTGCAGAAAAAAAAAATAACCTGATGAACTTTTGTACATCGCTAGCGTGCATTGCATTGACATCTCACATACCTGTGCCGAGCAAGAATTTTCGGGCCGCATTGATAAAACCTATCACATCTTAACTCCTAAACTCGTTTCCATCTGGCTGCAAGGATATTATGCAGCGATAGCTGAAGATTAAGTTACACCACTGCGTTACTTCACACAAACCAGATGTCCGTGGCATATATTCTTACCAATATCTTTGTGTAAAAAACAAAAATGAAAGGTCAAAGGTAAGGGGTGAATGTAAGGGTGAATTAGTTTGAATGTTATGGCTACAGGTGGGCAGGTACTAAAAAAATATTTTCAGCAGAAATCTTCGTTAATTGTAACATCACGTAATCACAACCGAATGAGAAGACGATGGTGTTAGGACAAACACGAGGAAACCTGTTGAGAGCATTACATTGCAGTCCTTTTTTTTTGTAGTCTTCGAGTAATGGAGATACAGCCGATAGGATAGTCTGGCGCTCTCTCTTCCAAACCTCTACACCTCACGGTAGAAGGGGAACGACTAAGTAAGTAAGTAAGAGTAATGGAGATAGAGGAGGACAGAAAAATACACGAAGAAGCGAAATGGAGATTGAAATTAAAGGGAAGAAGAAGAGATGGAAATATTTAGAAGCAGATGGTACAGTACAAGAGGTCTAGACATAAGTTTGCTTAACGCCTATGCTCCGTTGGAAGCCGAAGAGAAATAATGATGACGATAAACGCAAGTGAATGGATATCATGTGGAAGTGACGTCATCGACAAATGAACAAAGTAGAACAAAAAACTAGAATCAGAAAGTTTGACATTCATACATGGAGGCCTGCATACAGGAGAATGATTGAAATTGTATGGTACAAAACCACAAATGTGGAAATGATAGAAAGAACCACAGAAATACCAGTGGAACGAGAGGTATTGGCGGATCCAAGAGGGTGGCAACGGGGCGACCGCCCCTCCCGTGGGACCGACAACCTTTGTTTCATACCAACCGCTCCAGTATTCCCCCCCCCCCCCCCCAATAGGGACTTAAATGTAAGTAGTCGGACGACGGACGAATTAAAACATGTCTGGTACAGGACAGTGGTAAGTACCCTAAAGATTACGAACGTAGTTTGCAAGTAATTCTACGTGGCGGGATAATATGTGTAAATATTGAGGGGGGGGGGGAGAGAGGGGGGGCCTTATTATTCTGATGTATCGCTCCTCCCTTGGACAATACCTAGATCCGCCGAGAACACGTTGGCATGGGCTAGGGAACACACTGAGAAAACTTTGGCGTGGGCTAGGGAACACACTGAGAAAACTTTGGCGTGGGCTAGTGTCACAGCATATGTGACCCATATTTAGTGATGGCGCAAAATCGAGAGTATGGGAAGTTGAATAAGGATTGCACTCTCGAGGCTTACATCTAGTGAGTTGGTGGAGAGTAAGAAAAGGAAACGATGGAAACGGATGACGTAAGAAAAAGAACGGATGACGCAGGAACTTGGTAGGTAGGAAGCCGGTCACCGAGCTGAAGGGATGAAATTTTTTTTTCTCTGACTTTACCATCCCTGAAATGTACAACCACTATACGATTATTTAAATTGGACGGCTGAAGAATAAAGAAAACTGTGACAAGGGGGTTGGTAAAATGGTGCCGAGACCAAGGATGTAATATTCTCTGGTGGTGCTCTACAGAGACATGTTGAGAAGTCAACGGATGTCGTCACCTGGGATCATTCTGGTGAGGTCTTACACTTGAAAATTCAGAAGTTGCAAACTTGGCTAAAGGACAGTACGTCAACCTTAGCGGTCCTTACGTCAAACTTGGTTGTATGACAATATGTTAACCTTCAACGGTCATACACTTGAAAATTCAGAAGTCGCAAACTTGGCTAAAGGACAGTACGTAAACCTTAGCGGTCCTTACGTCAAACTTGGTTGTATGACAATATGTTAACCTTCAACGGTCATACACTTGAAAATTCAGAAGTCGCAAACTTGGCTAAAGGACAGTATGTCAACCTTAGCGGTCCTTACGTCAAACTTGGTTGTATGACAATATGTTAACCTTCAACGGTCATACACTTGAAAATTCAGAAGTCACAAACTTGGCTAAAGGACAGTACGTCAACCTTAGCGGTCCTTACGTCAAACTTGGTTGTATGACAATGTGTTAACTCAGAACGAAGGTCGAGAAATTTTCATCGAGGAACCAGAACCCACTCAGAACGATTGTCGAGAAATTTTCATCGAGGAACTAGAACCCACTCAGAACGAATTTCGAGAAATTTTCAACGAGGAACCAGAACCCACTCAGAACGAATTTCGAGAAATTTTCAACGAGGAACTAGAACCCACTCAGAACGAATTTCAAGAAATTTTCAACGAGGAACTAGAACCCACTCAGAACGAATTTCGAGAAATTTTCAACGAGGAACTAGAACCCACTCAGAACGAATTTCGAGAAATTTTCATCGAGGAACCAGAACCCACTCAGAACGAATTTCGAGAAATTTTCAACGAGGAACTAGAACCCACTCAGAACGAATTTCGAGAAATTTTCAACGAGGAACCAGAACCCACTCAGAACGAATTTTGAGAAATTTTCATCGAGGAACCAGAACCCATTTGGAAACGATTTTTGAGAAAATTTTCTACAAGGAGCCAGAACTCACTTGGAACAATTTTTGAGAAAAAAAAAAAAAAATTCAACGACGAAACAGAACCCATCCAAGGCGAGAAGCAGCGTGCATTCAACTTTCGCCGAGACCTGGCAAGCCAGATTAATTAAGGGTAATTAATAGCGGAGTTTAGTTAGAGAATTAACTAAGCAGTTAGGTACACCTACTGACCCAGTTGTTTTGTTTTGTGCAGACACTTCCTGGGTATTGTATTAGTAAAAAAAAAAAAAAGTCATAAACAAAAGAACTCCGCCTAGACTTGTTTGTAAAAGATTAAATAATTGTTAAAAGTACGATTAAGGAAGGAAGGGATAAGAAAAGAATTGATCCCACCACGATGGCCCTATTACAAATGACAAACGCGTTAGAAAGATGGAATCTGGAAAGTAGACACAATAGTGTATTCCACAATGTAGACACATATCGAGGAGAGGTTGGAGGGTGCAAGCGATGGATTGATAGGATAGAGAGATATGCGTTTACTATCGGAGCAGATGAAAATGAAAAAAATAAAGACTTGCCTTTTTGACGAGTGATGGGCTGTTGAACGATTTTATAAGGAGGAGGTTTGAGGAAGAGCCCCTGGAACCATAGGAGACCCTCAAGAAGGACTTATTGAAATGCTACGGAGAAATTTTGGACCCACAATATTCCTGGGGTTTACTTAGGGAACTCAGACAAAATGTTGGAGAGTCTTGTGGTAAAGTGGGATGATATAAATATTTATAGGGGACTTAGTGTACTGACTGAGATCAGCTGTGAAGGTATCTGTATCTAATAAGTGTGATGTATTACAGATGACCTTACTTTGCTACCACATTTATACCTCAGTCAGACTTATTCTGGAATATTGTGATGACTACGTCGAATGTCTAGGGTTATGATAATGATGAAGTGTATGTTCACAACAACCAACAGACAGATAAACAATTTAATTTAATCCACAATACTTTACAACACTGTGACACTCACATACATAGAACACTCTATAAGACTATCTTAATAAGTCATGTGTAACTTTTAAAAATATGTATTAATTCCTGTCAATAATAGATATCCTGATTCAACTACAAAGTGAACCAGGAATCACAATCAAATGTAATCACAAGTTGTATGTACACAATTTATAGATAGGATCTTTGTATTGACATATATTATTATTGCAATTTGTGTGTAAGTTGTGCTGTAGTACTATGAGGTAATACTGGCTTTTCAAGCTAGGTGGTTGTTTGTCATCATGACTTCAAGTGTTTGTTTCTCGTGGAAATAATATTGGAAAGGTTCACAGTTTCTTCTTATTTGAAACAAATAAATGTCCCTCTTGATTTAAGGTAAAGTCACTTTTAGAGGGGTTATACACAAGATTGAGCTGCTCTGGCCACGAACTCTTAACTTCTGTGTGGGCGGCAGGAAACAGTCTCCACTGCTCGCTTGCTTCACCGTATTTAAGTTTATACATTTCTTATTGTATTACTATTTAGAATTTCTTGAGAAACAACACTGGTCGATATATTGACCAAGAAGTATGCTACCAGCCTCTGGATTCAGCAAAACTCAGACCAGGTGCTGCTTTAATATGTTAGTACCACGGTCCCTGAAACAAGAAGGTTGTACCTCCTACTTCAAAACTAATTTATAATCTATTTCCACACTGAAGCACAATACATAACAAACACCGAGTTCAGCGCGGTAGGCCAACTGCTAGCTTCTCATGTAACAGTATACACTCCTCTCCGACAAGTTTTGTTCATGGGGGAGCAATATCTAGGCTTTGCCTCATGTTTGTTACTGAACCACACACATACAGACATAAATTATCAATTCACATTCAATTTTCATCAAAACGATATCAAATATGTCTAGCTTACCACAATTTCAAGGAAATATTAAACAAATACGTTGACTGGCGATGAGTTATGGCACAATTCCGATCTGCTTCTGTCCCAGGCTTTCATTAGAAAATTATGAACTGGTTCTCAACGCACTTGCTTCTACACAGTTAAATTTCAAAAAAGTGGCACTGAACCGACGCTCCTAATTGACTATATTAAATGGTCTAGCCAATAAGACCATGTTTACAAAAGCATTTGAAAAAAGTACCCTTCCTACCGTTTCCCTTAACAACCAAAAATAGTATTGGCAGTCGACTAATCATGTTTCGCCTTACATATAATTCTAGCCAATCAAATCGAATTTAACGTGGTGGCCTCATTTTCTCTAAAGCAGTGTCCAAACACGCCATTATGAGCAAATATGATCCTGTGTTGTCAGACAACACCAGTATAGTATTTTGGCTATAATTTGTTAATTATTGGACTATTTGCTTAACACCTAACATATTCTTTGTCAGCAAGTCCTAAGGCACCCAAATATATAAGTTTAATGAAGCTAAGTGGCTGCGTTCAAAATGTGTATTTTCTACTACCACCCGTTCACTTCGATACGATGGGGTGTCTTCTGTACTGTCAGGCTAAAGTCAGGATTTCAGACGTAAAACAGTATTGGGTCATGTTTCCTAATAAGCAT
Organism: Oreohelix idahoensis; assembly: GCA_024509875.1. Taxonomy (NCBI): domain Eukaryota; kingdom Metazoa; phylum Mollusca; class Gastropoda; order Stylommatophora; family Oreohelicidae; genus Oreohelix; species Oreohelix idahoensis. Next base: position 647,311 of record JAMPIV010009943.1, on the reverse strand, counting down.
TAACCATTTTTTTTTAAAACCTAACCTCGTATTGGTAGTGTTTTTTGTCACTGTTTATTTGAAGAAAAAAAAAGCCTGCCTGCCTTTTGCGTGGGGTGGCATTAATTTTATATCGCGAGACTGTGGTAGTATTGCATGCGTTCCTCCGTACATCTCTCTCTCTCTCTCTCTCTCTCTCTCTCTCTCTCTCTCTCTCTCTCTCTCTCTCTAAGCCCGTCTGTCTTTAGGTTAACGTAGTGTAATAATGACATTAATGCTAGTATTATATCTAGGTCATTAAGCAGTTTGCGTATCTCAAGGTTTTCTAATAAACACAGTACCAGTTTTATTTTTTAGAAACGCGTGAAGGCTTTTGTGTAGTGTTTATGCAGACGAAATATAAAAGGGGTTTTCTTTTTAGCTAGTATGACGTTCTATAACACAGGCGTACGCTTATTGTGACCGCACTGTTCTTTTACCATTCGTCTTTCCTTTTATTGAATTAATTCGTTAGGCTTTACATTTACTATTTAATTTATATATGTGGATTTCGAATGTTTCACGACAAATTCTCCCCACTTAAAACAGACGTTATATGTCAGTCTATAATTCTATATACACATAGAGAAATTTAATATTATTCCTGGTGCTTACGGTGATTTTCATCACACGGATGGCGGCTTAGAAAATCCGCTCCCAGGTTGGTTTTTCCAGAAATATACTCTATGCTGAATTGGAATGGCTGCAAAAATAAAGACCATCTGAGTAACCTCGAATTTTCATGCCTAGCCTGCGCTAGAAACGACAAGGGTTTGTGATCCGTTTGCAACTTACATGCCTTCCCATACAGATAAATATTGAACTTCTTGATCGCCCATATTACTGCAAGACATTCTTGTTCGCTAGTTGAATAATTGGTTTCAGCTTTATTCAACTTTCTACTAGCATATGCCACTGGGGTTAATTCCCCATCCAGTGCATCTGATTTCTGTAACAGGGTCGCGCCCAACCCGATGTTACTTGCATCCGTTCTCACAATGAATTCTTGACTTAAGTCAGGTAATTTCAAAATAGGTTTGCTTGTGAGCTTTTCCTTCAATTCCTGGTATGCCAATTCACATTGTGCTGTCCATGTAATTCGATCTGGATTTCCTTTGCGTGTCAAATCAGTTAACGGTGCACATATGGAATTAAAGTTTTTGATATACTTTTGGTAGAAACCACATAATGAGACAAAGGATCTCACGTCTTTCTTGGTTTGTGGCCTTGGGGCTTTCTTTAGTTTCTCTAAATTCTTGGGGTCAGGGGTCATGTTTCCGTGATGGACTGTGTGTCCCAGGAATTCTAATTCTTTACATCCAACGCAACATTTGGTTGGTCGGGCTGTTAAATTCGCTTCTCTAAGTCGATTAAACAGCATGTTTAGAGAGTCAATGTGTTCCTCAAATGTTTCTGTTGCTATAAGGATATCATCCATGAAATTTGTGATGCATGGATTATTCAGAGGATCCAACAATTTTCTCATCATTCTAGAGAAGACACTAGGCGCATTCTTCAATCCAAATGGCAATCTGTTAAACTCATAGTGTCCCTCTGAGGTACTAAAAGCTAGGTATGGTCTAACCTCAGGCTTTACTGGAATCTGATAGTATCCTTTACTCAGATCCACTTTTGAGAAATATTTGCTTTATTTAGCCTGGCAAACAACTGATTTGTATCCGGCAATGGATCCACCTGACCTTCTGTGATAGCATTCAGTCTCCTGTAATCTATACAGAGTCTATGTTCTCCAGAGGGTTTCCTTAAGAGCACCACACTGGAACTATACGAAGATTCACTGTGTGAAATTATTCCCTCCTTCAACAAATAGTCTATCTCTTCCTTCAAGGCTTTCTCCTTAGCAAAAGGAATCGAATAGGGTTTCATACAGGCAGGTGTGGGGTCTATCAGCTTCATATCATATTCCAATAAGTTTGTATGCCCCGGTCGGTCCGTTAACACCTCTGTATGATCATCTAGAACCTGTTGCACTCTCTCCTTCTGATTTTTCGTTAAATGTGTACTGATTTTCACCTGTGCCGCTGTCTCACAGGGATGTAATGGATATTCAAATGATGAAAGTGGTTCCTTTTTCATCTCCATTGCAATGGACAAGGTCAACAAGTGTGTCTCTTCCTGATTTTCTCTTTCCAAATATTTCTTCAGGAGATTCACATGATAGATTTTTACTTTCCCCTTCTTATCTATCTTATAATTTGTTCTAGACACCTTCTCTAGAACTGTATATGGACCTTGCCATCCAATTTGTAGCTTATTCTGACTACCGGGTAGAAGAAGCAGTACCTTCTCTCCCACAGCCAAATCTCTGTCTTTAGCTTTCCTGTTGTAATAGGCAGCATGTTTTTTCCTGGCCTGTCTCAAATTTTCATTGGCAAGTTTCCAGCCAGTTTTTAAACGAGTGGTCAGCTCATTCACATATTGGTATGAGGATGTAATATTTTCCTCTGCCTTTTCATCAGTCCACGTTCTTAACAGAGTCACATATGGACTTTTAATTTCGGAAACTTATTTTTCCTGGCACATGTCAGGTCCTTTGCACTCGAAGCTCTGTTGTGATGACTTTTCTTCCCCGAATCATCATGCACAAATCGACCGCTACCAATTTTTCTCTTGGGGCTCTCTCCCCACTTAGAATTTTTGATGAGAGATTTCCTCTCTACATCTTCTTCCTCCAGTTTACATAAGTCCGATTGAGGGATTTTCGGCTTATTCTGGGGTAAGACATCTTTTTGCACTCGCCGCATAGTGGCCATTGTAAAACAGTCAATTGAAGATTGTCCGTGAAAAGGGGCTTCCCATTTCACTTGGTCCACTTTATTATTCTTTCTATTGTCAGGCCTAAGTTTGCCCCGTGGCGTGTCCAGGTCCTGATCAATGTTCCCACTTGTGGGTGTTCCCTCATGTGCTATGCTACACCTTTCTACATTATTTTCAATGTCCCACCTTGCCTTGGGCCAATAATAATTCTGAGCCACTTTTTGAATGATGGTACCTATTTTTTCATGGTCCCCATCTTTTCTCACATGTAAGCTCCTTATTAAGTCTGTCCTATACCTTTTAGGAAGTACCAGCTGTCCCTGACCTTTGGATCTAGTTCCAGTCTTCCGGTATATTAGTTTGTTCTTCATGTAGAAGTCTCCTTTTCCTGGAGGTGTGTGTCCATGGGACAATTTCCTAAAACAAGGCTTGAGGGTCTTATCCCCAGCCTGCGCCTTCCTCAATTCTTCTGGAGTGGTATTTAACATAATATCTTCCTCCTTTCTTGAGGTCGACCTGACCTGAAGGGTGGCCATAACTATAGGGTTCCTTCTACAACGGTCAGTATCATGATTGTCCATCCGACAATTCTTACACCACCTCCTTTTTTGGTTGAAAGATTTTCTTTCATCAAATTTCCTTTCATCGAATTGTGGGGTTTTATTTTTATTGTCATACCGTGGCCTATCAAACTGGTGCTTACCTTTGTTCTGATCTCTAGGATCAAATTTATTAAAGTTCTGTGGTGCCTTAAAATTATCTACCTGTTTCTTTTTATTACCTGATACCTCTGCCTGAGCTGCTTGATACCTTTCAGCCCTGATACCTCTGCCTGAGCTGCTTGATACCTTTCAGCGACATTCAGTAACTCACCCAGTCTCTCTGCACCTTGTTCCATGAGAAACTTTCTCAAGTCTGGAGCCATGGACTCTCTTAATTGTTCTATAAGGATCATTTCCTTAAGATCTTGGGTTTTCCCCAGGGAAGTCCATTTCTCCAAGTATGTCTCTAACCGTGCAGAGAACTGGTGATAGGTTTCACCTGACAGTAGTTTAGCATTCCTAAATTTTTTTCTATAAAATTCACCATTCTTTTCATATCTTAACAAAAGAGCCTGCTTTAGCATGTCATAATTTTCTTGATCATCTCTGCTCATTTTGGCGAAAACATCATAAGCCGTACCACGAAGCCCTTGAGATAACTTTAAGCTCCACCTTTCTCTCTCTAACCCATACGTGGTAGCTAATAGTTCATATCTATTTAGATAGCTCTCGATATCATCTTCTTTCTCAACAAAATGATCTAAATGAAAGTTCATAGCTGAGGTTGAGGCTCCCTGACTAGCAGAGGCATCAGAGGCAAAGGGACTGGCACCATTTTCAGGAGCATGGCCTTGAAATTCCAACTCCCTTAGTCGTAACTCATGTTCCCTTTGTAATCTCTTCTCCTCCTTTTCTGCTTCCCTCTGTGCAGCCTGTCTTCTTTCTTCTGCTTCCCTTTCGGCAGTCAATCTTTTTTCTTCTGCCTCCCTTTCGGCAGCCTGTCTCCTTTCTTCTCTTTCTGCCTCCAGCTTCTTCTCTTCATACTGGAGCCTTTTAATCTCTTTATCTGCCTCCAATGCTTTACCCTCTTTGTCAGCCTCAATCTGCAACCTCTTAAGTTCTTTTTCAGCCTCTAACTTTCTTTCAGCTTCTTTTTCTAATCTTTCCGATTCTAATTTTCTTTCTGCTTCAAATTTTCTTTCTTCACGTTCAATATATTTGTCACATTCAGTAGTGACATAGGCAATCATAACTTGCCCGTCCATTCCTAACTCTTTAGCAGCCTGCATAGCAGCAGATCGAAATTTTGCCAGGTCCGCCATTTTCTAACAGGTAAATGTATACAATATTTAACGAAACAATTTTATCTATGTCTAATTAACTAAGGACAACCACAAGCACTGAGAGCTCAACCTTATTTATTTTCACCCCAGGATACCTTTTAATTTTTTATTATTCCCTGAAGTGAATTACCCCCCCCCCCCAATATATATAATAGGAGAAGATTCAAATCCCGGACAGGACCCCAATATATGTGGTAAAGTGGGATGATATAAATATTTATAGGGGACTTAGTGTACTGACTGAGATCAGCTGTGAAGGTATCTGTATCTAATAAGTGTGATGTATTACAGATGACCTTACTTTGCTACCACATTTATACCTCAGTCAGACTTATTCTGGAATATTGTGATGACTACGTCGAATGTCTAGGGTTATGATAATGATGAAGTGTATGTTCACAACAACCAACAGACAGATAAACAATTTAATTTAATCCACAATACTTTACAACACTGTGACACTCACATACATAGAACACTCTATAAGACTATCTTAATAAGTCAAGTGTAACTTTTAAAAGTATGTATTAATTCCTGTCAATAATAGATATCCTGATTCAACTACAAAGTGAACCAGGAATCACAATCAAATGTAATCACAAGTTGTATGTACACAATTTATAGATAGGATCTTTGTATTGACATATATTATTATTGCAATTTGTGTGTAAGCTGTGCTGTAGAACTATGAGGTAATACTGGCTTTTCAAGCTAGGTGGTTGTTTGTCATCATGACTTCAAGTGTTTGTTTCTCGTGGAAATAATATTGGAAATGTTCACAGTTTCTTCTTATTTGAAACAAATAAATGTCCCTCTTGATTTAAGGTAAAGTCACTTTTAGAAGGGTTATACACAAGATTGAGCTGCTCTGGCCACGAACTCTTAACTTCTGTGTGGGCGGCAGGAAACAGTCTCCACTGCTTGCTTGCTTCACCGTGTTCTTGAGAAATAACACTGGTCGATATATTGACCAAAGAGTATGCTACCAGCCTCTGGATTCAGCAAAACTCAGACCAGGTGCTGCTTTAATATGTTAGTACTGTCGTAGATTTTATTGAGATAGGTTGAAGATGTTTAAGGTCCCGTCTGAGCAGAGGTGATAATGGTAAACTATGTGAGAATAAGGGGTAAGAAATAGCTTTTTTCACAAGGGGTGAGAGTGTAAGAGAAAGGACAGTCTCTGGATTGAGTAATTGCTCTAACCCCAGCCTATCTCACGACAATATTTAACTAGACTCCCTTTCTCTCCTGGTACATATATATACGAGTTACACTCCACTTACATATACACAATTCTGTGACATAATACGTACAAACGTGAACCAAGCTATGGATAACATATACTGGGCAGGGGTTTGACCAACACGATAACTTAGGTTTATTATGTTTTATTATCTTAAAGAAATCACATACAACAATATTATCTATCAGAAGGTATAGTTTACAGACATTAAAAAATGCAAGAAAATTTATTAACTCAATAGGCTCTCCTCTATTTGCAAAGGAATCCCAAAGTAGATCCTGACAGAGGTAATTAACCCAAAAGATTACAGTTAATAATAATAATATATATAGGGATAGACGATATAGTAAAAGATAGAAGTCTCTAGTTAATCTATCCTGAAAACAAAGAAGACAAGAAAATGATATAACAGTATTTGCGAACCCGAAAAGACTGAAGTGAGTGTAATGATTATTCAAAATATGAAATATTCATTTTCTCTTTCTTACAGTCTGTCAGTCTGTGGCCACAAGCAATCAGCAATCACACTTACCTACTACTCTTTAACACATCTGTGTATCTTTGACATATTTCAGGGTGGTGCTATCCAAGGGACCCCAGTTCCTCCAAGAATGATTAATTTTTCCTAATGGGGAACGTCCGCTTAAATAATGCTAATATTATGTGTCAAAAAGTTCACGTCAGGTAGTGCAGGTAAATATATATATGCGATCAAAATGTTCACCATGGGCAGCGCACAGAACCGATATTTAAGGAAAATGTCTGGTGGGTACACTGTTAGAAAACCAATAAGGATAAGCAAAGGATCTCCTATCTGTTTTTATCTCTCACTCTGGGGTTGGGTGCCGGTTATGGACCCAAGTATTCCTTTTTCTGGATAAATCCACTTGAGAAAAGAAAAAAAAACTACGATAGTCAATATTCTGGAAACAATGTTTATATATAGATATTTGGCCACCACAGGCGGATCAGATTTGCTGTGAACAATCTGGGTAATTTCTTGTCCAGTTCTGATTTTTATATTCTTTAAAATGTTTATATGTGGGGACTTTCTCTCTGTAAGAAAACCACAAGAGAACCGCACAGGTCCAAATCTAAGACCCAATAATATTTTAAGAATGTTTTTTTGGAGCTATTCAGACCGCTAGATCGCAGGGTTGATCGCCTAGATGTAGAAAAAACAAACATTTTAACAATGATATCATTATTATATTCTACACTCGTTAGGTAAGACCTCTAGATCACTCCGGTATTAAATTATATTTAAAACCCACAAAACTCTAGTAATTCACAAAATTACGGATGATGAATAAAAGTATATTTATCTCTAATTATCAGTCGCCTAGCGTATATTAATTAATTTAAAGCGTCTCTTACTGGGGGAATAGCAAGAAATTAAATTTACTTATTACAGCTGGAACTATTTAATATGCTTATTTAATAAACACAGAAATCCCAGTGAAAACATTAACACGTTAAGACACTCAAAATTCTAATATATATATAGATTACCGCCACACTAGGAAAATGACACTCTCCGTGAATCTCAGAAATTCTTTATATATAAAACTCCAAGATTCGCGCTAGCAGATATCACCAATTCCTGGGGCCAGACTGATGATGAATTTTTCTAAAACTGCGTTAATATACTGAATCGGCCCATGTTCCCATGACTGGCAAACGCACCTGCGAAATCTTCGTCCATTCTATTATCAGGTGTTAAACAGAGGTTTCAAACCTCGGCTTGACATCGCAACCTGATCTCTGGTGGTCTGCCTCTCTGTGGGAATGTCAGTAAGAGATACCGAAATAGTTTTATTTTAATCGCCCTCGAGAGAAGACAACAAAAGGGCGGATGTCCAGATAACTTATGGCATACCAAACCAGCAATCGTGGGAATGACTCGAGTTGTTTTTACGTGTAAGAGAGAAAAAAAGGGGGGGGGGGATTAAAGAGAGGTCGATTTTCATACGTCACAGTCGTCCCCTCTTGAAGACATGAAACCATTTCATGTTTCATTTATGACAATGGAGCTCTCTTGATCAGTAACTTGCAGGTGATTGTTGTTTTCGCTTTCCACCTCCTCTTCCGTGCTCCAATTTCTACTCATAAAATCTGCTCCCACATTCTGTTTTCCCGGAATGTATTCCACTTTGAAAGAGTACACGCTTAGTAGCAAGACCCAGCGCATGATCCTCGCGTTGAATTCCTTATTCGCTCCAAGAAAAGCTAAAGGAGCGTGGTCTGTTTGCACCGTGAATGTTACTCCGTAAAGGTATTCATGGTATTTCCTTATGCCATGAACAAGTGCTAGACACTCTCTTTCGACGGTGGAATAGTTACGTTCTGCAGCATTCAGTTTACGGCTGCCATACGCAACTGGAAATAACAGATTCGGATCGGTGTCATCTGCTTGGAGCAGGGTTGACCCGATGCCCTGACCCGAAGCGTCGACCCGCAATATAAAAGGTTTCTTGAGGTCAGGTAGTCTCAAAATGGGGTATTCAGACAATTGACCTTTTAAAGTGACGTAAGCTTGTTCGCACTTCGAATCCCAAATAACCTTGTCCGGGCGCCCTTTTTTTGTAAGGTCAGTAAGGGGTGCCGTTAGCCCGTTGAAATTCTTGATAAATTTCTGATAGTAAGCACACAGTGATAGAAAAGAACGGGTGTCTTTCTTCGTTCGGGGTCTTTTTGCTGCAACTATTTTCTCAATGTTCTTGGTAACTGGCCACATGCAGCCTTGAGAAATGGTATGTCCCAGGAAGTCTAGCTTTTGAAATCCGATGAGACATTTGCTAGGTCTGGCTGTGAGACCAGTTTTCTGTAGTCGCCTGAAGAGCATAGCAACCGTAGCAATATGTTCATCATAGTTTTCCGATGCAATTAATATGTCATCCATGAAATTATGGATATGGGGACTTTGCAAGGGTTCTAAAAGCTTCCTCATCATTCTGGTGAAGACTCCTGGTGCGTTGTGCAATCCGAACGGCATTACGTTGAAAGTGTAGTGTCCTTCACTGGTGCTAAAGCTAACAAAGGCTTAACTTCCTCCTTGACTGGTATTTGGTAGTAACCTTTACTCAAGTCAATCTTTGAGAAAATTCTTGCCTTGCTAAGCTTAGTGAACAGCTCAGAAGCGCTCTGTAGAGGTTCGGGCTGGAATTCCGTTACTGTGTTAAGTAAACGGTAATCTATGCACAGCCGAACTTCCTTATTGGGCTTCTGTAACAGTACTACACTCGAACTATAAGGAGAGGTAGACTCACTGATAATTTCTGCTTGACGCAGCTTGTCTATCTCTCCGCGTAGTGCATCAGCTTTAGCGTACGGAATGGGGTAAACTCTGGTTCGAACAGGGGTTTCGTTGGTCAGTTTCATATCGAATTCTATGAGATTTGTTCGACCAGGTACATCCGTCAAGACTGCAGTGTACTGTTTCAGTAGCGCCCTGGTTTCTGTCTGTTGTGCTTGCGAGAGATTTTCGCCGAATTTGACATCTTTGAAAGATTCCGTTTGTTGCAATGGATACTCCATGCAACTATCGTCATCTTCCTCATCTTCCGTCGCTATGGCGACCGCCAGGAGATGTTCGGAGGACGGCACCGGTCTTTCCAAGTATTTCTTTAGCAGATTTACGTGGTAGACCTCCTTTCCTTTAATAGAGATCTTGTAGTTAGTGCGGGAGATCTTTTTAAGGACGGTAAACGGCCCTTGCCATCCGATGCGAAGTTTGTTGTTTCCGGTTGGAAGTAGCAACAAAACTTTCTCCCCTGGTTGGAGTTCTCTCTCTTTCGCTGCTTTATTGTATCGTTGAGCGTGCTTTGCGCGTGCTTTCTTAAGGTTGGTTGTTGCTAGGTCCCATCCTAGTTGTAACCTTTCCTTGAGCTCTGATACATATTTGCTTGCTGAGACGACTGTCTCGTCAGCCTTATGGTCTGTCAGGGACCGAAGTAAGGCTTCTAGCGGCCCCTTAATAGGTCTGCCGAATAAAAGTGTAGCTGGTGGAAATCCTGTAGATGCCTGGGGAACCTCCCTGTAGGCGAATAAGGCTGCAGGAATGAAAAGGTCCCAATCTTCAGGTTTCTCTTGTCCCAGCTTACGTAACATCATGGTGAGGCTGCCGTTAAAGCGCTCCACGAGCCCATTTCCGGCCGGATGGTAGGGGCTTGTGTGGATGTGTTTGGCCCTCAAGATCTTAAAGATCTCCTCCATTAACAGGCTACGGAATTGGGATCCATTGTCCGTCAAAACTTGTTGAGGGAATCCCAACCGTGAAAGATTTGCACGAGGGCTTCTGCGACATGCTTGGAATCCGTGCATGTTAGCGGTATAGCTTCTGCCCACATAGTGCATGTGTCGACTAAGGTCAGGATAAACCTGTTCCTTCGTTTAGTCCTTTCTAAGGGTCCTACAATGTCGACAGCAACCCGTTCAAATGGAGTCCCCACTACTGGCATTTCACCCATAGGAACCGGGGGTGTCCAATGCTTGGGTGCCACACGTTGGCACTGGGCGCAGGATTTCACGTACCTGATAATATCGGAGTTCATTCCTGGCCACCAGTAGTGAGTCTGTATTCGCTGAATAGTGGCGTTTTGTCCCATATGTCCGCTAAAGGGAAGAGAGTGCCCCATTTCTAAGATTTGGTCTCTGTACTGCTTCGGTACTAGGAGCTGATTATGCCCTTGATCAGGTTTGCCCGTTCTGCGATACAGTACACCATCCTTAGAGAAGATGTCTCCGTTGTGTCTGGGGTCCTTAGCCATGGGCAGGTTCCTAGAGCAGGGCTCCAAGGTAGGGTTCTTTTGTTGCGCCTCTTTTAGTTCCTTAGGTAACACATTTGGCGCAGGCTCCCGTTCCTTCTGGGCTTGCCCTCTTGTGGTTACTGCTGCCACAATCGGCTCTTTCGGTCTCCCAATAAACACGTATCTACATCCAAGTATAACTGGGTAGATAGGATCATCCATAATGGCCGCTTTAATAACACCTCTGACAAAATCAGAGTGTATTTCTACCAGTGCGATAGGAAGCGTCCTGGGTGCATCACTCTTGAAAACTCCACTAAGTTTGACGGTGTCTTCTGTCTCTTGACCGGGTTTGACCAGGTGCCTTGCGACTATACAGTCAAAGGATAAACCCGTGTCAAAAAGACAAGATGTACAAGTCCCGTTCAAAATAACAGTTCCTCGCGTTGAGGGCCTCTCCCCCTCAGGTTGAGAATCACTGACATTGATTCTTCCTTGCGAGGCTGTTTGCAAGCATCCGATGCGATTTGGCCCGGTGTGCTTGCCCTGATCAGATGTCCCGTGCGCAGGGGTTTTCCCTTTGTCACCCTGTCCTTTCTGGCCGCGCTGCCACGTAGGACGGTGGGGTTGATCAGGATTGTTGTGGGTGGGATATCTGGTTTTGAAGAATTTCGATTTTTCCTGTGGAGGATATTGGGGTACGGCTTCTCGTTGGTTATGGTGATGGGAGGAATGGGAAGACTGCTCTAGATTATTTTTTCGAGCAGGCTCATCTGTCGGTTTGCGTTTGGTGCTGGGAAGCTCGGCCATAGCATTTATGTACCGTTCAGACTTACTGAGAATGTCATCTAACTTGACTGCGCCTTGTTCAGCCAGGAATCTACGGGTTTCGCTTGACAAAGTGGTTTTTATTTGTTCTATAAGAACGAACTCCTCAAGACCTTCGTAGGTGAGAAGGAGCTCGGAAAGCTCCATGCACTTTGTCAAATATACCTTCAGCCGTGAAGAAAACTGCTGAAATGTTTCAGTGCTCTCCTTTCTGCTGTTTCTGAACATTTGCAGAAACTTGCGAGCGTTCATTTCGAAACGCTCCAGTAAAGCCTTCTTTAGCATGTCGTAGTTGTCTTGACTGCTTCACAGTTTCATGTAGACTTCATAAGCACTACCTTTCAAAGCCTGTGAAAGCTTTAGGCACCACCGGGAACTCTCTAACCCATACAGATTTGCCATTCTCTCAAATTTTTCTAGAAACGAGTCAATTTTCTCATTGGGGCTTGGGAAGGATTCCAGGGCGAAAGACATAGCTGTGAGTTGGGGAGAATGAGTGCTGGAGTGATCAGTTAACGATGAATGGGGAGATGACGGCTCTCCATTGCTGGAAGTAGAGGCAGCCCCGCGACTTTGGACTTCTAGAGCCTTAAGCGCCAACTCGTGCTGTCTCTCCTTCTCTCGTTCCTCGTATTGTCTCTCCTTCTCTCTTTCATTTGCCCTGCGAGCTTCCATCTCTGCCTCAATTTTCTTCTGCTCTAATAGAGATTGACGCTCTTCCGCTTCTTTCCTATCCGCTTTATCTTCCTTCTCTCTAGCTTCTGCTACTTTCTGCTCCGCGTCATATCGGTCAAGTTCTGTGTTGACGAACGCGGTCACTTCCTCTCCTTGCAATCCTGTCTCCCTTGCTTCCTCTCTCAGCATAGTCCTAAGTTTTACACGCTCAGCCATGTTAGAGAACTGAATGCCACTTACCCGAGGAAAAAAGAAGGAAAGAAGGAGAAAAACTATATCCTTAGCCGCTTACAAGAAAAACCAACAAAGATGTTATTCTTTACCCTGAGATACCTCCTCCTGTTATCAGTTTACTAATCTATCGCTGTTATCTCTGGCACTTAGGCTCCTAATACAGACGACTTAATCCAAAAGTGGTAGATCAGATAACCTGGAAAAACTACTATTACTAACGGTGGAGAAAAATATTTTTATTTAAAAAAAACAATTTAAGGAGAAAGAAAAAATTTCCTTAAAAAAATTAAACTCCACCCCAAAACTCGCCCACTGAAGTCAGTTAAGAGAAGGGACGTTATTAACTTGACTAAAAGTCAGAACAAGCCGTCCTTTGCTTAGCTCAACTCTGCTGCTTCAAAAAAAAACCCTAGTGATTGATAAACAATCACGCGAAATAGCGGTCTGTTACAAAATTACCAAATATCATATAATTCAACTAAGATTATTATCAAAACAAGTTTCCCGTAACTATTGCTGTGGAAAGAAACAAATCCTATATGTGTGTATGGTCAAACACCCAGTAACTAAGAGCGTTGTCTAGGGGGTAATTATTTATTCCTTAAATCACAAGACAAACTCACAACACACTCTATCTAGATGAAAAATCTGATTCAGTATCAGACTTTAGACATTTATCTAGACTCAAACTTGGATCTTAATCTCGCGACGAGCCAACCATTTATGTCGTAGATTTTATTGAGATAGGTTGAAGATGTTTAAGGTCCCGTCTGAGCAGAGGTGATAATGGTAAACTATGTGAGAATAAGGGGTAAGAAATAGCTTTTTTCACAAGGGGTGAGAGTGTAAGAGAAAGGACAGTCTCTGGATTGAGTAATTGCTCTAACCCCAGCCTATCTCACGACAATATTTAACTAGACTCCCTTTCTCTCCTGGTACATATATATACGAGTTACACTCCACTTACATATACACAATTCTGTTACATAATACGTACAAACGTGAACCAAGCTATGGATAACATATACTGGGCAGGGGTTTGACCAACACGATAACTTAGGTTTATTATGTTTATTATCTTAAAGAAATCACATACAACAATATTATCTATCAGAAGGTATAGTTTACAGACATTAAAAAATGCAAGAAAATTTATTAACTCAATAGGCTCTCCTCTATTTGCAAAGGAATCCCAAAGTAGATCCTGACAGAGGTAATTAACCCAAAAGATTACAGTTAATAATAATAATATATATAGGGATAGACGATATAGTAAAAGATAAAAGTCTCTAGTTAATCTATCCTGAAAACAAAGAAGACAAGAAAATGATATAACAGTATTTGCGAACCCGAAAAGACTGAAGTGAGTGTAATGATTATTCAAAATATGAAATATTCATTTTCTCTTTCTTACAGTCTGTCAGTCTGTGGCCACAAGCAATTAGCAATCACACTTACCTACTACTCTTTAACACATCTGTGTATCTTTGACATATTTCAGGGTGGTGCTATCCAAGGGACCCCAGTTCCTCCAAGAATGATTAATTTTTCCTAATGGGGAACGTCCGCTTAAATAATGCTAATATTATGTGTCAAAAAGTTCACGTCAGGTAGGGCAGGTAAATATATATATGCGATCAAAATGTTCACCATGGGCAGCGCACAGAACCGATATTTAAGGAAAATGTCTGGTGGGTACACTGTTAGAAAACCAATAAGGATAAGCAAAGGATCTCCTATCTGTTTTTATCTCTCACTCTGGGGTTGGGTGCCGGTTATGGACCCAAGTATTCCTTTTTCTGGATAAATCCACTTGAGAAAAGAAGAAAAAACTACGATAGTCAATATTCTGGAAACAATGTTTATATATAGATATTTGGCCACCACAGGCGGATCAGATTTGCTGTGAACAATCTGGGTAATTTCTTGTCCAGTTCTGATTTTTATATTCTTTAAAATGTTTATATGTGGGGACTTTCTCTCTGTAAGAAAACCACAAGAGAACCGCACAGGTCCAAATCTAAGACCCAATAATATTTTAAGAATTTTTTCTGGAGCTATTCAGACCGCTAGATCGCAGGGTTGATCGCCTAGATGTAGAAAAAACAAACATTTTAACAATGATATCATTATTATTTTCTACACTCGTTAGGTAAGACCTCTAGATCACTCCGGTATTAAATTATATTTAAAACCCACAAAACTCTAGTAATTCACAAAATTACGGATGATGAATAAAAGTATATTTATCTCTAATTATCAGTCGCCTAGCGTATATTAATTAATTTAAAGCGTCTCTTACTGGGGGAATAGCAAGAAATTAAATTTACTTATTACAGCTGGAACTGTTTAATATGCTTATTTAATAAACACAGAAATCCCAGTGAAAACATTAACACGTTAAGACACTCAAAATTCTAATATATATAGATTACCGCCACACTAGGAAAATGACACTCTCCGTGAATCTCAGAAATTCTTTATATATAAAACTCCAAGATTCGCGCTAGCAGATATCACCAATTCCTGGGGCCAGACTGATGATGAATTTTTCTAAAACTGCGTTAATATACTGAATCGGCCCATGTTCCCATGACTGGCAAACGCACCTGCGAAATCTTCGTCCATTCTATTATCAGGTGTTAAACAGAGGTTTCAAACCTCGGCTTGACATCGCAACCTGATCTCTGGTGGTCTGCCTCTCTGTGGGAATGTCAGTAAGAGATACCGAAATAGTTTTATTTTAATCGCCCTCGAGAGAAGACAACAAACGGGCGGATGTCCAGATAACTTATGGCATACCAAACCAGCAATCGTGGGAATGACTCGAGTTGTTTTTACGTGTAAGAGAGAAAAGGGGGGGGGGGAATTAAAGAGAGGTCGATTTTCATACGTCACAAGTACCACGGTCCCTGAAACAAGAAGGTTGTACCTCCTACTTCAGAACTAATTTATAACCTATTTCCACACTGAAGCACAATACATAACAAACACCGAGTTCAGCGCGGTAGGCCAACTGCTAGCTTCTCATGTAACAGTATACACCAGTATTCCTCTCCCTAATGGTTACAACGCCTCTGCAATTCCAGCATTATTTCCTTCTATTCAATAAGATAGGTGTCATAGTACTATTTGGCAATCCCATGCAGTTATACTCCTCTCCGACAAGTTTTGTTCATGGGGGAGCAATATCTAGGCTTTGCCTCATGTTTGTTACTGAACCACACACATACAGACATAAATTATCAATTCACATTCAATTTTCATCAAAACGATATCAAATATGTCTAGCTTACCACAATTTCAAGGAAATATTAAACAAATACGTTGACTGGCGATGAGTTATGGCACAATTCCGATCTGCCTCTGTCCCAGGCTTTCATTAGAAAATTATGAACTGGTTCTCAACGCACTTGCTTCTACACAGTTAAATTTCAAAAAAGTGGCACTGAACCGACGCTCCTAATTGACTATATTAAATGGTCTAGCCAATAAGACCATGTTTACAAAAGCATTTGAAAAAAAGTACCCTTCCTACCGTTTCCCTTAACAACCAAAAATAGTATTGGCAGTCGACTAATCATGTTTCGCCTTACATATAATTCTAGCCAATCAAATCGAATTTAACGTGGTGGCCTCATTTTCTCTAAAGCAGTGTCCAAACACGCCATTATGAGCAAATATGATCCTGTGTTGTCAGACAACACCAGTATAGTATTTTGGCTATAATTTGTTAATTATTGGACTATTTGCTTAACACCTAACATATTCTTTGTCAGCAAGTCCTAAGGCACCCAAATATATAAGTTTAATGGAGCTAAGTGGCTGCGTTCAAAATGTGTATTTTCTTCTACCACCCGTTCACTTCGATACGATGGGGTGTCTTCTGTACTGTCAGGCTAAAGTCAGGATTTCAGACGTAAAACAGTATTGGGTCATGTTTCCTAATAAGCATTAACCATTTTTTTTTTAAACCTAACCTCGTATTGGTAGTGTTTTTTGTCACTGTTTATTTGAAAAAAAAAACAAGCCTGCCTGCCTTTTGCGTGGGGTGGCATTAATTTTATATCGCGAGACTGTGGTAGTATTGCATGCGTTCCTCCGTACATCTCTCTCTCTCTCTCTCTCTCTCTCTCTCTCTCTCTAAGCCCGTCTGTCTTTAGGTTAACGTAGTATAATAATGACATTAATGCTAGTATTATATCTAGGTCATTAAGCAGTTTGCGTATCTCAAGGTTTTCTAATAAACACAGTACCAGTTTTATTTTTTAGAAACGCGTGTAGGCTTTTGCGTAGTGTTTATGCAGACGAAATATAAAAGGGGTTTTCTTTTTAGCTAGTATGACGTTCTATAACACAGGCGTACGCTTATTGTGACCGCACTGTTCTTTTACCATTCGTCTTTCCTTTTATTGAATTAATTCGTTAGGCTTTACATTTACTATTTAATTTATATATGTGGATTTAGAATGTTTCACGACAAGTCTATACAACTCTTTAGTGATAAAATGAAAAATTTGGCAGAAGATGTTTTTATGGGAAGGGACATGCATCATCCGGACATTGAAGCACAGTTGGTCGGAATATTTATTGATGCCATACAAAGGGATGGTATAAGGTTACATCTGTTGAGAAAAAACCCAGAAACTTTAAACGCGGCTGTAAAATTGGCTATATCAGAGGAGAACTTATTGAGGAGATTTCGACTGAGAACGAATGATCATGAGGAAGGAGGAGGATTAAAAGAACCAAATGATCAACAACAGAGACCCTTGGACAGAGATGGACCAAGAGTAAGAGATCACCAACCAACACTTCACCGGCATCGTGAAGTTATCAGAGATGATGAAGGTAGAATAGGAATGATTTAGGTAGCCAATGAGAGGAGATGTTTCTTGGGTAATGTTAAGGGACACCTAGCCAAGAACTGTGGGCGGAAAGAAGTACAAGGTAACTCCGAATATGAAGAGCTGGAGAGAGAGGAGGCCCCCTTTGAAATGTCATTGGGATATAGGACAATTAATGGTCAAGGACATAAGGTGAGATTTGAAGAGGATCGAGAAGAACCGACCAGGTATGAAAGATGGGTGGGGGGGGGGGGGCCCTTATAATAGAAACTTTCCTGTAGAGATGACTAGTGCGCGCGTAAATAACAGCGGTCGAAGATCACACGAACGGAGGAATGGTTGGGGTCTAACAACCACAACGAGCCGGGACACAAACCCGAGACCTCCACCTAGGAGAGATGGCTCCTGGAGAGCAGGAGAAGATGTGGGCCGAAACGTGGGGATAAGGAATGCTCCTGAGTCAAGCGGTCTGAGCTCGAGTAGAACTGTATACCTTCCAAGGGGCGCAAGTAATACTCGAGGAAGATGGATACAAAGCAGATATACTGATTTAAGTCGACAACATGATAGAGGAAGAGGATACCGAGTAAATCGAACATGGAATCGTTTAAATAGATGGAGGAACCATGATATATTCTACGCGGATATCTATGGAAGAAATTGTGGAAATAGAGCCAGTCTTATGAACAGGCGATGGGATAGTGAAATGAATGTTAAAGGAAACGATTTTCGTAAACGTAGATTGCCAAGGGAAGATAACAGACCTAGAATTATTTACAAAGGCAGAGTGTGCAACGTTTCGGAAGCACCTAGACACTGGGAACCCTTAAGTAAGAGACGCAACAGAATAGCGGTACGAAATTTTCTTCAAGAGATAAAGGGTGGAAGGTTTTTTGAAGTAAATGATTTAAATGTTAGGACAGAAAATGGACACTGTGCCAAGATACAAGTGTGCAAAACGGAAAAAACAACGAACAGTAAGATTAATAATGGAGCGGGGATCAATTGTATAAAAGAGGGACCAAAGTTGAACTTGAAGAGAAAGCTTGATGCGAATAAGATTAAGGTAGAAAAGAAAACAAACACGGTTGCAACTCAGACAGAAGGGACGGACTTAGTGTCTGAACTTATTAATAAACAGAATAACAAAAGATGTAACCATAACGCAGAGAAAAGAACTAAACCAAGGAGAAGAACTAAGTTGGTATCATCACCAATTGTAGATGATAGGGAAAGTGATGGAGAAAACGAGATGAGTGTAATGAATCATTCGGACACAGATGTCGATAGAGTAAGGATTGAGACTGGTAGAACAAAGGTAAAATCGGAATTAAAAACTGTAAAGGAAAATATGGGGAACAAGAGTGGTGGTAGGATGAGTGATGAGAGGAGACGTAAATCAATTACGATGGGGAATAAGTAGTTTAAAGGGGAACAGAAGAATAGAGGCAGAGTACCAGCTGCCCTTGATAAACCGCAGGATAGGGAGAATTCAGAAGGGAGAGAGGGACTAGCAGATGAAGAAGATGACTGGGAGAGTGAAGATGATATTCCGTTGATGGAATATAAGAGGAGATTTCTGACGGATAATTGGGAGAGTGAAGATGATATTCCGTTGATGGAATATAAGAGGAGATTTCTGCCGGATAGGGAAGGGAAGAATGAGGACACGGAACTAGAAGGGACCACAGTTTAACAGAAACCACAGGGAGATCCTCAGGACTTAGTGAATTTGACAGAAAAGACTTCAGAGACATAGGAAGTGCTGGGCGTTACAGGTATAAGAGAGGATAATAACAAGTCTGATGTATCGTCGGATGATTCATCAGATTATGAGAGACGTCTCACAAGATTGAGAGATGAAAAACAGTCGGAGATGAGGGGAAGAAGGGAGAATAATGCTAAAAGTTGTAATGTGACCGAAATTGAAGAGATAACTTCATTGTGTACGGATCTCGAGAAGGAGTTTGAAGAATTAAAAGCGAGGAAGATCAGGATGGAGGTAACTAAAGATATCAGGAAAACAAATAGAGATCGATGTAACGACGGATTTAAGAATGAAGAAGCTGAGAGGAACTCAAGAAATAATAGTAGAAGAGAGGACGAGGAAGAGTTGGCAGCACATTGTGCATATAACGAAACAAAAATTAGATAGCGGGAAGGAGAGAAGAGAGTACAGAGAGTTAACAGTGGAGCGGAGGAGATGAAGGAAATCATCAAAGTGGCTAAGCCAAGCGTAGAGGAGATGAAGAAAACAATAAAAGACAAACTGAGAGGAGCTAAACCCCACACCGTAGTACTAAAGTATATGCAGAAATTTCTGGAGAGAAAGTTTGATACAGACTTATCGGAAAGAAAAGAAGAAATTCGCAGGCTTGTGGTGAGAGTGATGGAGGAACTTAATTACTGGGAAATCAAAATAGTGGATAGAGATGTGTTCTCAGATTCGACGTCAAGTTACTCAGACAGTGTATCGTCAGATGAAGAAGATAAGTTAGAATGCACAGAGGACGAGGACGCGGAAGAAAATACAAGATGTAGAAATAAAGAGAGTCATATGAGGAAAGTATGGCTTACGGAGAGGTGCGAAATGGTGGAAAAATTGAGAAAAGAAGTAGGAGAAGAAGTGAATGACAAGAGGAAGAAATTATTAAAGTGGATGAACCAAGCATAGAGGAGTTGAAGAAGGTGATAGAAGCCATCATAATACGACCTGATTTTAACTTCTCAAGAACCATGGTATGGAGATTGCTGGAGGGAAGGAATTATACACACTTTCCAGAAAGAAGAGATGAAATAGACATAGTTCTGACGAAAATGATAGATGAAGAAAACATGAAGAGACGACAGAGAAGGATAGAGCAAGCAAAGCGTGAACGAAGTCAGCAGAGAAATAAAGGAGGAAACAAAAATAGATATTGATAAACAATTAGCGTTCGAGACACTTAAAAGTAAAGAGGCAGTAATGATGAAAATTCCGGAAAATAATGAATAAATAAAGGTAGGTTAAGGCCATGGAAGAATGTGAGAAGAAGAAGAAGCCATAAGATATGGCGAAATTAAGAGTAAGTTAGTTGAGAGATCAGATGGTGAGGTATTAAGGGCCATGGGAGATGGCGAGCATAAGAGAATTGCTAAGATAAGTAAGGATGGGAAAATTGAGAAGTCACAGAGTAGTGACGAGCCTATGAGTTATAAGTTAACGGAGAAAAGGGTAAATTAAGAAATTATACTACTCGTCAAAAGTCAAGGGCCACCCTATTATTTTCAATACACTTTTATATAAGCGCATAGAATGATTAAATGAAGGAAGTTTTTAGTAAAAATGGGTGCAATATCTTCCCCTGACAGTCCTCTATGCACGTTAAGCATAAAAACAACTCACCGACAACCATGGTGATCACGTGCAATTTGGTTTGCTGACCATAAATTCACATTTTTAATCTGTTTTTTCAAACTTCCGTACAACCAAACAGGTGAAGTAATCGTGCTGATTGACATTCTACGTGCAATGGCGACATTTCGTGAACAGAGTTCACTCTTAATTTGTTTTACAATCAGCAGACTTAGGGTAGTTTCATCACTTGCAAAAACCATGCCACCGAGAAGAAGTCTTGACACCTTACAAAGAATGAGGGCTATAGCGTGGGTTGAAAGTGGTTTATCTGTCTGTGAGGTTGCTAGACGGCTTGCAGTGACACACTCTACTATCCAAATAATTTTGGAGAGATTTCAGGCCACAGGAAGTGTGGAGGATCGCCACCGGCCAGGTCGCCCTAGATGCACCAATAGACATGATGACCGGTACCTCTTGTTGTCAGCCCTGCGCCATCGAACAGTGACTTGTTCCACTCTAAGATGTCAGCTGAGACAAACTGTAAACGTTAATGTCAGTCAAAGCACCATTCGCAGACGTTTACATGAATTTGGACTGGCTGCTCGACGTCCTGCAGTCAGAATCCCTCTTACTCCTGCTCATCGCAGAGCCCGTGTTGCTTGGTGTCGCGAGCACATCCGATGGACAAGGCAACAATGGAGTCAAGTTCTCTTCACTGATGAATCTCGCTTCACTGTGTCATTCAATGATGGCAGGATTCGAGTTTGGAGACGACCAGGAGAGCAATTTACTGATGACACAATTCGAGAGGTGGATCGTTATGGTAGGGGTTCTGTCATGGTCTGGGGAGGCTTCTACAGACAAGGCAGGACCCCACTCTGCATCATCCAAGGCAACTTGACCGGCCCAAGATACCAGAACGAAATCTTGAGACCAATTGTTCAGCCTGCTCTGGAGGCCATAGGTGGTAATGCCATTCTCCAAGATGATAACGCTCGACCCCATCGAGCTCGCGTGGTGAATGAGTTTATTCAGCAACATGGGATCATCAGGATGGCGTGGCCAGCTCATTCACCTGACCTTTCTCCGATTGAGCACCTCTGGGATGTCCTTGGTCGAAGATTGTCAACAAATCACCCCATGCCAAAGGATGTTGCACAGCTGACTGCATTTCTGCTTCAGGAATGGCAAGCTGTTCCTCAAGATACTCTTCGGACCCTTGTGGACTCGATGCGTCTACGCTGTCTTGAATGCCTTGCTGCAAACGGTGGTCATACCCGATTTTGAAATGTCTATTTGTCCAATATCTATTGTGTGACTTTTGAAAAGGTGGGTGACACACTTCACAGCTTCATTGCGTTTGAATGTGTGTTTCCATTTCTTTACGTGACATGTCAATTTGGTATTCAATAAATGCCGTTTTGACTGATATCAATTACGTTCATATCAGATTTGTTTTATGGTTTCAACCAAGGTTTTTCTAAGTGGCCCTTGACTTTTGACGAGTAGTATATAAAGAAAACGGCTGAATTATTGGAATTCTGAAGAGGCCATTGTATATTGGTGAGCAACGATGGAGTACAAAGATATATCGGTACTCATGGCATAGGCTGTATGAATCAAAATGGTGAAAGACTTCTAGAACTTTGTGAAATATCAAACTTCGTTGTGGCGGACACCATCTTTCCACATAAGAATATCCACAAGATAACATGGAATCACCTGATGGCAGAACTAAGAACCAGATAGATCACTTCTGCATAAGCGCAAAATTTCGCTCATCAGTTCAAGACGTCAGAGCATACAGAGGTGCAGAGATCGGAAGCGATCATAACCTCTGCATAGCTAAACTGAGAATTAAACTGAAGAAGTTATACCAACCGAATAAAAATAGAAGAATAGATGTACACAGACCGCAATCAAACGATGTAAAAGAGGAATATAATGTCAAAATGAACAACTATTTCGATGCTTTAGGCAAAATTGACAACGATGTCACCACCAAGACAATCGATACTAAATGGGGACAACTGAGAACAGCAATGACAGAAGCAGCTGTAGCGACCACCGGATACCTAGTACATAAAAAGAAAAAATGGATGAGAGAAGATACTTGGGATAAAATACAAGAAAGGAAAACAGCAAAACTTAAACTACTAGCGGCAAGTACACATAATGCTGTTGAATCTTGCAAACTAACTTATAACTTGTTAAATAAAGAAGTGAAGACAAAAACTCGAAGAGATAAAAGACATTTCATCAATGAACTGGCCGTAGAAGCTGAAAATGCTGCAAGAACTGGTAATAGTAGGTGCCTTTATCAAATTACAAAACAACTATGTCACCAGCCTACTGATATGGAAACACCTGTTAAAGATAAATTAGGGAATCCAATACAAACAGAAAAAGAACAAATGAAGAGATGGGCTGAGCACTTCATGGAGGTGCTAAACAGAGCACCACCAACAATAACACCTGATTTTAATAATGAAACACCCACAACCACCTTGCCAATAACTTGCGATGAATTCACGCTGGACGAGATCAAACAAGCCGTTAAAAGATTAAACAATTTTAAAGCTGCTGGAGTTGACGAAATTTCAGGCGAAATGATTAAAGCAGTTAATGACAACAACCTCTTGAGAATTTTAGATATTATAAATGAAGTATGGAGAGAAGAACAACCATCACAACAATGGAAAAACAGTATTATTGTAAAGTTACCGAAGAAAGGTGATCTATCAGACTGTAATAACTGGCGTGGTATATCTCTATTATCAGTACCTGGAAAATTATTATGTTGCATGATGTTAGAAAGACTTAAATTGCATGCTGACGAAAAGATCAGAGAAAAACAAGCGGGTTTCAGGCCGAAACGATCATGTATTGATCAAATATTCACACTAAGATCAATTATAGAAGAATCAGTGGAAATGCAATCGCCACTTATTATCACCTTCGTCGATTTTCAAAAAGCCTTTGATAGTCTACACCGCCCATCATTGTGGAAGATACTTACAATCTATGGTTTTCCAACAAAATATGTGAATATAATCAAAGCGCTATATGACAATGCAAGATGTTGTGTTAGAACAAATAAAGGGAATACAGAATGGTTTACAGTAGAAACAGGGGTGAAACAAGGCTGTATTATGTCACCACTACTTTTTGGAATAGCTATTGATTGGGTTATGAGAAACTATACCCACAATAAACAATTAGGTATAAAATGGACAAATGGAAAATTCCTGGGGGACCTGGATTTCGCAGATGATTTAGCATTCTTAAGTTCAACACCCAGACAATCCCAAGAAGCAGTAAATAATTTGTGTCATCTTTCGGTTAAAATAGGTCTCCAAATAAATGCCTCTAAAACTAAAGTTATGAACTTTTCTAACGAGACCTTTAATATCATCCTGAACGGGGAAAAACTACAGAAAGTTGAAAGTTTCAATTATTTAGGCAGTAAAATGACTCAGGATGGTGACACAACAAGAGAAATTCATACTAGAATTGCTTTGGCAGCTAGCGCCTTCAATAGATTATCTAACATTTGGAAATTACGATAATTGAATATACATACCAAGCTTCGTCTGTTTAATTCAAATGTTATCTCAGTGTTAAAATACGGCTGTGAGAGTTGGAAAATAACAAAATCATTGGAGAACAAGCTGAATACATTCGAGAACAAATGTCTTAGAAAACTCATGAACATCAGTTGTAAAGAATTCAAGACTAATCGACAAATAAGAGAAGACTCTAGGCAGAAATATGTCTCCAACTATATAAGGAAAAGACGATGATCATATATCGGTCATGTCCTACGAATGCAAAACAACAGAATACCATTGCAGGCACTCACTTGGGTTCCTGAGGGTAAGAGGAAAAAAGGACGACCAAAAGAAACACTCAGAAGAACAATAATAAGAGAAGGAAGAACGTTGGGATTAAACAATGTGCAAGAGCTAAGAGGAGTGGCGTCACAACGTACAATCTGGAGAGCACTGGTTTCTGCCTTATGCGCCGTGTTTGGTGCTTAAAGAATTTATTATTATTATTAATGGAGGTAAGGAAGGAAGTGGAGAGATTAACAATAAGAACGCATAAACATAGATTTCTTCCAGGGAAGGAACGAGATAAATAGATAACGTGGAGCACAGAGATGCTGTAGCGGCTGCTAAAGTCTTGCGGAGACCTGAGAGGAGCTAGGTTTTCCGAAACCCAGAAGGTAAGGTAAAATTGTGAGAGGAGTATAGAGAACGAAATGAGATAGCAAACAGGAGCAAGAAAGAAAATAGAAAGAAGAGAAGGCTGATTATAGCAGTTATAGGTGCAAGATGGAGGCGATAGCTGGATCTTGCATAGGGGCATAATAGGGTCCAAAACGGACTTACGTGCGAGCTGAGCTAGGGAATAACGATAATGTACACCTGGCAGAGCGAGGGGTGAAAACCTAGACGCAATGGCGGAATGACAGGAGGGTGACTATAGAAGTAAGGAGTAAGACGAGTGGAAAGACCTGTAGGAGTTATGTTCCTTGGTAGAAATACAATGGGTCCCACACTGAGTACAGAATTAGACGAGTGTCAGTCGAGGGCTGAACTTGTTTAGGTGGCAGCGAGTGGAAGATGACAAGAAAAGTGGTCATATATTTGGTACTTTAACTCAATGTTTTGGGGAAAATGTTTGACTTTAAATTATATGTTGAAGGCATTCGTTGGCATTAAGGGTTAATAGTTCCAATTTTCCATAGGAAAGGGGAGCTGTATAATTATGTTGCTGTTTAGATTCTGTTTTTTTTTTTTGGAGGAAGAAGACTATTGAAAATGTTGCTATAAGCCACATTTTCTCTGAAGAGCCCAGGGGTGAATATGTCACAGCATATGTGACCCATATTTAGTGATGACGCAAAATCGAGAGTATGGGAAGTTGAATAAGGATTGCACCCTCGAGGCTTACACCTAGTGAGTTGGTGGAGAGTAAGAAAAGGAAACGATGGAAACGGATGACGTAAGAAAAAGAACGGATGACGTAGGAACTTGGTAGGTAGGAAGCCGGTCACCTAGCTGAAAGGATGACATTTTTTTGTCTCTGACTTTACCATCCATGAAATGTACAACCACTATACGATTATTTAAATTGGACGGCTGAAGAATAAAGAAAACTGTGACACTAGGGAACACACCGAGAAAACGTTGGCGTAGGCTAGGGAACACACTGAGAAAACCAGCTGATAGAATTAGAATAAGTCATGTTTAAATAAAAAACGGACAGTAATATATGGAATGAGTTTTTCAAATGTGCGACAGACGAGAAACACGGGATGTTTCAGGCAATGTCCTTCGTCAGCTACATTTGTAAATGGAATTTGGACAATAAACTAGTAATACGGAACGTTTCGGGTAATATTCTACATCAGTCATAGTCACAATTAACCCAGTTCTTTTTTTTAAATAATACTTTTCCTACCAGTTTTACAGCAGCTCCCTAATTATTCACATGCGTTTTTAAAGCATAAGAAGGCAGTCCGTGTTCTGGAATCCTGTATAAAAATCTTCCTTGCCTAGAAAATCATGGACAAATCCAATAAAGAAAACTTGATCTTGAAAGTCTGCGAACGAACAAACTTTATCTTCAAAAGGTTAAGAATTAAGCACGCAGGCTCGTCTAACATTCTGCCCTCTTCCACACATATGTGTATATCTCTCTCTGTGTCTGTCCGTCTCTCTCTCTCTCTCTCTCTCTCTATCATCTTGCATACTGTATTTTCATTCCCATATATTACTTTAAGCGTTAATATAAAGGCACGCAACATTATAAAAGCTAATATAACAGCATACACCTATAGTGTCCAATCATAATCAAAATTAAGTATGTTTAAGAAGAAAGAATATGGTTACTGCTCGTTCATGAATATCATAAGAAGCAACTATTACGAGGCTATGCATGGGCTGGCAACCTGATGATGACAAATAAATAGCTACATAAACCATTTCTGCAAAAGTAAATAAATGCTTTAGTGTAGGCTTCCGCAACGGGACCAGCCACAATAGCGGCTTCATACTTCCAAGACAGCGAAAGCAGAAAATGATGATGATGATGATACAGTAAAGGCAATATGCATATTTCGGACATTAGATCAGAAGAAACAGATGATAAATATCTTCTTTTTTTTTCACGGGAAGATCGTAGGCGAAAAGCATATGAGTGTTTTAAAGCAGGCTTTCTGCCAGGGGACCAGCGTCACTGGTGGCCCCGTACTCCATAAGGAGAAAAAAGGACAGGAAGAAGACATTGTTAATAATCTTCTAAACAGTGAACGGTTTTTTTTTTCAAAGCTTCCGCAGCAGAGAATATTTACAGATAACACATCCTGATTTAGTTAGCCTGAGATTGATTGTTACTCATCACGAGTAACCATGAAGGGGGTCAAATGACGCACGTATTTTAAGGGTTAGTGATGAACATGAGCCACCAGACAGATAACGAGTACCGGCAACTAACTAATTTTCTCTGACGGTATGTCCGTATATGCCAACGTAGTGGATGTTAATGGGTCTGGCCGTGTTTTCCCAGAAAGGGGATGACAAAGGAAGATTTGGCAGTCTGTGCCTTAATAAGTAGGTGCTGAAAGAAGCAGGTATATGCTGTCGTATATACTGGAATAATTAGTACTTGCAGGTAACTGCAACATATGTGGTATTATGTAATACTGGAAGCAGGGTACAGGGATTGTCCAATTGCCCCTGAAAATAGACAAGTTATCAATATCCTATTAAAAACATGTATCGGACACCTATTTATTCACACACACACACACACGAAATCATAAACAAACGATCACCCTCTCTTTCGCTCCCCCATTTCATGTTTTGTTTACCCGCAGGTATCAGACTCACGAGTAAAGTCCCGCTCCTTTATCGATTAAAAGTCTTCTGTCGCTTGCGTTTTGCGTGGCGGAGTACGCTGGCTGAACGCGAAGCGACCCTTTAAGATCTGAGATCACGGCTTTTGGCCAAATTATTTCACACACACAGTTTACAAACCAGAAAGTATTGTTTGAACACAATTTAAGGTTATACACTCATCCCAAGGAAATTACAAGTTTCCCGAAGATAATTACTCAAGTAAGTAATAAAACCAGATTAGTTACAAAAATAGCAATGAGCGTATCCTGGGTATTTACAAAATAGCAATACTCTGTACAGTGATATTTACAAAATAGCAATACTCTTTACAGTGATATTATACACAAGCTCACACATTCCGTCTTGAGAAAATCACTCTTTAATTACCCCATAGTTTGAATGGTGGCGCACTTAATAAAACTCAGAGTTTCCCTGTCACGGAAAAAATTATCTTAAGGAAAAATGTGTATGTATATATATATTACAGAATATCGCTTTGTAAGGTAGCAGAATTTTCTAGAGACAATGGCAAGGAAGGTTAGAGACGCCTAGCTTATGTAGTAAGATAAAGTCTGCACGTGTTCAAGCGTGGGGTTGCATGTGCATTGGTGCAACGTAACAGAGATGTAAGGACCTCGGGAGTTGTCTCCCTTGCGACTCGTGGTAAATGAAAGAATGTAATCTGTAGCAACACTCTAGCGGTCATTAGAACGACCAGAATTCGTGATTCTTGACGCTTTCGGCCACATGAAAGGCAACATCTTTCTCCTGTATGTCCAGTTTCTCCATGAATAAAAGAATCAGGGAACTTTGCCGTCACCCACAAGAAAGAATAAATGCAAAGACCTTTAGCTTTGAACCGAAGCGCACGTGCAAAGGGGGCGGAATTTAGCCTGTCCAAAGTAAGATTGACATGACTAAATCCAGAAATAAAGCTGTAGGAGCTATTACAAAGAAAAAGTGGGAGGAGATAAAATAGAGAATAAGACAGAGGCGGACCACTCAGCTAAAGGTGGCAGCGATTCGCATTCAATTTACGATAATCTGAAAGCTGAATTGAATACTATTGTGTCTTTCACATTTGAGAAATAGCGCAGAAGAATTCAATGGAGAAAATGAGAGAGAACTTTTGGTCGCTGGTGATCCACCTCCGCAATGGAAGAACGAACGAAGAACGACCTTTATTTTCAAAGCGTTAAGAAATGAGCGCTCAGGCCTGTCTAACATTGTGCCCAAGCAGAAAAAAATGAGAGAGAGAGAGAGAGAGAGAGAGAGAGAGAGAGAGGGGTATAAAGAACTCGAGATTAGAACTGCAGCATCTCACTGAGTATGCCACAGAGCTGCACGTTTGACAGCCCGTAGATGTATAATGATATACTAATATATTATCCGTTAAAAAAAAATTAAAATGCTAATGAACATTTTGTAGTGATCTTTTAGTATGATGGTATTGTGCTCCGCGATAGTGGTCAACCAATGGCCAAACTTAGAGTATAAAAATGAGGGTCTTCAAAGGTATCAACCTTCGCTCAAGATTACTGTTGGCAGAGATAAAAATAGAAGAATGATGCAGGGTTTTAAAGAAAAGCAAGTATGCCAACTGAGATCATCTAAGCTGTCATGAACTTTTTATTCTCCCGCCCTTTCTGTGAGGTAATTATATTTTCGCTTGTATTTCTGAGTCACTAGCTGAAGATGATTCAGCAAAATTCAAATCTTATAGCTATATATGGTTTTGTATTTAGAACAGTATGAGTCATACGGGTGCAGAGATACACGTCACTCAATAGTGGTTAATCCAACTATAGATTTAAAGTTGCTGATAAACAGGTTTAATAATCACTTACAGTTTAACAATGTAAAATAAATAAAGTTGTTTATAAAAAAGAAACTGTTTTATTTATCATCATCGGATGATTTAAACCTTGAACGAAAATTAAGTAAATTCTGAAATGTTCTTTGTTTGCGCTGTTATGGTACTTAGCTTCCTGTGTGGAGTCGGCTGGTGTCTGCTTCAGCCGCTATTGGTTCCCACAGGTGCCTTGGACTAGTTATCTACAATAGTCAAGTCTGGTGGCTGTAGCACTTCTTATGCATTAAGGTTGATGTAACTACAAGGATTATCAAGCGTCTTCAAGACCCGTCTGATGTTGGTGTCTAGCGTCGACTGCTGGCAGTTAGACAAATTAGACAAATGTTTCTGCTAAGTATTGGGTCTCCGCTTCCATCCACAACTTCATCTTCGTCAGAAAGTTTACCTCCCTGAGCGCTTATTTTAACCCCAGTGAGTCGGAAGAAAATGCTTTTGGACAGCGAAAGGCGGCAATTAAAAAATATATATTTATATACACATATATATGAAATTTACTAAAGTGCTTGTATAATATATATGTTCACCATGATATCATCATCCAATCCCTGCTCTCTATGGAGCCTGGGACCACTCCTGCTGTTGGTTCCTTTGTGAGGGAACCTGCGCGTGGCAGTCACGAGCCCTTGCAGTGGTGTTTCATGTGTCAAATTATTTGCAGTGATGAGGCTATCAGCCTCTTATGCCCCTATACACCCAAAAGCAATGTATACTTGTCAAAATACCAATATTAAATGAAAAAATGTACATATTTACAACTTACCCCGAGTTTTTTTTTTTCGGGCGAGCACAGCCTTTTTGTAAAGGCAACGTCCGAATATTATCGGGCAATTGTTTAAGATGCCGTACTTTTCAGGTGAGTTAAGTGTCTAACTGTGTGCACTTGAAGTAGGATCCTAGAACTTAAGGCGCAAAGTGATGTCTCTGGTGTTACTCTCTTCTAATCCTAGAATTCACGTCCAGTCCTTTCCTATATTTGGTTCCTAATATCCCGTGTTACTGGCTGTCTATGGTTTCTTTTTGACAAAAATTGGAAGCCAGTGAAGTAGTCTTACATTGCCATAGAATATAAGCGAAGTCTTTCGTCTACACACCCTGGTTGCTACTTGGAGGAGAAGTTCAATCATGAGCAGTCTGTCTTAGCATCTCAAAAGCCAAACCAATTGCGTATAACTGTCTGATTTTGGTAAGGGTCCCCCCACTACCCTCATTTAGAACATTACTACATGACAATATAAGATATTGCCCTGTACATGTGAATTTCAAACTCCATAACCATATAAGGTCTTGCTTCTTCCAGTTCGCCTGTCATGTTTACAAACTCACTACTTCAAATATCTAACATTATAATCTCCTCCAAGATGTTACTTTCTGGTAGTTGAATATCACAACACATTCCATCTGCCAGAAGTATGACATCACTGTCCGTGTCTCAACCTTTACCAAGATTGTTATCTTCCTACATCAAAGTGAGATCGTCTGTGTATTTGGGCACGTCATATTTGCAAACTAGCACTTAAGCTTGCGACAACATGGTTTCGTGTATCTTCCCAGACAAACAGTCTGGGTTAACAATACGAATGTCGCTCAATGTAGAATCTTGCTCCATGTGGAGCTGGCGATAAGCAAAAAGTCAATTTGACAGGTTCGGGCCTTCGCTAAGCGTCGACAATAACAAAAGAGGCAATGATCAGGAGAGAGGGGTGTGTGAGAGGTGTAACAAGATGTGGTAAGAAAACCTTGAACCGTGAAAGCGAAAACAACAGTAGTATACAATGTACGCCACGAGGCGGATTCTGCAGGCGGGGCGTGACTTTTATATAAGGAAATACTTCGATCGATTGTGCAGGCGGAGCTGATTTTTTATATAGTAAAATACTCCGCTGGGTTGTGGTGGTGGAGCTGCCTTTTTATATAGTAATATATTAGTGCAATAATGGCGTGTTGTTGTTATGTGTGGTTTATTACAATATTTATATTACAACATTTAGACATATATTTAGTTACACAATTAGACATATATTACAACTGGTAGACACCATTTAGTTATACATACAACATATATTTAGTTAGACATATATTTATATGTATATTACAACAGTTATACGATATATTTAGACATATATAGTTATATATAGGTAACAAAGAATTTAGTTAATATATTTTATTTTTCAAATACAGTTTTGTAGTAACAAACATATAGGAGCATATATTGGTATTGTACAGTATTTATATGGTAACACATATGAGTATACCAACGGGCTGATCACCCGTTTGCCAGTCACTTCGATTACGGAAACAACAGCAGATGGATTGATTTGCCATTGCCCTAAAGACGCCAATAGGCGTGATGGGAAACAATGGCAAAGAAAACCTATCTGCTGTTGCCCTAAGACGCCACTAGGCGTAATGGCCACTGACTGCTTTGACGGTCGGTGGCTAAGGACGGAAGAAGAAGAAGAAGACATATGAGTATACATTGGCAAATAGTAGTAACACATAGGATCACATAGTGACATGTACAGTATTTATATTGGAAGACGGGAGGTGTGTTTTCAAATAACATTATATGATCACATTGGCGTATTCTTTATTGGTAACCAACAATAACAAAGGTTCTTTAATAAATATATCACCGGGTACAGCTGCAGACCAGACCTTGAGAGAGGGGAGTCGTCATTGTCATCGTAAAAATAGGACAGAGAGGTGCGTGCACGTGTATTGTGAGTTGTATTGTGGTGTATATACCTAGGTAATCGCCAAGACTGTAACAATCATCGAGGCATCTCCATTTTATCAATCGCTGGGAAGATATTCACCAGAATCCTTCTGAATCGCCTTACGGCTCATCTTGACAAAGGTCTTTTACCTGAAAGTCAGTGTGGATTCCAGAAAGAACGTGGAACCACCGATATGGTGTTCGCTGCAAGACAGCTACAAGAAAAATGCCAAGAACAGCACTGTGACCTGTACACAGCTTTCATCGACTTGACAAAGGCGTTCGACACGGTCAGTAGAGAGGGTCTATGGAAGATCATGGCAAAATACGGCTGCCCAAAGAAATTTATCTCAGTAGTGCAGCAACTGCATGATGGAATGCAGGCCAGAGTTCAGGAAAACGGTGAGCTGTCGGAGCCTTTCCCCGTCTCAAACGGAGTTAAACAAGGGTGTGTACTTGCACCGACTCTGTTCAGTATCATGTTTTCTGCTATGCTGACCGATACTTTCAGAGATGGGGACACAGGAATCGACATCAGATATCGTATTGATGGAAAATTGTTTGACCTTAGGAGGCTTCAAGCAAAAACCAAGGTCAAATCACACACCATCAGAGATCTTCTGTTTGCTGACGATTGTGCCAGTGCTGGCTCAAAGGCTGATCTGCAGCACAGCGTGGATAGATTCTCCGAAGCCTGTGCCAACTTTGGGCTTACCATCAACACGGAGAAAACAGAAATCATGTACCAACCAGCTCCTGGCACAGTTTATACTGAGCCAATCATCAAGGTAAATGGTGAGAAACTGAATGTTGTGAACTGATTCACATACCTCGGTAGCACACTATCCCAGAACATCGTCATTGATGATGAGGTAAACACCAGCATCTCCAAAGCCAGCAGCACATTTGGCAGACTATACACCAACGTTTGGCATCGAAGTGGCATTAGTCTACAGACAAAGCTGAAGGTGTACAGAGCTGCGGTGCTTCCAGTGCTGCTTTATGCATGCGAAACATGGACTGTATACAGGCGCCACGTAAAGAAGCTAAACCACTTCCATACAGTCTGTCTCAGGAAGATAATGAACATCAAATGGCAAGACAAGATCCCAGATACCGCCGTTCTTGACAGTGCTGGTATCCCTAGCATCCATACTATTCTGATGCAGTCACAGATTCGCTGGGCAGGTCATGTAGTCCGCATGCCAGACCATCGACTGCCAAAGATACTCTTTTATGGTGAGATGCAGAAGGGTAAACGCTCCTATGGTGGCCAAAAGAAGCGCTTCAAAGAGACGTTAAAGACGTCATTGAAAACCTTTGACATAAACCCAGACATATGGGAAGCTGCTGCGCAAGACCGAACTGCTTGGCGCACATCTCTTCGTAAAGGTGCAGCGGCATGCGAATCATCCAGAAGAGCAGCAGCGGAACAGCGGAGACAAGCTAGAAAAGACCGTGAAATAAAACGTTCACTTGAAGCAAACATTCCCTGCCCACACTGTCCAAGATCTTTCAAGGCCCGCATCGGGCTCATCAGTCACCTTCGTACCCATAGAGTAATCTTATATTCCTAATAATTGGATGAACAGAGTGGTCTTCATCACCCGTGATGGACGAACGAACAATATACCTAGGTATCTGTGTGCGTGTACATAGTGGAAGAGAGATATTTTTTGGGTAGGGAGTTTATGTGTTGTGTTGTATTGGGTTTGTGTTGTATTGTGCGTGCGCGTGCATATACCTAGGTATCTGTGCGTGTGCACGTGTGTGGTATGGTTTGTTTGGTGTACAGAGAGTTTAGATGTTGAGGGGAGATGTGGTGACATTGTCGGGATGCGCCTGTCTTTTGATGTAAAAGTAAGACAGGGAGTTGCGGTGTTGTTCGTATGTGTATATGGCGGAGTTGTGTGTTCTGAACCCGACATTTTTCCCGCCCTGTGCTTGTTGCGTGTTGAGGACTTCTAAAAAGGTATTTTTGTTTATTTTGTTGTGGTGTTTGTTGAGGCCTTTAGTGGTAGTCTTGTCATAATCGCCAAAACAGTGGTACGTTTTGCTACAGAGGGAAATCATCCCACTGCCTTCGTACTCTAATTTAAAAAGGCCTGGTGTCCGTTTGTCAAATAATTTTTGCTCGCGACATTTTTGACAAACTAGGCCCGTTTTACCCTCACTAGATATGAAAACGGAACGATGGTCGGGACACACTTCGGCGGGGAACCACTGGTCGTAGGAGCTATAAAATTCACGTCGCATAGCGGGCTTAACAACGTCCGCTAAGTTACTCGCGCTAAGGGCCAAATAAAGACTGTCTGTGTCTGTCTCGCATAACTGAAAATCTACCCTATCTACAAATTTATCTAAACAGTCATAATAAAATTCTAACATGCGCAGTTTGGCGTACTGGTAAACAAAAAATCCTATTTGCGCGGGCAGGTCCCAACTAATTTTCTTTTTAACCATTTCTACCTCGAATATGTCGTCAGTCACTAAAGTCATTTTTCTAAAGCGGGGGCAGTTTATTAATTTAGAAGTACCCTCTCCCGTCGTGTACGAGACGGGACCCAAAGATGCAGCAATAGTGAATGCAGTCAGCGACCCATAGCTTGACTGCTTGCATAAGGACCAGCGAACCAGAGCTGGTCAAGACCGTACTCCACCTCCACGTGGTGGTCCTGGAAACAGTCTGCAGCAGTGCAGTCTGGCTGAGCGAGTACGGATCGAAATGGGAAGGCAAACCCGGTCCCTAAAAAATGCCGTGCTGAAGTCGGATGTGTCGACCGAAAGGTGCAAATATCACAGCTTAGGCGTAAACAGACACAACGCAACCACCGTCCTTTTCAGGGCGAACGAGGAAGAAGAAGAAGTGTACGAGACATCTACGTGCTTCGCATTATTGGTCAACGTTTTACCATAGCCGACGTTACCTAACAACTTCATGGTTTCACTGGTTATCGCGTAGACATCATCGATATCTCCCTGGTGGCGCGCGTCCGAAACAGTGTCCCCAAACTGTTTAAAACACGTCGCGGGCGTATATTCAATCACCTGGTAAATACAGGTGACTTCTAAGCCTTTGGCCAGGTACCAGCGAATAATTTTTTAACCCACATAACTGCCGATCAACGTCCTTCTGGGGGTAGATATGAGTTTATGTTTTTCGGCGTATTCCAGCATGAAAGGCCCAATATCATCTCTCGTGACGTCGACGTTTTTAAAAATGGGCGTCATCTCAGAGAAATGCTCTTTCAAGTGGTCGGGGACATGAATGTCACACTCGACTAGGCCAAACAAGGTTTCGTCTAGCACAGAGGCGAGAATCTGTTCTTCCGTTAGCGGGTACCGATATTTGGTACACGATGGTTTCAGGGTCGGGAAGGTGGCGCCCAGAAAGCGACCGATTGATCGATCGGTTTTCTTCAAGTTTTGCCACTCACATTCCCACATTTCGACCAAGGTGACGTCGCACTCGGTCTTCAAATAGGCACCAATTTCCCGCGTCTTTTCGTACAACTCAGTCAAAGGTTTTTTATTGACTGGATTAACGTCACGACCGGTGGTTAGTGGGCAGTTAGGATGGCCATGGAATAGACAGCCATGGAACTGGTAGACAGTGCGAGAGTCTTTGTCCCAACCATCTACCCTAATGTGTCTATGACCCAAAGACATCTCACGGCCGTTAAACTGGGTTTTTAAAACCACATTAATTTGGTGCGAGACCCAACTCAACCAGTCGCGACACTGCACGGTGTATTTATTGACCTTGTGGTACCTGAAACCATCCTCCCTGTTTCGTCTAACGGGAAAGTCAGTGGGCATTTTCTGCATTAGCGCCCACAAATAAAGGGCGTTGGCATCAAAACCTTTAATACAATGCACCATTTTGCCGCGTCTAATGCACATTTTGCCTTGTTCGTGGAACCTATGAAAGATAATTGAAGGATCCCCCATTATATTTTGTCGCAACGTGTTATGTAAATCCTGCTCCCGCTTCGAGCATAAAGAGAAAGAGACGTTTGACGGGAGAGTTTTGAAAATATATTTTAACGTGACACCGGACACCGAAATCGCATCTTTGAACATATCTACCCCTAGGCCCGCATAAAAACTAACCTGTTCTAACGCAATTAGGAAGGGGACCACGTCTTTGTTATTGTACCAAGTCAGAAAATCGCGCAGAGTGGTCATACGGTTATCGACCCAAACCCTCTGACATTCGGCATACTCGTCACTGGAAATATTAGAATTTTTTAGGGCGGAAAAAAAGCTGAGTGGGGTGGTAGCGCCGTTTCGTTTAACTTTTCTAAATCGGTTACGTACTCGTAACAGAAAAAAAACCTTTAGTTTCTGTCACTTTATAAGCGGCCAGATACTTGCTATAACTAAAACCGGGGGCTAAGTAATTGATTATATCTAAAAACTTTAACTGGGGAGTGGCAATACACATAAAGTTATTGTTTCTCTTGACTAAATATTTAAAATCTTGGTCAATGAAATATTTGATGAGGTAGGGTTTTATAACATTCACATCGTACTTTCCCGAGTTGAATACTAACACTGGCAGCTCGTGCAAATACTCGTCTAGTCTCTCGATGAGCCCCTCCAAATCACCGAGTTGAGTGTATACCTCATCGAAACGCTCACGCAAAATGCTGTAAGACGCCTCGGCAATTTGGGTCAGATGATCCAGCATCCTATTCACCAGGTCTTGTGGATCCCCCGTTGTGATAAAACAAACGGGTTCCTCAAACCCGGGGACATTAGAGGCCACCGAGCAAGACAGGGACACGTGTTTAGCTGTGTAGGTAGTTGCGCTACCACTGGGCCCTACAGAGGTATCGAAATAACACTCGTAGTCAAAAGTGGCCCGATAGGGAAAGACGAATTTTGTGTCTACATCTACACCCTACGCCACGATCGATTCCCAAAAGGTATCGGGGGGGGGGGGGGTATGCACCCCACCCTTAAATATTTCCACGCGCTTATCCCTGGTACAGGTCTGCTCATGTTTTTCCATGTCCCTAAAAATCTTTCATAATTTGCCGCATTTGGGACACGAAAAGGAGTGGCTCGCCCTATCAATATCAACTATATACATAAAATGGGTTTTATACATTAAAAGACGCAGCGTTTCTGGAAAACTAGCACTACCTGTAAGTTTGGGGGTCAGGGTCTGCGCGTCGTCAAACTAAAAAATATCTATATTTATTTTAAAACATTTTTCTAAGGATGGAATGTCAGTTAAATTAACCCCGGGAAAATCTATGAGGGACTCTAGTCCCTGCTGTGTTTGCCACTGTTTTACGAGCCGGCGCGTGGCTTTTCTAACATTAGTAACGGGCGCACCCTTAAAAACAGCTAGACACCTAAAAAAGCAAAAGTTATCACTGTAAGGTTTTGCGTATGAATCGTGTTGTAATGTATTGATGTGCTTATTATCGGAGATGAAGGATGGTATGTCTTGTAAAAAAAACAGCCGATTGGGTGGTCTTGAATGTGATAGAGATAGAAGGAAGTAGCCGGGACCGCTTCGACATAATATTTTGTGTTGGGTCTGTTTACTTGTGCGTGTGTAAGAATATCGCTGTCGTGTAACTTTGAGACAAAAGACTTGAAATCTGTAATGTTGTTGACTAGATGAGGCTGTTCTAAGACACAGACGTTGTTGTGTAAGGCGTGGTAGAAACGGAGGTCGTTGTTTTCTCTGCTTCTCAAAATTGAGTGATGACTATAATTAATTTTGAAGCGTTTTGTCTGTTGTGTAAAGATGGGGGTCAAAATAGAGAGCCAGTCTATTCTTTGGTTGTCTGGATTATGAAAGAAAGTGAAAGTGGATAAGTATTTGTGGTTGTTCTTGTGTGTTTTTATGGCACTCCAATTCTGTGTATATATCTGTTTAATGTCAGCCGGTACGTCGCGTAAACTGTCTTGTTCAGAGGACAGATGAGGTTTTTTATTAGGGATTTTGTAACTAGACATGGATCGTTTGAGTGGATTAATCTGGCCTGCAACTTGTGGTGGGTGAGACGGGGTGGGGGAATTGTTTTGAAGGACGCTCCTGATGATAGTGTCTGCTCATGAGCCAGGCTGAGTGTTGGATCTCTTTGTCATACTGTTGGGGCTGGTTTTATTATTTGATGGTTGATAGTGTTTGGTGTCAATCGTGCTGATTTCGCGAATCTATAAAATCTTGGTGCAGTAAGATGCAAACCCAACGTAGGCACATCAACAGGTGCCAATACTATGATAGTCAAACTCGTTAGTTGAAAAGTTCATACATGGTTTATTAACATCACATCATACGGGACGATACATTCAACGTGGACGGTTAATAGTTGATTCAACATGATGATAGTGGACGCATGTCCTCAATAAAAATTCAAATAAATAGTCTCAGAAGAATCCTCAAGTAAATTCTGACCAGGTCTCTGAGTGAATACATCAATAGTCATAAAGGTCATGAAGTAGATTAAGTACAATGTTATATTGATCAAGGTTGACCTTTCCTCAAGGACAAGAGATTCTCATTATACTTGGTAGTATCTAAGATCCCGATCTTTAGTATTTTTCATATATAAAGAAGTCCTCATCAACGAATCATAACAGAACGTAGGTGCAGGTTCCTACTAAATACCTTCTCGGCATGTAAAGTTACTTAGGCATTGATACTTGAATAACCTCTTGTATTAGCCGTGACTGACCCCAACGGCTTCCTAATAATATACATATATCGTAGATCCACGGTAGTTACCGATGATCTCTTTGATAGACATTTACAGGCATATAAAAATACATCTTCAGCTGTGAATCCATTTCGGTACAGGCTAGTTACCTGACATCGACTAGATGCTCACGACTTTGCAGAACAATCATTATTATTATAATAAATACATACGTGGTTCTTCCAACGAATGAACACTCACGTGAACGACTACCGGCTACGACTGCTAATCCGCAGGACCGGGTCTAAAACATCAATACTTTACTCAAAACACGGGTTTCGAACTCCCAAAGCTTCACTATTGGAACTTGGGATTCTTGGTTCTCAAAACCATTCATGACGTCAACCGACTGTCTAGATACACGCGCGGACAGGATAACCCCTATACGCCTTAGTGCACAACCGTGCGCTAATGAAATCAAACTCACCAATAAGACTTACTCTCATGTAAGTCGGTGCACAAAGTTTATTACAGAGGTAGGACAACATATTAATAATATGAGACTACCTTCATCTGTAAAGGAGTGTAGAGGTCTACGAAAAGGGCTCTACAGATTCCTTACCAATCCCCCCCAAAAAATTAATTATATTAATTTTTTTCTTTAATACTCGACACTAGAGGTGATTCAAGTTTACATATTACTATTTTACAAATATATCATGATAAAAATAATAAAGTATGAAATTCCAATTAACTCAAATCAACAAAAGGTATGCATAAAAGCATACATCCACAATTGACCACCTTTGGTACAATGTGGTAAATGAACTAAACTATCATATTAGAAATATTGAATTAACACAAATGTAAACGCAAATGAAAAGAAATGATGAGAAACCAATGAATAAACAGAAAAGTGATGGATATGTCTTTAAAATGACAAGTGAAAAAATGAATAAAAATGAAAGAATACAATTTAAACACGTATAAGAGCAACGCACTTAACAGTGTCTCTAAGTCATTTTGTGGTACTAATTAAAGTACTAATGTTAAATTAATGTGCTTAAATACAAATATTGATAAATTCACTTAAATATTGTATAGTTAATTACATTAATCATTATTTTAACTAACTAAGTATCTAAGTTTATATTCTAATTAATTCATTTATTTCACTCTAATAGTGTTATTAATTCCTTAAATACCGAAAGTTCCATTTTCCTGTTAGTGAACAGTTTATAATATAACAAGTTCAGTTCCACGAAGAAAATCAAAGTGTTAGAAATGTTATTTCTGTGAGAAAATATAATCCTTTTCCAACGTTATTATCTCTTCAATGTCATAATTAAGTGAATTTTATTTTCACAAAGATAGTCATATACCTTAACGTTCAATGTTATTTTGATACATAAGCATTGTAGATTTCACTTGACTGAAAGTTAATGACTCTTAAAATCGAGGTATCACACGTAAAAGTTACACTCGACGAACTGTCAGTGTCGAAGTTCCGTTGTCTTTATTGCGTAGCTGCTAACTCGATTCATTCGGACATCTCGACAAGATGTCAGCGAGAACATTCTGTGTGCCAGGTATGGATCGAATCGTGAAACTAAATGGTTGTAGAGCGATCGCATACCTAGTAGATTTGGCAGATTTCACGTCCTTTGTGTTGAGTGCAGTAAGAGCTTTTTGGTCTGATTCCACAATAAAGTGTGATCCAAGCAGATATCTCTGAAGTTTATTTATTGACCAAACAAGCCAGAGGAGTTCCTTATCTAAAACTGAATAATTCTGTTCAGTTGGGGTTAACTTCCGTGACACATAGAGAACTGGATGCAAGGTGCCATTATATTCTTGTAGTAAGACACTTCCCACGCCGTAATTAGAAGCATCGCTGCGTAAGACAAATGGCAAATTCTCATTAGGCAACCTTAACACAGGAGGAACCGAAAAAAATTCTTTATGATATCCAACGCGATTTGATGTTCGTTAGACCACCGAATCACGTTAGCTGCACCTTTCCTAAGTAATGAAGAGAAAGGAGCAGTAATGGACGAAAGATGTGGTATGAATTTCCCATAGTATTGTACTAGTCCTAGTAGAGATCGCACTTGTTTCTTTGTTTTAGGTGTGGAGATGTTAAGGATTTTAGAGACATTACTGTCCTCTGTATATAACATACCGCGACCAATACGGTGCCCCAAAAAAGAAATCTCGTGGAAACCCACAAATGCCTTTGATGGCTTAGCAGTTAAGTTATGATTTTGTAACGTGGACAGTAATGAGTTTAATCCTTCTAAATGTTCTTCCCATGAGTCACTGAAAAGACAAATGTCGTCTATGTACGCAATGACGTTGGGATGATGAGATAGGATTCGACGCATCATGCGTACGAACGTGGCAGGAGCGTTGACTAACCCGAAAGGCATAAAATTCCATTGGAATAGTTCATGAGAACTAGAAAAAGAACAAGTAACTATTACAAGAAAGAGATGATGACTGCATAGGCTGAGTCATCAAAGAATGTGAAATCAAAATCAAATATCCGTAGGTTACTATCTGCGTGACGCAGAATCGGGAACCAATTGTAATCGGAGAGAATGGTGGTGGAAATACACACCATTGTCCCGCTCGATAGCCATGCGAGCATCTCTATTGGTCCTAAAAGTAACCACGGCGTCACCATACCTGTTATTGGTATGAGGTAACAGACGCACGAACCTAACGTCTGCCGTGTGGTTGAGAAAATCTCCTAGTGCTTGCCAACTATTTCGCTGTGGCAGATTTTGCACAAGGATGGTGCGAGAAGATGCACCTCTACCAATATAAGTGGTACCGTAGTCACAAGAATGTGAACAAGGTTGATGGGTACCATTAGTCCTCTTAGGTATATTATAATATTTATTATTTATACCTGTAGGATTATTCTTAAATGTACCATACTTTTGTACTTGATTATTACTACTTATGCCAGACAAATGTGTAGGTGTACGGCATGTCGTAGACACCTGCTTGCTGGGCAAAGTTAAAATCTTACTGGCAACCTTATTGGTATTAATTTTCCCAACGGAGTTACAACTACTCTTATTTTTATTAGGAACATCATTTTCCTTTTTCACAAACGTAACTTTTTTCTTACGACCAGTTGCCTGCTGATCAAGTCGAGGGAAGGTATATGTCCCCCGGAATGACTTACTAGTCTTTACAGGTTGCGTTGAAACCTTAATATCCTTCTTAAGAATGGACGCATGTCGTAAAGGCTGTAATGCATTAGCAACAGTGGCGTAATGAACAATGGAATCATTTTCGTTGCTAGATTCCAAGATCTTATCATTACATAGCAATTTAGCAATATGTGTATGTGAAACAAATGTAGGAATAGTCGTAAATGCACGGGTATCATGTATATTTCGCTCTTCCCAATCAGCAATCTGCTGTGGGGTACACTCTTTAACCTCATGTATGCGGCCAAGTATAATATCACTTATAGGTGCAGGAAGAAGGCATGCGTGAATTTTTCCTGAAAAAAAATGGTGTATGAAGGTTAACTATAGCTGTAGGAAAAATCTCCACAGTCCCTCCAAAAGTCACGCACTGCACGGTCTGGCCAGTAGCACATGATGGGTCGACCAGCGAAGTCCGTACACCGATTGTGCTACAACCTGAGTCAAATAAAAGAGAGCATGGAGTGGAATTTAAAAAAACCCTTATTTAATTTAAGGCTTCCTGTTCCATAGTCAGTAGCTGACGTGGCCGTACAAGCCGCTGGTAGGCTGGGCAACACATGTTCGCATCGTGGCGTCGTGATCGCCCTGGGCTGGAATGGGGTATTACCCTCATCACAAGACTTGACCTGTTCGAAATCCAGAGAACATGACATAGCACTATGTGCATTAACATTATTATCCTGTTCCTTGTTTGAATGTGTATCACTCAAAGCGACATTAGAATGTCTACGTGTACTACTCGACGATCTATCTCTTCGACGCGATCGATTCTGATTATTATCCCCACAATTGCTAGTATTTGCATTTTTGTTTACGTTAAAATCACGGTTAGTATGACTATTACCATTGTGCCATTGACCATTCTGTCTATTTTGATAACCTTGTCTGTTATTGAAAGATTGTGATCTAAATTTCCCATTATGATGATAATTATTGATTTGATTATTTCCAAAATTATTTTGATGAAAATCTCGTGATCTGTGAGATTGGCTAGAAGATACATTATATAGAGAAGTTTGACAAAATTGTTTCCCTTTAAAAGAATTGCAATTCTTGTTATTTCCCTTTCTGACTTTTCTATCTCTAAGATTCATTATCAATTTTTTTCTGTTTTTCAGCTTCTATTTTCAACTCTACATAATCTGACTTCAACTTCTCATAATTCATTTTGACTTGTTCTAGCTCTCTAGCAATCCCATTCATAATATTTAAATCTTTAACTTCGAGTTCTGCAGCAGCAGTTTGAGTTAGATGTTCAACATCGATAGTGTGTTTCCTGACATGTTCTTTATTAATGGCCTTTTCTCTTTCAAGTGCCTCAATGGCATTTTGATGGCTATTCGTAAGCTCCTCAACCCTTAATTTCAAAAGAGGAATCTCAGATGTAAGTTCTTGAATCTGAGCCAAATGAGCATGACAGTCTGTCTTTATAGTCATATTTAACTTATCAAATTCTTCAATGACCTTATTCTCCTTGTCAAGTAATTTTTTTACTGAGCGTACTTCATTCTCTAACTCATTTTTCTCCATGAGTAATTTTTCAATATTTATCTGTTTTTCCTGAGACACTTTCTCCTGTTGACATAGCAGATTTCTGAGTTCTTGATTTGCCAAGGTAAGATCTGCTACCTTCTTATCCAAAACTTTCATGTTTTGTTCCATCGTTTTTTCCATATTACACTTTTCTCTCAAAAGAGTTACCTCAGATGTCAGGCTCTGAATTTGAGCCACGTGTGTATTGCAATCTATCTGCAAAGTAGTATTAATAGCAATAGGTTTATTTTCATCGTCACTATCTTCTTCGAAAAATATGTTCATTAAGGAGGTCACCTCATTATCTAACTCTCTTTTCTGCCTAAAAGAAGAGTCATGAAATTTCTTATTATCCTCTATCAACACCGTCACTTTATTCTTCAACTCAGCATTTTCAAAATCTATAGCCAACAACTTCTTCTCATATTCTCCTTTTTGCTGTAGCAGCTCATTCGTAAGGGCAATCTCCCTACCCTTGTGCTTCGTTATGGTTTTCTTCAACTCATCCACCTCAATAACACTACTGTCTTGAGTAGTTATTTTTCCTTCATCATAAAAAAATGGTGGATAATAATTTAGCAAGTCTCACTGCTTTCTCTTGTGAAAAGCCATATTTGCACCTAAGAAAAGCAAAATTCTTGAGATCCTGGGTAATTTGAAGTAAGAAATGTTCAATGGCATATTCTTCACAACTTGAACCCCATTTACCTATTCTATCTCCCTCCCGGAGAAAATGATCCAAAATATCCATTATGTCTAATAATTTTTTTTTTTCACTCTAATAAGTGTTACTCAGTTAATATCCAATTAATTTACACTCTAATCAAAGGTACACGTTCCTGTCCAAGAACGGTAAATTCAAGTCATATAATAG
Source organism: Oreohelix idahoensis (assembly GCA_024509875.1). Classification (NCBI taxonomy): domain Eukaryota; kingdom Metazoa; phylum Mollusca; class Gastropoda; order Stylommatophora; family Oreohelicidae; genus Oreohelix; species Oreohelix idahoensis. The sequence continues at coordinate 602,925 of JAMPIV010009943.1, read as the reverse complement.
GCAATTATATTAATAATTAATAAAGTAATTTACGCAATGAAATGTTATGAAAGCAATAACGTGACAGACAATAGCACAATACTGACAAGACACGATAATCAAAGACGAGTGAACACAATCGTAGAAATCAACTAAAAAATAAAAATGTGGAACTAAAATAGGATGTCGTAAAAAATTACGATGACATCTAAGATCAGATAATACACAAGACAGTTGACAACACCGTGTATAGACATCAATGGTGTAAGAAACTGAACGACAGTCAGGTTAGAAGGACGCATAATACTAACAAAATACATTATAAAACTAAGTACGAATAAAATAACTACCAAAAACAACGATTAAAACTTGACGCTACAACTAACAGTCAGGTGTCACAGACTACCAGACACAGTGGACCAAAGATCCTTCTATGCTCACGCATAGGAACATTCCACTGAGGGAAGTCTGCAAAACAATTCCTATAGAACACTTAAGACGGACCTGTGGTGAAACTGGTATTTTTTTCCGTCCTAAGTCGCCATTCCCAACCTCCCACGATAAACATCAAACATAGAACATGCAACATGAATAAAGAAGCAGTGGACATATTACGAGATAAGATGCAGCTAAACGTAAAACGGTGTAATAACAACACGACGTTTTTACTTATCTCAACCGGCTAAAAAAAAATATCCCTCGCATCCGGGACTGTATGCTTAAGTCATCTACTTGAAGTACTGTAATGACGAAGTCTATTGTCGAAACTTGACAGTTAAAATCCCTGGGTTGTCCTTGACATTGGATGCCCGTTAGAATTGCTGCAAGGTCCAAGATGTTGTCGCCTTGAAAGATACCATATTTCTGTTCAACCGAGTTTGAATGTAGGCTTGAGTTCGATTCCGCTACTGAAAACTGGATATATTCAGAGCCCACTGCGCCACCATACTGTTGGATCTCTTTGTCATACTGTTGGGGCTGGTTTTATTATTTGATGGTTGATAGTGTTTGGTGTCAATCGTGCTGATTTCGCGAATCTATAAAATCTTGGTGCAGTAAGATGCAAACCCAACGTAGGCACATCAACAGGTGCCAATACTATGATAGTCAAACTCGTTAGTTGAAAAGTTCATACATGGTTTATTAACATCACATCATACGGGACGATACATTCAACGTGGACGGTTAATAGTTGATTCAACATGATGATAGTGGACGCATGTCCTCAATAAAAATTCAAATAAATAGTCTCAGAAGAATCCTCAAGTAAATTCTGACCAGGTCTCTGAGTGAATACATCAATAGTCATAAAGGTCATGAAGTAGATTAAGTACAATGTTATATTGATCAAGGTTGACCTTTCCTCAAGGACAAGAGATTCTCATTATACTTGGTAGTATCTAAGATCCCGATCTTTAGTATTTTTCATATATAAAAAAGTCCTCATCAACGAATCATAATAGAACGTAGGTGCAGGTTCCTACTAAATACCTTCTCGGCATGTAAAGTTACTTAGGCATTGATACTTGAATAACCTCTTGTATTAGCCGTGACTGACCCCAACGGCTTCCTAATAATATACATATATCGTAGATCCACGGTAGTTACCGATGATCTCTTTGATAGGCATTTACAGGCATATAAAAATACATCTTCAGCTGTGAATCCATTTCGGTACAGGCTAGTTACCTGACATCGACTAGATGCTCACGACTTTGCAGAACAATCATTATTATTATAATAAATACATACGTGGTTCTTCCAACGAATGAACACTCACGTGAACGACTACCGGCTACGACTGCTAATCCGCAGGACCGGGTCTAAAACATCAATACTTTACTCAAAACACGGGTTTCGAATTCCCAAAGCTTCACTATTGGAACTTGGGATTCTTGCTTCTCAAAACCATTCATGACGTCAACCGACTGTCTAGATACACGCGCGGACAGGATAACCCCTATACGCCTTAGTGCACAACCGTGCGCTAATGAAATCAAACTCACCAATAAGACTTACTCTCATGTAAGTCGGTGCGCAAAGTTTATTACAGAGGTAGGACAACATATTAATAATATGAGACTACCTTCATCTGTAAAGGAGTGTAGAGGTCTACGAAAAGGGCTCTACACTGAGGCTGGATGTCTGTTGGTTCGCCGATGATGAAGGTAGTCTTGAATATACTGAGTCAGGTGTTACTGGATTCTGTGAGGGAAATGTTTTGGTGCCTGCTGCAGCAGATGATGATGCTATTGTGTGTTGGTGCGCCGATGTTGAAGGCATTCTCGAAGTTGCTGTGTCGCCTGCTGCTAGTGTCTGTTGGTGCGTCGATGTTGAAGGTGCTGACATTCTCGATGTTGCTGTGGCACCTGATGGCTAGTGTGTGGTGCGCAGATGTTGACGGTGCTGTTATTGTAAAGTTTTTGGCACCTGATGATGATGATGGTGGTGAGGTCGAAATCTGCATAGGGACAGAGACTGGTGTTGGTGTGGCACCTGATGTTGCTGGATTCTGTGTTGATGCTGGAATCTGCGTAGGGGCAGTGGGGTGTTGTTTTAGGTGGACCCGCATATTATCAACACGGGTAAAGTCTTTCCCGCAGACCTCACAAGAAAACAGAGTCAGTGAGTGCGCTGTCTCAATGTGGCGTGAGTAGTGATCACGTCTTGTGAAGGTCTGCCCACAGCGGGTACATATTATGTTGTTTTGTACCACTGATGTGGTTTGCGTTGCTAGTTCAGTAGTTGACACTGGTCTATGTTTATTTTCTATGTGCCGTTGTAGGTTAGCCGCTAATGTGAAGTTTTTACTACAGAGACGGCACTCGTATCTCTGCTCCCCATGCACCGTGTTCATATGACGAGTGAGATCGCGGTCCCGGATGAAAGAGCAATCACAGTGTGAGCAAGTATATCTTTGAGGTGAAGACATCTGTGGAGGAGAAGAGGAACAAAAGAAGTTAGTCATTAAATAAAATACATGTAACAATCAGGTAACTTAGACAAAACAGACAAACTGATAGAGAGAGAGAGAGAGAGAGAGAGAGAGAGAGAGAGAGAGAGAGAGAATAAGAAACCAGACTTATAGATAGCTAGGTACACACACACACACACACACACACACAAGTGTACATCTCTGTCTGTGTGAAATAATTTTTTAACATATCAGAAAGGCCTGCGCGCGCACTGTGGAAGTCTGATTCCAGACTGATTCACAAACGCTTGCGTTTATGAAGGAGTCTTTGTGTTTTACATGGTTTGACAATTGTTGTGATATTAAAATACCACACTTCGCCCCAGCGATGTAGCAACGTGAAAGCAAAGACAAAGATATTGATTTAGACCCCCGCTCTCTTTTATGAGAAACGCGCAAAGTTGGCAGGTGCCTTTTATTTCACGAGAAGCGCTTATCGATTCCAGTCGCGAAGTTCCTTTTATTTCACGTGCAGCTGTGTCCACGCGGTCGCTGATCAAAGTAACCATAACCAAATATGAATTTTTTCATCGCAAGAATAACAGGACCCATAAACGCTCGAGATTGATTTTTTTCTTTTGTCTCGACAAGCAGCGCCAGACTGTTGCTTTGTCTATTTTTTGATAGCAGACTTACTTACTTACTTAGTCGTTCCCCTTCTACCGTGAGGTGTAGAGGTTTGGACGAGAGAGAGCGCCAGACCATCCTATCGGCTGTTTTCCTCCTGGCCTGGTTCCATTCTAGTCCTCGGTCCTTCAAAGATTGTCTAATGTTATCCTCCCAGCGGACTCTGGGTCGTCCTGGGGGTCTGGATCCCTGCAGCGTTATTTGACTCGCCTAGAACAGTACAGTCACGTGCCTCTAGGCCTCGTGGACATTAAACAACCAACACAAACTACCAACCAGCCAGGTTCACCCACTGTACTTAAAGACGAGGTCGTGGACAAAACCCTTCAGTCCCCACCCGAACAAGTCACACCCACTAATCGAAAAAGGTGGTTGCCAGTAAATCGCGATAAACATCGTCGTATTCGCTCAGAAGAAGGAAAAAGAAAAAAAACTCCAAAGTGGGAAGCATGGCCAAAGAAGTGAATAAGATTTTAAAACAACATTACTACGACCCGAAACGACCTGGGTCTTATGGCGGAGTCGGTGCCTTGCAACGTAGCACCAAACTTACTCGTAAAAAATTGAAGATTGGTTAGGTCATCAGGATACGTACACCTTACACAAACCGGTGCGTAGAAAATTTAAAAGACGTGCCACCATCTCGGGTGGTATCGATCAACAGTTCCAGGCTGATTTAATAGACTTGTGGGGTTTAAAAAAGTTCAACGATGGGTTTTCCTATCTAGTAACGTGTATCGATGTGTTTAGTAAATTTGCGTGGGCTGTTCCGCTGAAAAACAAAGCTGGGAAAGCTTTAGTAGCAGCGGTGAAGACCATTTTTACCAGTCGCAAACCTATAAATTTTCAAACAGACAAAGGTAGTGAGTTCGTCAACAAAACATTCTTAAAGTTTCTTAAAGACGAAGGTGTCCATTTCTTCACTACGGAGAATGAAGATACCAAGGCAGCTATTGTCGAGAGGTTTAATCGAACCCTCAAAGAAAAAACGTGGCGTTACTTTACCAAAACCAACAGTCTTCGCTACGTCGACGTGATAGAGCAGCTGGTCCACAACTACAACTATTCGTATCATCGGAGTATTAAGATGGCGCAGTCGGAAGTTACCCCGATCAATCAAGAAGAGGTGTGGCATACGTTGTATTCGACCCCTGACGTCGCCGGCAGAAAAGTCTATTTTAAAGCCGGTGATCGTGTGCGGATCGCGCAAGCCAAACAAAACTTTAAAAAGGATTATAAGCCGGCGTGGACAGAAGAACTGTTTACGGTCAGCCGACTAAACCAAACAAGACCGGTCACGTACGTCCTTAAAGATGATTCGGGTGAGGAATTGAAAGGTTCTTTTTACCAAGAAGAGCTGCAGCGGGTCGATGACAAGTGTAGCAAATTTAATTTGCTGGAGAGGTTAAGATGTTATAATAGAAGGATGTATTGCTGTGGAAGTGTCAACCGTGTGAGGTCAAGCTATGTAAGACCCTGAGTCTAATAGTTGAGGATGATGGTGATGAATTCTCAGGGAACCTAATGCTACCTCTCTAGATCTCACACGGGCTGTATTTTATTTCTAGTGTCTGGTGTTTGATGTGGCTAGTGTCTAGGGATGAAATGAAAATGATGGTACATCAAAACAACACACTATAACTCGCTATAATTAAAGGAATAAGTCTGTGGTTTAAGTTTGAACATTAATTCTTTTTTTTATTTTTACAATTTTATTTTGCCTGTCCGTCAATTTCTTTTGGATAGGTCTTTGAAAATGAGGAAAATGTATCTTACAACTAATGAGTAACTAAATTAGACTCATTGTCCAATAATACTAATATATTGTTCCTGCAGGTGTATTCACAGACTGTTCTTTAGTATATAGTAGTGTAAGTCATTTATCTGAGAAGCTGTTGTTGTCATCACGCCCCGATCCTTACAGTTAATTTTAGGGAAATCAATTTATTCGCAAATGAATTGTCAGAGTGCCCAGATTATGGCACATCACCTTAGATTCTGTAGGTAGATTCACTCGTATAACACTGCTGTGCATAAAACGTCAGCTCACAGAAACTTCTTCTGGCTAACAGCATACAGTAAACACTTTCATTCGAGACTTTTCTGTCTTCGTATTTATTTCATCAGGTTTCTTGTCACCGGCTGGTAACAGAAAATAAAACCCACAAATTCAATGAAATATACACAAGTAACGATGACTAGCAGAGATGGCACAAGTTTTTCTCTGCCACTGTCCAGACTGTTTGACTTTTTATTTTAAAATCAACACTTCTGTTCTCATCGTCCTTTGGTACGTAAGAATTTTATTCAAATGGCCAAGAGCCTTGTAAGCTTTCGCTAATATCATTTGGGCTGGCCAATGAAATAAAGCGACTACCAATTTTGACTTGAATTTGAAAAACCAAACCCCAAACATACTATGTGTTTCTTAGTCTGTTGGTCAGTCTGCCCATGCTATTACACTGCAAAATATGTATCGTTTTGGGCTAACATTTTCTACCTCTCCCTTCCTCCTAGTGTTAACCAATCAAATTTTAATCACGCCAATGCCTCTTTTCAAAATTGCGTCCCAAAAATGTTACCAATAAATGAGCAAGAACGAGAGTCTGTCCGTCACACTGTCCGAACATATATAGTATTTTTTTTACAATATCTTGGTTATTACTCGTGCGATTTTTGATATTGAAACATATTATTGACCAGAAGACTAAACTCTATCTGTCTATATAAGTTTTATGCTAATCTTTCTTGCCGTTCTCATTTCTGTATTTCTCTATGCATATTGGGTTTTCTTTTCTGAACTACCATATTAATATACCATAACTTCATCGATTTCACAAAAGCCTTCGATCGAGTCTGGCATGAAGGCTTATGGCAAGTAATGAGAAAATTCAATTTTGATACCAACATCATAGATATCATTGAAGCACTATACAAGGACGCAAGCAGTGCTGTTTTTGCAAGCAACGACATTGGAGAATTTTTCAAAACAACTGTAGGAGTTCGGCAGGGATGTATCCTGTCCCCAGTGCTCTTTAATATTTATCTAGAACATATTATGCAGGAGGCTCTCTACGATTATAAATCAACCATATCGATTGGAGGCCGACCTCTGTGCAACCTACGTTTTGCTGATGATATTGATCTGATAGCTGGATCAGAATCAGAACTTCAAGACCTTACCTCTAGACTGGAGAAAGTAACAAGAACGTATGGGATGGAAATTAATATAGAAAAAAGCAAGATATTGGTGAATAGCCATAAGAAACATGTTCCGACCAACATTACGTTAAATGGGCAAACGTTAGAAGAAGTTAACACCTTTAAATATCTCGGGTCCACTATCTGTAGTGATGGAAGATCAAGTAAAGAAATCAAGACAAGACTTGAGATGGCCTCAGCTGCCATGACAAAGTTGAATGTGATCTGGAAAAGTAACATCAGTTTTTCTGTGAAGATCAAATTATACAAATCACTTGTATTATCTATTCTCTTGTATGGTTGTGAGAGCTGGACACTCACTGCAGATACGGAGCGAAGGATTCAGGCTTTCGAGCATAAATGTTATAGAAGAATTTTGCGCATTTGCTATAAAGAGCACAAAACAAATGTCTATGTTAGAGAGAAGATAAACACCTATGCAGGCCACCAAGAACCACTTTTGTCAATAGTGAAACATCGAAAGCTTGCCTGGTTTGGGCATGTAACTCGTCATGACTCCCTTTCGAAAACGATCCTTCAGGGGACAGTCGAAGGTAAACGGAGAAGAGGAAGGCAGAGAAAATCCTGGGCTGATAACATCAAAGAATGGGCAGGACACGGTTTTTCCACACTTGAACGCATTGCTGAGGATAGAGAGCAGTGGAGGACCCTGTCTGCTGATGCTTCCACCATGGCACCCCTACGACCCATGACGGGTTACGGGCTGAGATGATGATGAATGATATTAATAAACAGATTCATAAAATTATTATAAGGACTATGGAGGATTTGTTATATGTAATAATATTAATTTTATCATTCTTTTATTCTGTATAACGAAAGTCATTCTAAGTTTCACTTTCCGTATCGTTCTACCCTACTTCCCCTTCTCTCAATGTTTATTTGAATCGTAGTTAACTGCCTAGCCTATCGAAGTGGCAGGTAACAAGCAGTAAGGATTTCTCACGCAATAGTATACAAATTCAAACCTCGGTTACCATGCGACTTGATACAATACAATGCATTAGTTTATTTTTAGATTCATAAAAAGCATTAATGTTATTCTTCCCTCACTCTCTTCTCTCACTCCAACGAGCGAAATAAGTATTTGCCGTACGCAAACTGTTTCATGCCAATTCCAAATTCTCAAGGCGGAGTGACAAAAACGCGGGCGGGTTTTGGGATAGGCTATCATTTTGCTTAGCGTGAACACTTTTTAACATACAGCTCGACCCGAGGCATCTGTGAAGATGACGGGCAATAAACACGGGCTTGTAATGGTTTTTACTACTTTTTAATTATTTAATTAATTATTAATGTACTTTTGATCAAGGGTATCACTGATCTCACCACAAGATAGTTTATCGAATCGAGTCCATTTTGCAAGAACGGCGAGGTGTCAGGGGTGTTAAAGAGTATTTAGTCAAATGGTTCGGTTATAACTCGTCATTCAACAGCTGAATTTCCGCCAAACAACTAGCGAGATATCGAGACTGATGGAGATAGAAGAAGTGAGCACCCCAGTTTTGCGGTCACCCCCTCTCAAGGCCACGAGAACCTCGGTCTGGCCTTTTTTGGGAAACTAGTCCCGCGGCTAGAGATCGTTTTCATCTGTCAGATGATCGTTATATATGTCGTCATCGGGGTCTCGTTATTCAATCTGAGTCGGAGCAACGCGGAGGGACCGGACGGCAAGTTTTGGATCGCTTTAATGAGCAGTTGTCTGGGTTACATGTTACCTAACCCTAAGATAGGATGAGTTTTTACGTGACTTTACCTAGCAATGCCTCGATGAAAATATACCCAAACAATAACGCCGATCACTTTTTCGTCAAATTGCCACAGACTATAGACTTGACTTCGCGTTACGAGGTTGGTTTGGTTGAGATTCAATTTCCCAAAAGTTATTTTAACGTGCTAGATGATGAAGTATGGATACATTACTTCCCCAACAAAGACGAGGGACCTATAATACTCACGTTGCCCGCCGGTCTATACACTTCACCCGACACGCTGATCGACGAGTTGAATCGTTTGCTTTTAGACACGGATGTGAATGAAAAAGCCCGAGTTAGAATCCATTTTAACAATAATAAGGCCACCTTGAATCTGTATGAACCGGGGGCTGAAGTTAGAATTAGCGAGACGTTGAAACACATGTTAGGCTTACCCGCATCGATCGCCACAGACATCGACCCAATACTACGAGGAGAGACTGAAGTACAAATGGATAGCGACATGAAAAATGTATACGTGTACTGCGACCTCGTAGCGGCGAGACCGGTTGGGGATGCCTCTGTTCCTTTGTTCCGGATTGTCCCTATTTTGGACAGGACTACCGCTTCGGTTTTTAGGATTTACGACAAACTACACCACGTACCCCTGAGCCGATTTTCGTTTGACGCCGTGGAAATCCTTTTAACTAATGACCAGGGTGAGACTATCCCATTCACTAGCGGAGCTTCGATGTTGACACTCCACTTCCGAACTCAACGACGGTTTGATTTTGAATAGAAGAATGGTCAGACATGTACCAATACGACCAAACCCCGAAATGTATGAGGAGTTTTACTGCAACCAAGCTGGACACGGGATGCCAGTGTTTATCGGAGGCAGAAGTCAAAGAGGACATATCTTGGGTAGTTTTTTCAGCGAGCTCGGTCGCATGGTTCTCCCGTGGTTAAAAACTGGAGGTAAAGGTTTACTCAGAGAAGGGGTTGGCACCGGTCTACAGGTCGCGAGCGACGCGTTAGCTGGCAGAAATATTGGTGAGTCATTTCGTGAACGAGCCAAAGAATCGGGTCAGCGTTTATTACAGGGAGCGGTTGACCACCTCACCACTAACCAATCGGGTAGCTGTCTTAGCAGAAAAAGAAAAACGAGAGCTGCCCCACCTGGCGAGCCGAAAAGAATAAAACGAAGTAACTGAGCTCGCCCTTCTCATTCCCACCAGAACAAGCGACGGTACTCTGATATATTTGAATGATGGCGCTTATTCACCCCAGCTCGTGCGAGTGTCTTCACAGTGGTCTAGATTTGTTTAGCGTGCCACCAACGCAGACAGCCGTAGAAGAGGGTCAATTTGTGGAGATACACCCGTTGGCCGCCTTAGCACCCGGAGCCACGGTGGAATTTGTAATATCGGGGAACGGCGAAGAATATCTAGATTTGTTCAATACTTTTCTGCACGTGCGCGCCAAAATCACGTTAGCTAATGGCGACAAATTACCCACTGATGCGGATGCGGCCCCGGTCAACTATTACCTGCACAGTTTATTCTCCCAAGTCGACGTTTCCCTAAACGACACGCTGATTACACCCAGCGAGAACACCTACCCTTATAGAGCTTACATGGAAGCCACGTTGAATTACGGGGAGGAAGCCAAGCGAGGCCATATGACAGCGGCTCTGTTTTACAAAGACACGCCAAACTTTTTTGCGGAAACAAGTGGTGATAATAACAACGGACTAAGGTTGCGTCGACATATAGCGGCTGGTTCTCAGGACATCGATATGATGGGTCGGTTACATTCAGATATTTTCGCCCAAGATCGCTACATGTTAAACGGTGTGACCGTTAAAGTAAAACTCACGCCCTCTAAAGATGCGTTCAACGTGCTGGGGCACGACCACGCCGGTGGTTATAAATCTATTATAACTTATGCGGCCCTGGTTGTACGGAAAGCCAAATTAAACCCCGCCGTCTCTCTAGCCCACGAGAAAGCCTTGTTGCGAGGTAATGCCAAGTACCTCTTGAAACGAGTTGTGCTAAAAACTTTCTCTATTCCTAGAGGCATGCTATCGCACATGCAGGATAATCTATTTCTCAGTCAAACCCCGACCCGCATAGTGATTGGCCTAATCACTTCGACCGCTTTTAACGGGTCGTATATGGTTAATCCGTTCAATTTCGCTACTTTTGGTCTGACATATTTAAATGTCAGCGCGGATGGGAGAACAGTCAGTTGCAAGCCTTTGTCAATGGATTATGAGCACAACCAGTACGTGAGAGCCTTCTTCGGCACGAATCTAGCCATGGGACTGGTTGGCAAAGACGCCGGCAACGACCTCGAGTATAGACATTTAAAGAATGGGTACGCCTTTTACGCCTTTGACCTCACCCCCAGTCTACTGGATGGTGACCAGTTTGAGATGGCCAAGTCGGGACCTCTCTCAATAGAACTTAAATTCTCCGAGATCACACCCGAACCATTACAGGTCCTCGTCTACGCCGAGCAAGACTCGATCTTGGAGATCTCGAAATCGTGCCAAGTTTTGACAGACTACACCACTTAAACGATGAATACAGACGAGGTACGGACCATCCTCCTGTCGGATATATTTGTTAAACGAACTGGGCTCGTTAAAGTTTTAGCTCGTGACCAATTACCTCTGCGTATCGATCCAACCCAGACGGCTGCTTTCGTCATCAACACTGATCCTAGCTACCGAGCCGGTGACCACTGGGTCGCTCTATATTACAATGGACTTGGAACTTTTGAATATTTTGATACTTTTGGATTACCACCTAGACACCCGGACGTGGTTAATTTTATAGCCAGAAACTCTAACCGACCTTTTAACTACAACGCTAGACATTTACAAGATGTAGTTACCAACGTTTGTGGCCTCTACGCCATTTACTTCGTCTTGATCAAAGCTCGCGGTGGTACTATGCAACGCGTCCTACTACCCTTTTCGGCTAGACAACACGCCAATGATCGATTAGTTTTTCGACTAGTCAGACCCTGGCTAGCGCGCCACAAGACTGGACACGGTTCATAGAAAAAAGAAGAGACCAATAGACACTCACCCCTCACATGACTACATGAAAAAAAGTGACAGATTCACCAAGTAATCCGTACCGACTGTGCTCGGAGAGCTCCTAGGCGTATGACAGGCACGACCGTAGTAGTGAGGTTAGACGTAACCCTACAGCACCCATAGACCAGCTAACTTTGTCAATAAATATGTAAAATATATCTAGTGTTTTTTCTTATATATATATATATATATATATATATATATATATATATATATATATATATATATATATATATATATATATATATATATATATAGTCTAACTGTTGTAACATAAATATTGTCTAATTGTTGTAATATATGTATATTGTAATATATGTCTAAATATATGTATAACTAAATATTGTAATATATGTAAATATTGTAATATATGTAAACATTGTCTACCTGTTGTAAACATAAACAAAAACAACAACTAAACTATAATAGGACGCAAGCTGATCGTCAGAGAAAGTCATCCCGCCTAAAATATATTACTATATAAAAAGTCACGCGCATCCTCCTGACGCGCATCCTCCTGATATGGATCGGAGTATTTCCTTATATAAAAGTCACGCGCATCCTCTTGAATGATAATCGTTTTGCGCCTACCCTACTACTAACAACGACTACTGGAATAATTGGCACGTAAAATGAATGGTGACGTAATAATGCCGGAGAGGAGTGAGGATCAGTAAAAGAAAAGGAACGTTTTTCGTGACATTTAGTCAGCTATTCGTCACTGATATTTGTCATTTCCAAGACACTGCACAATACACAAAAGGCATGTTTTTTTCTGTTTTTCGTGGGGTTTTTTAACACTTCGTGTCATCCTGTTTATATATGCATACACATATGCATAATATTAAACACAGCGTATAACAGATATATGATGTTGACAAGCGTAGCTGATGAACCGAGAAACTAGTAGGTCTCACTTAAACACCACGCCCAAACAATTGTCGCTGCATACCGTTGACCCTCGAAGCACTTCATCCTTAATCAAAGACTCCCCTTCAGTTACTCTCAGAAAAGGAGGTTGTCCCGTCGGACCAGATTCAATAGAAACAAACAAATAACAGCATGAAAAGAAAAGCTAATTAAAAAAAACCTTGACTGCTCTTGTAACTTACAATCATAATGTGAACAATCAATGTCATGCTCTTGTTCATTGTGGCTAATTATGCAGCTGGTCATTGTTATCAAGATAAAGCAAGAAGCACGTTCCTTTCGCAGCTAGTTCTGAATATTACGTGCTGGGAACATAGTTCTTACTTCTTTTGAGAGCAGGAAACATGAATCGAGGTTTTTCTTTTCTATCGGCCACGTCAGTCGGTAGACTACTACTACTACTACTACTACTACTACTACTACTACTACTACTACTACTACTACTACTACTGCTACTGCTACTGCTGCTGCTGCTGCTGCTGCTGCTGCTGCTACTACTACTGCTACTACTACTACTACTACTACTACTACTACTAATACTACTACTACTACTACTACTACTACTACTACTACTACTACTACTACTACTACTACCACCACTGCTGCTACTGCAACTGCTACTGCTACTACTACTACTATGCATACTGTTACTTAAACTATACTATTACTAACTACTACTACGGATGCTACTAGATCATACCACCACAAATTCTGCAACTACCAGTACTACTACTGCTAATGTAATACTACTACTAATATAACTGAGCCTACTACTACACATTTCTGCAGCTATCAGTATGGCCACTGCTTCTAATGCTATAATAACGTCTGTAGCTACCGGTAATGCTTCTGCTGCTACAATACTGTTACTTTACGTACCACTGGGCCTACTATTGTAACAGTCTGCAGCTACCAATGTGTGTACACCAAAAAAAAAAGACAAGAAAAGAAAAGAAGCAGCAACAACATTAACTATTACTACAACCACCACCACTACTACTACTACTACTACTACAAATTCTACAGCTACTGGTACTACTACTACTACTAATGTGTGCTCCTACATGTGCTCCTTGTCATCTGTTGCTGCTTATGCGACTACTACGTTTATCACTGATGCTGGTTTCATTTGCTACTTATACCAGTGCTGCACTTGCCAGGGTTGTTATTTCCACAGGAATCATTACCAACTATGCTGCTTGGTATGTCTTCGAATATAAGGCAGTTTATGTTACCATAGTTCCTTCTACCGCTGGACAAATACTATAGTGCGTTTCACAATGTTTGCCGCTGTTTAATATTCAATATCTCTGCAACCAATTGATCGAAATTGTTGCAACTTTGCATATGACCTAATGATCGCTATGTCCCGAGGGGGACATTTTTTTCCTCGTTAACAAACTTATGGTTTTAAACTTTCTTTATTTAAAGTATACAAAATCGACCACCTCCTAGTCCAACCGTGTATTGACAGGGCTTACCCCTTCATATTTGTGAGCTATTTCGATTTAACATCTTGAACGTATTTTACGCTATTTCCCCCGTGTTTCAGCTCACTACCGCACTGTTTTGAACATTACATTGATCCTTCCGGTGCGTTCAGTGCATAGGCATATCTTGCGGTATTCTAGGTCTGTAATAAGTCAAGTTCCTTACACTGCATACAATGGCAGTGAAGATGTATAAATATTTCTGCAGAGAAGCTAAGCGTGGTAAACTGTATCGGAGTCTCTCAAATCCTGAAAAGAGAACCTCACGTAGTAATCAGTTAACAAACCCCTCTAACATTCGAATTGTATAGACGCCTATTGTGACGACTTGCCCAATCTTCTCTTCTTTTTTTTTTATTATCTACGAGACGCCATTTTTTATCATCTTCAATGCATGATCGAGAAGCCGGTGAAATCACGGAAAATTTCGCTCGTGGATATTCTCCTAGCGTTCATTGATTTTCTCCTAGAGTCTAATACTATTTTTAGATACGACGTCATTGTTGACCCCTGACCTCGGTAGCTAGAAACCTGTTTTAATTTAGGACCGACTGCTTAAACTTAGGTAGAACCAGTTTAAGCCATTTTAGGAAACCCCCACGTGATTTTTAACGTTATTGATTAGAGCGTCTTTATGATGCCAAAGTCACATGATGCACGCTTTGGATCACGTGCCCAAGCGGAAATCACCCGCTAAAAGTGCGCCAAACACGGCCATTTTTTCACTTACGCCGAGGTAACCAAGAAAGCTAGACCTAATCCAGATCGTGCGAATTCACGCATTAAAGCACTGAAGCCACGTGTCTAAATTGTGATTAGAGTCCATCTGAGTAGGTGAGTAAAAATCTCGCTAGAAAATAGTATTGTGATGAAATGTGTAGTACCTTGCAAAATCGACGCAAGATTGGTATGTTTACTTTATTCATATTTTTGTTTTACGATCACATCCAGCCACATGTGATCGGGTGTATTTTATGATCCCACGGGATATGTACAAAATGTGCATAATAATGTTAACGGGAATATATATATATATATATATATATATATATATATATATATATATATATATATATTCTATATATATATATATATATATATATATATATATATATATATATATATATATATATATATATATATATATATATATATATATATATATATTTACATAAAAAGGACAATATGTCCAACGTACATTGTCAAAAATTTCCAATTAATGTTAATTACTCTATTTTATATAACTGGTACTTGGAGGCAGGTTGGGGATTTTCGTCATCCCAAAGTTCTTTTGTTTATTTATGATTGTTTATTTTATTCTTTGGGAGGAAAATTTAGTTATACACAGGAGATCTTTCACAGTCACTGATAAGTTGTCCCAGGTCAGATATTAAGACTTATCTGGGCCCTGGAATCACAGCAGTTGTAGTTGGTTTGGCCAAACACCTCAGTCTCCTCTGGTCTTGAATTTCCTTACTATAAGCAGGTACCAGAGACTCTTAGAATTCGTGCAGAATTCCTCAATCAGCAATTACCAGCACCAGACACGTGTCAGCAGAAACCCCTGTAAATGCAAGTTATGTTTCTGTCTTAATATCAAACTAATTCCTCCCAATTTACATGTAATAATAAATTCATCATAAAAGAACTTGGTCAGCTCTCTCTGACCAACCTGACTTCTCCACTCTAGTTTGATGGAACAAATTGTACCAGTTTTCTTTTCTTTTCCCTAATGGCTGCTACGCCTCTGTCATTCCAGCAGTAATCTTTTTCCATACAATAAGATAGGTGTAATGTTCCTGTATGACCATCATATATAGTCCTGTAGTTCTAAACTTCTTGGATACTCCATTATATGACAGAATATTTTGAAAAAATGGCAGCGAGCAGCCTACTTTTCCTATAATGTAAAAGGCTTTGGCCAATGGGACCAAGCATCTCTTTATTTTGAATGAACTTTAAAAAAAAAATCTCAAACCACTATGCGTTACTATTGCCAACTATATTTGTATTTTTAGGTCAGCCAATAATATTTCGCCTTGCTTTAAATACTATCCAATCCAATTCCCCGTACCTTCTTTCCCCAAAGTTGTTTTTCAAAAATACGCCATAAAAAATAAGCAGGCATGACTTTTCCTGACAGTCTGTCGGATCCTCTATAGTATTATGGCTATAATTTGGTCATTTAGTGGACTATTTGTGTAACTGATAACATATTCTTGCTCAGAAAGTCCCAAGGCACCCGAATATGTAATTTTTATGGCCCTAGGTATCTTGGTTCAGAATTACATATTTTTTTCTATGTTAGTTGTTTATTTTTGGAGACTACCACCTGTTCAATTCTTTTCCATGTCTTCTTCTGTCGCAAAATTGGTTTCAAGTCATTGCAAATGAGTTCAGTTAGATTTATAAACCCATCTACGATCGAGTGACCGCTTTCAAAATGGCGGCGTATCAGCGAAATGTGTATCGGACAGAGGAAATCGCCAACGATAAAATAAAACGAAGGGAATCCGTATGAAAAGGATTTTACATTTCAGTACAGGGAAGGATGGTGTATAACTGCATATAAGATGGAACGGTAGGAAGTTCTCATTTACGGAGATATATGCGTATTTCGGCTGCCCACAGTTACGCTAAAAGCATGTAAACCCACTTCTGTTCTAAATATTAAAATCAACAAATAACAGTTTGGGAAATTACATGGATAGGAAGATAGAGTTTTATCAGCTGTATAAAACTAGATAAGATGGAACTATATGGATATTATATATGCCGAGAATGATAAAGGCAAAATTTCAGTCGACGCACAGTTCGGCCGAAATCACTGTTCGGGAAGGATTTTTCAGGCTTAGGTTTAGGCTGTGACGTCGGTACTCTCCGATACGTCCGCGCTTTGCGTATAAGTAGCGGATCGGTAAACTGAGAGAGATACACAACGAAAGAGGTTTGAGCCAGACTGGAGGCAGAGTTTCGCCACTATCCATGAATTGTGAGCGGATCGCCAGAAACATTTTTAAGTCCAGTATCTGAAGTCTGAGGGTAAGCGAAATTATGATAACTTACTTACTTACTTAGTCGTTCCCCTTCTACCGTGAGGTGTAGAGGTTTGGAAGAGAGAGCGCCAGACCATTCTATCAGCTGTCTTCTTCCTGGCCTGGTTCCGTTCTAGTCCTCGGTCCTTCAAAGATTGTCTAATGTTGTCCTCCCAGCGGACTCTGGGTCGTCCTGGAGGTCTGGATCCCTGGCTCTTTGTTTCCCATGCTTGTCGTGGTAGCCGATCTTCTCCCATTCTGCAGACATGGCCAAACCATCTTAGTTGGGACTGTTCTATTTGGGTCTGCAGCGGATGGGATTTTCGGCCTTGACGGATCGTCTGGTTGCGGACCATGTCTCTTCTTGTTACTTCAACCACTTTCCTCAGATACCTCATTTCTGAGGTTTGGATCTGGCTTTTGTGGGTTGTAGTCATTGCCCACGACTCGCATCCATATGTCAAGACTGGGACATAGGTGGAGCGGTATACAGCCATCTTCGTTTTCTTACCAACCTCTTTCTTGCTGAGGAATCCACGATTTATGGCCTGAAAAAGTCTCCCAGCCGCTGCTTTTCGAGTGGCCAACTCTTCTTTGATGCCTCCCTTTCGGTCTATAATAGCTCCGAGATATTTAAAGTGGTCGACCTGCTCCAGGACCTGTTCTCCCAACTTAATCTGATGTTTTCTTTCTTCTCGTGATATCACCATGGATTTTGTTTTAGAGCTGCTTATGACCATCCCTCTCTTCTCCAGCTCTTCCTTCCAGACTTGCAGGTTGGATTGGAGATGTGCCTCTGATTTAATTATGATAACTACCGGGTATAATATTTGTTATTTCAGGTTCATATAGAATTCACAAAATATGCCTGTATAATAGTCATTGATATAATGTATTGTATTTTTAATATGATCTAAACATGTGCATTGTGGATGATTGTTGCTTGTAAAAAAATTAATCACAAATAGCCCCACGGCCAAATGAAGATATATTTATCATATTGCTTTATCGCTTACGAAGATAAAGGCAGTCCCATGGCAGAGATTGTCATAGGGAAATGAAGTGTTAGAAACTTCATCATGGAAGATCCCAGTTTACGAGGTTAAGGTGACTAGTCCCCTTCCTCGCTGCCTTTGCCTTCCCTAGTTCGAGCGCACAACTTTGTACCCATTTACAGCTGGTAAACTGGAGTGTTCTACAGCCAGTTTCAGTAGAAAGCAACTTGATCACATGGTCACTCACTTTATTTATTTTATGTGTTAATTTTGGGTAGTTGCTAAGATAGCATCAGTATTTGAATTTGTACTTGATATGAATGATTTGGAAGGATCAAGTTATAGCATATGAAGGGATGTATAGGAGCGGAATAAACCAGATGATGTTTATTACTGATATGTTAATATTAATTCTATATCATTGAATTGATGTTACTTGCTATGACTGTATAACCTTGACACCTGATGACTGACTTGTCTGACTTATGTGCTAGTCAGTTACCCTTACTTGAAATGTTAATATTAATGCTATATCACTGAATTGATGTCCTTACTTACTATGATTGTATAACGGTGACATCTGATGACTGACTGGTCTGACATCTGTGCTAGTCAGCTACAAGTCTAGCCAGATACTAGCCAAGGCTGATATGTTGCAGGTTCCATGAAATAACTCAAACCAGACTGTCCAGAATCAGAAGCCGGTGTCACTCATCAGAGGCAATCCCACAAAAGTGCAGGACCCCAAAGAGTGAACTTCAACTGGTCATTGGCATCCCTACTGTTGGGCCTACCAAGTCTGATATCAGCACAGGACAGTTCCGTGTCAGCAGTATCAAGTTGAACAGGTAAGTGTCACTTAGGACACTGACTACCACAATATATGAAACACAATAAATAGTCAAGTGATGACATTTATCAGAGGACTAAAAACCGTGATATATTTAAAATGAATGAAGTCTAAACAGACAATAATAGTAACTGTGTGAATATTTTTTATATATATGTGTATACTCTTTTCCAACTAGTAAATAGAATATTAGTGTAATTATTAAACTATTTTAACTGTACCTGAGGATTTATTCATTTTTCCATTTTGTGGGTTCAGTGAATGTACCTTTTACTTATCCCCTAGAATATAAGTAATCATAAGATAGTCACAGGGAGGAGACACCTTAAATCCTGGTACTACTTCTTACCAACTGGGCCAGGGTTTTCACAGTCTGACTATTTTTATGATAACAATACACCAGTGCTTATTTCTAAGACTGGGGTATTACTGGTAAGGTCAGAACTCTTTACTGGCATACTCTTACTCATATAATAATTTTAAATAACCTCCCGCTACATCTTCTTCTTCCGTCCTTAGCCACCAACCGTCAAAGCAGTCAGTGGCCATTACGCCTAGTGGCGTCTTAGGGCAACAGCAGATAGGTTTTCTTTGCCATTGTTTCCCATCACGCCTATTGGCGTCTTTAGGGCGACGGCAAATCAATCCATTTGCTGTTGTTTCCGTAATCGAAGTGACTGGCAAACGGGTGATCAGCCCGTTGGTTTTTCCATGTACTTTCAACCTATTTACGAGAATCAGCCGTATTACGTTTGGAATTACGTCATTCTCAATAAGAGCTAAGCCTGTTTTCGTGACCAACTGGTCTACATGTTCTAAATTTTTCCTCGTATTTTGAAAAACACCTACGGCAAAGCATGCCACTGTGTTGCTATAGGCTTGTAGTTTGAAATCAACGCGAAACGAATTAGCATTGGGCCATCTATCCTTCTCTTCCCCCGTTTTCCTATATACTTTTGTCTCCTAGGCAAATATTTGTGTGAACTTGGAAAAGTGTTACATTTATTTCAAGGTTACTTAGAACCATTGGGTACATTTTATTCGGCCATAAGGCGTTATCAAACCAATGCGCTGGCGTGGGTGAAGACGCCAAATATCTCCCAAATTTTTAGTTCTATCCTACCCCAGACTTTATGCACTTTAATGTTATATTCTAATTTAGATATTGTATTTAGAATATCGTCACACATCTCCCCACTTAGAACAGACTATCCTATGTCAGTTCCTAATTCAAAATACACATAGCTGAATTCTCTACTTATGTCTGGTGACTACTTTGATTTTCATCGTACGGGTGTCTGCTTAAAAAGTCTTCACCTACGTTTTTCGAGCCGGGGATATATTCTATGATAAACTGGTATGGCTGTAAGAGCAACGACCAACGCAATAATCTAGCATTTTCATGCCTTGCCTGTGACAGAAATACGAGAGGTTTATGATCTGTTTGGATCTTAAATGATCTACCATAGAGATAGATTTGGAACTTTTTTATCGCCCATATCAAAGCCAGACATTCCTTTTCACTTGTTGAATATTTTTGTTCTGCTGTGTTCAACTTACGGCTAGCATAAGCAACTGGGGTTAATTCCCCCTCAAGTGAATTGGACCTTTGCAATAGGACTGCCCCTAATCCGACGTTACTAGCGTCCGTTCTCACAACAAACTCTTGATTTAAGTCAGGCAATTTCAATATAGGCTTGCTTGTGAGCTTTTCTTTTAACTCTTGGTAGACAGATTCACACTGCGCTGACCAAGTAATTTTATCAGGATTTCCCTTGCGCGTTAAATCAGTCAGTCGTGCACATATAGAGTTAAAATTTCTGATATACTTCTGGTAAAAACCACACAACGAGACAAAAGATCGCACGTCTTTCTTTGTCTGTGGTCTCGGGGCTCTCTTCAATTTGTCCAAGTTCTTGGGATCAGGGGTCATGCTTCCCTGAGATACTGTGTGTCCCAAGAATTCCAACTCTTTACATCCAATACAACATTTGGTCGGTCTAGCGGTCAAGTTAGTCTCCCTGAGTCTATCAAACAACATATTCAGAGAGTTAATGTGTTCCTCAAATGTTTCTGTTGCTATGAGAATATCATTCATGAAATTCGTGATACATGGATTATTCAGGGGATCTAACAATTTTCGCATCATCCTCAAAAACACGCTCGGGGCATTTTTCAAACCAAAAGGCAACATGTTGAATTCATAATGTCCATCCGAGGTGCTAAAGGCTAAATAAGGTCTAACCTCAGGCTTTACTGGAATCTGATAATAGCCTTTGCTCAGATCCACCTTAGAGAAATATTTTGCTTTGTTCAGCCTGGCAAACAGCTGATTTGTATCAGGTAATGGATCTACCTGACTTTCTGTGACAGCATTCAATTTTCTGTAATCTATACACAGTCTGTGTTCCCAAGAGGGTTTTCTCAACAAAACCACACTAGAACTATATGAAGATTCACTGTGTGAAATAATTCCTTCTTTCAACAAATACTCTATCTCCTCCTTCAAAGCTTTTTCCTTAGCGAAAGGAATCGAATAGGCTTTCATACAGATTGGTGTTGGGTCTATAAGTTTCATATCATATTCCAACAAATTTGTATGCCCCGGTTTGTCCGTTAACACATCTGTATGATCATTCAGAACCTGTTGAACTCTCTCCCTCTGATTTCTCGTTAAATGTGTACTGACTTTTACCTGTGCAGCTGTCTCACAGGGATGTAGAGGATATTTATGAGAAGTGAGTGGTTCCTTTTTCATTTCCATTGCAACAGACAAGGTCAGTAAGTGTGTCTCTTCCTGGTTTTCTCTGTCCAGATATTTTTTCAGGAGATTCACATGATAGATTTTCTCTTTCCCCTTCTTATCTATCTTATAATTTGTTCTAGACACCTTCTCTAGAACTGTATATGGACCTTGCCATCCAATTTGCAACTTATTTTGGCTGCCGGGTAGAAGAAGGAGGACCTTCTCTCCCACAGCTAATTCTCTATCCTTAGCTTTCTTATTAAAATAGGCAGCATGTTTTTTTTTTCTGGCTTGTCTCAAATTATCATTAGCAAGTTTCCAGCCAGTTTTAAGACGAGTGGTCAGCTCGTTCACATATTGATATGATGAGGTAATATTTTCTTCTGCCTTTTCATCGGTCCACGTCCTTAACAATGCTACATATGGACCTTTAATATTGTTGACTTATTTTTCCAGGCACCGGTATGGTCTCTTCCATTAGAAGCATTATAGTGAGGACTTTTCTTCCTAGAATCATCACTCACAAATCGACCGCTACCAATTTTTTTCTTGGGGTTTTCTCCCCACTTTAAATTCCTTGTGAGAGATCTCTCTCTTTTATCTTCCTGGGGTAAAACATCTCTTTGTACTCGCTGCATAGTGGCCATGTTAACACATTTAAGTGAAGACTGTGTGTGAAAGGGGGTTCCCATTCCACTTGGTCTACATTATTATAATTATTTTCATGTTCAGGCCTAAATTTGCCCCGTGGCGTTACTAGGTCCTGAGTATTATTTTCCCCTCGTGTGGGATCCCGGACGAGTCCCCAATATATGTGGTGGGTTTTCCCTTTTTAATTTCCGGCCCAGGTTTGCCATAATGCTTCTCTTGCATTTGGTTATCATTTTTCCACCCTGTGGAATTTTTCTTGTTGCACTGGTCGCAGGCCTCGACAAATTTTCTTATGTCTTCAACCACTCCTGGCCAGTAATAAGTCATAGATGTCCTTAAACAGGTGCGACCCATCCTCAGATTTCCACCGTCTAGAACATGTGTTTGTCTCATAACTCGTTCCCTATATTTCGATGGCACTAGTAACTGTCCACCCTCGTATTATCCTGCTTTATCCGCCCTGTAAAGCAGTACATCATCCAAATAGAATTCTCCTTTTCTAGGAGGGGTATGGAGTTTTTAGAGTTTCTTAAAACACGGCTTCAGTGATCTATCTGTAGCCTGTGCCTTCCTACACTGTTTACGAGACATGGTTTTTGGTGGTTCCTCCTCCTTTCTAGAGGTCGACCTGACCTGAAGCGTGGCCATTACCACAGGTTTCTTTCTACACACTTCGGTGTTATGGTTATCCATCATACACCAGCTACAATATAATCTACCTCTATGAAAAGATTTTCTGTCATCATATTTCCTTTCATTGAATTGTGGGGTTTTATTTCTATAATCATGGCGTGGCCTATCAAAATATTGCTTACCTTTATTCTGATCTTTGTGGTCAAACCTATTAAAGTTTTGTGGTGCCTTAGGATTGTCTACCTGTTTCTTTTTAGTGCCCGCTACCTCTGCCTGGGCTGCTTGATACCTCTCTGCGACATTCAATACCTCACCCAACCTCTCTGCACCTTGTTCCATGAGGAACTTTCTCAGGTCTGGAGCCATGGACTCTCTTAATTGCTCTATCATGATCATTTCTTTAAGATCTTGGGTCTTCCCCAGAGCAGTCCATTTCTCCAAATAGGTTTCCAGTCTGGCAGAGAATTGGTGGTATGTCTCCCCAGACAAAAGCCTAGCATTTCTAAACTTCTTACGATAAAATTCACCATTCTTTTCATATCTTAATAACAGAGCCTGCTTTAACATGTCGTAATTGTCTTGGTCATCCCTGTTCATCTTGGCAAAAACTTCATAAGCTGTTCCCCTAAGACCCTGGGATAACTTGAGGCTCCACCTCTCTCTCTCTAACCCATACGTGGTAGCCAAAAGTTCAAACCTACTTAAATACCCCTCTATGTCATCGTCTTTCTCAACAAAATGGTCTAAATGAAAACCCATAGCTGAGGTTGAGGCTCCTTGACTAGCAGTGGCATCTGAGGCAAAGGGGCTGGCACAATTTTCAGGAGCATGGCCTTGAAATTCCAACTCCCTTAGTCGTAGCTCGTGCTCCCTTTGTAACCTCTTCTCCTCCTTTGCTGCTTCCCTCTCTGCAGCTTGTCTCTTGTCTTCTCTTTCTGCAGCCAGTCTCTTTTCTTCTCTTTCTGTAACTTGTCTTCTTTCCTCTGCTTCTCTTTCAGCCTTTTTTTTCTTCTAATTGGAGCCTTTTTATCTCCGCTCCCTATCCGCCTCCAATGCCCTAGCGTCAGCCTCAATCTGCAACCTCTTAAGTTCTTTGTCAGCCTCAATTTGTAACTGTAATTTCTTTCTTCTGCTAACTTCCTATCCTCCCTTTCAATATACTTGTCGCATTATGAAGTTACATACTGGACCAGCTCTGGTCCATCCATATTCATTTCTTTAGCAGTCTGCACAACGGCAGATCTGAATTTGGCTAGATCAGCCATTCTAACTCAAGCAGGTCCAATAAGGTTCTAAGACAATCTTAAACTTAACTAAAATAACTACTAACTATAATTAACTAATTACTACTGGCTGTGACAACTTATCCACTGTAAATCTCCACTTAAATTATTATTATCTTTCTTAGGGGGTGTTTCTAACCTCTAATAACAATAGTAATACAATCTGGAATTTATATACTACTGCTAATTTTTATTCCTGGAGTTAGTTAATATATGCTGTATGAGATTCCTATTTCAAACATTCATCTAACTATGCCAAATTCAAATCTCGGACTTAGAGACCCCAATATATGTGGTGGGTTTTGATGTTAAGAAGGTTGATGTATGGTAAAGTTGTACTTGAGTGAGGTCAATCTGTGAAGGTCTCTTATGTAGACAATTGATAGCTGTGTTTCAGAGAACCTTGCTGATACCACCTACGATCTCACTACAAGTTATATTTTGGCCTAGTATGATTGAGAGCTATGTTTAGTGTCTAGGGTAATGTAAGAGTGATGTTAAAGAACCTCAATACAAAAAACATACACATACATATACTAAGTACTATGATAAACTCAACTAACTCCAGCTGTTAAATTTTATATTTTAAAATTTCTTTTGTTAATCTTTATTGGTCCTGAGCCTAAAGTTGTTTTGGTCAGGACTACCTCTCAATGAGAATCAATTTATATATATATATATATATATATATATATATATATATATATAATATATATATATATATATATATATATATATATATATATATATATATATATATATATATATATTTACATAAAAAGGACAATATGTCCAACGTACATTGTCAAAAATTTCCAATTAATGTTAATTACTCTGTTTTATATAACTGGTACTTGGAGGCAGGTTGGGGATTTTCGTCATCCCAAAGTTCTTTTGTTTATTTATGATTATTTTATTCTTTGGGAGGAAAATTTAGTTATACACAGGAGATCTTTCACAGTCACTGATAAGTTGTCCCAGGCCAGATATTAAGACTTATCTGGGCCCTGGAATCACAGCAGTTGTAGTTGGTTTGGCCAAACACCTCAGTCTCCTCTGGTCTTGAATGTCCTTACTATAAGCAGGTACCAGAGACTCTTAGAATTCGTGCAGAATTCCTCAGTCAGCAATTACCAGCACCAGACACGTGCCAGCAGAAACCCCTGTAAATGCAAGTTATGTTTCTGTCTTAATATCAAACTAATTCCTCCCAATTTACATGTAATAATAAATTCATCATAAAAGAACTTGGTCAGCTCTCTCTGACCAACCTGACTTCTCCACTCTAGTTTGATGGAACAAATTGTACCAGTTTTCTTTTCTTTTCCCTAATGGCTGCTACGCATCTGTCATTCCAGCAGTAATCTTTTTCCATACAATAAGATAGGTGTAATGTTCCTGTATGACCATCATATATAGTCCTGTAGTTCTAAACTTCTTGGATAGTCCATTATATGATAGATCAACATCTAGGCCATGCCTAAGTCTGCCATGGAACCATTTAATTATAATCTTTTTACATGGCCTTTTCTTACACACAACCCTTTTTTTAAAATTAAAACGTTAATAAAATCAATCTTACCACATATGAAGGAAATATAAACAAGTAACGATGAATAGGCAATAGAATATGGCACACTTTCAGCACTGCCCCTGTTCAGACTGCTTTCTGTTATTAGTATTTTAAAAAAAGCACAAGTCTGCTCATCGCTGCTTGCTCCTCAGAATATTTTGAAAAAATGGCAGCGAGCAGCCTACTTTTCCTATAATGTAAAAGGCTTTGGCCAATGGGACCAAGCATCTCTTTATTTTGATTGAACTTTAAAAAAAAAATATCTCAAACCACTATGCGTTACTATTGCCAACTATATTTGTATTTTTAGGTCAGCCAATAATATTTCGCCTTGCTTTAAATACTATCCAATCCAATTCCCCGTACCTTCTTTCCCCAAAGTTGTTATTCAAAAAATGCCATTAAAAAAATAAGCAGGCATGACTTTTCCTGACAGTCTGTCGGATCCTCTTTAGTATTATGGCTATAATTTGGCCATTTATTGGACTATTTGTGTAACTGATAACATATTCTTGCTCAGAAAGTCCCAAGGCACCCGAATATGTAATTTTTATGGTCCTAGGTATCTTGGTTCAGAATTACATATTTTTTTCTATGTTAGTTGTTTATTTTTGGAGACTACCACCTGTTCAATTCTTTTCCATGTACTTTCAACCTATTTACGAGAATCAGCCGTATTACGTTTGGAATCACGTCATTCTCAATAAGAGCTAAGCCTGTTTTCGTGACCAACTGGTCTACATGTTCTAACTTTTTCCTCGTATTTTGAAAAACACCTACGGCAAAGCATGCCACTGTGT
Source organism: Oreohelix idahoensis (assembly GCA_024509875.1). Taxonomy (NCBI): domain Eukaryota; kingdom Metazoa; phylum Mollusca; class Gastropoda; order Stylommatophora; family Oreohelicidae; genus Oreohelix; species Oreohelix idahoensis. The sequence goes on along the minus strand of JAMPIV010009943.1, from coordinate 576,334 downwards.
TGCTATAGGCTTGTAGTTTGAAATCAACGCGAAACGAATTAGCATTGGGCCATCTATCCTTCTCTTCTCCCGTTTTCCTATATACTTTTGTCTCCTAGGCAAATATTTGTTTGAACTTGGAAAAGTGTTTGTAACTGTCTTTTTCTCTTGTTGAGGTGATCACTGGCCCAAGACAGTATACATGTTGTTAGGTGTGTAGTGCGAGCGTATGATGAACTGAGTGTGGGTGCGAATGAAGGCGCGAATGTGTTTAGGCTCGTATAGATGTAGACCCTGCAACCCATACTCTCACATGCAGTAATCAAGGATGCTTTGACACTGCAGGCATGTTTCAAAACATTTATTGACAAGAACACACATGGTATCAACAGGAACAGTCAGTGTAACAAGGTCATGCTGACCGGAAATCGATAGGTATACAGTTGTCATTCAAAAAGGTAAACATCGGAATAGATGTGCATGGTCAATAGCAAAGTTCTTCAATAATGACAGTTCGTAGCGTCGCCCTTGGCATCTCTGACTAAACGCGTCAGATGCCTTAGTCACTTTGACACATAGGTGCAACTTGGCATTCCCCGCCAATTGCACATTATCAGGCTGTAGTATAATAGCCAAAAGCACAGGCCTCGTTCTGACGTCGGCTGTGTGCTTCTGTTAAATAGGTTATCATCAACCCTGCAGTAATGCTTATTGTAGACATAAATCCCGCCAATCTGCGGTTCCCACAATATATCTTCGTCACTGGATTTCTGGACAATATAAAGACTAACAGTCTTGGATGGCTACCTCGAGCACAAAATATAAGTTCTGAAAATGGAGGACCGGTGAGCTGCAGTTCACAGACTAGGCAATCTTCTAACATGTTCTGCTACCGAAAGCATAGTAATGGAAAAAGTCGGTATTACCTGTAACCGAGTCCACAGAACAATATAAGAAACTCTGCTGTCATTCCAACGCACAGAGATTCACTGGGGAAAACTGCCATAGCAGTTACTTCGAAGATTCTCCCCGAAAACACAATGGACTCTTGGTCCCTTCAGAAAAACAGGACCTTCACGGCTTGCCGGAAGTATATCTCTCTCCCGCTTAAAAAACCTTCCCATAGGCCTACGCCCGAACTGTCCACCTTTGACCCTAAAGGTCAAAACACAATGAATGAATAAACAAGGGAAGACAACCCCTAATCAACCTGACATCGCAGGTAAAGACACAATTATACTTATGATAAAACATAGGCAAATAACTTGACAGATGACTCCGTCGAAAATGACAGCAACATTACTACCACCCCCCTGAAAAAAAAAATGAAATTTGTTTTTTTTAATATGTCCATGAGCAAGATAGCACCAGTATCACTTCTGTGCTCATGCAAAAACTGAACCTAATATCAGGTACAATAGACGCATAAATAAAGCGTCTGAAGAGGATACAAATCATCTCCCAACATAGGAGAAAATATTTCCTTTAAGCCAAACAAACTAAGGGATACCATTCAAGAACCCTAAGTTGCTGGCAATACTAATCATATATCAAACATTACTAAATAATATAATTATAGCAATTTACAAATGTCATGAATTACACTGCTATATTAGCAACATATCACTGATGGATGGACAAAATGAAATTTGTTAAATTATCTAAACATCATCCAACTACATTTGTATTACAACATATTATGATATTAAGAACAGACCTAAGTCTGAAAGTGTATCAGGAAAAACTAGGACACAAGATTTAACTGGAATCATGTGGGCATCTAGACAATATGTCCGCCATCACATTATCCGAACCACGGATAGCTCGCACCGTGAAATGGAAAGGCTGAAGAGCAATAGCATAACGAGTCGATCTCGAGCTCTTCAAATCCTTACTTTGCATAGCCGTAAGAGCTTTTTGGTCGGTTTCCATAAAGAAATGCGCGCCCAGAAGGAACCTTTGTAGCTTAAGAATGGACCAAACCATAGCCAACAACTCACGGTCCAAAACCGAGTAATTCCTTTCCGCCGCATTTAGCTTCCTAGAAATATACATTACAGGATGCAGAGTTCCTGAATATTCCTGCATTAGTGCCGCTCCAATCCCAGTGGAAGAGGCATCACTACGAAGGACAAAAGTCTTATCAATCGTTGGTAGTCTTAAGATAGGATGAGATGAGAACAAATTCTTAACCTGATTCAATGAAGATTGGCATTCCTGGGACCAACGCACCATATTAGGAGAACCTTTTTTCAATAACGTTGAAAGTGGTGCCATAATGGAGGACAGATTCTCAATGAATCTTCCATAGAATTGTATCAATCCCAAGAGACTACGCACTTGCTTTTTCGTCTTCGGAACCGAGATATTTAATATCTTTGAAATGTTTTGGTCCTCTGTCTTTAACAGACCATGACCAACTCGATGACCTAGGAAGGAAATTTCACTAAACCCAACAAAAGCTTTAGAGGGTTTAGCAGTCAAACTATGCTCACGTAGAGTAGATAGCAATTCCTTTAGACCCAAATAGTGTTCTTCCCAAGTATCGCTGAAAAGACAGATGTCGTCTAAATATGCAATGACATCTGCACGATCTGATAGAATTCGTCGCATCATGCGCACGAAAGTCGCTGGGGCGTTCATAAGCCCGAAAGGCATAAAATTCCATTGAAACAGACCCCTAGGTGTCGAAAAAGCAGTGAGAGGTTTGGCGTGTTCCGTCAGTGGGACTTGCCAATAACCTTTCGACAAGTCTAGTTTAGTAAAGAATTTAGCTTTAGAAAGTCTAATAAGTAGATCATCTAATAACGGCATAGGTTCAGCATCGAACTTCGTAACTTGATGTAATTTGCGATAGTCAACGCAAAGACGTATGTTATTGTCTTTCTTTCGAACAATAACTATCGACGAAGAATAAGCTGAAGTGGATGGTTCAATTATTTGTAGTTGAATCATTTCATCCAATTCTTTCTCGACTTGTGCTTGAAAATGAATAGGTATTGGGTATGGTCTTACTCTGATCGGATTACGATCAGTAAGTATGATGTCATGTTCTATGACATCTGTGTGTCCAGGAATGTCGGTAAGGACATCCTGATATGATTGTAACGTAGAGGATACTTGACGCTGTTCCTCAAAAGACAAGTTGGAAGAGACTGTAACGTCTCTCCACGATTCCGTTGAAGTAAGTGGAATCGCAGGAAGAGGTAAGTTCACGTCAGAAAAAATAGTTTCCTCATCCTGTATAACGGACAGGGATGAGATGTGACCATGTTGGACTGGAGAGTCGTCCGTCGCCTGGAAAATAGGCTGCAAATAGTCTGGACGTTCAATAAACTCTGTTAGCATATTTATATGGAAGGTTTTATGCCTTCCATCCACATCGACAATATAGTCGACATCGGAAATTTTTGAGACTATAGTGTATGGACCTTTCCATGAAATGAGAAGTCTATTCTCTCTTGAGGGCAGTAAGACATATGCTTTGTCTCCAGGACAAAGTTGACGTAGGCGTCTTTTCTTATTAGCAAATCGCCTAGCTTTTTCTTTCGCAAATTCGGAAGATGAAGTTGCTAACCTGCACGATTCGATAATCTTTTCTCTAAGAGCTATGACATATTCATATGACGATTGTGTATCATCGTCAATATTATCGGAAGTTATCAAATCGTGTAACAAGGACATCGGACCACGCGGTTGCGCGCCAAAGACAAGTTCGAAAGGAGAAAACCCTGTATGCTCGTTGGGAACCTCTCTATAGGCAAAGAGGACTGCAGGTAAAACCCTGTCCCAATCTTCAGGATGATCCTCCGTTATCTTGCCAAGTAAGTTCTTTAGTGTCCTGTTAAGACGTTCTACCAATCCATTGGACATTGGATGATAAATACTACTGAGAGACCTTTTAATGTCTAGCGTAGCCATTACCTGAGACATAACGTCCGAAATTAACTGAGTGCCGTGATCCGACAGTATTTCTCCGGGGAATCCCAGACGAGAAAATATATGAGCCAAAGAGCATCAGCGATATCGACAGTTGATATGCTCTTCAGAGGAATAGCCTCTGGCCAACGCGTGCACATGTCCACGCAAGTGAGGATAAATTGGTGTCCTCTGGCTGACTTAATCTTGAACGGACCAATGATGTCTATAGCCATTTTCTGAAACGGCCGAATCGGAATATCTGCAGCCTGAATAGGAGCAGCATGTCTCGGACCTCTAGACTTGACCTCTTGACAAATTTTGCAAGATCGGCAATAAATTCGGATGTCTTTATTCACGAATGGCCAAAAGAAGGACGCAAGGACTCTAGTTTTAGTTCTGGAAAAACCCATGTGTCCAGCACACTGAGAATCGTGTGCATGCTGAAGAATTAAGGCTCTCATACACTTAGGCACAAGAATTTGCGAGTGCATAGACTTGTCCGAGTGTTGTACCATTCGTACCAATATACCATTCTTCATAGTGATATACGATTTGTGATTCGTATTTTGATTGGGATCCCCTTTCTTTGCAAGAAGGAAGTATTTCTCAAAGAAGGATCCTCTTCTTGACGTTTAACAAACGAGTCATGGGAAATTACCAAGTGCTCGTCTTGGCTATCAACTTCATTACTATTATCAGATGAAGTTGGGGGATTAAGAGCTTGAGCTCTTGTCACCACTGCATTGACCGTTTGAATGTTTTTTTCTTCCCAACTAGAAATTTGTTGCGGGGTGCATTCCTTAATCCCATGAATACGACCGATTATAAGATCCGCAATAGGATTAGGAAGAAGACATGCATGGACCTCTCCTGTGAAGAAAGGAGTGTCAATCCTAATAATAGCAGTAGGATAACTTTCCATAGTACCACCAAATGTAACACATTTGATTGTTTTTTCCAGTGGCACAGCAAGGATCTATCAGAGACTCCCTAACCCCGACGGTAGTACATCCCGAATCGAAAAGTACTGAGACTAGCCTATCATTTATTAGACCTTTATGTAAGATGAGAGATCCTCTCCCATCATGCGCAACTGTAGCAGGTAGAGCAGGAAGAGGGTGACCACAACTTAGCGTAGATACAGTCGATGAGTCAAACAATGTTAAGCATTGGGGGCATTCAGTTGCTCTCCCAAAATCGAAAGCACAACCAGTGATAGCCCTAGAGTTACCACTATCATTTACTGTATTACAGGCTCCATCAAACTCTTGTTGTGCAGAGTTTGCCTGTTGGAAAGGTCTTTTCTTGTTAAATCTAGGTCTGCCTCGATTATCATTTCCCCTGTAATTATTTCGACTATCATTTCCCCTGTAATTGTTTCGACTATCATTTCCCCTGTAATTGTTATCATATTGCCCATTGTAATCATCATTCCGGTTTGAATCCCGGTTTGTAAATTCACCATCGTCATAATCTTGACGTCGAGAATGATTACCTCGAAAGTTCGAATAGTTATTATTTGGATAGCTTTTGCGAAAGTGTCTCAAATTATTACCACTAAAATTACGAGAACTACCATCTTGTCTCCAATTCATAGACGAAGAACCATCATGTGTTGGATTACTCCGCTTCTGGGTGTAATTTTGATTACTTCCCCTATTCCAGTTTTGTTGAGCACCCTGAAATTTTTTTTTGAAATTAGGGCCATATGGTGTTGCCGAAGCAGCTGGCAACCCTTCTTTCACTTTAGAATTGCTAACTGTAGCATGGGGATGCGCGGTGGCATACTGACAACAGTATTCCTCCATATCTTTTAAGTTTTTAGGCTTACGCTCATGAAGGAATGCAAGAAAAGAATCATTAACAGATGACAAAACCTTATCTCGCAATAATAAGTCCATTAGACCTTCATATGTTTTCTCAGTCTGAGACAACTCAACCCATCGTGTAAATGTACGACGTATCTTTGTAACAAAATCAGAGAAATCTACTCCATTTTCTGGCAACATTGTCCTAAAACGAAGACGATAGTCTTCTTCTTTTAGTTGGTATTTTTTTAGCAATGCTGCCCTGACAACATCATAATTAGTCCTCTCATGTTCGACTATTGTCATAAGAGTAGTCACTGTGTCACCTGTAAAAAATGGCATCAGTTGTTCAACATATTTTTCTTTTTTTATGTTATGCGTATCGCACAAAAATTGGAATCTATCTAGATAATCTGCTACGTCATCCTTTAAAGGATTGAAATGAGGCAATTTAATCCTACTAACAAACTCCTTTGTCGTACTCGAAGTTGTTTGCTGAGCACCCGTACTCGCCAATTTCAATTTCTCTAACTCCAAAGTTGCGAGTCTTTCATCAAGTTCCATCTTCTGTTTTCTTTCATCAAGTTCCATCTTCTGTTTTCTTTCCTCATGTTCCATTTTCCTAATTTCAGCAGCAGCTTGAGCTTTCCTCTCCTCTGCAGCAGCTTCTTTGTCTAATCTCTTTTGTTCAGCTTCTTTGTCTAATCTCTTTTGTTCAGATTCTTTGTCTAATCTCTTTTGTTCAGCTTCCTTGTCTAATCTCTTTTGTTCAGCTTCTTTGTCTAATCTCTTTTGTTCAGCTTCAAATCTCCTTTCCTCCACCTGCATCTGCAATTTCTTTTGTTCAGCAGCAATATCAGCTTCTCTGTCTAGCCTTTTTTGTTCCGCAGCAGCTTTTCTCTCTTCTGCAGCTAATGCTTTGTCATACTGAGCAACAGCCCATTGTTCTAACTGTTGACCAGTTTTATCAAGGGCTTTCCCTTGTGTAATAAAGTAATCTAATGTAGACATCTTGTCTAATGAGATCAGTAACTTGCAGAAGTAAATCAATTAAATTATCTCACTTTAATGGGAGACAAGTCTGAAATGATAGACTTGTATACTCACTTCACTTTATTTCACTCTCTTAGTCTTAGACAAAGACTTTGTATGGTCCTCTTGTTTATAATGTAACCAAAAAATCACTTGAGTACCTGTGGAAAATAATTCCCTTATATCCCACTCACTATGGGCACAAGTCTTTTTTATAAAGAACTTGAATATGTATTTCACCTTGTCTCAGTCTTTGTAGATAACAAGTCTTTTATCAAAGAACTTGTATAAATATCTTATATAATAATATTTTATTAACAAACTCTATATGAAGAGTCTACCTTATCAATAATAATACCAATACATGACCAAGTATATGTATATAGACTGTGCATGACAGTAATGTAGTACAAACAAAAAAAAAATACAAAGACAAAGATACAAAACAATACAAATGGCAACACTGTTTTAACCAAAAATGTGTAGAGAAATACACAAAAGAAAGGAGAGACCTACAGAATACAAACAAAACAAATCGAAAATCAAAACTGAAAAACAGACAAAAATATTACAAAAACAACGTTAAGTACAGTTACATCACAGCTAACATCAATAGCGACCAATTGTCACTAGCAAATTTTCAAATTAAGAAAATTTGCACCTACAGAACGCTTACAGTAAGCCTCGACCAAGTGGCATATTTACTGTAAGACCCACCAACCGAAAACCCGCTGAAAAATACACAAAAACAGTAGAAGTAACATAAACATATAGCAATCAATTTCAATGTGTTGCAGAACAAGTTCAGTCACAGCTGAAACTAAAATAAATTTCTTGCTCCTTGCGAACACAGAAACAAAATGTCAAACGCGCACTGAATGTCAAATCCACTATAGCATAAAGTGGTATTCACGAACAAAAGTTACTATGACCTTCTCGACTTAGGACTTGCACATTGAATGTTTACAATTTCCACGTACTGTTTACAAACACTTGACCTCGAACAATGTAGTTTGAATGCTCGCACATAGAAAAGTCTGTTGTTTACTGCAACGTGTAACAACCAGCAGTACTGTTCACAATAGGAACCCGCCTTCTATGCAGCTATGGTCCACGTAGCAAATGCCTAGATGTTAACTTCAGTACTTGTCTTGTTGTGGTTTATGTAGCATTATAACATAAATGCTCGTACTGTTTATCTGGGTCAACCGTTGATGACCTATTTCTGTCCTGTTGTAGCCAAAACTTGCAAGTGTAGAATTAGCGCTGTGTGTTACGGCTGTCCAGTGTGTAGCTTAGACCCACAGATCAGAAATGTAATGTGTACTTGTCCTTCTTGTAACTTTCTGGACAAAACTGGAGACATGATACAGGTAACAGCCAACCAGGAATGTAAATTTCTGGATCCATTAATGTCAACAATAATGTTAAATGCTCGCTCTGTTCTTTTTAAACCCACAGATCTGGTCCATCAGAAATGTAAGTTTCTAGGCCACATTGGCGACAAGAAATGTATCAGAAGAGCCCACGTAACTGGTCCACCAGAAATGTAACTGTCTTTTTCTCTTGTTGAGGTGATCACTGGCCCAAGACAGTATACATGTTGTTAGGTGTGTAGTGCGAGCGTATGATGAACTGAGTGTGGGTGCGAATGAAGGCGCGAATGTGTTTAGGCTCGTATAGATGTAGACCCTGCAACCCATACTCTCACATGCAGTAATCAAGGATGCTTTGACACTGCAGGCATGTTTCAAAACATTTATTGACAAGAACACACATGGTATCAACAGGAACAGTCAGTGTAACAAGGTCATGCTGACCGGAAATCGATAGGTATACAGTTGTCATTCAAAAAGGTAAACATCGGAATAGACGTGCATGGTCAATAGCAAAGCTCTTCAATAATGACAGTTCGTAGCGTCGCCCTTGGCATCTCTGACTAAACGCGTCAGATGGCTTAGTCACTTTGACACATAGGTGCAACTTGGCATTCCCCGCCAATTGCACATTATCAGGCTGTAGTATAATAGCCGAAAGCACAGGCCTCGTTCTGACGTCGGCTGTGTGCTTCTGTTAAATAGGTTATCATCAACCCTGCAGTAATGCTTATTGTAGACATAAATCCCGCCAATCTGCGGTTCCCACAATATATCTTCGTCACTGGATTTCTGGACAATATAAAGACTAACAGTCTTGGATGGCTACCTCGAGCACAAAATATAAGTTCTGAAAATGGAGGACCGGTGAGCTGCAGTTCACAGACTAGGCAATCTTCTAACATGTTCTGCTACCGAAAGCATAGTAATGGAAAAAGTCGGTATTACCTGTAACCGAGTCCACAGAACAATATAAGAAACTCTGCTGTCATTCCAACGCACAGAGATTCACTGGGGAAAACTGCCATAGCAGTTACTTCGAAGATTCTCCCCGAAAACACAATGGACTCTTGGTCCCTTCAGAAAAACAGGACCTTCACGGCTTGCCGGAAGTATATCTCTCTCCCGCTTAAAAAACCTTCCCATAGGCCTACGCCCGAACTGTCCACCTTTGACCCTAAAGGTCAAAACACAATGAATGAATAAACAAGGGAAGACAACCCCTAATCAACCTGACATCGCAGGTAAAGACACAATTATACTTATGATAAAACATAGGCAAATAACTTGACAGATGACTCCGTCGAAAATGACAGCAACAGTGTTACATTTATTTCAAGGTTACTTAGAACCATTGGGTACATTTTATTCGGCCATAAGGCGTTATCAAACCAATGCGCTGGCGTGGGTGAAGACGCCAAATATCTCCCAAATTTTTAGTTCTATCCTACCCCAGACTTTATGCACTTTAATGTTATATTCTAATTTAGATATTGTATTTAGAATATCGTCACAACAGAAAGAAACGAGATTGACACTGGCAGGAGAACTAATCACCGTGGCTGATCAAGATAGCAATTTTCTCAACAACATAATCACAGGAGACGAGACGTGGTGTTTTTGTACGATCCTCAGACACAGAAATTTCGTTTGGACAAGAGCAAAGGAAAAGTTATGTTGGAGGTTTTTTTATATTCCCAGGGTATTGTCTACCATGAATTCATTCCTGAAGGCCGAACGTTAACAAGGAAATGTACGTTGATATCCTCCGTCGTCTAAAAGATGCAATCAGAAGGAAACGCCCAGAAAAATGGAGAACAAACAGTTGGGTTCTGCTGCATGACAATGCGCCAGCACATCGATCCCTACTGGTGAAGCAGTACCTCGCAACGCACAATGTGACTGCCCTGCAACATACTCCATATTCTCCCGACCTGGCACCGCCTGCTTTTTTCTTGTTCCCTCGCCTAAAATCGGCACTGAAAGGGCAGAGGTTCAAGGATGCCGAGGACGTTATCACCAATGCGACAAAGCAGCTGAGAGAGGTGTCAAAGAATGGGTTACAGAAATGTTTCCAACAGCTGTAATTGGCGTTGGCAAAAGCGTGTAGTTGCCGAAGGGAACTATTTTGAAGGAAATGTAGTGTAATTTTTTTTTTTTTTTTGCGTACGCCCGCTATTAATGGAGGCGAAATCTCAGGTTAGTATGTCTAACCTGAGACTGACTTTTACGTGAGTATCCCTTTTTTTCTTGTACAGAGACAGGTGTCCCTCGCCATTCAGGCAGATACTCGCCGATTTCGGAGGTACCCATTAGTGCTGGGTCGGCTCAGGAGCCGACAGTCCGTGGTCGACGACACAGCTTCAAATGTCCTCGCCAGGGCTCGAGTTAGTCCAGTCCAAATCCCGGTCGCCGAAAAATCTTCAAATGTCCTCGCCCGGGTTTGATCCTGGGTCACCCGGTCGCCAGCGCAGTTTGGTAACCACTACACAAGCGCGGTAAATAATTAGTGTAAATAATTGTATTGTTACTTATTTTTATACAATACACATATTCCGGGAACCTTTTGAAGCTACCTCGTGTATATATATATATATATATATATATATATATATATATATATATATATAGATATATATATAGATATATATATATATATATATATATATATATATATATATCGGGAGCCGCGCTGGTGTAATGGCTTCGGCGTTGTACTGGCGACCAGGTGTTCATGGTTCAAACCCGGGCGTCGGCGTTTGAAGAAATGTTTACGGCCGGAAATTCGACTGAATAGCCTGAACGGCTCCTGTGATAAACCCTCTGTGGATGGGAAGGAGCGAAGCTCCTGACCGGGTTGGAAGGAAAGTCCTCAGGTTCCCCAGCCTCGCAATGACATGTCATTGGGCCGAAGGGCCGAAAGCCCAAGTGCCGCTGGTTAAGAAAAAAAAAAAAAAACAAAAGATATATATATATATATATATATATATATATATATATATATATATAGATATATATATATATATATATATATATATATATATATATATATATATATATATAATATCTGTGTCCATGAGGTCAACATAGCTGTCCAGTTGCGGTGAAGGGTTGTCGCTGTAATTTGGTTTAGTTGATGCTGGTTCACGATGAATTCTTGACTGTTACTTTTCTCGTCAGAAGTCGAATGGCTTTTGGGAGCACGTTCGTTGCGGTGCAAAAAGAACTCCCGTAAATGTCGCCAATTCGAGAGTCCCCTATACCCGTCTCTTTTAGGTGGTGTCCAAAGCTGAGTACTAGTAACTAGTACCAGGAACTGAGAGAAATATAAAATCGAATCTCCCGTAAATCTTCAGTCTCCTGATGTAAGCATCAGGCGACCTCCGCTTTCTTCCGCCATTTAATCTTCCTCTGAATTTTCCCAATGCCCATTAGCATGAAAGCTCAGACCATCAAGGCAGATAAAATTGTGTTATGTGAACGAAAGGGTGCAAATGAATCATAGTTATATATACACATCAATCTGAAATAGAGCGTTGAAATCTGAAATATACATTATTATATCATCATCATCATCTCTTTCGGCTCCCTAGAGCTTGGGGCTACCTCTGCTATTGGTTCCTTGCGAGGAAACCCGCACGAAGCAGTCATTAGCTCTTGTCGTGGTGGATTATGTATCAATTTATTTTACGTGACGAGGTTGCCAGCCTTATACACAACTTTACAATAATAAGCAGTTCATAAACGTAAAAGGTACATATAAAATAAGAAAATAATCATTTTAAGACTTATCCCTCCAAAATGTTTGGGATACAGATTTTTTGTACAGAATGACCGATAGAACTTCACAGCAGCCGTAAAGATGCAGTCTTCTCATATGAGAATAGTAATTGTAAATTCAAAACTCCTAACTTTAACAAATGAGGAGGATTTCCTCGGACTTTTGACTCTAAGTCTTGTAAAAGAAGTTTTATTCCTTTAATTTTACAAGTTACTTTTTAATAACGTTGGCAGGTCCAATATTGGAATCCTTCTGCTGTCTCTTCCAGACTTCTTGATGAGAATTGAAAATACAGTAGGGAGTCGGTTATTATAGTTAAAACTTTGCCCACACGAAATTTAATTTTGCTAATTTATTTTCGTTAACAGTTCGGGCTAATTTATTTTTTAATTTAAAGCCAATCACCGTATATGCGTATTAGTTTAGTATATTTTAGCTAGGCATCGTTATAAGTGTTGACATTGCCATATATGGAAATGTAACTAATTATTAATGCCAACACCGGAAATCATTATGTCATATGCCATGCACGAATTCCATCTCATTGTAATAATCATGGCAAACTTAAATGTTGTCAATTTTGCATGTCGCTGCTTCAAGATAATAATTCGTTTTCTTTAAACGTCTCTCGACAACCAAGCTGACCGGAAACTAATACATAATCCGAATGTCTCGGTCAGACAATTTAACTGCTTATAACCAAACACACCGTCTAACGTCTTAGTAAACAGGAGGTCGGCGAACAAAAGCCTGACAATGTTCATTTAAATACCTGACCTTATTGTTCAACGCATTACTAAGCATTCTTTCTACTACTAAAAAGATAAATATGCCATTGTGGTTTACGCTGGCGTTTATCTAAACCTTACCTCCTACGAAAAGTTTGGTTATAAGGACTATCTTCATTGCACACGGACAACTCCGTCAGTGCTCCGATCTCCTCCCTTATATCACACAAGGAGAATCTCAGCACAGTACACTAACTCCGTAGCACCGACGAGAATCCCAATGTGTGTATATAGGAATCACACATTCTATAAATATTTTTGTAGTGGGTAGATTTCTAATTTTTAAATTTTGCCAGGGCAGTGGCTTATGGTCTACTCTTTCCAACTGCCGAGGAATCTTTAACGCTCTATTTTTTTAGCTCTTATCCGAGAAGGCTAGACATCCGATTTCACTACCCAGGAGATCAGGCGGGAGTACTACGTCATTAGGACCACTGGTTCTGAAAAAATCCTATAAAGTATATTCCCACTACTGGGAATGGAATCCCATACCTTTAGAATTCGACGCGGACGCCAGACCTCTTAGTCATTCCGACCCTCCTACGAAAAGTATTATCGGCAATTGCTGACATAATGGAGTTAAACATAGACATAATGGAGTTAAACATAGAGATAATAGAGTTAAACATAGACATAATGGAGTTAAACATAGGATGGACAGAAAAAGTGGACAATAGAATAGACTTTTCTGAGAGAGAGAGAGAGAGAGAGAGAGAGAGAGAGAGAGAGAGAGAGAGAGAGAGAGAGAGAGAGAGAGAGAGAGAGAGAGAGAGAGCACCTTTAGTGGGAGCATTGGATATGGAAAAGGGAGAAATACTACAGACAAGTAATGATCGCCTGTTAGACAACGAAACTGCAATCGATGAATCAGCAAGGATAAGATGGGTGGGTTTGTCAAGAGATGTAAGATTAGCAGGGATGGGCGTATGAGAGGATGCATCCGGCGTGTATACAACCATCGCGCTATTGGAACAATTTCTATTGATGCTTTTTCTACATTTGCTGAGGGATACTGAGAACCTATGGGCTTGCCCGGAGTGCAGTGATGTCGATTCTGATCAACAGTAACAATAAATACTGCTTCAATTAATGCTATTACCGATATAGCTTCTATAGTTACCACTTCACTTTGTCTTGCAGCGCAACTGCTATTTTTAGCATTAACAATACTGTACTACAGTTACATATACTGCTACTATTACTCATTCTTCCTCGACTTACTTCCCTCCTGCGTCTTTTGTTAACAATGAAATTGAACTGGAACTGATTCATTTTATTTTTTTGGGCATAGACAAGAGATGTCACGCTTCCTCATTTGTAAAAATTGAGTAGTCTCACCGGAAACATGTTAGGTGTCACTTCCGGTTTCGTTCTACAGCTAAGAAACACACGACTCCTTTGAGTGGAAATATGGTTTCAGTTTTCATGCGCTCAAGATAAGTGTTGATAACTATAATTTTTCTGAGGACGTTGGCTACTAGAAACATTGTGGGGTTAACCATGTTAAGATGGCGTATAAGAGGAGGGCAGAGTGGAGTGATAACAAATAACACAAGGAGAATGAGAAAGATGCAATGAAAGAAAAAATAGTGAATGTTAAGTCGAGAGTGCCACACTGTAGTGTTGTCGACTCGAGGTGATCCACTCGAACTCGAGTTGGACTTCATTCGCCACAACGACTAGACTCGAGACTCGACTCGATTTTATTTATTAGCGACTCGATTCGATATGAATATCGCTATAAATCGATATAATTAAAGAAGGCCATAAATAAAATACTAAAAACTAAGATCATTATTTTTCATTATTGTTTACACGGCTGTTTGTGCCCTATACCAGAGCGCTCTTTTAGTTTCGGTGACCGGAATTCTGACACCGGGTATAAAATTTTCGTGTTCACCGTAAAAGACTATTTAAGTTTTTGGCGGGGAAAATCAGCTGTTGTGTGTGTAAAATCTGTAAAATATAAATCATTACACACTCGTTCTGGATAAACACAGCGCTAAATTTCTTTTGTGTACTATAACTTTGTTCTCTGTTCTATTTTTGATTGCATTTTTATTTGTTTGAAATTAGTTTTGACGAAGTTACAGACTTTTGAAAACAGCGTCATCATTTGAGGAAATTCATAAAATAAGTAATCTTTTTATTAATTTAATATCTAAAAATCGGCCCATTCGTTTGAGTTTATAATTATAAAGACTTCTCGAAGGGAAGCTAAAGATTATTTCCACATACTTTTTTTTTTGGTTTCATATCTTGAGAATGTGTGGTAGTCAATTTTGTGAGTTTGGCATTACAAGAACAAGCATATTGTCACCAGATTTTATAGCATTTAAATTACTGTAAACGCATTCCTGATACTCACAAATCTTAAATAAGGTTGTACAAAAATAACTTTTTGTAAAGCACCATCTGTTTTTGCATTTTCATTCATTTATAATGATATTTAGCTACGTATATAAGCGTCAGAAAACATGTAAATCTATAGATAGATTACTTCCACATACTTTGTTCTATCTTTCAAGTCTTGTTAATCTTTATTTATAATATGAATTTTTTTTTTAATTGTGTGTGAGATAAGGACTGTTCCATTAGTGTTCTTTGGTAGACAATCCTGTGCACACGACGGCTGCCAAAGAATTCTAAGTAACTGTTTGTATATCTTCTTTCACTCACAGATAAAGCATTCTACATCCTGGTGTTAGACTTGATAGTCCCAAATATTCCTCTATCTTTATACATACACAAGTAAACTATACTACATAACAACGAAATGGAACATACTGTTTTGCATCATATGAATTGTGCCAGTGCACTGTGCAGAGCCTGTGGCAAGAGAGCATTAACTTCCAAAACAACACGTTCAATTCAGAAAGCACTGAACTGTTCTAATTACGTTAATGATCTGTTCTTTGTGTTTGGAATTAACGTATCAGATGATAAACCCACACAGCATTCGACTATATTTTGTAAGAAGTGTTACTTACGAATACAAAACTCAAAAAGGAGGCATAATGAGAAGTGTCTTGGAACAGCCAAGTTACTATCGGAAAACAGTCAGCACATCTGGAAAGACTAAAACCATAATTTAACTATAAGTGAATGTCAACTGTGCAATTATGTTGCAAAGACATCTTTTGGTGTTTTAAAAACAAAAAGCTGCTCTATTCCCTGTGATGTTCTTTCTGACCCCTCCATGTCTAGTCAGTCATTTAGCTGTAGTCAGTCAGTTAGTTTGTAGTCAGTCAATTAGCTGTAGTCAGGATAGCTCTGTACAGTAGGAGGTTGATGTGCCTGCCCACATTAGTGATGATATTGTTCAACTGGAGGTTGATGTGCCAGCTCACATTAAAGGCGATACCATTATTCATTTGGAGGTGGATAACACTACTCACCCTAGCATGCCAGTTTTTGTTGCCACATCTACACCTACCAAGTCAGTTATACATACGACAAGTACATCCACCTCGCCTGTCTTCAAAAGCGACATCACAGTACAACAGTTACTTGCTAAGCCACCTTCACAACCACTAACACAAAAGGAAGAACCCCTATTCACATCCATTGTTAGAAAAAAAAAAACTAGAAACAGCAAAAAGTAATATCATAAAATGCAAAACCAGAGGACAGCCTATTGTACTACAAAAACTAATTAAACATAGAAGAGAAACATCAGTCACCAGAACGCCAACAAAACGTAAGCGATCTCAATTGCTCCACACTGTTAGAAAACATATTGCTGGAACATCAACTGATTCATTAGACCTGCAGCAGGCACATGAACTACAACGCTGTTCAGAAACGTCACGTCAGGAAATTTGCAGGAAAGCAGGCATTGAAAGTAGGGTTAGAATATCCAAAGAATTAGCAATAGCCATGAAGGAAACAGTAGGTCTTACGTGGGCACAGGAGAGAAAACAGAGAAAATTGAAAGACGCGCCAGCGGTATTAAAAAAATATAACTTCACAATTAAAATTTATAATGGAAACTCATTTGTTACAAATTTCTCCATCTGTGAATGTACAGATTCATCCTATAAAAAAAAGGAAGTGTGAATGATAATTGAGCGAAATTTTGGGGCTAGAGCAAATTATGGCAGTTGTTGCTTGAGATTGACAGAATTAACAGAGTGTGGAAATCATTTAATAGGTGTATTTTAATAAATACATCTATTTATCTATTAAATTGAACATTTCGTTTTACTCATGACCATACTCATTTTTACATGACCATCGTGATGTATGATTGAGATAATTGTTAGCTCTCATGTTTTTGGGGACAATTGGGTATGTTATTTTAAGGTAATAAATGTTGACTTGCAGTTTAATGTTTCAATAATTAATGTTTGACGCATGAAACCAAAACAAAACTTTGATATCCATTTTCTGCAGGTTTTCTACTTTTGATTTCTGTAATTTGTTATGCATGTTGATTGTGACCGATTTAGTGAAAATTGCATTATAAACAAACCATTACAAAATATAAAAAAAACGTAAATTTTACACTATTTCAGACTATTATATCTTCTGTTCTAATTGTGATAAAATGTTTGTTCTTGTTCTAAAATTTACTCTAACATTTCTAGTCTAGCTTTACGCAAAATTAAAGCCGGTATTTATAATAATAAAGTAGCCTAAAAGCATTAATTAAGCCCTATCAAAAGTAAACATCGCCACATGTTTTTCCCATAAGGAAGTTGACCACGTGACCTCTATCAAGTGGGCTATAAATAGCGCGGTCGGGTTAAAAGAGGAAATAACTAAAAGATCGCTGGCAAACAGCCGTGTTTATAGTGTGATTGATGTTTCAGTAAAAGCGATTGCGACTATAAACAGTTTTAGAACAAAAATTAAGATTCGACTTGGGACTCGACTTGAAAGCTGCTGTATGGGACATGAGACTTGACTTGAAACTTGTACTAAGAGATTTGAGACTCGGCTTGAGACTCGCACTAAGAGACTTGAGACTCGACTTTAGACTCGTACTGAGAGACTTGAAACTCGACTTGAGAATTATACTATGAGACTGGAAACTCGACTTGAGACTTGTATTAAGAGACTTGAGACTAGTACTAAGAGGCTTGAGACTTGTACTAACAAACTTGAGACTTGTACTAAGAGACTTGAGACTCGTAAGAAAAGACTTAGATACAACTCTGCATCAGTGACGATGCGGCCCGGTTTCTGTTATGTCGGAATGGACAGTGGCGCCAGAGTATGAGAACGAAGAGAAAACGTGAAAAAAAAATTAAATTAATAAGGCGGGTAAATTAATGATAGAGGTTTTCTTGTAATACATATCAAAGACTACAGGGGTAGGCAACTGGTCGATCTTGATCTACTGGTAGATCCTAGGGGATCATTTGTTAAATCTCTAGGCGAATTCTGGACTAGCTCTCTACGGTAGGCACTTAAAAGTGTGGTGACCCCGGGTTTAAAGGTATTTTCACCGCTTTCCCAGTGAATCTTCGCTATCTAGCTTACTATGTTTTACTTTATTTGCGACTAGCATAAAATAGAAGTGAAGTTATGTCGTAAAATGTTTGATAGGAAATTAAGATCAATTATGGCCCTGCCTGAGTAGGACTAGAGCAGGTGAAAGCTCAGTGAGAGATATGGTAAAGAAATAGAATTTCACAAGTGAAATGGTGAAAGGTACAAGTCTGTCCCTGGAGTTGAGAGATAATCAACCCAGCCTATCGATCACGACTGAGATTTTCAGATCATACAGTTTCCCTCTAAATATATGTATTGATATATTCAACCACTCACATCTACACACACACACAGATACGTGACGACACTTAGACACACGGATGTGAACAAACTATATCGATGGAATAGGGATCTTTTTTGGAACAAGCTGACCGACGCACGTAATAAAGTCCAAGTAAATTTTATTTATCATAAAGAAACTTTACAACGACAATATTGAATATCAAATCAAAATACAATGAACATAGGTTAATGGATTAATTAAAGAGTTAGAATAATAGGTTTAATCCTCCCTCCCTCTGTTGAGACAAGATCCCGTTAAGAGAAAAGTTATTAACATTCAAAAGAGTCAAAGGTTTTTTTTTTGCGCTATGGTCTGAACATTCCCTCTATAGTAAAGAACAGAGTTTATACGTTAATCTATTCAGAAAAAGGGACAGCATTAGCAAAACTGCCCAATGGGCTGATCACCCGTTGGCTTGTCACACCGATTACGGAAACAGCGGCAGATGGATCTATTTGTTGTTGCCCTAAAGACGCCGCAAGGCGTGATGGGAAACTACAACAGAGAAAATCAATCTGCTGTTGCCCTTAAGACGCCACAAGGCGTGATGGCCTCTGACTGCTTGGTCGGTCTTTGGCTAAGGACGGAAGAAGAAGAAGAAGAAGATTAGCAAAACTAGCATAATAAGCATACATGGAGTTATTACATGGGTTATATCATAAAAGAACTATTCATCCCTGCATTCACTCGCTCTGACGAACCTGTGATCACAACTAGCAGTCTCTCTCTTACCTAAATAGGTGGTTTTCATAACCTCTGGAACAATTTTTTAAGGTACACACAGCCCCTCCCAGGTTGGGTTTGTTGGTGAATCAAGCCCCAGTTTCTCCAAAGACTAATAAATCACAATGTTGGGAAACGCTTGATTCACGTCTGTACGTAGGATGCTGATAAGTGTCACTTCAATTTTTGTCCAGGTAGAAACATACTTATGCGATATAAAGTCCCAGTGTACAGTAGCTTGGAATCATCAATCGTTAAATCAAATGTCAGGTAAATAAATTCTGTTCAGGATCAATCTTCTTCACAACACAGTGGTCGTTATACAGGTAATATCAATGTTTGATTTGTTAGCCACCACAGGCTGAATGTATATGAACTTGGGAAAAGAAATCTGGATATTCTATAAGTCCAGTTACAATTTATTCTTAATATTCTGTGAGTTTGGTACTCTGTCTCTTTCTGGGTGTAAACCACGAGGCCAGGCAAGTCACCTTGTAAACCCGATATTTTATCAGAATGTTCTTTGTAAAGTTATTCACAATTCATATGCAATGGAAACCGCTGGTAAAGTTTAGGGTATGACCCAAATACTGGATAGGGAGAAAAATGCAATTATTTAACATAATATAGTATTATTCACAATCCTATCCTTACCCTGCATAAAATATAAGATATTTATCCACTTCGGTTATTTAACTTAAATTAGAAACTATAAGCTTAGAGCTAGTCTCATCGTTTAAAACTTCCGTGAAATAAATTCTAGTCATTTAAAAAAAAAATCAATCATCATGAATTAGAAATAAATACATATTTCGTCAACAGTCATGATGAATCAGTGCATTTACTTAGTTGGTTAAAAATATTCTCTGACTGGTTACTAGCAGTTAATAAAGTTTATATTTAGCTGGGAGAGTTTAGCTATAAAATTATTTATTCTGCTATCCACTGTAACACAATAAAACTTAGAGAATTATCACTGACGGACCTATCAGTAAATCACTCTGCACAAAATTTAGAGAGATATAATTTACGATTAAACTAGTGAAATCACTTAAACTACTAGTAAAGTATTACCTCAACACATAACTACTAGGATTATTACTCCAACGAAACTGAGAACTCTACTAAATACAGTGGTTCTAGGACGAAGCTAGCTGTCTAGAGAAATCTGCGTGGTACTGAATACTGAGTCTAAAATTCTGGGATATAAATATCTGAAACTGACAAAGAATGCTACGCTATTCCCCGAAAACCAGAATATGCCAGACTTAACACTGATAACACCTCGGAGAATTTCTACGTTCAATCTGAAAAATGAAAGATCTATGTCACACTAAGTCGAACCCCGACTATTGCTAATCAGTGTGAGTTTTCTTCACCTCTCTCTGTTCGTCTTCTAGCGAGGAAGGTCTTTGATCTGCTCGTTCTCACCGTGGTTATTACTTCACTAGCGAGCGGGTTTACGGGGGGGGGGGGGGTAATAAAAATCTGCTCACCTTGTTTCCCGAGTTAACTGCTCTGGTACTAAGCTTTAATTACCCCTTTGATCGCTGTCCATCGAACCATACATTAAACTTAACACCACCTCCCATAGTTGCGTCACTTCACAACTATTCGCGATCTCTGGCTTTCAAAATTAAATGATACCGGCTCACGTTAGTTAATTAAGTATGCTCGAAACTACATCAAAGAAACATCGAACAGAAATAAATTTTGGCGTGCTAAATTAGGCAAAGAGAAGACAGGTCTCAGAATATGGGATGTTTTAAGTTAGCAAAAGTATGAAGTTGAAAGTTTTTGGTAAAAAACTAATGTAGATAAAAGGAAATAGATATAGAAATCTATACCATAATCTGTCACAGACGTCCCTGCTTAAGATATGGAACCATTCCATGTCCACTTTATGGAAAGAGATTTCCAATATCAGTGGCGTCCAGGTGACTATTATCTTCACTCTCATCTTCCCCCTCCGTCTCTGTCCAATTCCTACTCATGAAGTCTGCGCCCACGTTTTCTTTCTCGGGAATGTATTCCGTGAGCGTTTGAAAGAGTGTCGCCGCTTTTGACATCACTGAAAGATTCCGTGTGTTTGCAGTGGAAATTCCCTGCCACTATCGTCATCTTCGTCAACTTTGGCGATCGCCAGGAGCTGTTCAGAGGTCGACACCGGTCTTTCCAAGTATTTCCGTAACAGATTTACATGGTAGACCTTCTCCTTACCTTTAATAAAGATCTGGTAGTTAGCCTTTGAAATCTTTTTGAGGACTGTAAACGGCCCTTTCCATCCGATACGTAGTTTGTTGTTCCAGGTTGGGAGTAGCAACAAAACTTTCTCTCCTGCTTGCAATTCTCTTTCTTTTGCAGCTTTCCTGTATCGGTTTGCGAGCTTTGCGCGTGCTCGCTTAAAGTTGGTCGTTGCTAGGTCCCATCCTAGTTTTAACCTTTCCTTTAAATCCGACACATATTTACTTGATGAGACGACTGTCTCATCAGCCTTCTGGTCTGTCAGCGACTGAAGTAAGGCTTCAAGCGGCCCCTTAATAGATCTGCCGAATAGAAGTGTAGCTGGGGAAAATCCTGTAGAAGTAAGTGGGGCTTCCCTTTATGCAAATAGAGCTGCAGATATACAAAGATCCCAATCTTCAGGTTTCTCTTGTCCCAGTTTACTTAGCATCATGTTGAGGTTTCCGTTGACACGTTCTACTAACCCACTTCCGGTCGGATTATAAGGCTTTGTGTAGATGTGCTGGTTCCTCAAGATCTTAACGATCTCCTCCATTAAAAGGCTACGGTATGGGGATCCGTTATCCGTCAACACTTGTTGAGGGAATCCCAACCGAGTAAATATCTGCCCGAGGGCTTCTGCGACATGCTTGGCATCCGCGCATGTTAGCGGTATAGCTTTTGCCCACATAGTGCATGTGTCGACTAAGGTCAGGACAAACCTGTGCCTTCTTGTAGTCCTTTCTAAGGGCCCTAAAATGTTGATCACAACCCGTTCAAATGGTGTCCCCACTACTGGCATTTCACCCATGGAAACTGCAGGTGTCAAATGCTTGGGCGCCACCCGTTGGCACTTGGCACAGGATTTGACGTATCTGATAATATCAGAGTTCATTCCTAGCCACCAATAGTATTCGCTGATATGTGTAGTTCTGTCCCATATGTCCGCTAAAGGGGAGAGAATGCCCCATTTCTAGGATTTGGCTTCTGTGTTGTTTCGGTACTAGGAGCTGATTAAAACCTTGTTCAGGCTTGCCCGTTCTGCGATAAAGTACGCCATCCTTAGAAAAAAATGTCCCCGTGCTGTCTGGGGTCCTTAGCAATGGGCAGTTTCCTAAAGCAGATGCCAAGGTAGGGTCCTTTTGTTGCGCCTCTTTAAGTTCCTTAGGTAACAAATTCGGCGCAGGCTCCCATTCCTTCTTTGTTTGCCCTCTTGTGGTTACTGCTGCCACAATCGGCTCTTCCGGTTTCCCAATAAACACATATCTACCGCCAAGTATGACTGGGTAGATCGGGCCATCCATAACAGCCGCTTTGATCACACCTCTGACAAAATCAGAGTGGATCTCCACAAATGCAGTTTGAAGCGTTGTTGGTACATCTCCTTTAGAAACTCCACAAAGTTCGACGGTTTCTTCTGTCTCTTGACCGGGTTTGACCAGGTGTCTGGCAACAATACAATCATAAGAAAGCCCCGTGTCAAACAAACAATATGTTGAAGTTCCGTTCAAAATAACAGTACCTCGCGTTGAGGGTTTCCCTCCCTCAGGTTGAGAATCACTGACATCAATTCTTCCTTGCGAGACTGTTTGCAAGCATCCGATGCGTTTAGGCTCGGTGTGTTCGCTCTGATCATATGTCCCGTGCGCAGGGGTTTTCCCTTTGTCACCCTGTCCTTTCTGACCGCACTGCCATGTAGGACGGTTGGGTTGATAAGACTGTTTATTGTTGGTGGGGTTCTTGTTTTTGTAGAACTTAGATTTTTCTGGAGGGGGATTCTGTGGTCCAGTTTCTCTGTGGTTATGCTGCTGCGAAGAATGGGAAGATTGATCTAGGTTATTCTTTCGAGAAGGCTCTTCTGTCGGTTTACGTTTTGTGGCTGGCAGTTCGGCTAGCGCATTGTGATATCACTCAGACTTTTCCAAAATGTCTTCCAGCTTTTCTGTTTCCTGCTCAGCCAAAAATCTGCGAGTGTCACTGGACAAAGTATTTTTTATCTGTTCGGTTATAACGAACTCCTCAAGACCTTCATAGGTAGAGGCAAGCTGCGAGAGCTCCAGACACTTTGTCAAGTATCCCTTCAGACGAGAAGAGAACTGCTGAAAAGTTTCAGAATTCTCCTTCCTGCTGTTACGGAACAGTTGTAAAAATTTGCAAACGTTCATTTCAAAGCGCTCAAGCAAAGCTTTCTTCAACACGTCGTAATTGTCTTGTTGGCTGCTTTCCAGTTTTGCATACACATCGTAAGCAGACCCTTTGAGGGCCTGGGAAAGTTTCATACACCAACGCGACCTCTCTAAACCGTACAGATTGGCCATTTTTTCAAATTTTGCTAGATAACAGTCAATCTTCTCATTAGGGCAAGGGAAAGATTCTAGAGCAAAAGACATAGTGGTGAGTTGAGGAGATTGAGTGGTAGAAGGATCAGTTAAAAAAGAATGAGGAGAAGACTCTCCGTTGCTGGAGGTAGAGGCAGCCCCACGGCTTTGGACCTCTAGAGCTTTAAGCGCTAACTCGTGCTGTCTCTCTCTCTCTTTCCTCATGCTGTCTCTCCTTCTCTCTTTCCTCCCTCTGTCTGTTCTTCTCTCTCTCCCTGCGAATTTCCATTTCTTCATCCATCTTCTTCTGCTCTCTAGCTTCGGCAGCTTTTTCCTTCTGCTCCGCATCATATCTGTCAAGTTCGTCCTTGACAAAAGCTTTCGCTTCTTCTCCTTCCAATCCCTCTTCCTTTGCTTCCTCTCTGAGCATCTGCCTAAGCTTTACCCGCTCTGCCATTGCAAATAGCTGACTGAGACTTACTCGAGAAAGAAGGAAGAACAAGTATACACTGGTTCCCTACCACTTACGAGAAAATCAAACAAGGAAAGATATATATTTAACTGGGATACCTCCTCCTATATAATTAGCTAGCTAACTATCGCTGCTATTACTTGGCAATAAAAGCTCCTAATGCAAACGACTACGCCAAAATAAATGGTAGTTAAGATTATCACTAAAAAAACCCACAAATTTACTACAGTGGAAACAGAAAAAACAATTATTTCAAAAATGTAAGGAGAAAAAAAAATCCCCTTAATTTTAAGTCCACTATCAAGTTCACGCCTGAAGTCAGTTAGGGTAAGGGAGGCAATTAACTGGACGAAAAAAATAGTCCGAACGCACTCCTTAACTTAGTTCAAAACACCTTCTGCTTCAAACCCTGTGATTGTTACACAACCACACACTTTGCCAGCGGCTTTGAATTACAAAATCAATACATAACATACTCCGACAAAAATCACCCTGTAAATCAATTGCATAACTCTAAGAATGCTGTGGAAAAAACAATAGATATATATGTATAATGTATCGAGTACATATACACATATTTCTAAAAATAATTAACCATCACAAGGAAATTACACTATAAAACATATTTACTTGTACTGTAATAATAATACCCACACTGTATTAGATCACTGTATCACCAAAATCTTTCATTACATTTTGCAGTGCATGTACTACTTGTATTAATTATTTTTTTTTTAAGAAAGAGAAATGTTTTCAAAATAACATTACAAACGATTCAAAACCAGGCGCAACTTACGTATACATGTACTTGCACAGATGTAACCCACTATTTAAATTAATGAGGAATCCTCTTTTGCACCAAACTGGATAGTCTCCTTTTGGCTGCTAAGTCCCGCATTCTCTTCAACAGCAGAAGCTGTATAGGACAGCTGTCATCTTCTTGCTCGTACCAAGCCATCGCTGTTTCTAGTGCTATAAAGGCCTCTTCAGGACTTGGTCGACGTTTTGGGTTTTCTTCATAATCTACAAGTACATCATGTACTTCTGAGGAGTCTTCATCATCGGTCACTACATGTATTTGGTTTTCTTCTTGCACAAAAGACAAAATTTCTTCGTCATTCAAAAACTGAAAACCAGAATCATTATCATCTTCTAGCCACATGTGTGCATCATCTTTGTCACAGGCCGAAAATCCGGGCATTGCTTGAAACAGTTCCACCACTTCATTTATACAATCATCATTTGTGTCCACTACAGTAGTTTCATTTCCTCCTTTTTTCCCAAGCAATCTATTCCAAGCCTTGTTGAGATTATCTTGTGACAGGGTGGTCCAAGCATCAGCTAACATATATCAGCAGTCTTTGAGATTAAGCTTTTTGGAAAACGCCACCACACTTTCTTCATCTTCAGCCAACAATAAACGACGCATGACTTCCTTCTTGTACATCGTTTTAAGCTTTGCTATAACACCCTGATCCATTGGTTGAATCAGTGCTGTTACATTGGGAGGCAGAAAAATTACTTTAAAATTTGCATCAACTGCATTCAATGTATCCGTCTCTGGATGAGATGGTGCATTGTCCAGTAGAAGAATTACTTTTCCAGTTTTCTTTTCTTGTTCTCTCAACCTCTTCACATTTGGGATGAACTGATTTGTATACCAATCAAGAAATATTTCACTATTCATCCAAGCACTCTTCTGTGCTTTGTAGCACAATGGGAGACATGTCACATTCTTTAAACAACGTGGTTTTTTGGCTTTACCGATCATTAGCACCGGTAAACGATGACTTCCACTGGCATTCGCGGCTACCAAAATTGTTACTCTCTCTTTGCACTTTTTAAACACAGGGGAAGCTGCTTCGCGCTGAGATGCAAGTGATTTTTGAGGCAATGATTTCCAGCATAAGCCAGTCTCATCGGCATTATACACATCGAGTGAATAATCTTCTTCTTCCAAAAAAGCCAAGAATGTTTCTTTAAAATTTTCAGCGGCAGTTGCATCTCCAATTCTCGTATGCCATGACGAGATTTAAAGTTTCTTAACCATCCCTGGCTAGCCTTAAAGTCAGGAGGACAGTCAAGTTGATTGTTGAACTGAAGTGCCTTTTCACACAATAGAGAACCAGAGATAGTTTCCCCTTTGCTTCTTCTTTGCACAAACCATATATACAAAGCCTCTTCTAATTTCAAATCTTTCGCATGTCTCATGGTTTACGTTTCTTCGACCCATTTTCACTATCCAATTTCGGTGCAAAACTCATAATTTTATCCTTGTTACATGACTGGTGGTGCCTGATTTTTTTTTTTTCTCGAAAAAGTGTTCGGATAATTGGATGTTCGGATAATTGGGGTTCGGATAAATGGAGTTCTACTGTATTTAGCTGGGAGAGTTTAGCTATAATATTATTTATTCTGCTATCCACTGTAACACAATAAAACTTAGAGAATTATCATTGACGGACTTATCAGTAAATCACTCTGCACATAATCTAGAGAGATATAATTTACGATTAAACTAGTGAAATCACTTAAACTACTAGTATAGTATTACCTCAACACAGAACTACTAGGACTATTACTCCAACGAAACTGAGAACTCTACTAAATACAGTGGTTCTAGGACGAAGCTAGCTGTCTAGAGAAATCTGCGTGGTACTGAATACTGAGTCTAAAATTCTGGGGTATAAATATCTGAAACTGACAAAGAATGCTTCGCTATTTCCCGAAAACCAGAATATGCCAGACTTAACACTGGTAACACCTGGGAGAATTTCTACGTTCAATCTGAAAAATCAAAGATCTATCTCACACTAAGCCGAACCCCGACTATTGCTCATCAGTGTGAGTTTTCTTCACCTCTCTCTGTTCGTCTTCTAGCGAGGAAGGTCTTTGATCTGCTAGTTCTCACCGTGGTTATTACTTCACTAGCGAGCGGGTTTACAAGGGAGGTAATAAAAATCTGCTCACCTTGTTTCCCGAGTTAACTGCTCTGGTACTAAACTTTAATTACCCCTTTGATCGCTGTCCATCGAACCATACATTAAACTTAACGCCACCTCCCATAGTTGCGTCACTTTACAACTATTCGCGATCTCTGGCTTTCAAAATTAAATGATACCGGCTCACGTTAGTTAATTAAGTATGCTCGAAACTACATCAAAGAAACATCGAACAGAAATAAATTTTGGCGTGCTAAATTAGGCAAAGAGAAGACAAGTCTCAGAATATGGGATGTTTTAAGTTAGCAAAAGTATGAAGTTGAAAGTTTTTGGTAAAAAAAAGAAATGTAGATAAAAGGAAATGATATAGAAATCTATACCATAATCTGTCACAAGTTATCATTCGATAACATTTAGTTTTAATTTCTCACCGCTCTGTTACTGGGGGCCGCAGAGATAAAAGTTACATGTACACTGCAACTTTTTCCAAATTCCGGATACTGTACTCTGAAACCTGAAAATGGGCGTGATTTTATCAATGATTCTCTCACTTTAGCGAGTTCAGTGTTTCTAAAGTAGATCCCTTTCGTACGTGTATATTGGTGCAACTACAACATTAGTTGTCGCTGGGGATGGCCTATGAAATGTAAACAAGAAGGTCTCTAGAAATTGGCTCGTTAAGAAAGAAAGAGACCTTTTCGAGATAAAGAAAAGAAGAAGAGAATGCGAATGCTCTCCAATAGATAGTGTTTTCTAATAAATTATGGAAAGTGTTCTATTTCCCCTCGAACTTAGCTTCTGCCTCATAGATCTCGATAGAGTGTCACGGGATTGCCACTTCTTGCTTTGCAGTGGTGGTCCACTAATGGTCACAACGCAAGCGTATCTAAAAGTAGGTCGTCCAAGGTATCTATCTTCGCGCAAGATTACTCTTGTCAAAGATGTAGATAGAAGATTAATGGCGTTTCTACCGTAGGGAAGCCTTCACAAGATATTCCCAGAAGTCAAGAACAAACGCTGCTTGAGGGCTGGGCAAATTTGTTAACTTATTATCTGTTCCGTCGCCTTTTGTGAAGGGTTTATGCAATGGTTCTGGCCCATCAAGCCCCCAGTTGGCGTAATCCAACGAATGCCCTCTTATAAGTAATGGCTCTATATATATATATATATATATATATATATATATATATATATATATATATATATATATATATATATATATATATATATATATATATAGCAAGAAAGACTGGCTCATATGTTTGCTTTCGTACATATAAACTGAATTAACTATTATTGTTTAGTTTAAAATAACATACTACAAATTTAATAGTCAATTAATCTTTAACGTGGGAAAATAAATATGGAAAATTGGGTGAAAATTGAAATTAAAGTGTCCTCACTGAGGTTTAGGTAGGGCGTTAATAATGTCCGTATTTTTTGCTGTAGCCTGTTATATAAAACGTAGCTCCAGATGAGTCCTGCAGCTGTGGTTTCCGTCACTTCTTTTTGGTGATGAGTACACTTCTCCACATAATTCGTCCACTGTAGGCGGTTGGTGGTGATACTCTTCTCTCACACTAGTAGCGTAGGAACTTCAGTACTTAAGTCTGATGTCTTGTAACCACGAACCCACAATTTTGGGAATACCCACTTCTACTGGCACAGATTTAGAATGGACACACAGCCCTTTAGTTGGATGCTGGTCGAATCACTGAAGTCTGGAAATATAAGTTAATTTCTCTGACGGCTGGTGTTCTGTAAATTCCTGGCCTTGGAAAACTGTTTGTATAATTCCTCTTATGACTTGGTCTGGGAAATATGAGTTAATTCCTCTGACGGCTGGTGTTCTATGAATCTTGCCTGGGAAAACTGTTGGTATAATTCCTCTTATGACTGGGTCTGGGAAATTTGAGTTAATTTCTCTGACGGCTGGTGTTCTATGAATCCTACGTGGGAAAATTTTTGTTAAAATTCCTCTTTGACTCCTTGTGATAAAATTCCCAAGTTTCCAGTCTGGTATTAAAATTGCAGGTTTACTTGTAAATTCCAAAGTTGCCCAATACTCGATCTGGTACTTATAGTTGTGGAATTGTAAGTCCTATCCTCTTTCCTCTGGCTTGTAGGAGGTGTTTAGTTGACGCTGCGATGCAGTCTGTCTGTTCTGTGTCTGATTTCTACAGTATATCTCACAATCCTTAGTTTGAAATCCCAGCTGTGTTTTCGCCGAATGTTCCAAATCAATTCATTGTAGATTCTGGCGAACCAATCAAATCTATCTAGCACTGTTTGGGTGGGGAAGTTTATCATTATTCATCCCACGCGTATTTGAAAATATTAAATTTAATTTACACGCATGGCCTCTTACAACAGGGATGTCATATCGTTACATAAGACTTCCGGCTCATCTCTGCCTATCACAAAATTGTGACCCTTTTTTCTGGCGTAAGAACTTCCGCCCAGATGTCTGTCCCGACAGATTATTAAATAATCTCCTTTATCTTCGTGCCTCCGCCAGACAGATGTCTGGTCAGACAGTATTGTCTTCTTTCATCGTACGCACAATGCAAGCTTGATCAACAGCTTTCCAATGGGGTCAGACGTTGGACCGACACGTTTCCACAGGTGGTCAGACGGATTATGCGATAAAATATTATCGTCGGCCGGGTCACCAAACCGGGCAGAGCGTAACAACAGTCTGGGAGTTAAGTGTGAAACAATAAGATACGAATTACTCCCGTAGCAAATACTGCTATAGGGGAGTGGCGTGTTAGAGACTTCACCATGCTATGTCCCGCATAGAGCAAAATAGTGAACATAACGAATGAAAAGGCATGATTTATGCCAAATAAAAGCTATGTGAGAAAAATGAAGAAAAAGAAAGGATACTGCCGGAGGACTGAAGGTGTGAGAGATCACACAAAAGAGCATGTTCAGACGTTTTCTCGTCATCTAAATGTAGAATTCTATCTATATGTAAATATTTAACATCACCAGCACATCACCAGAACTAGATAATGATCAAAACGGTTATTGGGTTTATTAAATAAATATTTACACATATAGGGTTAGTAGAAATTAAAAAGTGATGATGGTGAAAGACAGTTCACACACACAGAGATGAAATGTAAATAACGTAGTTAATTAAATATGAGAATGAAACTATGTGAATAGTGAAATGATGGTGCGGTATATTAAGTGTTACCGCACTGATGCCCAATCTACACTGTCTATGTGTCTCTCAATGGTTCTCCGCTGTATGATGATACACATAGACTGTTCAATGTAGGTGTATGGTATGTTGTGTGGGTTATCTCAAAGACGAGGACGTACTGATGAAAACCTCTGGATAATGAAAACTTGGAAGATATACTGCCCTTCAATAATTGGAAATCTCTCTCTAACGTTGACAAACCGTTGCCAGTTGTCTCATGAAAATGTCTGCTGTCTGATCTCTGAAAGGCACTGGCTAGACTGGAGCTCTTCACGAAATGATCTTCTTGTAACAAGTAAGTTTCGTATAATGAAGCTAGTCAGAGTGAATTTACGTCGTGCAATATATGATGAAAGTTGATGACTTCACTTCATGTATTGACATAGGGAATAGATGAACTTGTTTATTTTAGCTTGATATCTTGGCGAATCAGCATGTCACTAAGTAATCTTGGTAGGTAGGCTGATCAACTTGTGAGTATTTACTATTGATTCGAATAATACGCTTTTGAGTGAGTTGAACTTGATATATGGATATGGAATACTTGTGAGCACTTGATAACAGGTGAATAAAATGCTGCGTCAACAAAGTTTACAAATGCTGGCGAGACTTCGTTGTAACTTAGGAAGTGTAGGATGGCCTATCTTGTGAATTCTGCTATACAGACGTACGCTTTGCTAGCTTCTTTCTGGTTGGACGCCAAACACGTAATGTGTAGACTTCTGCTATACTGATGGCTCACAAAGTGGCTTCATAAGTTTCACATCTAATATCAATGGCTGAATTTCATTTATCTTATTCCTCACTACTGATCACGCTGTTTTTATTCTCTAATAATGATGTATGACATGAGGCGCACATGATAAGTGTTAAATATATTGCGCATGAAAGTGTGTGCTCGAGTAAGTCTGTAATGATGATCTAACAATCTAGATGAAAGTATATACCTGTGAATTACTTCGTATTATCGTAGAGGAAAAATCTTAGATTTGAGTAATCATTTACGAATGGAAGTGACGAAACGTCTTTCGTACATTTAGCTATGAGGTTAAGTGCAACAATAAGTCTTTACTAATGAATTATTAATAATTTTTAAAAGATTTACTAACCCCCTTTTCCCTTCGCAAATTCCATAAGGACACTATACAATTTATACTCCACAGATTGGAATCAACGATCCACACAGGAATGAAATATTAGAACGGCTGTACACAGGCTATGCGGTAGGGACAACTTATGTGCCGCGATTTTGAAAACCCAGTACTGCCGTTCTGGCGAGGATCTTTATATTTCTGGTTGCCCAATGTGTCAGATGTCGTCACTTGTTGGTCTGACTCCGCCTTCATTCCATTAGCGAGGTGTCCATCTTCCATTATGATGCTGTGCTGTACGAAATCCACATCAATTGCTAAAGTGGGTGGGCTCTCGCAACCAAGTTATCAATTCCGTGCTACGGGTTCATTTGCGAGACAGACCGTGGTTTTGGATTGGCCGCCCAATGCAGAACCACCTCCTCTGTCAGAAAGCCTTCTGTCCTTTGTCCGCTTCGCGTGAAGTGCGTGCTATAATGGGGCCCATTGTTACGAGATGGTTTCCGTAATCTCCTTGTTCCTAATCTCGTTATGTGATCAGTATGCCGGCTCTCGAAGTTTACCATCTGGCAACAATCATTCATGTGTGCGTCCCGAGTCCTTTGTTGCGCCGGCTATTGTGTCGCAAGGTTGTGAACGTCGTGTTGTTTAAACAGCGGATTAGCCCTGAGACGACGTCTCTCTATTGCCAAGCCTGGCGTCTCCCAAAGTAAACAATACTCGTCTAATGTGGTCAGGTGTATTTACCAAGATTGTAACGAGGCATTGTGGGTTCAGAAAGATAGGGCATGGTGGAGAAATAAATCAAAGGAGCGTTACGTTACACTTAAGTAAGTATAAGCTGTGCTTAAGACATATTACTTTAACAATGACGAAAGAGTAAAAAGAGAGATAAAATAACGATAGTAGTCATATTTTGGAGTAGTTGGTCTTTGTTGTTAATGACTAGTTGACTACTAGGTGCTGATTTTTACGCGAATGGTATTTTTGAATATGTGGCGATCAATCAATCAATCAACAGGAATCTCAACAGGGACACGTTAACAAAATGCCAGTGCCCAAATGAGGTACTCGGGAACTCTTGAGTAAACTTGATTCCATATTTTATTTAACGATCACGTTGAACGAGACAAGACGCATTGACGTTTGACATAATAATAATTATGATGAGATGTCAAAATATATTCTCACTGTTCCAATCAGATGATCTCATACTAGTCATATTAATTACGTATGCCTGGACATCTTAGTAAACGAATCAATGTACATGAATGATGAGGCCGTTTAGATCATGAGATTAATCCTATAACGGCTGACCTCTCAAGGGCAGAGAGAATTATCATGATCCATGGTATACAATAAATCACAAATATTTTTCATCTTTAAATTGGCTTCATGAATAAGACATCTGGAACCTTATAACCTCATACTTGAGACATCATAGTGCATATACATTTCTAAGTTCTGAACTTAAACGACCTCTCCTTATGTACCGTAATCCTTAGGACGGCGATCAAATACTTTATTCTTATAGTTACGTTTTTGTAATACAATATTCATCAAAAATAATAGGCTGGATTACAATGACTTCGTTTTTTATAGGATATCCATTTCAATACATCCAACTGCAGGGGTCAGCGATTTCCCATGGAATGTACTGACTAGACTCAGTATAACGAAAAGACGTAGAATAAATTTATATTATTATAAACGAACTTACTGTCAAAATCATCACGGCGATGGCTTCCGTCCGGAAGGCCGTATATAATCAATTTCAACAGAAGATAAACCCACCACATGGGGTTCGAACAAAACAGACATCAGTCTGACATATCACAGCCCTTCATCTCTCCCAGAAGGTCACTACGTCATCTACTGTTTAGCCACAAAACGCGAAATACTTACGCACAAATATGTGCGCTCCCGTGCGCGATGAATTAAATTTACAAATATATTCTTACCACATTTGTTGATGCGTCCCCTCTTAACAGAAGTCAGACTCATGTCTACTTTACTACTGTTAAGGACCCAAAAAGGACGCAACAATAACATAAGAAAGATGTTGGAAAAGATACAGAGTGATAAAGATAGACCTAATATACGAAAATAATAAAGAAAACATATGAAGACATGACATGCAGAGTTCTTCATTAAGAACAGCTTACAGAACCGTTTGGGATAAGAACAGGAGTGCGACAGGGATGCCTCTTATCTCCATTTCTTTTCTTACTAGCAATAGACTGAGTTATGAGAACATCGACAACACACAACTGAAATGGAATCCAGTGGACTCTGACTAAGCAGTTGGATGATCTGGATTTTGCTGATGACTTAGCTCTTCTGTCCCATAACCGTAATCAGATGCAGGACAAATTGAAAACACTCGATGAGAGGTCACAGCAATTGGGTCTGAAAATACACAAGGAAAAGACAAAAATAATGAGAATAAATGCAGGTAATGATAACAGGGTTGAACTTGAAGAAGCACCAATACAAGATGTAGAATCGTACCCATATCTTGGCAGCAATATAGACAAAGTTGGAGGGACAGACAGTGATATCAAAATAAGAATACAAAAAGCTTTCATTGCATTGGGAAATATATGGAGATCGAGAGAAATCGGATCCAACACGAAAATAAGAATCTTCAACTCAAATGTGAAGTCAGTCCTATTGTATGGCTCTGAGACATGGAGAACAACAAAGACAACAACCAAAAAGCTACAGACTTTCATAAATGGGTGCTTGCGTAGAATAGAGG
Source organism: Oreohelix idahoensis (assembly GCA_024509875.1). Taxonomy (NCBI): domain Eukaryota; kingdom Metazoa; phylum Mollusca; class Gastropoda; order Stylommatophora; family Oreohelicidae; genus Oreohelix; species Oreohelix idahoensis. The sequence continues at coordinate 542,123 of JAMPIV010009943.1, read as the reverse complement.
GATTAAAATGGTATGACAAGGTTACCAACGTGGAACTGATGACAAGAACCAGACAAGTGCCAGTGGAACAAGAGATGAGAAGAAGACGACGGCGATGGACAGGGCACACACTGAGGAAACCTGTTGATAGCATTACAAGGCAGTCCTTGTTCTGGAACCCCCAGGGCAAGAGAGGCAGAGGTAGACCAAGAAGCACATTGAGAAGAGAGCTGGAAACAGAGGTGAAAATGATGAAGAGAACGTGGAAAGAACTTGAGATGATGGCACGTGACAGGAGGACTTGGCAGGTGTTTGTTGAAGGCCTATGCTCCTTTAGGAGTGGAGGGTTATGAATGAATGAATAATATACGAAAATCCCAAAGCTCCTGGGTTGCCTACCGCTGGTGTAAAACATAGCAGAAAATAAAGAAACAACAGTTTGAGGACAATATGAAGTGAGAATAGAGCTTTGCGTGATCAAAGGAGAGAATGTAACGGAGTCAATAAGGGGGAGGGGCGGGGCGGGGGGGGGGGGGGGGGGGGGGGGGGGCGGGGGGTGGTCAGTTTTAAAGTACTCTTCAAGGATAAATGCTAACAGCGCTGGAGGGCCAGACCCTTTGATTAAGTCGGATGAGTCCCGGGCCATTTCATAATTGCGAGGCCGTCTCATTTTTGTTGTTGTTGCTAAGAGCTGTAACAAATGGAGGAACATATCCTTGGCTGAGGTGAGGGCCGAGCCAAATGACCTTGCTAGTCGCCCTCTACTATTTATTTAAAACTTTTTTAAGTTTTGCTTCGTTTCGGCGAGACGCGTCTTGTTCAAGCTAGACACAAGGTCCATCGGTTATATTAGGGCGCACATCTGCATATAAATGACCTAGTGGTCTGGTGTATTGATGCCCCTCTCCAAGGACTTGTGGTAAGCAATAGCGTTTTCCGCACGTGGGTTCTACTAGTTGCTTGAAAAGTCATTCGTATGTTTACATTTTTATATCTTAATTTGTATCTACTAGTGGGGTTGGGGGGGGGGGGGTGTCGATCGGAGTGGCTAAGAGGTATGACGTCCGCCACTAATTATAAAGGCACCAGGTTCGCTCCTAGTACAGGGAATATAATTGATGGACATTTTTTTTCCAGAGGTTCCTAATAATGTCATACTCCCCCCTGATCTTCTTAGTAGTGAGATTGTCGTGATTATGGAAAAATAGAGAATGTCTGAGTTTAGACAGAAAATGAATGTGTAATGTTGAAGCAGAGAAAATAGAGTCACTAATGAAATTACGGGGAGGGATATGACTTCTGAAGAGTAGTGATATATGTACTTAACTCTAAAGGACTACTTCTCCACCATACTCCGACTGTGTTTAAGATGTCAATCTCTCACCCGTCCTCCAAATACTAAATAGAATAATCTACTACAGTACGAACACACAGCAAACATCAAGTGACAGTTAAAATAGAAGTGGTTCTGACCACAGATACATAAATATATGTTTATTAAAGAAAATCCACAACATCGAATCAATAAAGCTTTTTAAGGCTAGTGCATTTATTACATTAACACCACAGGAGCAAAATACAACAGACTTCACTCAATCACACTGAAGCAAATCGCCTCACTCCACACCACCAACACCCGTACACTTGCTCACACAATTGTATTGTCCAATTAAAGGGGTAAGGCCCCCCAGGTCTCAATAATAAGAACGACCGGTCCTCTAATGTGGACAATGTTTGGCAGGTAATCTTCTCCTCCGCTATGAAAACTCACACAGTTCCACCTAAGTTTGGAATACTAAGGCTATGGAGATAAGCTCCCTCTGGAACAGCTTAATAAATCCTAGGAGTTAACACTCTCTTTTGCTGGTGGCCACACAAATAGGCGAATAAAATTAAACAGGCTGTGACGATTGCGCTCACTGATCGAGATATATAACTCCCACACGAATCAGTGATTACAGCTGGCAAATTGGGTATCCTGAACGATCCGAGGGGTATGCATCTCTGATACGGGATAATGCAGATTGGAACACACAGGTGCCGAGTACTTGAAATCGTTGGCTTCTTCTTCTTGGCTTTTACGTCAGTATAATCCACGGTGACAGGACGTAAATGGGTCTGACGATGTTGCCCCAAAGAATGGATGGCAATTTCAACAGCCCGTAGGCACTAGCTATAGGCGGTGGGTAAATAATCCACAATGACCACCTGGTATTCTGAACGACTGACAGACCGATTGGCCGGCCGTGAGATCTGAGTATTAATTGGTGGTTGGTAATGCAAGGGCAATAGTGATACTCCTCAAAGGGGAACGTTATTACACGTGCCCAGTATATTTCTGGAGGGTTGCTTAGTGCCCAACAAGAGATTAAGAGAGCACAAATTAAAGGCTGTGACCACGCCAAGAAAAAAATACAACCAAGTCAAAAATTGGTTAGCCACTTTACGGCCATCTCTAATGTGTACAAACAAATTAATTTCTTCCACTAGATCAAAACAAACCATCGTACTGCCCCTTCTCTCACCAAATACAGAATCGAACACATCATCGTACTCCCCACCCCCCGCTCTGCCTCCTAACCCTTCACACATGTAAAACCTAGCCATGCGTTACCGCTTTTCAAGACGCGAGGCGATGGGCCCGTGGCATCTAAGGCTAAAATATTCATACCCAACCGTGCCCCACACACTGTGATAACAGGCGAATCCCAAACATTAAGCATCCAACCATTACATGTAAATTATAAACTACGAAAAATACCGAAATGCGAATAGAGTGCGGGCCCGAGTGGTATTTACCCAACATTATAATTGCCAACTCCGCCTAGGCCGGTCCCAAGCCCGGCTGAAAAAGGAGGAGGGCGGCCTGCATGGAGGCCGTAAGGAGGCAGCCCCTCCATGCAAAGTCACAACAGGCCACTCACCTGTTTGCTTTAAAACATGATTACGCGAACTACAGGAGAGAAAACCGGACTGATTCTAAAGGCAACAAACTGGAACGGACTACGACTTATTGAACATGGAACACAAGAAGTATAAATGGGAAAGAAGAGGAGCTGGTGGAAGAGATGAGGAAAGCAAAATTAGAAATCCTGGCTATAACGGAAACAAAGAAAAAGTGACAAGGAGTCATGGATCTCGATGGCAACACGCTGCTCTACAGTAGTGTACCCACATCTGAAAGAGCTAAAGGGGGCGTGGGTTGCATTGTGGCCAAAACCAGAAAGATAATATCAAGGGATGGAACTTTGTCTCGGAGGGCATTAGGGTTGTAGAACTAAAAGAAGGAGAAACCATAGTGAGCCTGGTCATAGTGTATGGGCCAAATGAGGATGAGAGAGCAGAGGTCAAGGAGGAATTCTTCGAGCTGCTTCAAAGGACAGTGGATGACTGCCTAGATGAAATTATCATGCTCGGAGATTTCAATGCCAGAGTTGGAAATGACCATGCTAGATGGGGTGGAGTTATCGGAAAATATGGAGAAGATACTCTCAGTGACAATGGAAAGCGACTCCTTAGATTCTGCATTGAGCAGAATCTGATTATTACAAACACAAAGTTCCCCCATAAGCGCATACATGCATACACTAGATGTGAACCAACAAAGAATGAGAAGTCAGTGATCGACTATGCCATTGTTAGGAGGAGCTCATTCAAATATGTCCGGTATGCTAGAGTCTGGAGGGGGGCCAGAGATTAGAAGTGATCACTACCTGCTTACAATCAAAAGAACAACTGAAAGAGTTGCTCAGCCTAGGAACTGCCCAACATCACGCAAGAAACCAAGTAAACAAACGGGAGAAATGAGCATTAAGACCTACAAGCTGAGAGAGCCAGAGATTAAGACCAGATATCAGGGGCTTATTGCTACAGCGGTAAAATGGAAGAACTGAAGGCAGCACTGGAGAAAATCAAGATGGGCAAAGCAGCGGGGCATGATGGTATAACACCAGAAATGGTTAAGTACATGGGAGCATCAGGAGATCTATTACTCTTAATGGTCCTACAGGCAGCGTGGTGCAACAAGACCATACCAAAGGATTGGGAGATTGCCATCATAACACCAATTTTCAAAAAAAGTGACAATCGACAATGTGGAAACCACAGAAGCATATCCCTTCTCAGTGTCCCTGGTAAAATCTACTCCAGAATGCTAGAGCAAAGACTCCGCCGCCTAGCTGAGCCACAATTGGATGAGATCCAGTGCGGATTCCGAGCAACGCTATACAGAGCTTCTACAAGTCTTGCAGAAATTATGTGTGGACAGCAAACCATAAGTCAGAAGAGTTCAGGGCCACCACTGGTGTAAGACAAGGTGATATCCTGTCACCTTTTTTTTCATACTCCTCATGGACGATGTTATCAAGGCATGTAAGGAGAGAACAAGATAGTATTCAGTGGGGTACTGGAAGATGAGACAGGTATGTATTTCAGAGCTGGCATTTGCTGATGATGTTGCCCTGATTGCTAAATCAGAGGCACATCTCCAATCCAACCTGCAAGTCTGGAAGGAAGAGCTGGAGAAGAGAGGGATGGTCATAAGCAGCTCTAAAACAAAATCCATGGTGATATCACGAGAAGAAATAAATCAGATTAAGCTGGGAGAACAGGTCCTGGAGCAGGTCGACCACTTTAAATACCTCGGAGCTATTATAGACCGCACCCGTGTGTTACCGGGGTCCGAAAGGGGAGCAAAGAATAGTAACACTGTTCCCTGCCAAGCATGTCGTAGAAAGCGACTAAGGTGGGTTGGGCATGGGGCGGGATACCCCATCCTGTAAAAAATTTAAACCACAAAAAACTTCAACAAACATGGACAAGTCAATTAAAGAAAATAAAACACAGCCATTCAAGACAGGGGAAGGTCCTCTCGCAGGGAGGCGTATGATGCAACACAGAGAAAGCCGAAAGGAGTCTGTGTTGCTGACTAACCTTCTTTCTTCTAGGAGAACTTCCAGATTTGGCACCTGGAATGTTCGGACATTAAACGAACAAGGGAAAGTGGCACAAGTAGCAGCAGAGATGAGGGAATATAAAATCGAGGTTCTGGGACTGTGTGAAACAAAGTGGAAGGGGGTAGACAGGAAGAAACTCATCACAGGTGAATTGGTGCTGTCCTCAGGACATGAAGACGAAAGTTCACATCACAGTGAAGGGGTAGTTCTTATGTTATCTAAAGAAGCACAGAAAGCACTCATTGAATGGGAAGCCGTTGGATCCAGAATAATAACAGCTTCTTTTAAAAAGAAAATAAATGTAAATGTCATCCAATGTTATGCACCAACTAATGACAAAGAAGAGTCTGTGAAAGAAGCATTTTATACTAGACTACAGGAAATTGTGGAAAAAGTAAAAAGAAGAGTGTTGCGTACGTTTTACCTAAGGGGGTAGTCTTCGGTCCTGCCAATGTACGCACCAGTCTTGATATAGTTATATTATTTGTGCGTACGTTTTATTCACGCACCGACGTGCACAATGCAGAGTATGAGTTGCTCTTTGCGCACGGGTAACCTAGTTGGGGATTATGACGTCAGCTGTTGTAAGGGCAAGATGGACTCTCTCTCTGCCCGTATGTTATTATTTTGATTCTGAACAATTCGATGGAAGAATTGTTATGAAGGATTTTGTTGGGTCTTCAGAGTGAAGCCAACATGCAGTTCAATACGTAAGTTTCGTTTGAACCTTCATGTATATTAATACGTCTATGAATAAAGTGGAACAGATGATCATCACTGGATTCTAGCGGGAATCCATATGTTACTGGATTCCTAGAATGGAACAGTTGAGATCTTTACTTCACTGTAATATTTCGTAGTGGGAAGTCCTACGAGTAAAGGATAACTATTTGATCATATCTTGAATATTGGATATTTTGTAATGCCTATGCCAAGGTCGTGGCATATTTTGTAGGAGAGGTTAGTCAACTGAAGTCGCTAACCTGATTGTATTTTCGTGTAGGACTTTTATGGATTATATCAAACTGTATAGATTATTGTAAGGAGAAAGTCTGGGATTTAAACAAGTATTATATGGAAGCGTCATCCATGAGTATGAATCCGTTTACTGTTACAGACGTCCTTGGAACAAGGTTAACGGACATTACCTTAATGTATCTTAAATGACAACGGTTTGGGAATCCTAGTCACTTGGATAGAAAAGGTCTTGATTGATAAAGAAATCTACAGGAATGTATTATTATCAACAGTAACTATAATTATGATGCTCTCATCGTTTGTCTTGATCGTGTCGTTGATTACCGTTTGTCATTCGTCAATAAACCTGAATAACTTTTACCAACGAGTTGATTATAGTCATGAATTGGCCAATTGCCTACCACTCGTTGGAATTTGATTGAATAACCTTTTGACAACTTTTCATTGAAACCATTCGCGTGTCTAAGCTAGTCATTGATACATCTACCACTAGCATATCGTTACTATCAACTACCATCACAAAAGAACCCAACAAAGAGGCATCACAATTTTGATGGGTGACATGAATGCAAAGATAGGTACAGTCAACACCGGCTTTGAAGAAGTCATGGGAAAACTTGGGCTAGGAATAATGAATGAAAATGGGGAACTATTCTCAAACTTCTGTGCTTCAAATCAACTGGCTATAGGAGGAAGCATGTTTCCACATAAGAGAATACACAAGGCAACATGGATATCACCAGACCATAGAACAGAAAATCAGATTGATCATATATGCATAAACAAGAAGTTTAGATCATCATTGCAGGATGTAAAGGTATATAGAGGAGCAGATGTGGCATCAGATCACCACCTTCTGATAGACAAAGTAAAAATGAAACTCAAGAGATATGCAGCAATGCAAAATTATAGACAACAATTTAATGTAGGACATCTAAGAAATCAAGAAACAAGAGACAAATTTGCGGTCACAATATCCAACAAATTCCAGGTGCTCCAACAGCTGGAAGATGCAGAGAATGCAGAAGACTATTGGCAGCAAATAAAAACGGTATGCAATGAGACATGTGAAGAAATACTGGGGAAAAGGGAACGACAACAAAAAGCATGGATAACAACAGAAACCATCAATAAGATAAAAGACAGGAAAAACAAGAAAGCAGATTTAAACTCAAGCAAAACCAGAAGTTCCAAAGCCAAGGCTCAAGAAGTGTACACGGAAGCAAACAAAGAAGAAAAAGAAGTATCAAAAGAGACAAGAGGAAGTATATTGAGGAGTTGGCAAGAGAGGCAGAAGGTGCTGCAGCCAAAGGTAATATGAGAGAACTGTATAACAGCACAAAGAAGCTAACGGGGAAATACAAGCAAACAAGTTGCTTCATAAAAGACAAGAATGGAAAACTGCTCAGCAATAAACAAGAGCAAATGAAGAGGTGGACAGAATATTTTAAGGACCTTCTCAATAGACCAGCTCCAAAAACCCCTTGGACATCCAGCCAGCAGAAGAAGAGCTACAAATTAACGGTGAAAGACCAACGAAGGAAGAAATAAAGAAAGCCATAAAGCTTCTAAGAGATGGAAAAGCGTCTGGACCTGATGGCATTCCGGCAGAGGCCATCAAAGCAGTTATCGACACGGCTACAGAGATATTATATAAATTACTTGGTAAAGTCTGGGACAAGGAAGAGATACCAGCAGAATGGAAGGAAGGATATCTGGTTACGTTGCCTAAGAAGGGAAATTTACAAGAGGGAACAAATTATAGAGGAATAATGTTACTTTCAGTGCCAGGAAAAGTATTAAACAGGATTATCCTTGAAAGATTAAAAGAGTCCATAGACAAGAAACTGAGAGATGAACAAGCAGGTATTCGACAAAACAGATCCTGTACAGACCAGATAGCCACTTTGAGAATAATAGTTGAACAAAGTCTGGAATGGAATTCACCACTGTACATCGGATTTGTGGACTACGAAAAGGCATTTGACAGTGTAGACAGAGAATCACTTTGGAAATTGATGAGGCATTATGGAGTTCCCCTGAAGATCATTAATTTAATAAAGAAAACATATGAAGACATGACATGCAGAGTTCTTCACGAAGGACAGCTTACAGAACCGTTTGGGGTAAGAACAGGAGTGCGACAGGGATGCCTCTTGTCTCCATTTCTTTTCTTACTAGCAATAGACTGGGTTACGAGAACATCGGAAACACACAACAGAAATGGAATCCAGTGGACTCTGACTAAGCAGTTGGATGATCTGGATTTTGCTGATGACTTGACTCTTCTGTCCCATAACCGTAATCAGATGCAGGAGAAATTGAAAACACTCGATGAGAGGTCACAGCAATTGGGTCTGAAAATACACAGGGAAAAAACAAAGATAATGAGAATAAATGCAGGTAATGATAAAAGGGTTGAACTTGAAGAAGCACCAATACAAGATGTAGAATCGTACCCATATCTTGGCAGCAATATAGACAAAGTTGGAGGGACAGACAGTGATATCAAAATAATACAAAAAGCAAGAGGAGCTTTCATTGCATTGGGAAATGTATGGAGATGAAGAGAAATCGGATCCAACACGAAAATAAGAATCTTCAACTCAAATGTGAAGTCAGTCCTATTGTATGGCTCTGAGACACGGAGAACAACAAAGACAACTACCAAAAAGCTACAGACTTTCATAAATGGGTGCTTGCGTAGAATAGAGGGATTAAAATAGTATGATAAGGTTACCAACGTGGAACTGATGACAAGAACTAGACAAGTGCCAGTTGAACAAGAGATGAGAAGAAGACGATAGCGATGGATAGGACACACACTGAGGAAACCTGTTGATAGCATTACAAGGCAGTCCTTGTTCTGGAACCCCCAGGGCAAGAGAAGCAGAGGTAGACCAAGAAGCACATGCAGAAGAGAGCTGGAAACAGAGGTGAAAATGATAAGGAGAACGTGGAAAGAACTTGAGATGATGCCACGTGACAGGAGGACTTGGCATGTGTTTGTTGAAGGCCTATGCTCCTTTAGGAGTGGAGGGTTATGAATGAAATGAATATTATAGACCGAAAGGGAGGCATCAAAGAAGGGTTGGCCACTCGAAAAGCAGCAGCTGGGAGACTTTTTCAGGCCATAAATCGAGGATTCCTCAGCAAGAGAGAGGTTGGTAAGAAAACGAAGATGGCTGTATACCGTTCCATCTATGTCCCAGTCTTGACATATGGATGCGAGTCATGGGCAATGACTACAACCCAGAAAAGCCAGATCCGAACCTCAGAGATGAGGTATCTGAGGAAAGTGGTTGAAGTAACAAGAAGAGACATGGCCCGCAACCAGACGATACGTCAAGGCCTAAAATCCCACCCCCTGCAGACCCAAGTAGAACAGTCCCAACTAAGATGGTTTGGCCATGTCTGCAGAATTGAAGAAGATCGGCTACCACGACAAGCATGGGAAACAAAGAGCCAGGGATCCAGACCCCCAGGACGACCCAGTCCGCTGGGGGGACAACATTATACATTCTTTGAAGGACCGAGGACTAGAATGGAACCAGGCCAGGAGGAAGACAGCCGATAGTCTGGCGCTCTCTCTTCCAAACCTCTACACCTCACGGTAGAAGGGGAACGACTAAGTAAAGTAAGTAAGTAGAATTGCCACCAGGTGAATTTACAAAATAGCTGTGCACTGAAACCCAATATATATCATGTAGCAAACATCTTTACATAATTATGTCCAAATGGAAAAACAAGGTGAAAAAATGATACACGTTCGGCTCACTCTTCTGTCTTTCGAAAAATTCCCTCTTGTCGTAACTCTTAGCGGAGTTTAAATTAGTAGCGTGTTTAATAAAAAAGATCAGAAACTCCCTGTCACACAAAAATACTTAACTTTAAGAAATATATATATTAAAGATGAAATAACATAATAAGGGATCTTGACTCTATATGATTAAGCTATAACCTCAATAAATTAAACTTTAAAAAATGGTGTGCTTACCAAGCAAGGAATCAAAAGTTCACACTAAAACTGTTATAAGCTATCAACTGAATAACACTTTGCTAGGCAGCAAAGATCCTCGTAGAGACAAATGGTAAAGAATGTTAGGGACTCTTAGCTTAAATAGTACGGTAGAGTCTGAAAGGTCGCGGAGCGTGGCTTCTTGACGTGCACGAGATGAAACAACTACAGACGTAAGACCTACGGGAGAGAGTCCCCGTCCGCCTCGAGAGACGGGAAGCGACGTAATATTAGCAACGCTTTTCCCGTTCTACGAGCGACTTGCGTTCGGGATGAAACCGAGGACGGCATAAAATGAAAGGGCAGAGAATTCCCCGTGTCCCCCATAAATCAAAGGGACAGGGTACTTGCCGTTCTCCAAGAATTGCTAAATAAAAGAACTATAGCAAAAATGACGCTATTTCCACGTGCAAAGGGGTGGACTTAGCTTGACCCATGTAAGATTGACGGGACTACGACAGAATTAGAGCTATTAAGAGCTATAGGTTAGAAATGTGGGCGTAGACAAGAGATAGAAAGAAAAACAGGGCAGACCACTCAGACCAAAGTGTCAGACATTTCAATCAAATTATGACAGAGATCAGATGCCTAGCCTTCTTGGATAAGGGCGTAAAAATAGAAAGTCCCAGTCTGCAAGTTTCGCACATTAAAAATCCCTCGGCAGTTGGAAATCGGGTTCTTGTGTCTTTATTCACCCATTCTGAAATTCAATGACCACACCGGCTTCCGTACATTTACCTGCGCGGGGTTAGTCTATTTTGCAATTCGCAAGTAGGGGTGGCGGGAAGAAAATGGTGTATGCGCGGGGTTAGTCTATTATGTATTTCGCAAGTAGGGTTGGTAGCATGGCATATTTTAATACAGATGTATTAAGCATAAAGAAAATATTATGTATGTCCTGTAAAATGGATCCTGTTACACTCCCATTAAGGCACATTGGGAATATGGTGTTATGGAGAGGTCAACTATAGACAGAAGTGAAAGAGATGTGAAAGAAATGTAAAAAGCGGTACAGGTGGACTTTGCATGCGTTTTTGAAGGTCTATGCTCCTTTGCGATCTGTAGGGCAGTGATGATAAAGATATACGACCTCTTTTCATGTTTCTTTTTGAATACTTTCAACGATTTTACAAGGGGACGTGTAGTTCTCGAAATTGTCTTGTTAAGATGATTGTCAATTAAATTATTATTTATTTATATTTTTTTTTGGGGGGGGGGGGGAACAACAAGACTATTTTAACAATTATAATCTGTTGGTGAATAAAGACACAAGTACAATACCGGAGACAATTCAAGCAGCGGTGGCAGAGGAAAATGTTTACAAAAGGTTTCACCAGAGAATAGGTGGGGAGCCACGATTTAATGCAGTCCCCGATCACGAACCCATGGAAGTAGACCATGCAAGACAACATTAGCGTCGACCTGACACCCACAGACACCATAACCATACTGGACGTGATGTACAACAACATTCATATGGACTAGTACAAAGACAGAATGTGCACAATGTGTCCACAATCATCTGCTACACTTGTAATAAAAAAGGACAGATGTCTAAGAATTGCAGAGAAAAAAACGCAGATAACCACCACAGGAAGTTTCCAGCTAAGCCAAGGTACCCACAGGGAAACTACACCTATGAACAACAAAGACACAATACCCAGCACAGTTTCTCCAGAGGTCGTCCAATGCAGGGTAACGGATTTGGCACGCGTTAGGAGGGATCTCTAGCCGTGTCCGAAGCAGGGGTAGCAACAACAAAAGCTCTGATAAACCTCTCTTTTCCACTTGGTAAAGATCAATGTTGATAAAGTCTAACCTTCGGTCACCAGTGTTGGTTGTATGGTTACAATCGTGTTCGAAGGGGTGTTGTCACAGTGAAGACAAACACAGGTCAACTCGACCTAAGCAGTGGTGTATTGTTTTGGAGTGAGGATACATACAGTACGCGAATGCTGGAAAATGTTCTGAGAGTTGACAATAGGGCAATCTCACTCACTCGTGGCATGAAGTGTAAGACGAACTACTGTTTACGTTTTCTTGCATTTAATGGACACACACTTCGACGACACAGGAACAGGAAACATCAGACAGGTTGGCATAAATCATCATAATATTGATCAATGCAATGCACTATCACCTGGGCATTCATGTTGTATAACAGTTCAATGTAATGTCAGTAGGCAAGCACTCAGTATTTCAGCACATATGTATAATCTCAGGCCTTACTGAGAAATCGCGTCAGTTAAGAACCAATGTTTACTCATGGTTCCCTGTAAGAACCTCGTCTAAGTCTTTCAGGCCGAAAATTCAGTAAATGAATTTATGAATACAATGTCAAACCACCAGTAGTGGGTTTTCATATAATAGTATGCAGATCTCGATATCATCGTCTGATATTAAGGACATTCCTGTTCTCGATCGATGATTTTATAAGATTGAAACTTGGAGTCCAAAGATGGCTCCATCTTTGACTTTCGCTCACAACAAAGATAATGACGAAGCATGATCATAGGCTCTGTTCCTTTCATAAATATATGTAAATTAGACTCTGCATATCCTGTTCAATCATGTTGCGACATAAAATGTATATATATATAACTGCAAGCAAATATGTCGTCTTAACATCGCTAATCAAACGCCTGTGCAGACGATAGCATGTCGACCTAGCTGAATATGACGAAAGGTTCAATATGTCTGTTTTACCTTATTTCTCAGGAAAAACACAACAGCCAATAACGCGAATAACGCACGCCATTCCTTGGCGTCAAGGATCAACACTGAGGAAGAATCTCTGATAATTCAATCATAGAGATAAACAATCTCCTTTCCCCAAAAGGAACCACAGAGCTCAAGACAAATCTTCAGACCGCCTTCATCTAGGTCCAACAGGGCGGAACCTTCTCACCTCCCTTCTTAGCGACACATCCGCCGAACAACCTATGACCCCCAAGTTCGACACCAAAGATATAGTTCGACTTAGACATACAAAGATATTAAGATAAAAGACATACTCGTCCTACCCAGACAAGAACTACACATAGATTCGGGTCATAGATATTCTGAAGCAAGAACAATCTATTTCTAACCAAACAAAGAATAGATCGCTGAAACCTAGATTCCTCCGCTGAGTTCGATCTTCAGGAAAGACACAAGAACCGATAACTCACAGAATGAATACACATCGCCAAATCTGAGTTCTGTCCCTCTAGACTGGAAATCGTGAATTCAAAGATAAATATATTTTTATCAGACAAATAAATACATTTTTAATTTGTATGCGTAATCTGTGCGCCACACACAAGAATATGTGCGCAACAGACTACCACACCCCCGGGAACAAAAATGAAAATGATTTTTTTTCCATCTGAGAGCAACATACAATAGGCTCACAACGCACAAATACTGCGCAGATGAGAAATATCTGGAATTTATAAGCCAAATTAAGGCAAAGTCGAAATATAGATCAACTGGTGAGAATACATCTCAACCTCTCAGAGAAAGCATTTCTCTTAAGCATAAATGTTTCCAGGGAGGTGTCACCAACGCATACTACTATACTTGCAATTACACAATGCATATAACAATTTCATATTTAAGCATTATAAGTACATGGTTTACAAAAAAGAAAAATCATCAACGAGTACCGGTGAATATATATATCAATGAACGTAGTGATAGTAGTGATACAATCACTATATTACAAATCACAATGTGTATCTATCTTGATATAGAAAAGAAAAATCTGTTGTCGAGTTGGAAGTGTTAAGAAGTCCAAGACTCAACAGTTAAGTGGAATCATGTGGGCATCTAGACAGAATGTCTGCCATCACATTATCTGATCCACGGATAGCTCGTACCGAAAAATGAAAAGGTTGAAGAACAATTGCATATCGAGTAGACCTCGAGCTCTTCATATTTTTACACTGTATAGCTGTAAGAGCTTTCTGATCGGTTTCTAGTATGAAATGTGCGCCTAGAAGGAATCTTTGTAGTTTGAGTATTGATCAAACCATAGCCAATAGTTCACGGTCTAAAACCGAATAATTCCTTTCTGCAGCATTAAGTTTTCTGGAGATATGCATTACAGGATGCAGAGTTCCAGAGTACTCTTGCATTAGTGCCGCTCCAATCCCAGTGGATGAAGCGTCACTACGAAGAGCAAATGTCTTATCTGTAGTAGGTAACACTAAAATAGGTGGTGATGAAAACAAAGTTTTGATCTTATTCAAAGAGGATTGGCATTCTTGTGACCAGTGGACCATATTAGGCGACCCTTTCTTTAGTAGTGTAGAAAGAGATGCCATGATAAAGGATAGATTCGGAATGAATCTTCCATAAAATTGAATAAGACCTAAGAGACTTCGCACTTGCTTTTTAGTCTTAGGAATAGAGATGTTAAGTATCTTAGTGATATTATGGTCCTCTGTCTTTAGGAAACCATGACCCACTCGATGGCCTAAGAAAGAAATTTCGCTAAAACCAATGCAGGCTTTAGAGGGTTTCGCTGTCAGGTTATACTCGCGTAGAGTAGACAGTAATTCAACTAGCCCTGAATAGTGATCTTCCCAAGTATCGCTGAAAAGACAGATGTCGTCTAGATACGCGATGACATCTGACCGATAAGATAGAATTCGACGCATCATGCGTACGAATGTAGCTGGGGCGTTCATAAGGCCGAAAGGCATGAAATTCCATTGAAAAAGGCCTCTAGGTGTAGAAAAAGCCGTAAAAGGTTTGGCGCGTTCAGATAAAGGAACTTGCCAATATCCTTTGGACAAATCTAGTTTAGTGAAAAAATGAGATTTAGAAAGCCTAGTAAGTAGCTCTTCTAGTAAAGGCATAGGTTCAGCATCGAACTTCGTAACTTGATTCAATTTGCGATAGTCAACGCAAAGACGTATGTTATTGTCTTTTTTCCGAACAATAACCATCGGCGAAGAATATGCAGAAGTGGATGGTTCAGTTATTTTTAAATCTATCATCTCATCCAACTCCTTCTCAACCTGTGCTTGAAAATGTATAGGGATAGGATAAGGTCTGACCCTAATAGGATTATGGTCAGTTAGAATAATGTCATGTTCAATGACATGAGTTTGTCCAGGGATGTCAGTAAGGACATCCTGAAATGTTTGTAACATAGCCGAAACTTGTCGCTGTTCTCCTAAGGACAAATCCGGAGAAACAGTAACGTTTTTCCATGATTCACTAGAACGAAGTGGAACCATCGGAAGCGGAAGATTAACATCCGAAAAACTTGTTTCCTCATCCTGTATTACGGACAGTGATGAGTAATGACCATGTTGGACTGGTGAATCGTCCGTTGCCTGGAAAATAGGCTGTAAATAATCCGGACGTTCATGGAATTCCGTAAGCATATTGATGTGGAAGGTTTTATGCTTTCCATCAATATCGACAATGTAGTCAACACCGGACATTTTCGAGATTATATCGTACGGACCTTTCCAAGAAATAAGAAGTCTGTTTTCCCTACAAGGTAGTAAAACAAATGCTTTGTCACCAGGACAAAGTTGTCGTAAGGTTCTTTTCTTATTGGCAAATTGTCTTGCTTTCTGCTTAGCAAATTCAGAAGAAGAAGTTGCCAATTTGCATGCTTCGATAATCTTTTGTCTCAGCGCGATGACATATTCGTAAGAAGATTTCGTGTCATCGATAATATTATTAGCGGTTATGAGATCATGAAGCAAAGACATAGGGCCGCGCGGTCGCGCGCCAAAGACAAGTTCAAAGGGAGAAAATCCTGTATGTTCATTGGGGACCTCTCTGTAAGAGAAGAGGGCCGCGGGTAAAACCCTGTCCCAATCTTGAGGATGATCCTCAGTTATCTTCCCTAGCAAGTTTTTGAGTGTTCTATTTAGCCGTTCGACCATCCCATTGGACATAGGATGATAGATACTACTCAAAGATCTCTCTATCTGCAGAGTCGACATCACTTGAGACATGGTATCCGATATCAGTTGGGTGCCATGGTCTGATAATATTTCTCCGGGGAATCCCAGACGAGAAAATATAAGCCAAAGAGCATCTGCAATGTCAGCAGTAGTAATGCTTTTTAGAGGAATAGCCTCTGGCCAACGTATGCACATGTCCACACACGTTAAAATAAACTGATGTCCTCTAGCAGATTTGATCTTAAATGGACCAATGATGTCTATCGCCATTTTCTGAAATGGTCGAATAGGAATGTCTGCAGCCTGAATAGGTGCAGCATGGCGTGGACCTTTGGATTTGACTTCTTGACATACTATACAAGATTGACAATAAATCCGTATGTCTTTGTTCACAAAAGGCCAAAAGAAAGCCGCAAGAACTCTTGATTTTGTACGGGAAAAACCCATATGTCCAGCACACTGAGAGTCGTGTGCGTGTTGCAAAATTTTAACTCTCAAATTCTTGGGCACAAGAATCTGAGAATGACTTGACTTAGCGGAGTCTTGCACCATACGTACAAGTACGCCATTCTTCATTGTAATCCAAGATTTACGCTTTGTATCTTTATTCGGGTCACCTTTTGTTGCAAGAGTCAAGAATTTCTTTAGAGTCGGATCCTCTTCTTGCTGTTTTATAAACGAGTCACGAGAAATTACCAAGGGATCATCTTGGTTATGCACTTCATTATCTTCAATAGATGAAGTTTGAGGCATATTAAAAGCTTGAGCTCTAGTGACTACAGCATTAGCAATTTGCATATTTTGTTTTTCCCAAAAGGAAATTTGTTGTAGAGTGCATTCTTTGACTCCGTGAATACGACCGATGATAAGATCAGCGATCGGATTCGGCAGAAGACATGCGTGTACATCTCCTGTAAAGAAAGGAGTAGCAATTCTAATGATAGCAGTAGAGTATTTCTCTAAGGTGCCGCCAAATGTTACACATTTGACTACTTTTCCAGTGGCACGAGAAGGATCTACAAGCGACTGCCTAACACCAATTGTGGTGCATCCAGAATCAAAAAGAACTGAGACTGGATTGTCATTTACTAAACCTCTATGTAAAACAAGAGAACCTCTTCCATCATGCGCGACTGACGCAGGAAGAGCGGGAAGAGGATGGCCACAACTTAAAGTGGACACCATAGTTGGTTCAAATAATGTTTTGCATTGGGGGCACTGAGATGCTCTCCCAAAATCAAAAGCGGAACACGCCATATTATTAGCATCATTATTATCTTTGGTCTGTTTATAGTCTTCATGTGACTCTTGCTGTGCAGAGTTTCCATGATAATATGATTTATGTTTTTTGTATTGTGATCTACCTCGATTATTATTGCCTCTGTAATCATTATTATTTCCTCTATTGTAACCCCTATTTGGGTTTGAGTCATAATTCTCATGGTTACCATTATCATATTCATTATAATGAGTATCTCTATAATTATGGTCTTGTTGTCTCCATGATGAATGACTTGGATAGTTCCTATAATGACTTCCTCTGCGGAAATTTCTATAATTATGACCACCTCTGTATCGAGGGCTGTCAACTCGTCTCCAGTTCTTCGCAGAAGAACCCTGAAATGATTGGTTTCCTTGATTTTGATAACTATTATGGTTACCCTTTTTCCCCAAACTTGTTTTGTGGTCCCTGAAATTTGTGTGAATAATTAGGGTTGTATGGTGTTGCTGATGCAACTGGCATACTCTCTTTAATCTTAGTGTTGCTAAGAGTTATGTCAGGGTGTGCAGTGACGTATTGGTCACAATATTCTTGCATTTCTTTTAGTGTCTTGGGTTTACGCTCATGTAGGAATTCAAGGAATGGTTTAATAACACTTGACATGATTTTGTCCCTGAGCAACAAGTCCATAAGGGCTTCATATGTCTTTTCTGTTTTGGACAATTCAATCCAACGATTAAATGTAAGACGTGTCCTTGCAATGAATTCTGAGAATTCTACCCCTGATTCAGGTACCATTTTCTTAAACAAAATACGGTAACCTTCCTCAGTTAACTGGTATTTTTTCAATAAAGCTACTCTAATAACCTCATAATTATCTTTGTCAGCCTCTTCAACCAAACTTAAACTAGTTAGAGAATCACCTTTCAAATTTTCTGACAACTGATTAGCATACTGTGATTTATCCACATTATGAGCTCGACAAGAACGTTCAAAACGATCCAGCCAGAATGTAATATCGTCACTGGAAGGATTGAACGCTGGGACCTTGACCTTATAAGTAAAGAGTTTACCACTGTTACCACTTGACTGATTAACATCACTCATATTTGTCAATTTCAATTTTTCTAATTCAAATGCTAACAGTTTTTCCTCATGTTCTCTTTTTGCCTTACTCTCCTCGGCTTCTCTGTCTAATCTCTTTTGTTCAGCTTCAGCTTCTCTGTCTAATCTCTTTTGTTCAGCTTCTCTGTGTAATCTCTTTTTTTCAGCTTCAGCTTCTCTGTCTAATCTCTTTTGTTCAGCTTCAGCTTCTCTTTCTAATCTTTTTTCTTCCATCTGGAATCTTCTTTCTTCAGTAGCAGCTTTTTTGTCCTCAGCAGCAGCTTTTCTCTCCTCAGCTTGCATCTGCAATCTTAAATTCTCAGCATCTATCTTCTTTTGTTCAACTTCTGCTTTCCATTTATTTTCCTCTTTTTGCTTCTTTTCTTCTGACTTTAATACCATGGCAAATTGAGCAGTTGCAAACTCCACTAATTCCTTACCAGACTTATCAAGGGATTTCCCTTGTGCAATAAAGTATTTCAATGTAGACATGATGTCTAATAATGACAGCAATCACTTGAAACAATAATGTAATCTATTAAATTCTAAATGAACTTGATTAATTAGCTCACAATCCCAATATCTGTTGGAAACAAGCCTTTAAATAAGGTCTTGTATAATCAAATGTGTACCTTTAGTAACAGCAATTAGTCATCAGTTGATTATTTCTCATAAGTTCACTACACAGCTTGTAGTGTATGATCAAGTATATTTTATAGTATATGTCAACCTATAACATACATAAACAAAAGACAATCAAGAAAAACAATACGAAAACATTTGCAGAAATCAACTAAATTAAGTAGAAAACTAAAGAAACTAATCACAGACCCTGTGATGATAACTGCAAAGGAATAAACAAAACAAATAACGCCACAGTGTATAAATATAAATGGTGTATAAAACTAAATTATAGGACAGGGTAGATCTACAAATACGAACAAATCAAAACAAAACTGAAGAGCAGAAAAAATATTACGAAAACAACAATGGGTACAGATCGTCACAGCTAACAGATATTGCAACAGATGTTGCAGCAAATTTCCAACCAAGAAAATTGCTCCCTATAGAACACTAATATAGGACCAATATGACTCGGTATATCCTATACTAGTCACCTCACCAACCACCCACGAGATAGACACACAAATAATATGCAAACATGTAAACATTAAACATAAATACATATATGTCATATAAATGCATATAATATAATGACATGTGTTGTAGAAGTGTCTGCAAAGAAGGCTCAGTATTATATCAATATGGTTCAGTTTCGACTGAAAACAAACTGCCACTTTAATAAACAATAGCTTTCTGTTTTAAATTATTACACTGTTCAACAATATGCAAAACACAAGAAGATCCATCGTTGATGTGTAGACTTCTCAGTTCGCTAGTACTTCTCATCAACACAGTTAAATATTCACTTGTAAACAAACTTGCCGTGCTACGCTGTCTGTTCTATGTAAATACCGTCTGTTAACGAGCGCTGACCTATATACAGCATACGATCAATAGGGCAGGTCATGCTGACTTCAACTGTAGCGTTGTACTGCTTGTGTGTCGTATCAGGACACAGAAAACGGTCTGGTCTGAGTAGCTGACTTCTCAATCTCTGCTAGGTCAAACCCAGAAAGCTGGCCCACCAGTTGATAAACCTCTCTTTTCCACTTGGTAAAGATCAGTGTTGATAAAGTCTAACCTTCGGTCACCAGTGTTGGTTGTATGGTTACAATCGTGTTCGAAGGGGTGTTGTCACAGTGAAGACAAACACAGGTCAACTCGACCTAAGCAGTGGTGTATTGTTTTGGAGTGAGGATACATACAGTACGCGAATGCTGGAAAATGTTCTGAGAGTTGACAATAGGGCAATCTCACTCACTCGTGGCATGAAGTGTAAGACGAACTACTGTTTACGTTTTCTTGCATTTAATGGACACACACTTCGACGACACAGGAACAGGAAACATCAGACAGGTTGGCATAAATCATCATAATATTGATCAATGTAATGCACTATCACCTGGGCATTCATGTTGTATAACAGTTCAATGTAATGTCAGTAGGCAAGCACTCAGTATTTCAGCACATATGTATAATCTCAGGCCTTACTGACAAATCGCGTCAGTTAAGAACCAATGTTTACTCATGGTTCCCTGTAAGAA
Source organism: Oreohelix idahoensis (assembly GCA_024509875.1). NCBI lineage: Eukaryota > Metazoa > Mollusca > Gastropoda > Stylommatophora > Oreohelicidae > Oreohelix > Oreohelix idahoensis. The sequence continues at coordinate 521,787 of JAMPIV010009943.1, read as the reverse complement.
CCTGGTTTAAGTCTTTCAGGCCAAAAATTCAGTAAATGAATTTATGAATACAATGTCAAACCACCAGTAATGGGTTTTCATATAATAGTATGCAGATCTCGATATCATCGTCTGATATTAAGGACATTCCTGTTCTCGATCGATGATTTTATAAGATTGAAACTTGGAGTCCAAAGATGGCTCCATCTTTGACTTTCGCTCACAACAAAGATAATGACGAAGCATGATCATAGGCTCTGTTCCTTTCATAATTATATGTAAATTAGACTCTGCATATCCTGTTCAATCATGTTGCGACATAAAATGTATATATATATATATATATATATATATATATATATATATATATATATATATATATATATATATATATATATATATATATATATATATATATATATGCAAGCAATATAACTGCAAGCAAATATGTCGTCTTAACATCGCTAATCAAACGCCTGTGCAGACGATAGCATGTCGACCTAGCTGAATATGACGAAAGGTTCAATATGTCTGTTTTACCTTATTTCTCAGGAAAAACACAACAGCCAATAACGCGAATAACGCACGCCATTCCTTGGCGTCAAGAATCAACACTGGGGAAGAATCTCTGATAATTCAATCATAGAGATAAACAATCTCCTTTCCCCAAAAGGAACCACAGAGCTCAAGACAAATCTTCAGACCGCCTTCATCTAGGTCCAACAGGGCGGAACCTTCTCACCTCCCTTCTTAGCGACACATCCGCCGAACAACCTATGACCCCAAGTTCGACACCAAAGATATAGTTCGACTTAGAAATACAAAGATATTAAGATAAAAGACATACTCGTCCTACCTAGACAAGAACTACACATAGATTCGGGTCATAGATATTCTGAAGCAAGAACAATCTATTTCTAACCAAACAAAGAATAGATCGCTGTAAACCTAGATTCATCCGCTGAGTTCGATCTTCAGGAAAGACACAAGAACCGATAACTCACAGAATGAATACAAATCGCCAAATCTGAGTTCTGTCCCTCTAGACTGGAAATTGTGAATTCAAAGATAAATATATTTTATCAGACAAATAAATACATTTTTCATTTGTATGCGTAACCTGTGCGCCACACAAAAGAATATGCGCGCAACAAGCTCCAACCATAGGTCCCATATACAACACGAAAAGTGAGAAAAACTGAATGAACTCCACACAATAACAAAAGAACCACCATTAGTTCACAATAATAGCACTCAACATGAAGTCACCATACATCCCGACCCAAGTTCCTGTCTAATCACCATTGAGAACAGGAATTACATACATACAGGAGCATCTGTAAGCCTCATAAGGGAACAACTTTTATAAGCAAATAAAGAAATACGCACAGTTCCAGCATTCCAGAATATATATGGCCTCTATAACTGGGGAAGAATTGAAATCCTTAGGCATTGCCCATGTCACATTTAAGATTGGCAGCCAGACAATCACACGTGCATTCGTTATCACTAGAGGCATGAGTAGAAATTTTATCCTAGGAAGAGATTGTCTGTCAAAACACCAAGCCCGGATATATTTTGATCTACGGAAAATAAGAATAAATGAAGAATATGTAGAACTCCAAGATGACATCCATATTGCATCATTGATTCGTTCAACAACAAACAGAGACTTCCCTGTTATGATAGTCAACACATCTGGTAAAACGACAACCATTGCTAGATGTGCTATCATAGCTCAAGTACAATCATCCTCCATACGAGACACCTACAAAACTAAACAAGGTAACACTGACCGACATAATGCAGGCGAGAGTCATACCCATCAATCCCCGCCCCCGCATCAGACCACACAATACACCCCCCGCCATCCCATTGACTCTGCTGCATGCCACGTTAGGTCTAGAGGTAAGACTGATCGAGATAGGAGGTTTCATAAACAAAACATCACTTCGCAGAACCATACCCATCAGTCCCCGCGTCAGACAACACAATACACCCCCCACCGCCCCCAAGGTTCAGTGCAAGTGCTTCGACACACCATAATACCCCCATGGAGAAATACGGAGTGTTCAAAACAAGCTAAAAAATTGACCGGAAGCACCGAAAAGAGAAATGGTATACACGGATGGCACAGAATATTATCAGAACACCCGCAAATATCGAACACGAAGACAACCAGAAATCGATTATCAGTTTAAATACCCAGATATGGTTGATCAAGAGATCATTATAGAAGCCTATCGGAATACACAGTCTCCTAAGGAAAAACGTAGCCCCACGAGGACCACTGTAAACCTAGTTATACAAGATCAACCCAGGCTGCAAAGATGTAGAGTAAGCAACCTTCGCAAAATCCCATACACTTCGAATCGATGTAGATCACAGAACGATCGAGCTGTTTCATTCCCTACACAGGACCATATAAATTACATTGCTACAAATCGACGTCACTTCAATCCACAGAAGAGAGACTCTTACCACCACCATCACCCAACCAGACGAATAATCCCTTTGATGTCCTGCCACACAACCGGATGGATAAATTGCCGTAGTGAAAGTGAGAGCGCACAAGTACATTGCCGTAGAGGAAGAGAGTGCGCACAAGTTCATTGCCGTAGACAAAGAGAGACCGCACCAGTACATTACCGTAGAGGAAGAGAGAGCGCACAAGTACATTGCCGTGGAAAAAGAGAGAGCGCACAAGTACATTGCCGTGGAGAAAGAGAGAGCGCACAAGTAAATTGCCGTAGAGGAAGAGAGAGCGCACAAGTACATTGCCGTGGAGAAAGAGAGAGCGCACAAGTACATTGCCGCCGAGAAAGAGAGAGCGCACAAGTACATTGCCGTGGAAAATGAGAGAGCGCACAAGTACATTGCCGTCGAGAAAGAGAGAGCACACAAGTACATTGCCGTAGAGAAAGAGAGAGTGCACAAGTACATTGCCGTAGAGGAAGAGAGAGCGCACAAGTACATTGCCGTAGAGAAAGAGAGAGCGCACAAGTACATTGCCGTAGAGGAAGAGAGAACGCACAAGTATATTGCCGTAGAGGAAGACAGAGCGCACAAGTACATTGCCGTAGAGAAAGAGAGAGCGCACAAGTACATTGCCGTAGAGGAAGAGAGAACGCACAAGTACATTGCCGTAGAGGAAGAGAGAGCGCACAAGTACATTGCCGTAGAGAAAGAGAGAGCGCACAAGTACATTGCCGTAGAGAAAGAGAGAGCGCACAAGTACATTGCCGTAGAGGAAGAGAGAGCGCACAAGTACATTGCCGTAGAGGAAGAGAGAGCGCACAAGTACATTGCCGTAGAGGAAGAGAGAGCGAACAAGTACATTGCCGTAGAGGAAGAGAAAGCGCACCAGTTATCGTGCTAGTAGCCAAGACGACACCTCTAACGATCTTGGCGAACTGTGAGAGAGATTTGCCGCGCGATGACACGGTGTTAGATTTTTCGCGCGAATTTAAGAAAAAAAAAATGTAAGAAAGAGTATGGTGCTTCGTGTGGCTACTAAATTTCAACAATTATAATCTGTGGGGGAATAAAGACACAAGAACCGGAAATCGTAAAGAGTAGGCCATACGGCTGCTGCCCTGGCAAAATTTAAAAATAAAGAAAGCTACCCACCTCAATATTTACAGAATGTGTGATTCCTGTATACACATATTGGGATCCTTGCTGGTGCCACGGAGTTCGTGCACTGTGCTGATATCCTCCTTGTGTGTGATCTAAGGGAGCAGATCGGAGCACTGATGGAGTTGTCCGTGTGTAATGAAGATGGTCCTTAAAACCAAACCATCTACTGGATATAAATAGGTAAAGGTAGTCCCATAGCAGATACTGCCGTGGGGGAGTAAAGTGTTAGAGACTTCACTATACTAATGTCCAGCATCGAGAGGTGGGGTGACCGGTTCCCTTCCTCGCTGCCTTATCCTCCCCTAACTCCAGAGAAAAGTCAGGTACCCATTTACAGCTGGGCAGTGGCGGATCTACTATGAAACTAATGAAGCTTAAGCTTCAGGGCCCCTAATCCCGGAGGGGCCCCAAAAGTGACTTTAGTCCACATTGCTTAAAAATTGTGGATCAACTGTATGAGAAGGGGTTTTTAAAAAATAATAATATAGTGTAATTCAATACAAAATAATAGTTAAAATAAAAATTAAAAGGTTATTAAAGTATCATGTAGGCTAACCGTAAACGAAAAAACGCTTTCTCAGAAAGTAGACCTAAAATTGTTTCCTTTCAAAACATGCGACAATAGTCGCACGACTCAAATTGATTAATTTTTTGTTGTATATATTTCAACAATCCCAAAGTTTGAGAGTCAGTAGCACAGATGTTGTAAAGTGTCGCGATAAGTTGGATGTTCTTCCGTGGCTAATGTAATTTGTTTCCCTTTTTAACAGAGGTCAAGACCCTAGAGGAATAACAATGAGTTCACGAAAGTACTTAAGTGGATACCAAAAACGCAAACTCAAGGAAAAGCGATCTGACGAAATCTCTAAATGTCAAAAACTAACAAACTATTTGGCAATGTCAAGTTTGACAACACCTACAGTTGAAACAAGCTAAGCAAACACCATTGAAGCCACTGATAGTGCACAAACTGTGGGAGCTCTTTCTGGGAATATTCAACCCACTGTTGACGCTTTTGATACAGATGACGATCACAGTGGTCAACATGAAAGTACCGCGGAACAAGCAGAGACTGAGCAGAAACATGAAACAGGAAGCAAATTCAGTGATTTCAAAGAATACAGTGACCTCGAAAACTGGCCCATAACAGTTGATAATGATTTCATACAGAATTGTTTAATGCAAGACATAGGTTTTTTTTCAAAATAAAAAACCAGACGATGTATATAGCGAATCAAGCAGGGTTTACAAGGAGCAAAATAGAAGTTTCTCAAACAAATATTTTGAAAAAAAGATTGAAAAATGGCCAGACTGTGATGAGATCCTGGTTAGTTTACTCAAAGAGCAAAGGCTGTATATACTGTTTTGTTTGCAAACTCTTTTCTAAATGCCAAACATCACTTACAACAGGTAGGTTTTCTGACTGGATGAATGTACTCAGAACTCTGGAGAATCATGAAGACTGCATGGAACATAAGAGGGTGATGTTGTGTTGGATAAGAAGAAAGTCAAATAAAAATACTGTGGATCAGCAACTTGAAGAACAGATGACAAAAACCATACAGTACTATTTTGAAGTACTGAAAAGAGTTGTAGCTGTTATAACGTTTTTAAGTGAAAGAGGTTTGGCATTTAGAGGTCATGAGGAGAAGTGGGGCTCACCAAATAATGGAAACTTCATGGGGGCCATTGAACTTATTGCAGAATTCGACCCATTTTACATGAACATCTCGAGAAATGTAAAAATTAAAAAGTAAATGCTACTTACCTATCCAAAACCGTGTATGAAGAATTGATAGAAATTATGGGGAAACATGTGCAAGATGAAATTGTCAATCAAATCAACAACCTAGACACCAAATCTTCTTCTTCTTCTTCCGTCCTTAGCCAACGACCGGCAAAGCAGTCAGTGACCATTACGCCTAGTGGCGTCTTAAGGGCAACAGCGAATAGATTTTCTCTGCCGTTGTTCCCATCACGCCTAATGGCGTCTTTAGGGCAACGACAAATCAATCCGTTTGCCGTTGTTTCCATAATCAAAGTGACTGGCAAACGGGTGATCAGCCCGTTGGGAGACACCAAATACTACTCTATTATTGTTGACTCTACGCCTGACTTGACACATGTTGACCAGCTGGTAATTGTAGTTTGATACAGCTATAATGGAAAATCCTGTGAGAGATTTTATACATTTTTACCGATGGAAAACCATTCATCCACGACGTTCATCAAAATACAAGTCCTGGGTGAACATGCTTTCACTTGAAAATATCCATGCTCAGTCCTACGATAATGCATCTAACATGAAGGGCTCGGAGAAAGGGCTGCAAGCACTCTTTAAAAACATTAACAGGTACGCAGACTATGTACTATGTGCAGCCCATTCACTTAACCTTGTTGGAGAAAAGGCAGTGTCTACTGTACCTGAAGTTGTTGACTATTTTGGCATTTTGCAGGAGCTGTATGTTTTCTTTTCTGGATCTCCACGAAGATGGGAGATTTTAAACACACAGGGCAATCTACATTTTTCTCTCAAGAGCTTAAAAGTGTAACTAGATAGTCTGCACACTATGAAGCAGTCCGGGCAATTAAAAATGGATATATGGGTATTTTACAAACTCTCAAACATATTTTTGAAGACTCAGAGGAGAAGCATGAATGTAAACGAGATGGAAAGAATTTATACAACAAGTTGATACAGCTGGAATATGCTATTTTAACAGTCGTTTAGGAAGAAGTGCTGGAGCGTTTCAACAAAACAAGTAAGAAACTCCAAACCCCTGATTTTGATGTATTTGAAGGTTATCTTTTGCTTTCATCTTTACTTTCGTTTGTTAAAGAACTCAGAGAAAATTCAGCCGATAGGATTGCACACTATGAATCAGAAGCAAAAGGTTTGTGTGAAGATATCACTTCAAGTTATTCTGATGCTTCCAAACGCATTGTTACAAGGACATTTTCAGATGGAACAAGTGGTATTGCTTCTTTGAGAGGAGCTGACAAATTTAGGATAGAAGCTCTATATCAACTCTGTGACTGCTTGATAATCCAGTTACGCAAGAGGATTGACCCATTTGAGCAGATTGCAAAAAGGTTCAAGTTCCTCTCAGAATTGGTGAACAATTCTGAAATTGATGAGAACAGTATTAAACTTATAATATCGTATTAGAAAGATGATATTGACCACAAATTAGTAAACGAGTGTTATCAGTTCAAAGAATATTTGCACCTTAGGAAATCCCAGAACACAGAAGAAAGCACGCCATCTAAAATGCAATGCGCAGAAGTTCTTCAGCTTATTTGTGAGCAACACCTAACTGAAGTGTTCCCCAATATTACTACTGTGCTTAAGCTGTACTTGACAATGCCCATCACGAGCTGTGAAGCAGAAAGACATTTTTCAAAGCTATCCTTTATAAAAAAAAACAAATTTCGGTCTACCATGACTGAAGAGCGCTTACATTCTTTAAAAATATTGTCTCTAGAAAATGACATTGCAAGGAAGCTCTCATATGACAAAACTGTACGTGAATATGTTGCTAGAAAAAACCCCCAGAAATAAGAGTATTTTATAAAATGTGCTTCATGTAGTATGTTCTGGTAAGTTTAACTTTTCCTTTTGAGCACAAATCTCTTATGGATACACCTTGTCAGCCTTGTTTTTTAACAAACGTATTAAAATATTTTATATTTTCCTCATTGCTAATTTTCTTATCTTATAATTGTCTTGGTATGTCTTCAACGAACTAATTCTGAATGATGGAGGCAATCATTAAAATAGTTAAGATTTTAAAAATCACATGTACTAAGGTGGATAGTGGTTTAGTGATCAGAACATATGCCTTCCAAGCAAATGTTCTGCATTCAACTCCCAGCAGAGTTGTTTCTTTTTTGAACATTCATTCATTTGTCTTCAGTTTTTATGTGTGTTGTTGTGACTTGCAGGAAGCCTGCACCAAGCAGGCACGTGCTGTGGTAGTGGTGGTTTCGGTAGCAATTCGTTTTTCATAATGAGGTTGCAAGTCCCACGTACAACCACACAGTAGTCGCTTTTTTCGACATGGACAGGCGGGTGCAGTAGGAGGTGGGGAGTGCTGCACAAATTACGTAACGCAAAAAATGGGGGGGGGGGGTTGCCATAATGTTACGCTTTTGTGCGGGAGGTTCTGAAATGTTGTGGGGGGTTTTGTTAAACGCACACTTTACCGGGGTGGGGGGGGGGGGGGGGGGGGGGGCTGATAATGTCCAAATTTTCGTTACGTAATTTGTGAACGGCCTCCTAGTCCAATTCTTTCTGTGTCTCTTTGGATAGTCAGTGTCGTGGTTGAGTTTGAGTGTAGAGTATTTGTCGAGTTGGACAACAGTAGTGAAATCGACAAGGGATAGTGGACTGACAGAGTTATAGATTACACACACAGAAAGGTGTAAATAGGAGATGGACTTGAGACAACCTGGAAGAAGATTTATCAAAATGATCTCTCTCTCCAAGCCTCAACTCACTTATGTCTGTCTAAGCACCTCCTGCTCTCACTCTTTTCTCTTATCATACATAGAGATTATAGTAAAGAGCTAAAAACAAGTTACTTATGGATGGAAAGGTCGTGAACAGCGTATTAATAAAGGTGTAAACTTTATTAAATGAAGAAAAACATGAAAATAATGCATATCATCACAACAACATAAAATTACATCAATAATCAAATAATCATCAATAGTCATCAATAATCATATACACCAACAACCACACACAGATCACCATTCATAAAACCTGTAGAACACAGAGAGATAAGTAAATCGAGTGTCAGTCCGTCCGTTTTCGGGGACCATATGAAATAGCTCCAGTAAGTGGTTTTTTTCGTACACATCCTCCATGGGTGATGGAATTAACCTGAATAAAATCACTGTATAGGCGCTATCATTGGTGATTCCTCCCTAATTGCGCGAGGTGGTCTGGAAGACTCTATTTATCTCCTGCTGATCGAATAAACAAAATGAGCGACAGCCTGTCCGCGGTCGTGGGACCAAAAGCTAGCTCCAGAAAGTGTATTACATGTAGATCCTTCGTGAGGGACTAGCCTACAAAACTTTCCTTGTTGGTGCTAAACGTTGGTGACCTCTAATGGCGTGAGGGGGGCTGGAACTCTGTCTATCTTTCTTGCTGGCCAAATAACCGAACTGAGCGACAGCCTGTCCGCGGTCGTGGGACCAAATGCTAGCTCCAGAAAGTGTATTACTTGTAGATCCTTCGTGAGGGACTAGCCTACAAAACTTTCCTTGTTGGTGCTAAACGTTGGTGACCTCTAATGGCGTAAGAGGGGCTGGAACTCTGTCCGTAGATGGCTGCTCATACGTGCGAAGATCTACATAAACCCAGAAATACACCAGACGAAGTTACTTGAGGACAAGGCAGTCCCTAGCGCTCTTATCAGGCGCTTTTGACCTTTCGTACTAGGCAGTAAATCCTGGTTGGGCTTGCTTGACCGTGGCTTGGCTGAGTGCCCCGTTTAGGCACACAAAGGCTTGGTGCTATCAGATTCTGCTATAGACATGCTGGGCGGTTTTGGATATTCTGGAAGCCGCAACGCTAAATCTGGAAACATCGAATGCAGTAGTAGTTCTCTACTCGCCTATTGGATTACCAGTCAGAGCATTGCGGCTTCCAGAATATCCAAAACCGCCCAGCATGTCTATAGCAGAATCTGATAGCACCAAGCCTTTGTGTGCCTAAACGGGGCACTCAGCCAAGCCACGGTCAAGCAAGCCCAACCAGGATTTACTGCCTAGTACGAAAGGTCAAAAGCGCCGGATAAGAGCGCTAGGGACTGCCTTGTCCTCAAGTAACTTCGTCTGGTGTATTTCTGGGTCTATGTAGAACTTCGCACGTATGAGCAGCCATCTATGGACAGAGTTCCAGCCCCCCTTACGCCATTGTTGTTGTGATGATATGCATTATTTTCGACAAATACTCTACACTCAAACTCAACCACGACAAATGGGGGCGCGTCCGGGATGAATCTAACATATAATGTGGGCTCGTTCCGAAGATGAATCTCTCACAAGATTCTATTCTGATTCTTAGAGTTTAGTGTTCGGCAGATTATAGAAATTTCTTTCCCCTAGACATATCGAACTATTTCTTTTGGAGGAAGTCTGAACAGCGTTTTTCTCCACAGCATTCATAATATTTAGTTACATTTATTGTTCATGCTACACATGAGACAGCTGGTAAAGGTTGATGGTAACACTGCTGAGTTTTTGGTTGACAAATCTGACGACTATTGTTGTAAAAGTCAGAAAAATTTTTTTTTAAGGGTTAATTTTTTTTCAGGAGTAGCTCTTTAATCTGAGATAAGAAGCTACAGATAGTCAGTTACTAGCTTGCATTTGTACCAAGGGAGGGTGTTCATTCGGATGATAGTAACCAATCCTCTCAATAGCTATGTACTGACAGAAGTTGGAAACGAATTTGTATTATGATTATAGGATGTTCAATGACATGTAATGGACGTCTATGGAAAAGATAAATTACTGTCATTTAGTCCGTGTTTCACGCACTTTAAAAAAGGGGGCAACTTGTCACGTAGACAGTGACTTAATTTATTTTTCCATCTCGTCTCAATGTTATTACTCTTTAATGTTCTGTTTTCCCAGACATTTTGTTTCTCTTTGCTTTGCTACCTGTGTGGCCCAATTGTTTTCTCCTTCTCAAACCCCACCCGAGGTTGTTTACGTTCGAGCCTGCAGCGGTCAGCGAACGATAATGTTACGTCAGCACACCTGGCCTGATCAGAAGAACGTCTGTTACGCTTAAAGTGTTAGCCACGAGCGGCTAGTACCCTTTGAGGCCTGGGTAACGAGTTTGATCTGTTTCAGGGGGAGATAACAATCGCGGTCAGTTTGTGGGTTGTTTGCCCTTAGATGAGCAAAGAGCACATAATATTATGACTGTCTCTCTGGGGGAATTTTCGCAGAGTTGTTGCTTCTGAAACCTTTGTCTTACCCGGTATTACGATTACGCCGATACCTCTGAAGAAATATGCAGGCCAGGTGTCCGGGGGGAGCGTCCTTGTAATCTATAAGAGTAGACGGGGTTAATAAGACAAAGACATTCGTGAATATTCCTGGCCCGTAGATGACCATCATGAGATAAGGCAAACTTTAACACAGTACTAGAATGTGTTTGCCTATGTTCTAGTCATTTTCGGGGTGAGTTGACATATCTTATTATAATATGATGTGTTCATGTTAGCTTTTATATATCTGTTAGGAAAGTGAATTCATTTCTGAGGACTTCTCCTAGTAATTTAGTTCAGTGATAAGGTAGCGCTGTCTACGGCCTAGTAAGGGTGCTTAAACTGTTACGGTTTATCATGGGTTAAATGTTAGACTTACAATAACAGATAATAGGCGTAGAATCAGTCCACAGACGCTTATCATGGGTTAAGAATAGGCTAAATTAACTGTCATTTCTGTAAGATAATGTCAGGTGTGGATTGTTCACTTAAAAACTGAATAGTGAGATGCAGGTAATAACACTGAATTATGGGAGATAGTCGCCTATTCCTTGTTGATAGATATTTCCAGTGGCAAGGGAGAATCATTTTATGCTTACTTGTGTGGCTAGACTCTGGCCATGGCTTTCACAGGAGCAGCCACCAGCCATGGAAAACATTTTACCTTATGACTCAGTCACAACTGTATTATAGCAAGAACATTGCATTTTCTTTGTACTCATTTTGTGGAATATTAATATATTTCCCCAGGGGGACTGTTGCGTGATAAATTCTCACAACATCATTTTATTACAATATCTATTTTATAACGCAAGGGCAACAACTGCTTGAAATTTATAGTTACTTTTCTCGGTAAGCATTTGTCTTCTCGCGTTGGTATCGAATGCAGTTAAGTTTGAGCTGTGGTCATTTTGCGCTGGACTGCGCATGACTTGTCTTGCTTCTTGGTCGATCGGTTTCCGCCCACCACTAGTGGAGTGAGCGATTTGGAATGGCGAAAGAGATGCCTCGTTGAAGAGGGGATCTCCGCTATTTTTTTGTTCTGTCAGGGATGTGTAGTCCTCTTAATGGATATTTCGTTTATTCGAGATAATACCTCTAGTGTTTCCCACATGTCGGGAGGCGTGATATTTCTGTGTATTTCATGAAAGCAAGGTAAATTGACTTTTTCATTAACTCTATCGATTTTTGGTCGTGAACGATTTCTGGTTCATAGCCTGTCTTCGAAAGTCGTCGTCACGAGATGTTTTCCTAGCTCACATGTCACTGTATTGTGTTGCATCGGTTGATGCAGGTCCCAAGGACTATTACTTGCTACTTGGTTACCTGAACTAGGTTTGAAAAACCTTTGTTATCTAGAGGATATTTTTGAGGACATTATTTATGCTTCGGCAGACGTGTCTGTCTTGCTGAAGTCAGATTAAGGAGAGTGAACTGATCTCATACATCTGGTTATCTCCTGGCTGTTATAGAAAAGGATGGAGTTTTTTCACCTGACTACATTTACAGCACTATGAAATATAACATGCATCTGACTCATCATTGTAATGCTGTCTACCGTCTATTGCTGTATTGAATGTTGCTGTGATAATGACTGTTTGATGTGTCTACATATTCGCGTAACCATTTTGTCACTGTGGCGTCCACAATAAATAATGAAGAAAAAACGTCAACGGCTGTTTCAAGAATCATTGACTTTATACGTCGTGAGTTTACTGACGTCCTATGTGGATTGCCCTGTTATTTTTGTATGAACATTGTTTGACTGAACACATCTGCACACTACACAAAACCAGACATGCGGATACCATCCATCATCATATGGCATCACGCATCATTTGGTGGCCATAAGCTGGGTTGATCTGGTACCAGCAAACACGGGATCCCTTACCCACTTCATTTTCAACAAGAATTCATCAACATCCTTCAAGAAATTAACATTCTTCAAGACAGCCAACATCTTCAAAATTTTCAAAGTACTCGGCGTTGCCCGGTAAAAGTCAAAATTTCAACTTTTTGACGGAAACAAGAATTTGACAGTACCCGGCGTTGTTACATGTTGCCGGATAACTCGGACTGCTGTTATCTTTTACGCAAGTCAAGCAAGTTGCTGCTGTCAAGGTTCCAGTGCTGTCGTTTTTGTGAAGGTCAAGTGCCGGTTGAAACGGGTTGTTTTTCTGAAGAAGGCCAAGTACCGATTTCCATCAACTTACTTTTGGATTAGAAGGTCAAGTGCCGAAACAACTCAACATACAGTATTTCAGAAGCTCAAGTACCATCGTGTTAGCAGTGGAAGCAGTTCAGATGTGCCATCATCGTTGGAGCTTCGCTCTTTAGGACGTTGATTGACATCCGTTTTTTCTGCTGTTCTACGATTGGAAGCCTATAAGTTAAGTGGCCTGTTTGTATGTAAACTGTGCCCTTATACTTCTGCTGAGTCTTCTGTGTATCATCTCATTCTATATGTTATATGTCTATATGTTATTTGTATATTTATATGTTTATATTTCAGCGGGTTCTCGGTTGGGTGGTGTCTCCGTTAGATTATGCCACGTCATAGAGGTCGTCTATTGTGAGCGTTTTCTGTAGGGTTTGCAAATTTCCGATACTGGAATTTGCTAAGCGACTTCTGTTGCTATTTATGTTAGCTGTGATGACATGTTTTAATATTGTTTTCGTTATTATTTCGCATTCTTTAGTTTTGTTTTGATTTGTTTGTATTTGTTAGCCTACTCTTGTATATAATTTAGTTTCATACAACATTTTTGTTTATACACTGTGGTGTCATGTATTTTGTTTAATTATAGCGCAGATATCGTCACATTTTTTGTGATATTTCATTAATTTCTGCTTTATTTTTAGTTGATTTCTGCGAACGTTTTTGTATTGTTGCTGATCTTTGTTATTGTTTACATTGTTATTGTTTACATTGTTTGCATTGTTTACATTTTCAATGTTTACATTCTGCATGTGTTTACATAGTCATTGTTTACAGTTATAGTAATTAGTTAATGGGCTATGCTAATGCACTGTTACTACTACACTGATGATAAATGAATGATGAATAGTGTCGTGCACTATTGAATGAGAAGTGCACTTATGATCAAGAATTGATTGTTGATATTTCATATACAAGTTCTTTGATTGGAGACTTGTTTCCCACAGAGACTGGGATAATATAAGGTGATGTGAATATACAAGTGCTTAATTAAGACTTGTTACACTTAGGTTTGAAATAAATTAGTTAATTATTTCAGGTTTTGGACGCATATGTTAGACAACATGTCTACATTTGAGCACTTTATTGAGCAGGGTAAATTGCTTGGGAAGACTGGTGATAAGTTAGAAGAATTTGCAACTGCTCGATATGATAAAGCAATGGAAGCTGAACAAAAGAAACTGCATATGGAAGCTGAACAAAAGAAACTGCAGATGCAGGTGGATGAAAAAAGATTCCAAATGGAAATGGAAAAACAAAAAAGGGAATCAGAAGCTGAGGAAAGAAAACTCCAGCTAGAGGCTGAAAATAAAAGACTTGAAAAAGAGGCTGAAAATAAAAGACTTGAAAAAGAGGCTGAAAATAAAAGACTTGAAAAAGAGGCTGAAAATAAAAGACTTGAAAAAGAGGCTGAGAATAAAAGACTTGAGAAAGAAGCTGAAAGACTTCAAATAGAGGCTCAGGCTGAGGAGAGAAGATTACAGAGAGAGTCTGATGAGAGGAGAGAGAAAGCAAAAATGGAACATGAAGAAAAGGTCTTAGCTTTAGAGTTGGAAAAATTGAAATTGATGAACATGAGTAATGGTAATGATTCAAACAAGGGTTCATCTTCTGGTAAGGCTAATAATGATACTTTTAAGATTAAGTTACCAACATTTAGTCCTTCCAGTGATGACATAATGTTCTATCTGGACAGATTTGAACAAGCATGTACAGCTCATAACATAGACAAAGCAAAATATGTTTATCAGTTATCAGGGATACTGACAGGTAAAGCTCTAAGTATATTAAATATGGTGGATGAACCTGACAAGAACAATTATGAGGTTGTCAGGGCCGCTCTGTTAAAGAAATATCAGCTTAACGAAGACGGCTATCGTCTACAATTTAAAAACATGTTACCTGAAAATGGAGTTGAATTCTCCGAGTTTATTGCAAGAATACGCATTACTTTCTCACGATGGGTTGAACTATCTAAGACGGGAAAAACTTATGAAGGACTTATGGACTTAATACTTAGAGACAAAGTCATGTCGTCTGTCAATGAGTCTTTCCTTGCTTTCCTTCATGAACGTAAACCTAAAACAATAAAAGAAATGGAAGATTTCTGTTGCCAATACGTAACTGCACACCCACACATAACCATGGGTAACTCTAAGGTGAAAGAAGGTTTACCAGTTGCTTCGGCAGCTCCGTATGGTCAAAACTTTGCTCGTAGATTCCAACAAAATTTTGATAGAAAGAGCAGCGGTAATTTCTGTCAAAATCATGGAAACCAATTTCATGGTGATTCTTCTTCGAAGAATTGGAGACAACCTGATAGTACACGTTACTATCACCCTAATAATTATAGGCATTTCAAAAGAGGATATGGTAATAGAGGTTATTCCTGCCGAAGACCTCAGAACCAAACAAATAGATGTTCGCATCAATGTGAACATGATAGTAATCGTGGAAACTGGAATTCGAACCAGGATAACAATTAGACAATAATAACTGCAGAGATAATAATAACTCTGATAACTTCAGAGGTAATAATAGTCGGGGTAGATCTCAACACAAAAAAAAGAGATATCAGCAGGCTAATGCTGTACAACAGGAAACTGAGGGAGCCTGTAATCATGTTGTTGATAATAAAAACTTTGACGCTGTCACTAGTTCTGCTTTTGACTTTGAGAGAGCAAACAAATGCCCCCAATGCAGTACTTTATTCGAACCGGGTACCATAACTACTTTGAGTTGTGGTCACCCACTTCCCGCTCTTCCTGCTGCTGTTGCGCATGACGGGAGGGGTTCTTTAATTCTACATAAGGGTCTTGTTAATGATACTCCGGTCTCACTACTTTTCGATTCCGGATGCACCACAATTGGTGTTAGACAATCGCTTGTAGATCCATCTTGTGCTACAGGAAGGGTTATTAAATGTGTCACATTTGGCGGCACTCTAGAAAAATATCCTACTGCTGTAATTCGCATTGCCACTCCTTTCTTTACTGGAGATGTGCATGCTTGTCTCTTACCTAATCCTATTGCGGACCTTATTATTGGTCGTATTCACGGAGTTAGGGAGTGTACCCCACAGCAGATTGCTGCTTGGGAAGATAATAACATGCAAGCTACAAATGCAGTAGTTACAAGAGCACAAGCTCTACAAACACCCGAAACTTCACTGAATAGTGATAATGAAGTTGATAGCCAAGATAGTCACTTAGTAATCACTCGTGACTCTTTCATAAAATTGCAAGAAGAAGATCCTTCTTTAAAAAAATTCTTCGTTCTTGCGAAGAAAGGTGATCCGAATCAGGATACAAATAGAAAATCTTGGATTGCAATGAGAAACGGCGTACTTGTACGTATGGTACAAGATTCGACTACGTCGGCACATTCGCAAATTCTTGTTCCCAAGAGCATGAGAGTGCAAATATTGCAACATGCTCATGACTCGCAATGTGCTGGACATATGGGTTTTGCCCGTACGAAGTCGAGAGTCCTTGCGGCTTTCTTTTGGCCTTTTGTCAATAAGGACATTCGTATTTACTGCCGATCATGCAAGGTATGTCAGGAGGTCAAATCTAGAGGACCACGACATGCTGCGCCTATCCAGGCTGCTGACATTCCTATTCGGCCGTTTCAGAAAATGGCCATAGATATTATTGGCCCTTTTAAGGTCAAGTCGGCCAGAGGACATCAGTTTATCCTTACATGTGTCGATATGTGCACACGTTGGCCAGAGGCTATTCCTCTTAAGAGCATATCTACTACAGATATCGCAGATGCTCTTTGGTTGATATTTTCTCGCTTGGGGTTCCCCAGAGAAATATTATCAGACCATGGCACTCAACTCATATCTGACACTATGTCACAGGTAATGTCTACCTTACATATTGAACGATCTCTCAGTAGTATCTACCATCCTATGTCTAATGGGTTAGTTGAGCGTCTGAATAGAACGCTCAAGACTTTGCTTGGTAAGATAACTGAAGATCATCCTCAAGATTGGGACAGGGTTTTACCCGCGGCTCTCTTTGCCTATAGAGAAGTCCCTAATGAACACACAGGATTTTCTCCCTTCGAACTTGTCTTTGGCGCGCGTCCACGCGGCCCTATGTCTTTATTACACGATCTCATCACTGCCGATGATATTAGCGATGAAACTCAATCCTCATATGAGTATGTCATTGCTCTTAGACAAAAGATCATTGAGGCATGTAAGCTAGCAACTGCTTCATCAGAAATTGCTAAAGAGAAGGCAAGACAGTTTGCTAACAAGAATAGATGTCTACGACAACTTTGTCCAGGTGACAAAGCATTCGTCCTACTCCCCAGTAGGGAAAATAGACTTCTTATTGCATGGAAAGGTCCGTATGCAATAGTCTCTCGGATTTCCGATGTTGACTATGTGGTCGATATTGATGGAAAGCATAAAACTTTCCACATAAACATGCTTTCGGAATTTCACGAACGTCCGGACTATTTGCTGCCTATTTTCCAGGCAACGGATGATGCTCCTGCACCTCACGGTCATTATTCATCCCTGTCTGTCATACAGGATGAGGAAGCTACCTTCTCTGATGTCAACCTTCCCCTTCCAGTGGTTCCATTACATTCTACGGAATCTTGGAAAAACGTTTCGGTTTCTCCTAATCTTTCTGGTGACGAACATCGACAAGTCTCGTCGATGTTACAAACATTTCAGGATGTTCTCACTGACATTCCTGGACACACAGATGTCATAGAACATGACATAATTCTTACCGACAATAATCCAATTAGGGTTAGGCCGTATCCTATTCCTATACACTTTCAGTCGCAAGTGGAAAAGGAATTGGATGAAATGATTCAATTAAATATAATTGAACCATCGACTTCACCATATTCTTCTTCCATGGTTATTGTCCGGAAGAAGGATAAGAACATACGAATTTGTGTTGATTATCGCAAATTGAATCAGGTCACAAAGTTCGATGCTGAACCGATGCCTTTGTTAGAAGATCTACTGATTAGACTTTCTAATTCTAGATTCTTCACTAAACTTGACTTGTCTAAAGGTTATTGGCAAGTGCCTTTAGCAGAGCATGCCAAACCTCTTACTGCTTTTTCTACACCTAGGGGTCTATTTCAATGGAATGTTATGCCTTTTGGTCTCATGAACGCCCCTGCAACTTTCGTTCGCATGATGCGTCGAATTCTGTCACATCGTTCGGATGTCATCGCATACTTAGATGACATCTGTCTCTTCAGTGATACCTGGGAAGATCACTATTTAGGGTTATATGACTTACTGTCCACTCTACGTGAGAATAATTTGACAGCGAAACCTTCTAAAGCTTTTGTTGGTTTTGGTGAAATCTCTTTCCTGGGTCATCGTGTTGGTCATGGTCTCTTGAAGACAGAAGACCACAATACTTCCAAAATACTGAACATCTCTGTTCCTAAAACGAAGAAACAAGTTAGGAGTCTCTTAGGTTTAATTCAATTTTATGGGAGATTTATTCCAAATTTATCTTCGATCATGGCACCTCTCTCAACATTGTTGAAGAAAGGTTCGCCTAATCTGGTCCGTTGGTCTGAAGAATGCCAATCTTCATTAGACCAAATCAAGAATATATTTTCTTCTCCTCCCATCTTAAGATTACCTACTCTTGATAGGACTTTTGTTCTTCGGAGTGATGCTTCATCCACTGGGATTGGAGCAGCACTGATGCAAGAATATGCAAATACTCTGCATCCTGTTATGTACATTTCTAGAAAACTAAATGCGGCAGAGAGGAACTACTCGGTTTTAGACCGTGAGTTGTTAGCGATGGTTTGGTCAATTCTAAAGCTACAAAGATTCCTCCTGGGCGCACATTTCATTCTAGAGACTGATCAGAAAGCTCTTACAGCTATTCAGACTAAGAATTTGAAGAGTTCGAGATCCACTCGATATGCTATAGCTCTTCAACCTTTTCACTTCACGGTACGAGCTATCCGTGGTGCGGATAATGTGATGGCTGACATTTTGTCTAGATGCCCACATGACTCTAACTAATACTTCTGTCCTATATTCCTATATATTACAGAGTCATAACACACCTATATTACTACAATAGATTAGCACATCTGTACTCACTTTATATGTACACACTATCGTGCTTTGTTGTCATCTTCTTCTGTTCGTTTTTAAGATGATAGAGGAGGACTGAGTGGTTAATATAAGGGCCGTTAGTTTACTAAACAGCCACAATTATTAATAATGTATTGTACCTTATGAAGCATATTAGTTATTAATTAGCATTATATTGCTTGTACTTTCTCAGAATGTCATTGTTGAGCTGAGGACTTACCTTATAGTATCAAGCATGACGAGTTCTAGATTGTGTACTTACCCTCGGAATACCAGAGCATATGTCCTGGATCGTCATGTAGTTTAACTTTACTATGTACTTATGTCATTACATGTCAAATAATGTACTATTTAAATTTTCCTATCAGATTTGTACATCCATTTTTAAAGACAATATTAGAGTATGCTGTTTAATGATGATTATGGTAACTTGCATACGTATATTGTGTTTACATGCTAACGTGATGTGTGTTGGTGACACCTCCCCGATGTGAATATTTTTTGAGACATATTTATTTTTCTGTTGAGGTATATCCTCACCAGACACTCTATATTTAGCCTCATGTTAGGCAATTTAATTAATTATCAGCGCATAATTCGTGCGTTTTGAGCCGCTTATCGCATGCTCTTTGATATTTAAAAAAAAAAAATATGTTCCACATTTTTTTTTATCGGGAGGAGGTGGTGATATGTTGCGTGATAAATTCTCGCAACATCATTTTATTACAATATCTATTTTATAACGCAAGGGCAACAACTGCTTGAAATTTATAGTTACTTTTCTCGGTAAGCATTTGTCTTCTCGCGTTGGTATCGAATGCAGTTAAGTTTGAGCTGTGGTCATTTTGCGCTGGACTGCGCATGACTTGTCTTGCTTCTTGGTCGATCGGTTTCCGCCCACCACTAGTGGAGTGAGCGATTTGGAATGGCGAAAGAGATGCCTCGTTGAAGAGGGGATCTCCGCTATTTTTTTGTTCTGTCAGGGATGTGTAGTCCTCTTAATGGATATTTCGTTTATTCGAGATAATACCTCTAGTGTTTCCCACATGTCGGGAGGCGTGATATTTCTGTGTATTTCATGAAAGCAAGGTAAATTGACTTTTTCATTAACTCTATCGATTTTTGGTCGTGAACGATTTCTGGTTCATAGCCTGTCTTCGAAAGTCGTCGTCACGAGATGTTTTCCTAGCTCACATGTCACTGTATTGTGTTGCATCGGTTGATGCAGGTCCCAAGGACTATTACTTGCTACTTGGTTACCTGAACTAGGTTTGAAAAACCTTTGTTATCTAGAGGATATTTTTGAGGACATTATTTATGCTTCGGCAGACGTGTCTGTCTTGCTGAAGTCAGATTAAGGAGAGTGAACTGATCTCATACATCTGGTTATCTCCTGGCTGTTATAGAAAAGGATGGAGTTTTTCACCTGACTACATTTACAGCACTATGAAATATAACATGCATCTGACTCATCATTGTAATGCTGTCTACCGTCTATTGCTGTATTGAATGTTGCTGTGATAATGACTGTTTGATGTGTCTACATATTCGCGTAACCATTTTGTCACTGTGGCGTCCACAATAAATAATGAAGAAAAACGTCAACGGCTGTTTCAAGAATCATTGACTTTATACGTCGTGAGTTTACTGACGTCCTATGTGGATTGCCCTGTTATTTTTGTATGAACATTGTTTGACTGAACACATCTGCACACTACACAAAACCAGACATGCGGATACCATCCA
Source organism: Oreohelix idahoensis (assembly GCA_024509875.1). Lineage (NCBI taxonomy): Eukaryota > Metazoa > Mollusca > Gastropoda > Stylommatophora > Oreohelicidae > Oreohelix > Oreohelix idahoensis. The sequence continues at coordinate 501,086 of JAMPIV010009943.1, read as the reverse complement.
TCATCATATGGCATCACGCATCAGGGACATGCGATTTATTTGTGTAATGTCACATGCTGTAATCTGCTTATGTAAATTCATTTAATGTTGTAAGATGAATAACATGGCCATTCAGCAGTGTTTATTTTGGAGAGAGAGATCATTTTGATAAATCTTCTTCCAGGTTGTTTCAAGTCCATCTCCTATTTACACCTTTCTGTGTGTGTAATCTATAACTCTGTCAGTCCACTATCCCTTGTCGATTTCACTACTGTTGTCCAACTCGACAAATACTCTACACTCAAACTCAACCACGACAGTCAGGCAGAGAAAATAACAACGCTAAACGAATGTGAAGGAGAGAAACTGACAAAGTTAGGAAGGTGTAAATGTATATCACTAGGGTTTTACTATTGTTCCCTTATCATAAGTGTGTCTAAAATGCTATCTATCTATCTATCTATCTATCTATCTATCTATCTATCTATCTATCTATCTATCTATCTATCTATCTATCTATCTATCTATCTATCTATCTATCTATCTATCTATCTATCTATCTATCTATCTATCTATCTATCTATCTATCTATCTATCTATCTATCTATCTATCTATCTACGAGGGGGCCTCAAATGAAAACCTTAAATTTGCGATAGAAATTCGAAACACCGTGCCATTGTCATGTAAGTTGGCAGTATTGTTGCTAGGGACGTCAAGAGTGTCCTGCAGGTGGCATCACGGTGCAGACGAACCACATGACGTCACAGTAGGAGTTTTAAGATGGCCGCCCCACTAGTGACATGCACTAAAGAGGAGCAGCGTTCTGTTATCCGTTTTTTGAACAGCGAAGGGGTGAAACCTATAGAAATTCATCAGCGAATGAAGGTCCAGTACGATGATGCATGCATGTCACTCCAGCAAGTGTACGAGTGGAGTAGGAAATTCCGAAACGGCGTGAGCTCTGTGATAGACTGTTCTCGACCGGGTCAGGCACACCGAGTAGTGACCCCAGAATCAATTGCAGCAGTGATGGATAATCGCCGAGTGACTGTGAAAGAAATTGCCGCACTTCTGGACAGCAGTCAAGGTTCAGCACACCACATCATCCATGATGTGCTCCAGTTCCACAAAGTCTCTGCAAGGTGGGTGCCACGGCGGCTTACTCCAGAATTGAAACAACGACGTGTTGATGCCTGTCAAGAACTTTTGCGGCGCTTTGAAGCAGAAGGTGAAGGTTTCCTAGCGAGAATTGTTACTGGAGATGAAACCTGGGTTCACTACCACCAGCCGGAACCCAAGAGAGCTAGCAAGGAATGGCGCTATACCTCCTCACCGAAACTGAAGAAGTTCCGCACGCAGCCATCTGCAGGGAAGGTTATGCTGACTCTATTTTGGGATGAACGAGGCGTTATTTTAGAGCACTACATGCCCAGGGGGGAACACGTAATTAGTACAAAAAAGTCACAGAATACGGTCGTAGTGGACAAGAGAGCGACCCAAAATATTTTGTGACAATCCATCCGGCCAGCCATCCATCAATCTTTGTTTCTGTCACTCCGTCCGTCCCTCTGACTATTTATCTATCTACCTATCTATCTGCCAACGGGACTTAATTGTTACATCTACTGTAGTAACTTTTTCCAATCGTTTACACCTGTCTTCTATACTTCATGTCTTCAGTATATAATGCACTGTATATACGTGCAGCTGGACATGCCTCCTCTGGCTAAATATGACCTAAATAAAAATCTCTTAATCGGAAGGAGACCAGGGATGCGATACTATAGGACGGATGGGGGTGAGTGAAGAAGAACCACTCTGTATGTTCTGGAATTCTGACGGAAATCTAGTTAAGAGGGCGTGTACTATTCTTAATAACCAGGCGTCGCTCGGAGACTTCAATATTCTGATAAGAGAGTCGTTAAGGGCTCATGTGGCACACCGCAGCAGGGATGGAATGTTTGATACTGATTTCTGTACCGATTCCTTTCACTGCAACGGTGCCCCACGAGTTTGTTAGGCAGCTGTTTTTGAGTTTCAACATAAGATCGCTCTTTAGCGCCCTCGCAGTACAATAACACTTTTAATCTTTGTTTTTTTAATGTTTAGTTGAAATTTACTTTATTTTTTGTATTAGTTTTTTTCTACTTTCCTTTTTTTTCGCTTGACTCTAGTAATTTATTAATTCATTCATTTTCATTTTCGCCCCTTAAGTAGTCTGGAGCCACGAATGCAGATGAGCCCCTTGTAGGAAGCCTTCACAAAAACATTCACATGCTCTTGCAGTGACGGTTTCTGTTGCTTGTTGTTGTATATCATGAGGCTGCCATCCTTATGCACAACCTCATATTAGGCGCTTTGTACGTCATGCCTGAGGCAGCAGTTATTCCTTTCTTTCTTTATCCCACTAGACTCCCCCCCTCCCCCAACCATAAACTATAGGACGCAGACGTTTGTAATTGTTTCCTCTAATTATTCTGTTTAAAAAAAAATTTAGCCTCGTTTCCTAGCCGGTTACACTAGGGCGCATATCATAAAAGACCTTTTGGAATGGTGGTAATTGCAATTAATTCACGATTATTCTGCTCATATGCGCCCTTGTGTTAGTTTCTCGCTACCCTAATAATAATAATAATTTGTCCCCGCTGAAGACCATAAATACCACGAGGTTATTTGAATAAAGAATATTATTAGAATGCCGTTTGATACTATCACAACTACTGCAAGGGAGAAAGTCTGAAGCAGTTTCCAAAAGTGCCGATAACCTGAGAGTATGTCAGGTAGCCAACCAGATGGAACGCCAGAGGATGCAGCTGTTTAATCCGTGCTCTATTTTATCGCTACGAACACCACTTGTTGTTGCCCTAAGACGCCACTAGGCGTACTGGCCACATACTGCTTTGCCGGTTGATGGCTAAGGATGGAAGAAGAAGAAGAAGAAAGAAGAACACCACTGAAGACCTCACCGATAAATTAGCTATAAATAAGGTCATGATTCCAAAGATATCCAGCCACTTCGGTCAACTGACATCGGTTAGCAAAGATGTTAATTTTTCCCAGCACCGAGTAGTCAATAATAGAACAAGAACAGTAATAGTTTTCTTTATTTGTCCATTCTATCATGCTGTCGACATTTCTCGAAAATATGTTATAATGTATAAGTTAACGCGTCAAAACAATCGCGGAGTGTGGCGTTACCTCCCTTGATCTGCCCTCGTGATCCACGAATTGTGGCCAGAGATTGCGTGTAAAGGATGATTTTAAAAAAGGGAGTGAACCTTTGCTCAAGAACTACTCTTGACTGTAGGATAAATAGGCTAAGTGTATTCCTATATAAGGGAGCATAGAGGTTTGAAGGGTGGCAATTATAGAGAGCTGTTATTCTGGCTTCTGCAAGGTTATTATTATTGATCAGAATCGACATCACTACACTCCAGGTAAACCCATTGGTCTCCCTTATCCAATTCCATAGTGTCCCTACTATGGGCACTCTCAAGGCTAGTCTGTCAGCTCTATTATTACCACGTACCCCTGTATGATCCACACCGGTTCCTGAGATCTCGAGGTTTCTATGGATTTTTTCCATTCCTACCGTAGTCATCCATTCTGGACCTTCTGAAGATTAGACGGAGAGTCCGGCACAGAAAAACACACACACACACACACACACACACACACACACACACACACACACACACACACGCACGCACGCACGCACGCACGCACGCACGCACGCACGCACGCACGCACGCACGCACGCACACACTCAGAGGGGTACGGTAGTTCTTGTTTACGCAATATGTGCGTTCAAGAGACCCTCGTGTAAACTAAAATGGCATTTAATGGAACAAGATTTTCTCATTCAAAAACAGTTAAAGTAAGGGGATGCGTTTCCACCAATGCAGTACATAATAGTAAAAATTTAAAAAAAAAATGTAATAATAAACAGTTTAAATTACTATATACCATTCATATTACGTACATGTACATAAAACAACGTTGACAAAGTATTCAACATTGACAGGGGCAGGACCATTACCTTCTTAATTTAATAAACTTCTAATTCAACGAGGGGTGGGGTGGTGACTGTAAGAGAAGCAGGCGATGCAGCAATGAATAGTTTCCCGAAGAAGGTGTCCAGAGTTGAGTTTGTGACTTTCTCTGCTCTCGCATGACTTCTTGATAGGGAACAGCCCTTTCCCTCATTTTCCTCCTGACCATAAAGCTTATGTCCATGTTAGGATCATCTTGTTCAAAGATCATAAAGTAGGAATGTAAATTGTCGGCCCGGTGGTTGTTGTTTGATGGGCAAATTGTTGCGTCTTCTTCTTTTTCAGTTTGAAAAAAAAATCGAAAAAAGGTGATTCGTCTTACGAGGACAAAAGACAAAGAGAATAGTCTACGTTACGGCCACAAGGCCTTCGTCAGGAAAGGAAAGAAAGTGAATGCTAGATAGGACACATAAGAACTTAAATAAATATAAAAATAAAATCTAGGTACTTCCCTGAAGGCAAGGCATCGAAATCCTATCACTATTTGCTGTCCGCTGATGAACAGCGTGGCTGAAAATCTTCTTTTTCAGTGGTGATCTTCTTCAACACCGGTGATCTTCTCCAACACCACTGGATAATATATGTATGAATCATACTCTTCATTACTCAGTTCTACTTTGTGAGTTTCAAGCAAATTTACAATTTCATTTTCGTCAATTCCATCTAAACCAGCTCTTGAAGCCATTCTGACACCATCCTTAATAGCTGTGATACTATTGTCATCAATGCAAAAACCTTCAAAGTCATGACATAATTTAGGCACAGTTTTATCCACACGCCGTTCAAGCATCGCCGCGGAACTTCATTCTATGCAGTCTTGATTAGCGAAAGGGCACCTTTAACAGTGAATGCCTTCGAACAATCCGTCAAAGAAACATTCAAAAAGCGTCTCCTTGCTCTCGTTCTCCCGTTGGCGCGCAGATAAAATCCGTACTATAAAAATGTCAAAATATCAGATCGCGTAACTTCGAGTTTGGCGCGTAAATAAAACGAAAATGCCCCAAGAACCACTATATAGACTTTCGATTTAGAATCATTTGACCGGGGAGCCTGTTAAGTGGATGTCGTATCTTTTGCTCGGGACCTAAGACGCGTCAACAGTGATAAATACAGTTAGCGACCCATAGCTAGACTGCTTGCGTCAGGGTTAGCAAACCAGAGCTGACCAAGACCATACTCCACCTCCAAGTGGTGGTTCTGGAAACAGGCTGCATCACAGCAGTCTGGCTGAGTGAGTAGGGATCGAAGAGGGAAGGCTAACCCGGTCCCAAAAATGTCGTGCTAAAGTCGGATGTGTCGGCCGAAAGGTGCAAATATCGCAGCTTCGCTGTAAACGGACACAACGCAACCAACGTCCTTTTCAGGACGAACGAAGAAGAAGAAGTATCTTTTGCTCCTGTCTAGAGCTGTTTTCTAATTTTAACAACCCAAAACGTCATTTCCTTAAAGTATAGCCATCCATTTTGGAATTTCGCCGTGACAGATACAACGTGTCCTGTGTTAAGTGATTAATTTTTTTTTTTTTAAAAGAGCATATTTCATAAGATAAAATGGCCACGCCCACTACTTCTGGCAGACCTCACAGATTAACGTCAAAGCAAGCTAGAAAGTTATTTGAAGAAATTCTAGATAGTGATAATAATTCAGATTGTAGCAGTTCTTCAAATAGTAGTGAAAGCAAGTCAGATCCTAATTTTGAGTCATCGGAAATCGATGATGAAAATAGGAGGTTTGATGTGGAAAACAAAGTTATGGATACAGGAGCATGTAATCAAGACTGTAATAAATTCAAATAATATGTCTGAGCCAAAAAGAAAAAGAATCAGAAGGGATGGTAGACCTAATGTTGAATTTGTTAGCAATACAAACAACGTGGTTTTGCATTCAGTGGCGACTGGAGAAACTAAAGCAAATTTTACTTTCCGCCAGACAAGACAGAACATAAATCCAGCTCTGCATAGTTTGCAAACACCTCTTGATTTAAAAAAATTTTACATGGATGATGCTGTTGTTAGCACTTTAATAACCAGCATTAATGCCTATGCTGGAAAAGTTGTTGAAACAAACAATCCACCTAGAAAATATTCTTTATTTGCTTCACTTATTATGAATGGCTCAAGTTTACAGCTGTAATGGCTGGATCGAAGACCAAAAATCAAGGATTACTGGCTGCGACCGGATGGATCAAACGGTTGGTTACTGTCAGGAACCACTTATCGTGGATAGCAATCCACTGGTTACACCACTGCAATGTGGATTTATAATAATAAATAAAGGCTCGTTCTTCCAAGGGTACAACCACACCACAATGGCTGACATAAGAAATAACACCTTTAACAGGAACTTCCCTTTAATACTTTATACACACAATACGGCCTCACACGGCCAACAAGCGCATCAAATACAATAATGAAAAACCCACTGTAAACTTGCCTTAGCAGCTTAATCTGTCCCCTCCATACATGAAGGTACGAATTACATCAAAAACACTGTTATGAACATCGCTCACCTGAGCGGGAAAACTGAGACAATGACACACTCAAATCATTGACATCTTATTAAACTACGGTCTGTAGAAATTACAATCTAGACCATACACTGCTCTAGAATTACAACGTAATTCTCAACCAGGACCGAAATATGGCAAGCACTCAGTTAATAATCCATAACTGGAATCACCCAGCAATCTCGCTGGCAAAAAGAGAAATATGCGTCCTTTCTGGACGAAGGCTAGTTTCTGACTACCCAACTTTGCGCCTTTTTCCCCCGACTTCCGGTGGTCACATGACACACCAGTTCGACTAACCTCGGCCTCTCCGAGTGACTTAACGCCGACCACAATACATACGATGCACTGCGGAATATCGCTGGGACAGTTACTACAGTATGCACAACCGTAAAACCAGAAAGAGATGGAAGAAGATTTACCACAGGATGCTTGAAGTGACACAGGTAAATGTCCACATTCTATACAATTTGTGTCAGGAAGGTGCGACAAAAAGTAAGCTCACGCTTCAAGATTTTACACAAAGTTTGATTAAGGATCTGTCCAAAGAAGCTGCGCAGCTGACACCAGGCGATATAATAGATTGTCCACCCAAAAATTCTAAACACTCCATGAAAGGAAATGAAGTGGAATGGGTGATTGAAGCTAGAAATCTAGTGGAATATGATGGAAAGGACAGAGCCTGTGTTTATTGTAGCGCCAATGGAAGGCGTCGCAAATCAAGCTTTGTGTGTATAGAATGCACGGGCACGCACCACCTTTGTATAAAAAATTGCTTTGTAGCTTATCATAAGCAAATATATATATAGGGTCTGTCTAGATATGAATAAGCTTTGTAAATAAAATATTCTTTTCCCTTTTCTGAAATGTTTGATAGGACCTTCAATTTGAAATTTTCATCTTTTAAAATTCTAGGGACTTTTTTCTGTTAAATTTTTTAACTTAGGATTTAGGCCTAATGATAAAGTAATGTTTATACATAGTTTGATTATGTTTGTGAGTGATCTTTAGTGATTTCCTATGGATTATGTGTTTTCCTATGGATTATAAATGAACATCAGAAGGGAGCAGCGCGGCAAGGTAAGAATATATATATATTGTTTGAAATTTACTTACTGTTTCATCTGCCTCTTATTCTGCCTCCATTTTTATCTTGCATTGTACATTTTACTAATAATTTTTATTGATAGGCCTAATATTTAAATTATGCACAAGATGCAGTTACTAACAATCATTCATGTTTAAATAATATTATAATTCCCATCTTTCTGATGTACTTGTATAAACTGAAATTTCCTCTTTTTTACAACCATGTGACCTGTGGTTGTAAACAGTGAAATTAACAATTTCCTGAGTGTTTATTGACTAAAAACTGATTGTGCTTTGTTAGAATACTCCTGTTTGTGACATTTTGAAACTTTACCCTTGGATATTCTCCTGAGGAACAATTATAGAAGAATTTGAATGAATACTTTTGGTCTAATTTTTCACCAGCTTATTCTTTCAGCCTCCTTTTTACCTTGGATAACTAATAATTTTTCAATGAAAGCTTTTATACTTGTAGCCACAAGAGTAAAGTACATCCATTTACCTTCAGTTTCATATACAACAACAAATTTATTTATGCATATGATCATTTTAAAAAATTATTTCCAAACAACAACCCAAAAAAACACACTGGGGTGGCCATTTTTATTTGGGTCACACCCACTTTTTTGCTTGGGACTGAAAGAGTTGGTGCGCGTAAGTTCAAAATCGCGTAAATGAAACACGCGTAAACAGAAAAAAAAAAAAAATATATATATATGTGTGTGTGTGTGTGTGTGTGTGTGTGTGTGTGTGTGTGTGTGTGTGTGTGTGTGTGTGTGTGTGTGTGACAGGGGCTAGGTGTCCACACCCAAGACCCGTGCACTAAGAAAATTTATAAAGGATCGTTTGACAGGGGTTGCAATTATTGGTTGCTTGCAACCCTCTCAGCAGCAGACTTAGCAATTCAAGCAACACAAAGCCTTATACAGATCAACATTTAATACTACCGAACACCCAGACAGTGTTCGTAGACTTTAAGTCCTAGGCATGTTCTTGAACTAGACTTCAGCTCTCAAAGCTTGTTCTCTCTCTGCGACGGCGACCAGAATGAATAAAGAATTTTCAACTGCCGCGCTAGCTTGGACGATTCTCTTCTCTGATTGGCTGCTATCCGTATCGCCATTACTAAGCTAGCTATTTTTAGATGTAAACAAAGATGACTGCCACATAACGAAAAAATGGCGGTGGACAACAAGCGAGATGACTATGGCACTGTCACATACTCCCCGCCTGATTTTGTTGTCGTCCCGACAACTGCACTAAGCTAGGCGCTTCAGTCGTAACCTCTCAGAACGTCTCGGGGCAGGATCCTCTATCGGCTGCAGGGCAAACCAGCCTAGTTCGGGCGTTAAACCATGTGCGTCCTCCCCAGGGTCTGTCTCCACTGGCAAATCTGGTGCTTCAGGTAGGCCTAGGGTCGTATCTACCAAATCTGGAGAATCATCTTTGTCTTCACTTCGTCTCAGTTCGTTGCCAGTGACTCTAATGCTCGGACTCGCTCTGTCTGTTCGTTGGATGACATACGGGCCTCCTGTCATTGTGGGAGCACGAATAACAATGTACTCCTCTTCTGACTACATGTCACGAATTTTGGATCTCTCAGCGTAGTGCATTCTTTTCCTCACCAATTCTCCCACCTGTAGTGGAGTAGAACACGGCAGCTTGTCACATCTCTCTTTCCGGACAGCTGCCAACTTTTGCAACTGTGCCTCTGCTCTTACGTGCGCCTCCCGTAACCTGGAAAGGTGCCCTTCAAGCCACTAGTCAACTGTAGCTGGTTCTTAGTCCGCTGATGAATGGCCCAATATGAAATCGACGGGCATTTTCGGCTCCCTCCCAAACAAAAGATAGTAAGGGGAGTAACCCGTAGATGCATGGGGAGTAGCGTTGTAGACTGCAAGGACCTCTGCCAGGTGGTCAGACCATCTCCGTTTCTCAGTGGTGGACAATGGCCTTAAGAGATCATGCAATGTCCTGTTAAACCGCTCACACTGGCCATTTCCACGAGGGTTGTATGCCGTCGTTCGACTTTTCTCGACGCCATATACTCTGCACAGTTCGGATACGACAGCCGATTCGAAATTTCTACCCTGGTCGGAATGAAGCCTCTGCGGCACACCTAGGTACAAAAACCACTTTTCTACCAACGCTCGGGCCACGGTGGCTGCTTTTTGGTCTCTGATTGGGACGGCAACTGCAAACTTGCTAAATACATCAGTCATAATGAGTACATTCTCGTAGCCTCGTGCGTCTCTTTCCAGCAGCGTAAAGTCCATGGCGACTACCTCAAAAGGCTTGGATGCCAGCAGATTTCCCGACGAACCTTGGATTTTGAGATGCGGGGCTTTTGCTATATTGCATCTACTGCACCTTCTGCAGAATGTCTCTACATCACACGTTATGCCATCCCAGAAACACCTGTTCCTCAGTATCTGCAACATGCGATCACGACCCTGATGGCCAGTTTTGTGCACTGCCTCCAGAACTCGCGTTTTTAAAGATTCTGGAACCACAAGTTGCGTGATCTTAGTCCCATTTGGTCCGCTTACTGTCCGATACAGCAAGCCTCCAATTAGTGTTAAGCGCCTACGCTGCCATAGTAACTTCTTTGCTGGCTTTGATAATCTCCTCATCCCCTCCTTGGGCAATCTAGTACCATCTCTCATAATTCTGGAGACTGTCATAATATCAGTATCAGCCTCCTGCAATGCTAACAGTTCTTCAAGAGAATAGGATGGAAACGTTTGTGACGCACCTGTGCCTGGATCCGGGCCTGGTGCATCTCCCATATCCACTGCTCCACACATGGCTCTTAACTCCATATTCTGCAGCAAACCTAACTGTTACGTGCAGTCTTTGATATCTTACAATATTATACATTGGTATTCTTGTTATCTTCGCAAATATTGTGAAAGCAAAATAGTGCTTAAGGGAAAGTCATTATTGAGTTACTTCCCTTGAAAGTTGTGTCGGCTCTTTCGATCAAACTCCGCGGATAAATCCATTTTACTGCGATTTATTCGTTGTTTGGGTAATAATAGATTGTTCTTGCTTCAGAATATCTATGGCCTGAATTTATGTGTATTGTTTGTCTGAGTAGGACGAGTCTGTCTTATATCTGTATATCTTTACATATCTAAGTCGAACTATATGTTCTGTTGTCTCTAGAGAGGTCGAAGGCTATTCGGCGGATGTGTCGCTAGAGTGTGGTGTGATTTGGCTTCGTCCTGATAGGGACTGTGTTTTTCCATGTCGGCCTGTCGCCGGGGAAAAAGTGATCTCAGTATTTGTGGGGAAGGTGATAGTCGTCTAAACCTATCGTGTATGCTTTACCCCAGTGTTTAGTCGTATTGCCAAGGAATGGCAGTTTCATATTTCCTATACCAAGGTAATCAAAGATACTCTTATGAACTCTCGATCGAAGCCACCATTTTCGATAGTTACGATTTGAATGTCTAAGAGAATATATTTGACTCGATGAAAACGACTTCGATTCCTAGCAGCACTATATCCTGTAGATTGCAGTCAATTGTTCATGATCAAATCTACAGAGCAATGAAATGTTTTATGAATGACTAACTTTAGGACAGATTCATTATCTGTATCCAAACGTGAGTGACAGCTCACGAGTGAAGCCATCTTGGAACCAAAACATGTAGTGACTTTCAAGAAGAGAAAAGGGATGCCCGTATTATCGCTTGATCAGTCCAGAGATCACTGCTACACATGAGAACCCATTGCTAGCGGTTCAATATTATTATATGGAAAAATATGTGCTGAACATTATGTTGAAGAATCGTCGCTAGACGAGATTAGGTTTAGAAGCCATCTGAAATATTGTTTATAAGCTGACGTGCTCAGTCAGTGAAGTCAGATGATATATGTATGGGCGATACTGAGTGCTTGGCTACTGACCGTCCATTATACACTTATTCTACATGAGTGCCCATGTAACATTGCAAGACCATTTATCCACTGTACTATGATGTATTATGGCAACCTGTGATTTGTCACTATCTGTGCTGTCGAGTGTGTACGTCCAATTAAACTTTAGAAAAGGTACACAGTCGTTGGTGTCGATGACTTCCAGCCATACATGAGTGTGAGAAAAGAACATTTTTTGTCAACACCACGAACCTTTATCATCATTGTAGCGAAAGGTTTTCCTAGTATGATAGTAGTGGTAGAGCAGAAGTAGAATCTCTCTCCAGAAAGTATGAAGTTCCAGTGCCCGAGAAGTACACTGGTATCACAAGTGAGTTACAGCTGTGAATACTCTGAGCTGGACAATAGATTTAGGCTTCAGAAGTATAAGATGCTACTTCGCTATCGTAACCCTATGTGATATTATAATTAAATTAGAAAAAGTAACTCAAAATTTAACAGTTAAAAATTTAACAAGTCAAATGAGTACAATTATCCAATTTATTATGTACATCTATATATTCTTGTAATGATAAATGGGTGTTGGAAGATGGTAAAATGTATGATTATTTACAGTTACAAATTAAAATAACTAATAGAAAAAAAAGTCTTGGATTTATCTTCCACTGAATTTATAAAACAAGTTTGTCACATTATCTCTTGCCATCTAGTTTTCATCATTAGAAAGTCGTTTTAGAACTGCTCACAGGATCTGTTGGATGGAAATATATAAACTCAACTTTATCCACGTCTGCTCGAGGTTCCTCCGACACACTGGAGTACGGAAGACTTTCCTTCAGCCCGCCCTATAACTACGGGGGACTAAGGTGTTGAAGTTTGGTTGACCTCTAGGCTTCAGTGAGCTGGATCAACTTCTTCAAGTCTTTAGTTTCTCGATCAGGAATGATCATAAACATTGATCATAAAAACCCTCTTAGGATTAATAAGCTCACGGTGAGACTGTATTGGCTTAACTTAATCTGCCCTGCATGCAGCGTGAAAATAGAACTTTTCTTGCAGAGGCTGTCCTCCAGTTTCTCACTCTGGCTTCTGGATTTGGTGTGTGATTTACAATGCGCCGCTCTGTCCTTATATTTCAGTCTCTCGCGCGTACGAGAAAGCAGCTCCCAAATTCCCCAAAAGATTTTAGTTTCATCTCCTGTTTTGAAGCTATTTGAAACAATCTGTGCTTTTCCTGTACTCGTTTTTCTCTTCTGTCACTCACACACTTATCTCCTTCCTTCCTTCCTATATATCATTTCCTTTTCCCCATATGGGGCTTTCATTACATATAAGTTTTATACAATTCCGTTGAGGCTTGTTAGTGTAATAAATTTTTAAAGATTATTAGCTAACTTTTAGCCGATGTGATGAAGGTGAAAAATATTAATTATCTTTAAAACTATTTATATTTGAATAATATCCTTTTGGATATAATTCCTAGCCTATCTCCTTTGTTGAGTTATATTTATTTAATATTATTCCAACCATGCGTTCTCCTGTAGTGAATAATTTAATGTCCAGTAAATGCAAACTTTTAAAGTCGGCCATACATTCCTATATAGCTATTTCCTCATTCTTCAGTAATACTGTATGGCTTTTAACCGTAAGTCACATTTCCGCTGTCTACCAACTTCAAAGAAAGACCGCAGCGCTGACCTTGCGCTGGTGTGTGTGGGTGTCGCGTGGGCGTGTCGCGCTACAACCAAGCAAGTGTTTACCAAATCTCGCTACAGAGCCCTCTTCTTTAAAACAGTGCCTGCACGGTTAACTTTTTGGTAACACATGCTGCAGTTCCTCCTTAATTTTCTGTTTCTCTATATTCCTTTGATAGGATGCCTACTTAAAAAATCGGGTCCAAGATTGTCCCGTCCTGGTATGTATCTCACATTGAACGAATATGGAGATAACAGTAAACTCCACCTTAAAAGTCGTGAATTTAATTTTTTAGACACTGCTAAAAACATCAAAGGCTGGTGATCACTTTCCACAATGAAGTGTTTCCCGTAAAGAAAAGGGGCGAATTTGTTGATCGACCAGACCAAAGCGAGGCATTCACGTTCAACGGTAGAATAATTTCTCTCAGCTGTATTTAACTTTCTACTGGCAAAAGCTACTGGTAATAGCATATGTGGCGGTGTGTCTGCCCGCTGTAGTAATGTTGCTCCGATGCCTACATTGCTAGCATCCGTTCTTAGTACGAATTCTTGTGTGAGATCGGGAAGGGCAAGGATAGGTTTATTTGTCAGCTTATTTTTCAACTCTGTATAAGCCTGTTCACACTCCACAGTCCATTGTATTTTATCCGGCTGACCTTTTTTGGTTAAGTCGGTTAATGGCGCGCACAATGAGTTAAAATGGGGTATATATTTCTGATAAAACCCGCACAGTGACACAAAGGATCTTACATCCTTCTTAGTTTGTGGTCTTGGTGCTTTTCTCATTTTCTCTACATTCTTTGGGTCCGGAGACATTTGCCCTGTAGAGATAGTGTGACCTAAAAATTCCAATGTCTCACATCCAATATGACACTTAGTTGGGCGTGCTGTCAATCCCGTTTCTCTTAATCTACCTAACAACATGGAGTGTGCTACTACGTGTTCCTCGAATGTAGTGGTAGCAATCAGAATATCATCCATGAAGTTGGTGATATGAGGATTTTGTAATGGTTCCAACAATTTCCTCATCATTCTGGTGAAGATACTTGGAGCATTCTTTAAACCAAATGGGAGTACATTGAACTCGTAATGTCCATCCGGTGTACTAAAGGCTAACAGTTTCCTAACTTCTGGTTTCACTGGTATTTGGTAGTATCCCTTGCTTAGATCTACTTTTGAAAAATACCGAGCCTTACTCAATGTAGCAAACAACTGATTGGTGTCAGGTAATGGGTCTACCTGAGATTCAGTGATAGCATTTAGTTTCCTATAATCAATGCATAACCTGTGTTCACCACTAGGCTTCCTTAATAGCACCACACTTGAGCTGTAGGGAGATTCAGACTTTGAAATAATTTTCTCTTTTAAGAGATAATCAATCTCATCCTTGAGTGCCTGTCCTTTAGCATAAGGTATAGGGTATGTCCGCATACAAACTGGTGTAGGGTCAGTAATCGTCATGTCATACTCTAACAGATTAGTACACCCCGGCTTATCTGTGAGTACATCAGCATGGATTTCTAACACCTCCTGAACCTTTTTCCTCTGCTCAAGAGTTAAATGTTCACTCACATTAACCTGAGCATAGCTTTCCGTAGTTGATAGGGGGTATTCCATGGAGGAAATTGGTTCATCCTGCATTTCTGTTGCAATGGCAGGGTCATGATATGGGCAACTTCTGATGCTTCCCTGTCATAATACTTTTTAAGAAGGTTGACATGATACACCTTCTCCTTTCCTTTCTTGTCAATCTTATAGTTGGTCCGGGAAAGTTTTTCCAATATGACGTAGGGTCCCTGCCATCCAATTTGCAATTTATTATTGCTGCTGGGCAACAGTAACAGAACCTTTTCTCCCACCTCAAGTTCCCTATCTTTTGCTGTTTTATTGTAGTAAGCAGCCTGCTTCCTCCTGGCCTGTCTCAAGTTATCATTTGCCAGTTTCCAACTTGTTTTCAATCGAGATGTCAACTCGTTGACGTATTGGTATGAAGAAGTCACGGTTTCTTCTGCTTTTTCATCAGTCCATGTCCGCAACAATGCTTCCAGTGGACCTTTGATTGGTCGTCCAAACAACAATGTAGCTGGAGCCAATCCTGTGGAGTTATGTGGGACTTCCCTATAGGCAAATAGTGCTGAGGGTAAGTATGTGTCCCAAGTTTCAGGTTTCTCACTAGCCAACTTTCTAAGGATTGAAATGAGCGTGCCATTGAACCGCTCTACTTGACCATTCCCTTGGGCGTGGTACGGGCTACAGTGATAATGTCTAGCTTGAAATAACCTGAATACTTCTTGTGTTAGCTTTCCCCTAAACTGAGAACCATTGTCAGTCAATATTTGATGTGGGAAACCTAATCGGGTGAATATTGTTAACAGTGCCTCTGCCACATGTTTCGAATCTATCGATGACATTGCTACTGCCTCTCCCCACATAGAGCAAGTATCGACCAAGGTTAAGATATATGCATTTCTCTTCTTGGTCCTACTGAGGGGTCCAACAATATCCACGGCAACACGTTCGAAGGGCGTTCCCATGATGGGCATTTCTCCCAGTGTTGCTGGTGCAGTCCTATGTTTAGGAGCTACTCTTTGGCATTCTGGACAGGATCTCACATACCTCTTTATGTCCTCTGTGATCCCTGGCCAAAAGTAGTGACAGGCTATCCGTTGTCCAGTGGCCCCTATTCCCATATGTCCACTGAAGGGTATAGCATGTCCTAGCTTCATAACCTGCTCCCTGTATGATTTTGGCACTACAAGCTGTCCATGTCCTTTTGGTCCTGTTCCAGCTTTTCTATATAGTAGGCCTTTTTTCATATATAAGTCTCCTTTCTCTGGAGGGTTATGGCTTTTAGGTAATTTGCCAAAGCAAGGCTTCAATGTACTGTCAGCAGTTTGAGCCTTTCTCATCTCTTCTGGATGAGTATTGATGATAGTGTCCTCCTCTTTCTTAGAGCTTGCCCTGGTCTGGACTGTTGCCATCACTATGGGTCTTATAGGTTCTCCTAGAAAGACATATCTACATCCCAGTATTAATGGGTAGATAGGGTTGTCCATCACTGCTGCTTTGATCTCTCCTTCCACATAGCGAGATCTTATGTTGATTCGGGCTATGGGCAGTGTCATGGTTCCTGCTCCCTTGACTGGTCCTCTGATTTCCACTGTTTCTGTGGTTATCTGTTCCGGACTCACCAGAGAAGAGCACACTACTGAGTCAAAGTCCAAGCCTGTATCATATAAGCACAGTACTTGGGTGCCATTCAAGGTCACTTCCTCACAGACAGGGGGATGATGGAGGTCATTCTGACTATCTGCCAGGTCCTTCCTTCCCTTGTTCTCTGTTGTAAGGCATGCAGCGTGATGAGGAGGGTTTTTCCGTCTGCATTCCGCAGTATTGTGGTTACTCATTTGGCAAGATTTACACCACTTTCCTTCCTTTCTTGGAGGTTTCTTTTCTGATCCTAGAGGGTTTTTGTCTTTATAATCAGTTCTGTGTTTGTTCTTGTTGGAATTGTCCCTGTGTTCATAGTTGGTAAAGTTTTGTGAAGGTTTGAAGTTCTCACCCTGCTTCTTCTTATTTCCTGATACTTCTGACTGAGCTGCTTGATATCTTTCAGCCATGGTTAAAATATCTTCCAATCTCTCAGCTCCTTGTTCCATAAGAAATTTTCTCATTTCTTGAGGCATGGATTCTCTCAGTTGCTCCATCATGACCATTTCTTTTATATCTTGACACTTTCCTAAGCTAATCCATTTTGTCAGATAAGTTTCCAATCTGGCAGAAAACTGGTGATAGTTTTCTCCTGGAAGTAGCTTAGCAGTTCGGAATCTCTTTCTATAAGATTCAGAATTCTTTTCGTACCTGACCAGTAAAGCTTGTTTTAAGATTTCATAATCTTCCTGGTCTTCTTTTGAGAGTTTTAAATAAACATCGTATGAAACTCCCCTCAACCCCTGAGATAGCTTAAGGCTCCATTTTTCCTTTTCCAATCCATAGGTAGAGGCCAGTCTCTCATATCTATCCAGGTACGACTCAATGGCGTCCTCTTTTTCAATAAATGAATCCAGGTGGAAACTCATGGCTCCATTTGCCGCGCTATGGTTGGAGCTACTCTCAGAGTGAGGTGAGCTAGCACCATGATTGCTAGCTGCTCCCTGGAGTTCAAGTTCCTTTAAACTTAACTCATGCGCTCTTTGTAACCTTCTTTCTTCAGCTTCCAAAATTAGTCTCTTTTCTTCTCTTTCCAGTCTTTTGGCTTCTCTCTCTGCTTCTAATTTCTTAGCTTCAGTCTCAACTTCCATTCTTTTAGTCTCTCTTTCTGCCTCTAATTTCTTAGCTTCAGCCTCAACTTCCATTCTTTTGGTCTCTCTTTCTGCCTCTAATTTCTTAGCTTCAGCCTCAACTTCCATTCTTTTGGTCTCTCTATCTAAATATTTATCCACTTCAGTTGTGATATATCGAATTAGAGCATCTCCTGTCATACCCAAGTCTTTTCCTTCCTGCATAATCGCAGCTCTAAACTTCACCAATTCAGCCATGATGCTTACTTACCAGAGGGTATATAATTTTATCTTCACTAACAAACTAACTTAATTAAAATCAATTAATTACTTTGAACAAGACAAATCCTTAAAACCTTGTGAGCGTTTCCTATTTACTTCGTACTCAATGGTACTACTATTACAAACAAATTTCTAAGTTTTTAGAATTTTTTCCAAAAAAAAAAATTTATTTTTACAAACTATTTGTGGCTCAAGATAGAAGAATACATAGATAGTGGCCCAGGATACAAAATAATATCCCGCGAAAGAGCCCCCAATGTAGCGAAAGGTTTTCCTAGTATGATAGTAGTGGTAGAGCAGAAGTAGAATCTCTCTCCAGAAAGTATGAAGTTCCAGTGCCCGAGAAGTACACTGGTATCACAAGTGAGTTACAGCTGTGAATACTCTGAGCTGGACAATAGATTTAGGCTTCAGAAGTATAAGATGCTACTTCGCTATCGTAACCCTATGTGATATTATAATTAAATTAGAAAAAGTAACTCAAAATTTAACAGTTAAAAATTTAACAAGTCAAATGAGTACAATTATCCAATTTATTATGTACATCTATATATTCTTGTAATGATAAATGGGTGTTGGAAGATGGTAAAATGTATGATTATTTACAGTTACAAATTAAAATAACTAATAGAAAAAGTCTTGGATTTATCTTCCACTGAATTTATAAAACAAGTTTGTCACATTATCTCTTGCCATCTAGTTTTCATCATTAGAAAGTCGTTTTAGAACTGCTCACAGGATTTGTTGGATGGAAATATATAAAACTCAACTTTATCCACGTCTGCTCGAGGTTCCTCCGACACACTGGAGTACGGAAGACTTTCCTTCAGCCCGCCCTATAACTACGGGGGACTAAGGTGTTGAAGTTTGGTTGACCTCTAGGCTTCAGTGAGCTGGATCAACTTCTTCAAGTCTTTAGTTTCTCGATCAGGAATGATCATAAACATTGATCATAAAAAACCCTCTTAGGATTAATAAGCTCACGGTGAGACTGTATTGGCTTAACTTAATCTGCCCTGCATGCAGCGTGAAAATAGAACTTTTCTTGCAGAGGCTGTCCTCCAGTTTCTCACTCTGGCTTCTGGATTTGGTGTGTGATTTACAATGCGCCGCTCTGTCCTTATATTTCAGTCTCTCGCGCGTACGAGAAAGCAGCTCCCAAATTCCCCAAAAGATTTTAGTTTCATCTCCTGTTTTGAAGCTATTTGAAACAATCTGTGCTTTTCCTGTACTCGTTTTTCTCTTCTGTCACTCACACACTTATCTCCTTCCTTCCTTCCTATATATCATTTCCTTTTCCCCATATGGGGCTTTCATTACATATAAGTTTTATACAATTCCGTTGAGGCTTGTTAGTGTAATAAATTTTTAAAGATTATTAGCTAACTTTTAGCCGATGTGATGAAGGTGAAAAATATTAATTATCTTTAAAACTATTTATATTGGAATAATATCCTTTTGGATATAATTCCTAGCCTATCTCCTTTGTTGAGTTATATTTATTTAATATTATTCCAACCATGCGTTCTCCTGTAGTGAATAATTTAATGTCCAGTAAATGCAAACTTTTAAAGTCGGCCATACATTCCTATATAGCTATTTCCTCATTCTTCAGTAATACTGTATGGCTTTTAACCGTAAGTCACATTTCCGCTGTCTACCAACTTCAAAGAAAGACCGCAGCGCTGACCTTGCGCTGGTGTGTGTGGGTGTCGCGTGGGCGTGTCGCGCTACAACCAAGCAAGTGTTTACCAAATCTCGCTACAATCATTCGCACATTATACACTCAATCCATGTCTACACACCACTGCGTAGGTCAAGTTGACATTCCATACACTACAGTGGAGCAAACAACACCATAGAGATCTTATCAACTGATGATGATGATGATGTCTGCTTCCATCCACTTATATCTATCTTTTGGTGGATATCATTAACGGGAATAAAAATCCAACTTTATCAACCTTTATCAACTGGTTGCCAGCTTTCTGGGTTTGACCTCGCAGAAGTTCAGAAGTCAACAGATTACCGATACCAGACCGTTTCCTGTGGCTGATACGACACACTTGCAGTATTGGTTTGCTCTTTGTCAACACTTCGTCACGTGACCTGTCAGGTGAATGCAGTATGTAGGTCAGCGTTGTTGACATTTTTTTACATTAGACATTATAGAGTTTCACAGAACAGTTGGATCAATTCTTGTCAATATTAACAGGAAGACAGTATGAGTGAACTAAGAAGTCCTATTTTCATCGATGGATCTTCTTGTTTTCCATATATGAACTTTAATATTTAAGGCCAGAATGTTTAATTGAATAAAGTGGCAGTTTGTTTGTTTTCATAAAAATAACTTTGCCATTACTGTAAGACTGAGCCTATTTTGCAACACATACTATCATACACACAAATTTATATATATTTATGTTTACATGTTATTTGTTTGTATAGTATGTTAGTTTCTATGTCAGCGGGTTGTGTTTAAGGTTGGGCGGCGTCCTCACAACAGAATATCCCACGTCATAGAGGGTCCGTTGTGGGCGTTTTCTATAGGTGCAATTTTCTTGATTGAAAATTTGCTGCGACAACTGTTGCTTTTGTGTTAGCTGTGAAGTCTGTAATTATTGTTATTTTTGTAATATTTCTTTGTTCTTTAGTTTTGTTTTGATTTGTTTGTAATTTGTTGGTCTAACCTTTTCTATCTTTCAGTTCTATTCACAATTTATATTCATATATTGTGACGTCATTTGTGTTGTTATTCTTTGCAGATTCAGTGATTATTTTCATTGATTTCCCTATTTGATTTATTTTGATTTCTGCAAACGTTCTTGTATTGTCAGTCCTATTTGTACTTTATGTATTCTGTTGGTTGACATATGTTTTATATAGGTATATTTCATAAGACACAATTGCCTGTGCACTGCACTTGGATTATGGTATAAACCAGTACCTGATTATTATTACTATTATACAAGACCTTATTAAAGGCTTGTGACCCACAGATATTGGGATAGTATACTGATTAATCAAGTCATTGAGAACTTGTGGTATTATTATTGGTTCAGGTGATTAGTATTATTGTTAGACATCATGTCTACTTTGGAATACTTCATTACACAAGGGAAAGCCCTTGATAAGACTGGTCAACAATTAGAACAATGGGCAGTTGCTCAATATGACAAAGCATTAGCTGCAGAAGAGAGAAGAGCTATGGCAGAAGAGAAAAGATTAGAAAGAGAAGCTGAGGCTGCTGCTGAACAAAAGAAATTGCAGATGCAGGTAGAGGAAAGGAGATTTGAAGCTGAACAAAAAAAATTGGAAAGAGAAGCTGCGGCTGAACAAAAAAGATTAGACAGTGAAGCTGAACAAAAAAAATTGGAAAGAGAAGCTGCGGCTGAACAAAAAAGATTAGACAGTGAAGCTGAACAAAAAAGATTAGACAGGGAAGCTGAACAAAAAAGATTAGACAGGGAAGCTGAACAAAAAAGATTAGACAGAGAGGCTGAAGAAAAAAAAGCAATAAGAGAACATGAATTTGAGTTGGAGAAATTAAGATTGACAAGTATGAGTAATGTTAATCAGGCATCTAGTGGTAATGATAAACCTTCTACTTACAAGGTTAAGGTTCCACCGTTCAATCAGTCCAGTGACGATATTACATTCTGGCTGGATAGATTTGAACGTTCTTGTCGTACACATAATGTGGATAAATCACAATACGCTAATCAATTATCAGAAAACTTGAAAGGTGAATCTTTGACTAGATTATGCCTTGTAGGAGAAGCAGATAAGGATAATTATGATGTCATTAGGGCGGCTTTGATAAAAAAAATATCAGCTAAGTGAGGAAGGCTATCGCCTTTTATTTAAAACGATGGTACCTGAGACGGGTGTAGAATTCTCAGAATTCACTGCAAAGGCACGTCTCACAGTTGATCGTTGGATTGAGCTTTCCAAAACAGAAAAAACGTATGAAGGACTTATGGATTTGTTGCTCAGAGATAAGATTATGTCATGTGTGAACAAACCTTTCCTTGAATTTATACATGAGCGTAAACCTAAATCTCTAAAAGAAATGGAAGAATATTGTTCCCAATATGTCACTGCACACCCCGACGTGACTTTTGGCAACACTAAGATTAAGGAGAGTATGCCAGTTGCTTCAGCAACACCATACAATCCCAATTATTCACACAGATTTCAGGGACCTCAAAACAGATTTGATAAAAAAGGTAACCATAATAGTTATCAAAACCAAGGTAACCAATCATTTCAGGGTTCTTCTTCAAAGAACTGGAGACGACCTGATAGCTCTCGACACAGGGGTGGTCATAATTATAGGAATTTCCGTAGAGGAAGTAATTATAGAAACTATCAGGGTTATCCGTCTTGGAGTCAACAAGATCATAATTACAGAGATACTCATTATAATGAATATGATAATGGTAACCAAGGGAACTATGACTCAAACCCAAATAGGGGTTACAATAGAGGTAACAATAACTACAGAGGTGATAATAACCGAGGTAGATCTCAAAACAAAAGACATAAACCACATTTTCAGGCAAACTCTGCACAACAAGAGTCCCATGAAGCCTATAAACAGAGTAAAGATAATAATGATGCTAGTAATATGGCATGTGCCGCTTTTGATTTTGGGAGAGCATCTCAGTGCCCCCAATGCAAAACGTTATTTGAGCCAACCACAGTGTCTACTTTAAGCTGTGGCCATCCTCTTCCTGCTCTTCCAGCATCAGTCGCGCATGATGGAAGAGGTTCTCTTGTCTTACATAAGGGTTTAGTGAATAACAATCCAGTCTCTGTGCTATTTGATTCTGGATGCACCACAATTGGTGTTAGGCAGTCACTCGTAGATCCTTCCCGTGCCACTGGACAAGTAGTCAAATGTGTAACATTTGGCGGCACATTAGAGAAATACTCTACTGCTATCATTAGGATTGCTACTCCTTTCTTTACAGGAGATGTACACGCATGTCTTCTTCCGAATCCGATCGCTGACCTCATCATCGGTCGCATTCATGGAGTCAAGGAATGCACTCCGCAACAAATTTCCACGTGGGAAAGGCAAAACATGCAGATTGCTAACGCTGTAGTCACTAGAGCTCAGGCTCTTAATATGCCTCAAACTTCATCTACTGAAGATAATGAAGTGCATAACCAAGATAATCCCTTGGTAATTTCTCGTGACTCGTTTATAAAACAGCAAGAAGATGATCCCACTCTGAAGAAATTCTTCATTCTTGCAACTAAAGGTGATCCGAATAAAGACACAAGTCGTAAATCGTGGATTACAAAGAAGAATGGCGTACTTGTACGTATGGTTCAAGACTCCATTACGTCAAGTCATTCTCAAATCCTGGTTCCCAAGAATTTGAGAGTTAAAATTTTGCAGCACGCTCACGACTCTCAGTGTGCTGGACACATGGGTTTTTCCCGTACTAAGTCAAGAGTCCTTGCGGCTTTCTTTTGGCCATTGGTAAACAAGGACATACGTATTTATTGTCGATCTTGTAAAGTATGTCAGGAAGTTAAATCCAAAGGTCCACGGCATGCTGCACCCATTCAGGCGGCGGACATTCCTATTCGGCCGTTTCAAAAAATGGCCATAGACATTATTGGTCCATTTAAGATCAAGTCTGCCAGAGGACATCAGTTTATCTTGACGTGTGTTGATATGTGCACACGTTGGCCAGAGGCTATTCCTCTGAAGAGCATTACTACTGCTGATATTGCAGATGCTCTTTGGCTTATATTTTCTCGTCTGGGGTTCCCCGGAGAGATATTGTCAGACCATGGCACCCAACTAATATCAGATACCATGTCTCAAGTAATGTCTACTCTGCAGATAGATAGATCTTTAAGTAGTATCTACCATCCAATGTCTAATGGTATGGTCGAACGCCTTAATAGAACACTTAAAAAACTTACTGGGGAAGATAACTGAGGATCATCCTCAAGACTGGGACAGAGTTTTACCTGCGGCCCTCTTCGCTTACAGAGAGGTGCCCAATGAACATACGGGATTTTCTCCCTTTGAACTCGTCTTTGGCGCGCGTCCGCGTGGCCCTATGTCGTTGCTTCACGATCTCATAACATCTGACAATATTGACGATGACACAAAGTCATCCTACGAATATGTCATCGCGTTGAGACAAAAAATTATCGAAGCATGCAAATTAGCAACTTCTTCTTCTGAATTTGCGAAACAGAAGGCAAGGCAATTTGCCAATAAGAAGAGATGCTTACGACAACTTTGTCCTGGTGACAAAGCATTTGTATTACTACCTTGTAGGGAAAACAGATTACTTATTTCTTGGAAAGGTCCGTACGATATAATATCGAAAATTTCCGATGTCGACTATATTGTCGATATTGATGGGAAGCATAAAACCTTCCACATCAATATGCTTACTGAATTCCATGAACGTCCGGATTATTTGCAACCCATTTTCCAAGCAACGGACAATTCTCCAGTACAACATGGTCATTACTCATCACTGTCCGTGATACAGGATGAGGAAACAAGTTTTTCAGATGTAAATCTTCCTCTTCCAATGATCCCACTTCATTCCAGTGAATCATGGAAGAACGTTACTGTCTCTCTGATTTGTCTCTAGGAGAACAGCGACAAGTTTCAACTATGTTGCAAACATTTCAGGATGTACTCACTGACATCCCTGGACAAACGAATGTCATTCAACATGACATTGTTCTAACTGACCATACTCCTATTAGGGTTAGACCTTATCCTATACCTATACATTTTCAAGCACAGGTCGAGAAAGAGTTGGATGAGATGATAGATTTGAAAATAATCGAACCATCCACCTCTGCATATTCTTCGCCGATGGTTATTGTGCGTAAAAAAGACAATAACATACGTCTTTGCGTTGACTATCGAAAATTGAATCAAGTAACTAAGTTCGATGCCGAACCTATGCCTTTACTGGAAGAGCTACTTACTCGACTCTCCAAATCTCATTTTTTCACTAAACTTGATTTGTCTAAAGGATATTGGCAAGTTCCTTTATCTGAACGCGCCAAACCTCTCACGGCTTTTTCAACACCTAGAGGTTTGTTCCAATGGAATTTTATGCCTTTCGGTCTTATGAACGCACCAGCTACGTTCGTACGCATGATGCGCCGAATCCTATCTTATCGGTCAGATGTCATTGCATATCTAGACGACATCTGTCTTTTCAGCGATACTTGGGAAGATCACTATTCAGGGTTAGATGAATTGCTGTCTACTTTGCGTGAGCACAACCTGACAGCGAAACCCTCTAAAGCCTATATTGGTTTTAGCGAAATTTCTTTCCTAGGCCACCGAGTTGGTCATGGTTTCCTAAAGACAGAGGACCATAATACTAGTAAGATACTTAACATCTCAATCCCTAAGACTAAAAAACAGGTGAGAAGTCTGTTAGGTCTTATTCAATTTTATGGCAGATTCATTCAGAATCTATCCTCTATCATGGCACCTCTCTCAACACTTCTAAAGAAAGGTTCGCCTAATGTGGTCCACTGGTCTCAGGAATGCCAATGCTCTCTGGATAAGATTAAAACACTGTTTTCAACACCACCTATTTTAGTGCTACCCACTAAAGATAAGACATTCGTTCTTCGTAGTGACGCTTCATCCACTGGGATTGGAGCGGCACTAATGCAAGAGTACTCTGGAACTCTGCATCCTGTAATGTATATTTCCAGAAAACTTAATGCGGCAGAAAGGAATTATTCGGTTTTAGACCGTGAGCTATTAGCTATGGTTTGGTCGATCCTCAAACTACAGAGATTCCTTCTAGGCGCACATTTCATAGTAGAAACCGACCAAAAAGCTCTTACTGCTATACAGAGTAAGAATTTGAAGAGCTCGAGGTCTACTCGATGTGCAATTGCTCTTCAACCTTTTCATTTCTCTGTGCGAGCTATTCGTGGATCAGATAATGTGATGGCAGACATTCTGTCAAGATGCCCACATGATTCCACATAACTATTAGGGCTTAGACTTCTTGATATGTCTAGTTCTATAGTAGTTCCTTTTCTATATCATGATAGATACACATTTGTAATTTAATAATATAATGATTGTATCACTACATAGCGGTTCATTGATGTTTATTCACCGCTGTGCTTTGATGATTTTTTCTTCATAAATCATAAATTTAAGATATCTAATACGAAATGATGATATGAATTTTTTAGGCATTGTGTAATTGCCAGAATTGTATTATACTTTGATGACACCTTCCTGGAAAAATATACTTGTAGAGAAATAATTTCTCTCAGTTTATGAGACACATTCTCACCAGTCGCTCCATAAGTCGACTTAGCCTCATATTAGGCGTTATAGGTATTCCTGATATTTTCATCTGCGCATTATTCATGCGTTGTGAGCCTATTGTACGTTGCTCCTAG
This sequence comes from Oreohelix idahoensis, assembly GCA_024509875.1. Classification (NCBI taxonomy): domain Eukaryota; kingdom Metazoa; phylum Mollusca; class Gastropoda; order Stylommatophora; family Oreohelicidae; genus Oreohelix; species Oreohelix idahoensis. Next base: position 474,879 of record JAMPIV010009943.1, on the reverse strand, counting down.
ATGTATTTCAAAAAGAAAAAAAAAAAAATGTTCCATTTTTTTTTCCCGGGAGGTGTGGTAAGACTGTTACGTGCAGTCTTTGATATCTTACAATATTATACATTGGTATTCTTGTTATCTTCGCAAATATTGTGAAAGCAAAATAGTGCTTAAGGGAAAGTCATTATTGAGTTACTTCCCTTGAAAGTTGTGTCGGCTCTTTCGATCAAACTCCGCGGATAAATCCATTTTACTGCGATTTATTCGTTGTTTGGGTAATAATAGATTGTTCTTGCTTCAGAATATCTATGGCCTGAATTTATGTGTATTGTTTGTCTGAGTAGGACGAGTCTGTCTTATATCTGTATATCTTTACATATCTAAGTCGAACTATATGTTCTGTTGTCTCTAGAGAGGTCGAAGGCTATTCGGCGGATGTGTCGCTAGAGTGTGGTGTGATTTGGCTTCGTCCTGATAGGGACTGTGTTTTTCCATGTCGGCCTGTCGCCGGGGAAAAAGTGATCTCAGTATTTGTGGGGAAGGTGATAGTCGTCTAAACCTATCGTGTATGCTTTACCCCAGTGTTTAGTCGTATTGCCAAGGAATGGCAGTTTCATATTTCCTATACCAAGGTAATCAAAGATACTCTTATGAACTCTCGATCGAAGCCACCATTTTCGATAGTTACGATTTGAATGTCTAAGAGAATATATTTGACTCGATGAAAACGACTTCGATTCCTAGCAGCACTATATCCTGTAGATTGCAGTCAATTGTTCATGATCAAATCTACAGAGCAATGAAATGTTTTATGAATGACTAACTTTAGGACAGATTCATTATCTGTATCCAAACGTGAGTGACAGCTCACGAGTGAAGCCATCTTGGAACCAAAACATGTAGTGACTTTCAAGAAGAGAAAAGGGATGCCCGTATTATCGCTTGATCAGTCCAGAGATCACTGCTACACATGAGAACCCATTGCTAGCGGTTCAATATTATTATATGGAAAAATATGTGCTGAACATTATGTTGAAGAATCGTCGCTAGACGAGATTAGGTTTAGAAGCCATCTGAAATATTGTTTATAAGCTGACGTGCTCAGTCAGTGAAGTCAGATGATATATGTATGGGCGATACTGAGTGCTTGGCTACTGACCGTCCATTATACACTTATTCTACATGAGTGCCCATGTAACATTGCAAGACCATTTATCCACTGTACTATGATGTATTATGGCAACCTGTGATTTGTCACTATCTGTGCTGTCGAGTGTGTACGTCCAATTAAACTTTAGAAAAGGTACACAGTCGTTGGTGTCGATGACTTCCAGCCATACATGAGTGTGAGAAAAGAACATTTTTTGTCAACACCACGAACCTTTATCATCATTCGCACATTATACACTCAATCCATGTCTACACACCACTGCGTAGGTCAAGTTGACATTCCATACACTACAGTGGAGCAAACAACACCATAGAGATCTTATCAACTGATGATGATGATGATGTCTGCTTCCATCCACTTATATCTATCTTTTGGTGGATATCATTAACGGGAATAAAAATCCAACTTTATCAACCTTTATCACTAACCTTGGGGGTATAGTTGTTGAGCGGGCTGGCACTAATGCTATGTGACTGATGGCGACATCATCATCTTCATCGGTGTGTTCTGGATTCTCTATAGGATATCGAGAGAGGTAGTCAGCATTTCCGTTCGCTCTACCTGCCTTTTGTTTGATAGAGTAATTGAACATCGACATCTGTGCTATCCACCTCTGTTCGATTGCGCCAAGCTTAGACTTTTGCCACAGAGCCAAACTCCTGTTGTCGGTAAACACCTCAACTTGAGCACCGAGCAGATAACTCCTGAACTTTTCCGTCATAGCCCATTTCATACTTAGTAGCTCAAGTTTCATGCTACTTTTGGCATTTTTCTCTGATGGTCGCAGAGTGCGACTGGCATATGCTAACACCCTTTTCTTGCCATCTTGCACTTGTGACAGCACGGCTCCCAATCCCTGGTATAAAGGGCACCGAAAAATCTTGGAAACCAAGAAGAGGAGTAGACGTAAGCATAGCTTTCAATTTCTTAAAAGCAACATCACACTCTTGGGTCCACAGTTCTCCTGTGGCAGTTTTCCTGGACCTTCGTTTACCCTGTGGATCTTGGTCTTCATTTAACTGAGCAACCAGTTCATGCAGTGGGCGTGCTATAGTGGCAAACCCGGGCACAAACCTCCGATAATAACTGGCAAGACCGAGGAATGCACGTAACTCTGTCTGTGTTCTGGGTATTGATGCCCTTGTAATAGCTTGTATCTTATCCTCCATCGCTCCAATGCCCTCTTCAGATACCGTAGGACCCAAAAATTTCACTTTCGGCTTGCAGAAATGACATTTAGCTGCATTCAATTTCAGGCCTAGTTGCTGCAACCGCTGGAACACTTTTTCAAGCCGCCACAGGTGTTCTGCAAAGCCGGTTGAGTACACAAGAATGTCATCTAGATAGACCAGTAACAGCTGGAACATCATATAGTGCATGGAACTCTGCATCAGTCGCTGAAAAGTACTGGCTGAATTAGTGTTACCAACAGATGACTGGTGGCAATGTATGTAGTTATTATAATATTTATTTGTCTGGGGGAAAGTATTTGTTTTTAGAATCAAAATGCTTTCCTGGTCAAAGATATATCACCCTTGATTGATTGATACTTTTGTTATACGGGTTATCTCCCCTGGATATCGAATTTGGCGTATGAATCTAGATTTCGTTAGTCTGTTCCTTGTTGGGCAAGAAACAGATTGTTCTTGCTTAGGTTTATGCAGGAATGTTTATGGTTCGAGTCTATGTTTACTCTGTGTCTATTTCAGACGATTCGGTCTTATATCGTGATATCTTTGTATGTCTAAATGGGACTATTTTTCCTTGTACTGAACTATGGGGTCAGGCACTTTCTGCGCATGCGAAGAGGAAAAAGGGTCTTCCGTGATGATGGAATGCCTGGTGAATGCCATGTCGGAGACCAGTCCGAAGTTTGTTGAGCGCTGTGATCTATTATGGGGAAGAAGATAGTTTCTGATATGATTATTAAGTCTATGAGTTCCCCAGTGTTTATTCTGTAACGCCAGGAGAGGGCGTATGTGTTCTGCTAGTGTATTTCCCATGCCCAGGTAAAAGAACTTTTTACTGAACTTTTCCTTGCTAGGCTTAGATGGGCAGACGTCTACATGATGATTATCTATATCAATATGTCGGGATGACATGTTACCTAGCAGCACTGAATATTGTTGTATGCAGCAGTTATGATGATAGAATATGCTGATTCTTGTAGAAACATTTGTGTTCATGAACAAAGCCTTTATTGAAGCTTTACTATGCATCTGTATAGTGAGTAATGCTCACTGGAACCAGAAGCCATTTTGGATCCTATATTTTTTGTCGATCATCGATCAGAGAACAGGGATTCTCCTTATTATCAGGTGATGATTAAGAGATCACAGTTATAAAGAAAACCCAATACTGGTGGGTTAACATTGTCTTCAGAAATATTTGCTGAACTTTACCTAAAGGAATCTTCGCTAGAAAAGAGGTTCTGTCTAGGAGTCATGCTTGTCTACGATTGTAATACATGTCGACCTGTTTTCCAGTAACTATACCCGTACTGTCCAAGTGTGTGCGTCCAATTAAACAGTATGAAACGACCACAGTAGTCTGCATCATTAACTTCTAACTACGTGTGAGTGAGTGTTTGATCTTCTAGTCAACTCTTCAGAACAATCCATGCATTCGCGTACTGACACTCACATTAACACTCATAGTCAACATTACATCCTTGTCGGGGCCTCATTACGTTTTGGGACAAGGTGACCTGTATGCCCTACACTGTGCCGGTTTTGAGTTGACCATCTACACCAATACCAGCTTTATTAACATTGTGACTGGACGAGCAATATCACAAAATAGCACTTATCAACGTGGTGACCGAAAATCAGACCTCATCAATTAGCTAGTCCCATGGGCATTCTAGTTTACTCATACAATCCAAATGGTGTGGTGAATGCCGTTTTCTCTTGATCCTCTGCCCTCATAGCTACCTGGTAGTAGCCACTTGCTAGATCTAGTGAAGAAAATATTTTTGCTCCTCCTAAAGCATCTAAATATTCCTCCACACGAGGAAGAGGGTAGGCGTCCTTTTTGGTCTTGGCATTGACAGCTCTGAAGTCTACACATAATCGCAGTTTGCCATCTTTCTTCCTCACGAGCACAATAGGCGAAGCCCATGGGCTTGAACTTTCTCTTATAATTTGTTTGTCGAGGAGACCCCGAAGGTAGTCTTGCACCTCTTTGTAGAAAGCTGGAGGAATTCGCCTGTAGGGTTATTTTACTGGAGTATCATCCGTCATCTGAATCGAATGAGATACCTCACTTGTATACCCTACATCATTCTCATCTTTAGCGAAAAGGCTGTTATATTGTTGTAGTAACTTCTGTAGTTGGCGCTTTTCGTCCTGGCTGCCCTCAAACCCATTTAAATCAACTGGGCTGCAAACAGGAACCTTGGCTGGGCATCCCGGCTGTGCAGATATCTCCACTTCCTGGGCTCCAACAACTCTGAAGTGTCTCTCATCGCTAGTTGTCCACCGCCATTTTTTCGTTATGTGGCAGTCATCTTTGTTTACATCTAAAAATAGCTAGCTTAGTAATGGCGATACGGATAGCAGCCAATCAGAGAAGAGAATCGTCCAGGCTAGCGCGGCAGTTGAAAATTCTTTATTCATTCTGGTCGCCGTCGCAGAGAGAGAACAAGCTTTGAGAGCTGAAGTCTAGTTCAAGAACATGCCTAGGACTTAAAGTCTACGAACACTGTCTGGGTGTTCGGTAGTATTAAATGTTGATCTGTATAAGGCTTTGTGTTGCTTGAATTGCTAAGTCTGCTGCTGAGAGGGTTGCAAGCAACCAATAATTGCAACCCCTGTCAAACGATCCTTTATAAATTTTCTTAGTGCACGGGTCTTGGGTGTGGACACCTAGCCCCTGTCACAAATGGCGTCGTCGGCAGGATAACAAGCGAGATGACTATGGCACTGTCACACACACACACACACACACACACACACACACACACACACACACACACACACACACACACACACACACACACACACACACACACGCTCACACACACACACACACACACACACACACACACACATATATATATATATATATATATATATATATATATATATATATATATATATATATATATATATATATATAGGGAGTTTACAAATCATACATTCATACTTTTAAAATTTATATTTCATGAACAACATACACAATTTTAATTTTCTTTATCACATATTAAAGCTATACAACTTTTTCACAAGGAAGTAATTTAGTTTAATTTTCAGAAACATGAAAAATGGAGGAGAATACTCAACTAAGTTTTGAAGAAGCAAAGAATTGTAAAGCAGTTGGTGACAGATGTCGCTCATGTATTATAGTTGATGGTGGGCAATTTGAACAATTGAACTAATTTTATGTTATTGTGAATAAATTTTCTGTATTCCAGCCGAGTCGCACTTCTGACACCTTCGTCAGATTCAGTCCATTAGCACTCCGTAACTCATTGTCAGATTCAAGTCGAGTCGTATCCCTGTCACGGATTGCCTCTCCTGCTTTGCAGTAGTGGTCCAACAGTGGCCACAACTCAAGAGTATCTAACTGGGTCGTCAAAGGTGTCTACCTTTGCACACGATTACTCTTGGCAGATATGTAGATAGAAGTGCAATGACGCTTCTATCCTAAGGGAGGGTTCACAAGATAATTCAGAAGTCAAGAACCATGCGGCATAGGGCTGAGCAATGGTTAACTTATATCTGATCCGTCGCCTTTTGTAAAGAATTAAGCAAGGTTTTTAGCCCGTCCAAGCCCCCAGTTGGTGTAATCCAACGAGATTCCTCTTATAAGTAATGGCTCTATAGATGTAAATATATTTATGTATATATAGATGTATGTTTTAAAGAATCTTGCTCAAACGTTCGCTTTCATACATATAAAAACTGAATCTACTATGATTGTTTAGTTTTAAAACAACATGTAACAAATTTAATAATGAATTAGTCTTTAACAGTTAGAATCAGGAGGGAATGATGAATTTTGCCGTAAATACAAGTTTTCGTTACGGAGACGTAGGTGAGGATTTATCAGTCCGTTTTGCTGGTGCCTTTTTATAAGCACTTAACTGATATAAGGGAGTCCTGCAGCTATGGTTTTCGTCACTTCTTGGTGATGAGCATACTTCTCTCACACGAGTGGCGTAGTGACTTCAGTACTTCGAATCGTCTGATAGCTTGTAACCACGAACTTTTTAAGATAAAATAGAAAACAAACGCCTCTGCTAAGTCGAGTACACAGTGTAGCTCAGGGAAGATGAATAAAATTCACCATATTCCTCTGGGTATTAACTGGGGAAATGTGTCTGGACGGCGCGAATAATGAGTTGCCTGAGTTACAATTAACAAAGTGCACATATCTCACAAAATATTATACACTTTAGGCACATGTAATGTAATCATCACTCATCACTGCTCCATTCGGAGTCTGGGGTCATATATGCTGTCGGTTTTCCGCACGACTAGCTAGAAGAAATCACCAGCGCTTGCTGTACTGGTTTATGAATATACTAGTTTCATATGTGGAGGTTGCCAGCCTCAAATATAACCAATTAGCAAGAAAATATGTTATTTCACATTTGTAAAATAAAGGTTTACACTTACCCCAAAGTTTTGGGAATACACAATCTCCTCGCGCAGGTTAGAATGGACACGAGCAATTTAGTAATATGCTCTCGAACCACTTGGTCTGGAAATTTTGAATCCCTTTTATGACGGGTGAATCTGCGAAACACTTGGTCTGGGAAAGTTTCTCTTATGAAGGGTGATCCAATTCCTAGGTTTCCAGTCTTCGCATTTTAAGTTCTGGTCCCTCAAGTTTTTCAATCTCTGTATTTATAAAGGCGGGCTTACTTTTAAGGTGTTATGTTTCCCAGATACTTCGATCTGTCACTTATAATATAGGAATTCTAAGTCCGATGTCTCTCTGGCTTCTGGGGGTCGCTAATATGACGTGCGCTGCAGTCTCTCTGTTCTGTGTCTCTGATTTCACTACATTATATATGCAGTTCTCAGTTCACATCACAGATGGTGCTTCCGTCGGATGTTCTAATAGGATCCATAGTTTATTCCGGCTTCTTACTTTAATCCAATCGTAAGCTCTTTAGCACTGGGTTGGGATGTCTAATTTCAAAATATTCCCCACGTGTTTTAAAATATTAAATTTAATATTCCAACGCGAGACCTCTTTCAAATCATGCGGTAATATTTCCGCCCACTCATAACAACATGTGACCATGTTAGCCTGGCGTAATGTCTTCCGCCAAGATTTCTACCCAGACAGATTATCTGTAACAATCACCAGGGATTGCCCTACAAAAAGCGATAAACGCATCTACCCTCTGTGTAATCTGCCAGACAAACAGACACCTACATTGGCAACCCAGACAGACAATCTTGGGTTCTTTCGAACCGATCGTGCCCGACCAGCCTGTGTCAATAGAGGATCGTCGCCATCAAAGGTTGGCGAGGCGACTCACAGAGATAAACGTATTACCGCTGACCGGTGATAATGACTGGGTATTGTTACGATAATACCCCAGTTCACCTGGCGGAACGTAAATAAGTCTGAGGAGTGGTCACAGTAAACGAATGTAAGGACAATAAATGAGCCAAATAAAAGCGGTTGAATGGGAGAAAGAGAAAAATGAAGGAAAAAAAAGTGATACTGCCGGAGTGGCTAAAGGTGTGAGAGAGCCACCAAAAGAACACATGCAGACGTTTTGTCACAATTCTGGACATCCTCATTAAACTGAAATCGAGTCGCACTCCGGATATCATCGTCAGACTCAAGTGGAGCCGCACTCCGGATATCCTCACGAGACTCATTCGAGTCGTGCCCCGAACAGAATTTCCCATTTGCTTCTGTGCAATACCCCTCGCCTACCAACAGTATTTCAGTTTTCATCATGGCTGCACGCTGCTGTAGTCGTATTGTAGCAGTTTGACTAACTATACTGTTCAAAAAAAAAAGAAACGCATAGCTATCCGAGGGCGCGTTTTTATGAGTTTGTAAGTAAAATTTGGTGCTAGGGTATATAAAAACCAGCCTCAAATGTTCTTTACAGTGTCAAATGCACGTGTTGACCTGAATTGCGTTCGTTTTTGTAATCGTTACAACGCAGTGGTCAATAGTGTTTATGACGCAATTTTTGATCACAGCTCATGTTGCGCGCACGTGAAAGCAACACAATTTGGGGTGAACACTGTTCACTGACTACGCAACTGAAACCCTATAAAAGGATAACGCTACACACACAAAATTCAGTTCATTTTCAAGCAGACATTTATGGCGTCTCTATCGATAAATTTAAGGAACATTGCTATTGGCCGACTGCATGCAGGCGAAAGTCAAAGTCAGGTTGCCAGGCATCTAAACGTGCATCAGAGTACCATCAATCGACTTTGGCACCGGTTTCAAGCCACTGGCTCAGTTGAAGACCGGCATCGCAGTGGACGACCCAGAGTGACAACAACAGCGGAGGATCGCTTTATTCGGCTTCGTCACCTCAGAGACAGGTTTACAACAGCTTCCTCAACTGCCCAGTCATTGCCTGCAGGACGTCATGTGTCTGATCAAACTGTCCGGAATAGACTGCATGACGCTGGACTTTGGGCACAAAGACCTCACCGAGGACCTGTCCTTACGCGCCGCCATCGCCAAAATCGACTTCTTTGGGCCAACCAGCATCGTCCCTGGGCAGCTGACAATCAATGGAGACGTGTCTGGTTTAGTGACGAATCTTTCTTATTGTTGCAGCGTCATGATAGACGGCGTAGGGTCTACCGTAGGCGAAATGAACGTTTTGCCCAAAATTGCGTTGATGAAGCTCCGCCGCACGGTGGTGGAGGTGCAATGGTGTGGGAAATGACCAGTTACAACGGAAGGAGTCAATTGGTGCACATTGAAGGAGGCTTGAATGCGCAACGATATGTCAATGAAATTCTTCGACCCCATGTCCTTCCACTTTTGGCTGCACCAAGGTCTGTGTTTCAACAGGACAACGTCAGACCCCATTGTGCACGGTTGACCACGCAGTTCCTGACTGCCAACAACATTCTCACCCTTCCCTGGCCATCCCTGTCTCCAGACATGAGTCCGATTGAGTACCTGTGGGATGAGCTGCATAGACGTGTTTGTCGCCGAGACGTTGCTCCAGCCAATCGTCGTGATCTGTTCCAGGCACTCCAGGAAGAGTGGGCAGCCATCCAACAGGCCCACATCAGACGTCTGATCGCATCCATGCCCAGGAGATGCCAGTCGCTGATCGATGCAAGAGGAGGCCACACACCATACTAACGGGAAAGCCCGTACGCCAAAAAACTCTCGTGACCCAGATGCAAAACAACTGTCAATTGATTGGTTGAACCCTAAGGTATTCCTGTGTGCAATTTGAACAATTAACTCATTAAATTAAAAAAGTTATTGAATGTCAAAATTAAGGCTATGTGTGTGCCTTCAGTAGCTATGCGTTTCTTTTTTTGAACAGTTTATACTTATAAAGACAGACTCCGCGAGCACAGTTGACGACAAGAAGTTGCTGCTACCACGTGGGTAATAACTGTTCCTTGTTATACTTTCCCAGGTATTCTGACAAGTTATCTTTTAAAAACTTAATCAGCGTTTTCTTTTTACATTATCGTCTTCACCTCCTTTTCCCTCCTTGATGGAGTAAATGTCACTCGTGCCTGAAACTTTTGCCAAACCATAAATTCTCCTTGTAGCAGTAGTTTATTTTACATGTTGAGATTACCGACCACATACACACCTCACATTATTTGCCCTTTACGACATGCATGAGGCTAATCTTTCTTTATCACCTCAAAGACCAATGTAAAGTATACAGGAAATTTTCTTCTTACACTTTTAGTGAACCCTCTTTCAATGTTAAGCCCACATTTCTGTAAAGTATACAATGCTGTTCATTTGTAATTACAGGAGACTGCCACAGGATTTGCCTCCCCTTTGCTCTGCAGTAGTGGTCCACCAGTGGCCAAAACTCAAGAGTATCTAAAATGGGTCTTCAAAGGTGTCTACCTTCGCACAAGATTACTCTTGGCAGAGTTGTAGATAGAAGGATAATGATGCTTCTATCTCAAGGGAGTTTTCACAAGATAATTCAGAAGTCAAGAACAATGCTGCATAGGGCAGAGCACTATTAACTTATATCTGATCCGTCACCTTTTGTGAAGTTTTAAGCAATGGTGTGGCTTGTTCGAGCCCCCAGCTGGTTTAATCCAGCGAAATTCCTGTTATAAGTATTTTTGGCTCTATGGCTGTAACTATATGTATATATATATATATATATATATATATATGTATATGTATATGTATATGTATATGTATATGTATATATATATATATATATATATATATATATATATATATATATTAAAGGTTCTCGATCATACATGGGCTCTCATATCAATAATAACTGAATCAACTATGAATTTATAAAATAACATATAACAAGTTTAATAATCATTTAGTCTTTAACAAGTTGAAATAAATATGGATGAAGATGATTTTAGGGGGTTTTAAAAATTGTCTTCATCGAGACTTAATTGGGGACTGTTGGTTATTGTCCGTTGCTTTCGCCTGTTAACAAAAACATAACTTGCGGAGTACTGCAATGGTTGGTTGTCGAGTCTTTCGTGATGAGGGTTCTTCTCTAGAGGCTTCTGGATGAACTCCACTCCTAATGTCAATGTGGGTGTATTCACAACATGTCCACTGTAGGTAGATGGTGTCGACCCCAGCTCTTGAATCCCAAGATTGTGGCGAAGACTCTTACTTCAGACTGGTCTCTTGTAAGTGTAACTTCGTACCACGAACCCAGATAACTTGGGAACACAATCTCCTGGCACAGTAGAATGGACACAACAACTTTGATTAGCTGCTTCGAACTTTTGGTCTGGGGTAGTTTCAGATTCCCTCTTATGACTTTTGCTTCTGATTCCTTAAGTTTCCAGTCTTTGTATTTAAAATTGCGGGTTCTCTTTTAAGTTATAAAGACGCCCAAATACTTCGATCTGTCACTTTTAATTGTGGAATTCTTTGTTCGATCCTTCTTTCTGGCTACTGGGAGTTCTTACTTGACATTGTTGAAAATACAGTCTGATTTGTGTCTCTGACTTTGTTAGGTTATATACTCATTTTCCTTTAAGCTTCCACATTGGTATTTTCGACCAGCTTTCCAATGAGAGCTACAGTTGATTTCAGGCTCTCGATTAGACCAATCCTGTCTCTTTAGAACTATGTGGGTCGGAATGTTAAATCATTACTATCCCCCGCGTGTTTTAAAATATCAATTTTAAAATTTAAACTCTTGACCTCTCTCAAATATGGCAGTTATACTTCCGATTGCATTTATGCAAACTCACAAACACATCGGTGAACTTATGTCCTGGCTAATACCTTTCCCAACATAATCTCCCCGGACGGGTTATCTGTATTATTAATACAGAGATGGTCCAGCGGAAGTATTACCTCATTATCACCTGGGCCTTCGCACATCGCTCAGACGGCTTTCCCAGACTGACCATCTGACTTTCTTTCTGTCGATCGTGCTAGACCACTTTGTGTCATCAGTGACCGTCTCCAAAAACTCACTTCCGCATCCCGCCTTGCGGCCAGGACATCCGCCCCAAGTCAGTGGCTTCCTTTCGGCTTTCACCACCGACAGTCATACGAGCCACAGACTCCGAATGTCCATCCCGCAGCAAAGTCTGTTCATTTATTATTGTTTCCGTAACTTCATTGTTTTTTTTAACACAGACAGGGGTGTCAGCCCTGTGCTAAAACCTCCAACCTGGAGGACCAGGGTACCAGCTTTTGTCTGACCCCTACCCACACAGACCAGTCCAGCTTGGTTGAACCTAACAGGAGTAAAACTCCCACTGGCATAGCTCTGGGGATTATCAGGGTACGCAAGCTGCCATACCGCTACAAGGTATAGGTACCATTGATGGCAGTTTATATCCATGTAATACTATTATATAATGTAATGTATGTGAGAATGTACCCGCATACCACTGTACTTTAGAGATGTGAATGTTTCCGTTTGCTTAAATGGGTGATGTACATGCAGATATAATTTTTTTTTTTTTTTTTTAAACTGCTGAAAGACTTTTTCTGCTACAGAAGTGCGCAAGAAAGTGTTATTATTATTATTTCAATTTCCGCCAAGAATGTATGAATGTAAGCGAGAATGTGTTTTTGTAATTTTTGTATTGAGGATTGATGACACATTAAAAAATACTACAGATTAGACGTTTTGACCGCATAAGTGAGTGTCGGTATACACAGCTTATTCATTTATTGTTTTGTTTATATTATTTTATTTTTTATTATTATTATTTTTCTTCAGTCACTATCTTGTTTATTTAAAAAAAAAAAAAAAAAACCTAGGCTACTCATTTTTTATTATGATTGTATACTGTAAATGAATGCTGTTATGTCAACTTTATAATGTCGCATGCCTTTAAATTAATGCTTAAAGTAACATGTGGGAATAAAAGGATATAGTATGCAAGATTAATGAGAGTGAAAGAGCAGAATGTTAGACGGGCCTGCGCGCCCAATTCTTAACCCTTCGAAAATAAAGTTCGTTCGTTCGTTCGTTCTCTATCAAAGGTGGCTAGACGACTTAGGTGATACAAGTATTATCCGCAGAGCTGTCTAATTAGCCTTGTCATACTACGATTCACATGGTGAAACGTAAAAAAATGTAGGTGCATAAAATATGCTAAATAATAGTGCGAACGGTGAGGAAAATGAAGAAATAAGTTGATAATGCAGGAGAGAACGAAAATTATGTAACAGGACACCATCTGATTTCATCACAGAGACTATTGTTTAACAAGAGGCACACCAATGAATTTTACCCAAAAGTTCAGAAATAGCAAAACTTGTATTCAAGTGACTGTAACTTTATTTGAAGTGTGTAAACACATCATGCGCGTCCGATTGGCTACGCAGTAAGAGCGCGTTCCTCTGGCGTGCAGTTACCAGATCCTGAGATCAAAACCTGGCAGCATCCTGCTTACCCAGCTGTAAACGGGTAACTGATTTTGAACTTGAGCTAGGGAAGGCAAAGGCAGCGAGGAAGGAAACATTTTACACCGTCTCATAAAAAAGCTGGGCTTAGTATGATGAATAATATTTCTCTCCCCTACGGATGTATCTTCTATGAGACTACCTGTACCGGTACATTTTTTGTATTCACATCACATCTCTTGTGCAGTATGCTGTGTATGTATTTCATGTCACATTCTATTTGTTTAATTTTTCTTAATTGTATGTGTTTTTGTTGGGAAAAACTAACTGGATTTATAACGAGCCCTAGGGCGTGAAAGGGCGTTGAGGGTTGTGGAGCCGGAACAAAAAAATTGTCCGACTAAAGTTTCCGGAAACTGCCGATTCCGACTAAAGTTTTTGTTACTAGTCACATGGCATTACATTCGGAGTCGGAGTCCTGACATTATTTACCGACTCCGCGATTCAGATTCCATAGTCCTGGTGGTGTCCCATCATAAGTAACACCTTCCCTGATAAACGTACGGCTGTTACGCCATTTCATTCACTAGATCACTCAGATGACCTTCAAGACTGAGATGCAGTGCTCTCAGTAACCCAAACCCCGTATTTAACAGAACAGTTAACGTAAAACAGGCACGTGAAGAAAGTTCAAAGCAAAGCGAATAACAATTTGGATGGATATTTTTCCAGACTCTTTTTACGTTTATAGGTCGCATGCCAGTTCCTGGAGTTAAGAGCTTTCTAGCATTATTACCCTTTCTCTGTCTCACGTTTATAGTTTCCCCCACCAACAGTTTCCAGCATATCACCAATGAAGTGTATCGTACAAACGGTTTTCTACACATCCTCTTTTCTTTGGTATTCCACAAGGCTCTTACAGACTCCAGAGCACGTAATCTGGTGCAGTGATTCTCAACTTCTGATCCCAAGGCCAGCTGTGGTCCCCAAGCTGTTTCTAAGGCGGAGGAGCAGAGCGGTTTTTAATTTTGAAATGATATAATATCGGAATGTAACTGTTTGATGGCTTTAAACTTACAGATTAAATGTTAGCTCGTTAGCATTCTAATTTTGATATGATTATCATTCCTTTTCGTTCCCTGTTGAACACAGGGCAGAAACAGTTGCTCTCCATCGATTTCTATTCTGGGCTGTCTTTTTCAGCTGTGCCCAAGTCATTCCAATTTTCCTAGCTTCCTCTTAAACAGTTCTTCTCCAAGTTCTCTTTGGCCTCCCCACTCTTCTGTTCCCCTGTGGGTTCCAGTCAAGGACAATTCTGGCTATGCTTGATTTTTCTCTCCTGAGTGTATGAATTTTGATATGATACAATGTTTGAAAGTAGTGTAATTGCATATATTGAATGTGTCGGTCTGTTTATGAGTATCAAAGAGTGTACTATTGGAGAGAGAATGTGAGAATATTTGCGTGTTTTTCTATGAATGTCAGTTCAGTACAGTGCCCGGGGGTCTCTGAAGAGACAAAGAGAATAGGACTACTTTACCATCAGGCATGTTGTACAAGGCGACTGATGTATAGTTGTGAATTGGGGTTGGTAACCTCATAATGTAAAACACATTTCCACAGAAACCACCAGAGCGCCGTACTTTAGCCATTTATTTTAGAAAGCTCCCTGGAAGGCGGGGAATGCAAAGTATGTTGCATCTAACTCTTTCTCCCTACTACTTAAAACAAGATATGAGAATTATATAAATACATGCCGAGCCAGATTACATATCGGGGAAAGAAACTGCAGCGCACGGCTCCAACTCAACACGTTTGCGAACGGCAGAAAAGCTACAGGAAAACCCTAGATCTACAATGTAGATAATGCCAAAGAAGTCAACAATGGCATTGGCTGCAAAAGAGTCCAGCAGTTCTAGCTAAATAACAACAACAGCAACAACGTGGGGTCACGTGTATTTAATAGGGAGGATTTTCCAGCGCTGTAGAGACCATCAGAAACCCGCTATTGTCTTCAAATAAAAGTTTATATGCATACAGAGTTATATATTGGACTAATTACTGAACAATTGCAGAGAGAAAATTGCGCGGAATACAAATTCCTAAGACGTTTGTTTTCCATTCAATGTAATGAAACAACTGACAAATCAAAACGTCGGCAGGCAGTACTAGTACTCAACTGAGAGTATTGGGATTATGTTTATTTAAAAAAAAAAGTATGCGCACTTCTAACTAAAAAATAAATAAAAATAAAAAGATTGCATGAAGTTTTAATGGATGGGTGTGAAAAAAAATCGAAAAAAGGTGATTCATCTAACGAGGACAAAAGACAAAGAGAATAGTCTACGTTACGGCCACAAGGCCTTCGTCAGGAAAAGGAAAGAAAGTGAAGGCTAGATAGAACACATAAGAACTTAAATAAATATAAAAATAAAACCTAGGTACTTCCCTGAAGGCAAGGCATCGAAATCCTACCACTATTGCTGTCACCGAACTGACGTGTGTGGCCGAAAAGGAAGTGACTTCCGCCACCGGATGTACACAATACATACTAAGAAACTAACAAAACTAAAAAACGAAACTGAACAATAAACTACCCAAAAGTAATAACAGTAGGGACTGAAAATAGAAGAGGACAGAAGGAGATAAATAAATATGAAATAAAAAATCAAGACATATTAAAAACAGTGTATTATATATTCATACATATTCAGGAGGACGGTATAAAAATAGAAGAATAGGATAAGAGTGGAAAGAGTCAAAATAGAGCAAGAGAGTGAGAACGTGACTTCAGATAAAGGTGTGTAAAGTGTTAAGGCCAGCTGGTTTAAGACACCCCATGCGGTAGATAAGACGGTTCTCAAGCTGTTCTCGGCTAGCAGTGTCAGAGGAGCAGGATCGGATCGCTGTGACCTGGATGTCGATGGGACCATGGTGGTCAGGACCATTGAAGTGTATGGCAACTGGTGTGGATTTTTGCTGAGCGATGTCATTTAAGTGCTGGCTGAACCTGTCCCCAAGTCGTTTGCCTGTTTGGCCAATATAGGTTTTGCAGCAACGTTTACATATGATCGTATAAATGACATTGCGCGACTCACACGTGAAGCTACTGGTGATGGTGTACGTAGCCTGAGGAAAAGACACCTTGTGGGTTGATATGACATACTTGCACGTGTTGCATCGTGTCCAACCACAGGGTAGTGTGCCAAAGAAGTTTTAAGAAGTGCGTTTGATAGTAGCCTAAATATGAGAAGTTTCCACTATCATAAAATATAAAAACATAAATAACATTCACGCCTTCACAAGCATCTTGTAATAAAATAGATTGTTTAGAACACCCCGGAAGAAATGTCTGCTCCATTGACTGAGTCTATTCATTTAGCGAGATGTACGTCGATTTCTGCGTTGTTTAAGAAAACACTGAAGACTCAACATTCGCTCTTTTCATTATATACATACGTGTAAATATTTATATGTAGGTGAGTGTGTGTGTGAGCGTTTGTATACGGTGTTTATATTGTATGTCCGTGGGTATTGCTTATAGTGCATGCGTAGGTGGGCATGTGAGTGTAAATGTGTTACTTAAATATTGTATGAGACTTTCAGACGCGCCTACGATGCACTTGTATATCCGTGAGCGTGTGTTTGAGTGAAAGAGAATGTATGTATACGTGTGCACATAAACCCACGTTTATGTATCTTCCGGCTTGCGTGTTTTTGTGAGAGTCCCAAGCCAGTATTTAGAAATCGTAGACAAGGGTATTTTGTGAATGTAACTACAACATCGAGACAATGAGAGAAGCCATTCATGGCCGTGGATATGTTTCTTGTCTTTTCTCTGACATTTAACAGCCTGACCGGTGCATGCACGGTTACCTTCCAAGCATGCAGTCGCAAACAGCGCATTCTACAGAGACTGAATACTTGTTGCAGACATTATCTTCACTGCCAGAGCTTTGCTTGACTTTCTGGCTCTTGTCTTCTCAGTGAAGAAACATCAGCTTTTCTTTATTGTAGTCAATATAATGGCAGAGTGGTTAGAGCGCTGGTATGCCACGGCAAAGGTGTCGGGTTCGATTCACGGTATAATCAAGCTCCAGACTACCCAGCTGTAAATGGGTATCTGACTTTGCTCTTCAGTTAAGGAAGGAAACGGCAGCGAGGAAGGAAAATGGTCACACCACCTCTCGATGCTGGACATAGTAAAGTGATCTCTAACACATCTGTCCCCTACGCCGGTATGTGCTATGGGACTACCTTTTTATTTTAATATCTAAATAGCATTTGCCTTTCGTGGCAAAGTTACCGTGTCTAATGATTGAAATCTGGTAAAGTCACGTTCCAGTCTAACCATCTTTTAAACGGATACCTGACTTTGCTCTTTAGTTAAGAAAGGCAAAGGCACCAAGTAAGGGAACTGGTCACCCACAGCTCATTTAGCTGGTTCTAGTATAGTAAAGTCTTTAACACTTCACTTCCTTACGGCAATATCTCCCATGGTACCACCTTTACAGTCTAATGTCTACAGGATTATTGACTATTTAATGTTATCGCTTTACTTTCAAACGAAAATTTTTTTTATTGTTAACAGTTTTATTGCCTCTCTCTCTCTCTCTCTCTCTCTCTCTCTCTCTCTCTCTCTCTCTCTCTCTCTCTCTCTCTTTTTCTCTCTCTCTCTCTCTCTCTCTCTCTCTCTCTCTCTCTCTCTCTCTCTCTCTCTCTCTCTCTCTCTCTCTCTCTCTCTCTCTCTCTCTCTCTCTCTCTCTCTCTCTCTCTCTCTCTCTCTCTCTCTCTCACTTTTTCTCTGTCTTTTTCTCCGAGTTACAACAGTGAATGCATTGTTAATATTAACTATTTACTGCAATATTTATAATTTTTAACCATTTAATTTTTCTTCAGTGCGTCTTTTTTACTTAGATTAATTTTTTTCCCTTCTTGCTTGAGTTTAATTATAATCGTTTCTTTCTTTTTTTTTTTCTTTCTTTTTATTCAAGAAATTGAGTTATTGCAAGGGAGAAATGTAATAAAGGCAATACCTGCAGTGCCTATTTCTTTACCTTGGAGCCACCACTACATCTGATCATCTTTGCAGCAAAGCATTCATATGTGCTACTGGAGTGGTGCATTCTGTAGCTATTTATTGTACATGTTGAGGATGACAGTCCATGCTCATTTAAAATGTTGATCACATCTAACAACAGACCCGAGGAAGTAGTAAGGCTGTTCTTTCATTGCCTTCACGGAGGCCCCAGGGATTTCAAACAATGACTTCGGCCTCGTTTGGAGAGGCGCTTCTTTCAACCTAGACACAAGGCCTGTCGGTTATAGGGGCCTGTCGGACCCTTTCAAATGCCTGTTCCATATCTATGAAACAAAGATGTATCTCACTCTTATACTCAAGGGCCTTTTCACTCAGCTGCCTGAGTGTGAAGATTAGGTCTTGAGTACTTCGGTTTGCTCGGAATCCGCACTGGACCTCATCCAATTGTGGCTCAGCTAGGCGTCGGAGTCTCTGCTCTAGGATTCTAGAGTAGATTTTACCAGGGACACTGAGAAGGGATATGCCTCTATGGTTTCCACATTGTCGATTGTCACCCTTTTTGAAAATTGGTGTTATGATGGCAATCTCCCAGTCCTTTGGTATGGTCTTGTTGCACCAAGCTTCCTGTAGGATATATATCCAGCTGTAAAAGACCTTTTAATCTGAAGTTACACGGGGCAGTTGTTTTATAATCGGAGATAATTTATACGGATGTCGAAAATAAATTTGCTTTTGATTACGTAATCGGATAATGGAAACTCGTCTGAGCGCGGAGATTGCATCGATACCCTTTAGTTCCCCATGGAGCATAGGCCTTCAACAAACACAGGGCAAGTCCTCGTGTCACGTGCCATCAGCTCAAGTTCTTTTCACGTCTTCCTCATAATTTTCACTTCTGTGACCAGTTTTCTTGTCTATGTATTTTTAATCTACTTCTGCCTCTCTTTCCCTGGGTTTTTTTGTCCAGAACAAGCACTGTCTTGTAATGCTATCAACAGGTTTCCTCATTGTGTGTCCTATTCATGACCAGCGTCTTCTTTTCATCTCTTATTCCACTGGCATTTGCCTGCTTCTTGTCATCATTTCCACATTTGTAACTTTGTCATACCATTTCAAGCCTTCTATTCTACGTAAGCCCCCATTTATGAATATCTGTAGTTTTTGTGGTTGTTTTGGTTGTCTCCATGTTTCAGAGCAATACGATAGGACGGACATCACATTTGAGTTGAAGATTCTTACATTTGTGTAGGACTTGATTTCTCATGATCTCCCTATATTTCCTAATGCAATGAAAGCTCCTCTTGCTTTTTTCCATTCATATTTTGATATCATTGTCTCTCCCTATAATATTGCATGGTTCACGGCTGTTTGTGCCCTATACCAGAGCGCTCTTTTAGTTTCGGTGACCGGAATTCTGACACCGGGTATAAAATTTTGTGTGCACCGTAAAAGACTATTTAAGTTTTTGGCGGGGAAAATCAGCTGATGTGTGAGTAAAATCAGTAAAATATAAATCATTACACACTCGTTCTGGATAAACACAGCGCTAAAATTCTTTTGTGTACTATAACTTTGTTCTGTGTTCTATTTTTGATTGCATTTTTATTTGTTTGAAATTAGTTTTGACGGAGTTACAGACTTTTGAAAACAGCGTCATCATTTAAGGAAATTCATAAAATAAGTAATCTTTTTATTAATTTAATATCTAAAAATCGGCCCATTCGTTTGAGTTTATAATTATAAAGACTTCTCGAAGGGAAGCTAAAGATTATTTCCACATACTTTTTTTTTTTTGGTTTCATATCTTGAGAATGTGTGGTAGTCAGTTTTGTGAGTGTGGCATTACAAGAACAAGCATATTGTCACCAGATTTTATAGCATTTAAATCCCTTTAAACGCATTCCTGATACCCACAAATCTTAAATAAGGTAGTAAAAAAATAACTTTTTGTAAAGCACCATCTGTTTTTGCATTTTCATTCATTTATAATGATATTTAGCTACGTATATAAGCGTCAGAAAACATGTAAAGCTATAGATAGATTAGTTAGTTAAGTTAGTTGCTTATCCTTTACAGGACGTGGCAATCAACCCCAGCTTTTATTGGCTGTTTGTGATTTTTCTAGGCATTTTTTTTCATTCAGTAGTTTGCCATTGCTTTCTGAACGGTACGGCGCTTATACCATTGTTAAAAATCCACACAAAGCGATCTGCTACCAAACCGCCTGCAGCAGGTTTCGAACCTGGTATATCTGGATTATGAAACTGCGTTCATATCCATTAGGCCACAGACGCCGACATAGATAGATTACTTCCACATAATTTGATCTATCTTTCAAGTCTTGTTAATCTTCTATTTATAATATGAATTTTTTTTTTAATTGTGTGTGAGATAAGGACTGTTCCATTGGTGTTCTTTGGTAGACAATCCTGTGCACACGACGGCTGCCAGCGAATTCTAAGTAACTGTTTGTATATCTTCTTTCATTCAAAGTTACAATGCAGGTAGTAAATTTAGAGAAACCAAATTCTAAATCTAATACCATCCTTTTATCAATGGCTAGAGTCAGAGATACATATGATAATTTAGAAATATTTATGAATGGCATGAAAGCTCAGATAGAGTCACTAAAATATTTAGAGTGGGATGGTAAACAAGTTGTTGTTTTCTTATTCGGGGATTATTTCCTTGTTTTGCTGGAGACACCACAGACATGGGTATATTCCTTGAGCTCCAGACAAACCAAACATTTTCATCAAAGACATCCAGAGAGCATACAACTTGCAAACCAAGAAGTTTGGCCATGTTGATAAGAGATTACAATAGATATATGAAATATGGGAAAGGGAATAAAAGGCAACTGGCACATTACCATAATTGTTTACACAAACCAATGTTAGAGATTGAAATTGAAAATGTAGCTCCTCCTTACCTTCATATTTTATTAGGCATTGTTTTGAAACACCACAGACTTCTAGAACAGGTAGCTGATACAATAGACGCAAAGATATTTGAGAATTCGCAAGAGATACATGCAAACATTAGTACTTTTAAGAACTTGAAGAGATTTAGTAGGAACTGGAAATAGGCAGAAGAATTAGGAGCTAAAATTGAATTTTTCAGGTAGGTATTGAACTTTGTGAGGATAAGGAGGAGACAGATAATTTTAAAGTTAGACTTGAAAATGCACAAGATGCGCTGGCCAAACTTCAGTTTCAAGATCTGTGTACTAGGTCTGGTCCAGTTTGCTCACACATGGACAAGGTACTAGCCAAACACAAAATCATACAACAGGCTTATAATAGCAGAGCATTTATAGGGAATCACTGCCACAGATATCTCACACAAAAAGTTTATAAAGATCTTACAAGAGCAATCATTACACAAACACTGAAAATTACAGACAAACAAGATATAACTAACATAGCTTTTATTGCCCAAGAACAATTCAACTCACTGAAAGAAGCATTTGAGAAAGTACACGACAAAATATCACACAGTAAACCAATTAGTAAAGAATCAATAACAGCATCGATAGAGACTTATATGTCTTTGTTCAGAAAGCTATACCCTAGTAAGACAATTCATAAACAGCACATATTAGAAAAACATTGCGCAGACTGGATCAGAACTCATGATGTATGATTGAGATAATTGTTAGCTCTCATGTTCTGGGGACAATTGGGTGTGTTATTTTAAGGTTATAAATGTGGACATGCAATTTAAACTTTCAATAATTAATGTTTGACGCATGAAACCAAAACAAAACTTTGATATCCATTTTCTGCAGGTTTTCTACTTTTGATTTCTGTAATTTGTTATGCATGTTGATTGTGACCGTTTTAGTGTAAATTGAATTAGAAACAAACCATAACAAAATGTAAAAAAAACCCCGTAAATTTTACACTATTTCAGACTATTATATCTTCTGTTCTAATTGTGATAAAATGTTTGTTCTTGTTCTAAAATTTACTCTAACATTTCTAGTCTAGCTTTACGCAAAATTAAAGCCGGTATTTATAATAATAAAGTAGCATAAAAGCAATTCAAATATGTTTTGGGGACAATTGGGTGTGTTATTTTAAGGTAATAAATGTGGACTTAGAAATTATGTGAGGACAGCAAACCATAAGTCAGAAGAGTTCAGGACCACCACTGGTGTAAGACAAGGTGATATCCTATCACCTTACCTCTTCATACTCCTTATGGACGATGTCATCAAGGCATGTAAGGAGAGAACAAGAAAGTATTCAGTGGGGTACTGGAAGATGAGACAGGTCTATATTTCAGAGCTGGCATTTGCTGATGATGTCGCCCTGATTGCTAAATCAGAGGCACATCTCCAATCCAACCTGCAAGTCTGGAAGGAAGAGCTGGAGAAGAGAGGGATGGTCATAAGCAGCTCTAAAACAAAATCCATGGTGATATCACGAGAAGAAAGAAGACATCAGATTAAGCTGGGAGAACAGGTCCTGGAGCAGGTCGACCACTTTAAATACCTCGGAGCTATTATAGACCGAAAGGGAGGCATCAAAGAAGAGTTGGCCACTCGAAAAGCAGCAGCTGGGAGACTTTTTCAGGCCATAAATCGAGGATTCCTCAGCAAGAGAGAGGTTGGTAAGAAACGAAGATGGCTGTATACCGCTCCACCTATGTCCCAGTCTTGACATATGGATGCGAGTCATGGGCAATGACTACAACCCATAAAAGCCAGATCCAAACCTCAGAAATGAGGTATCTGAGGAAGGTGGTTGAAGTAACAAGAAGAGACATGGTACGCAACCAGACGATACGTCAAGGCCTAAAATGCCACCCCCTACAGACCCAAGTAGAACAGTCCCAACTAAGATGGTTTGGCCATGTCTGCAGAATGGGAGAAGATCGGCTACCACGACAAGCATGGGAAACAAAGAGCCAAGGATCCAGACCCCGAGGACGACCCAGAGTCCGCTGGGAGGACAACATTAGACAATCTTTGAAGGACCGAGGACTAGAATGGAACCAGGCCAGGAGGAAGACAGCTGATAGAATAGTCTGGCGCTCTCTCTTCCAAACCTCTACATCTCACGGTAGAAGGGGAACGACTAAGTAAGTAAGTAATGTGGACTTGCAATTTAAACTTTCAATAATTAATGTTTGACGCATGAAACCAAAACAAATCTTTGATATCCATTTTCTGCAGGTTTTCTACTTTTGATTTCTGTAATTTGTTATGCATGTTGATTGTGACCGATTTAGTGAAAATTAAATTAGAAACAAACCATAACAAAATATAAAAAAAACGTAAATTTTACACTATTTCAGACTATTATATCTTCTGTTCTAATTGTGATAAAATGTTTGTTCTTGTTCTAAAATTTACTCTAACATTTCTAGTCTAGCTTTACGCAAAATTAAAGCCGGTATTTATAATAAAAAAGTAGCCTGAAAGCATTAATTAAGCCCTATCAAAAGTAAACATCGCCACATGTTTTTCCCATTAGGAAGCTGACCACGTGACCTCTGTCAAGTGGGCTATAAATAGCGCGGTCGGGGAAAAAGGGGAAATAACTAAAAGATCGCCCGCAAACAGCCGTGGGTTATGCAGTATACAGTATGGCTTCGGGTTACGGCGGTCTCGACTTACGCGTCATTACTTTGAATCAACTGGTGCTTCACTGTTGTCTCGTGTGGGTAGAGGTAGGGGCGGATTATCCATTAGGCTAAGAAGGCTGAAGCCTACGGGCCCGGAGCTCTTGTGGGCTCGTGCATAAGTTAAAAAATAAAAAAATGCATATATTTTTTAATTAAATGTGTTTCTTGTGTTTACCTTAATAATAATATAAATAATACTAATAAACATTAATAAAAAATAATTACTAATAAACGAGGTCAGCAATGCTAACAAACTAACATACCAGTCTATTAATAATACTTGTATATACCATCACCATGCTAAGGGGTTTGAAATAAAAAATTTAAAATTATTGCCTATTATATGAAAAGGGGGGAGGGGCGCGCCCAAACACCAAAAAGCCTAGTGGCCCTTCTTGGCTTAATCCGCCCCTGGGTAACGATATAATTAACACTTTTTTTTTTTTAGTTTGAATTGTTTGTATTTTGCAATTCCCTGTATTTTACTACACTGTCATTACTAATAAGCGTTGGGCATTGTTCGGTAAAATAAATGTTATTAAGCATTATTTTTGCTGATGTTTAAAGCATCATTTTTGCTTATGTATAGGTAATGGACACTTAGGCACATTTACAGAACGTCTAAATAGCGCTTATGTACAAAATCGAGAAGAACGGAACTCGTTCTACACCCGAAACCTTACTGTATTAGAAAGTCGCTCATTAAACCAACCTATAACAAAGGGTGCAGACAATCAAAGTGTGTTAGAAATGTCATGTGAAGAGAAAAATAGGAGAATCTGATAAATTCTGAAGTGAGAGAGAGAGAGAGAGAGAGAGAGAGAGAGAGAGAGAGAGAGAGAGAGAGAGAGAGAGAGAGAGAGAGAGCGCCTCACATTTACTTTAAGCATTATTAAGGCATTTATCATTATAAAAGTAATATTACATTTGCAATAATCATCATAATTAAAGTACGTTTTTAAAATAAAATAAAAATAAAAATAATAACAAAACCAAAAAAAAAAAAATAAAAAAAAATAAAAAATTTATAATAATAATGAATTTGAAAAATAAATAAATAAATAAAT
The DNA here is from genome assembly GCA_024509875.1 of Oreohelix idahoensis. Lineage (NCBI taxonomy): Eukaryota > Metazoa > Mollusca > Gastropoda > Stylommatophora > Oreohelicidae > Oreohelix > Oreohelix idahoensis. The sequence continues at coordinate 449,972 of JAMPIV010009943.1, read as the reverse complement.
AAATTTAAAAAAAAAAAAAAAAAAACAAGACATAAGAATCGAATTCTTCGTACTGTAAATTAGTGATTTGAGACATATTCAGAGGTATGTTATGAGAACTTGTAAAATGTTCATACGGTGTTCAACTGAATGACTCAGGGACTTTTTAAAAAAAAAAATTTTTTTTTAGGTTCATCAAGATGAGGTGGGTAAACAGTTACTTTCCAATTTCCTTTGCGTCCCAAACTCAAGACCAGAATCAGACTAGGTAGATAGTTAGATAGACATATACGAAAGCAATTAATTTGCCACGGGTTGAAAATCGGACACAGTCCCCTCTTGCATTCTTCCATCCTCTTGCTCAACTTTTATTACTGTTACTCAACATTCTCCAGCGTACTGAAAGTATTAATTTAAGGGCAGTGCAACATTACAAGGAAGTATAACAGCATACATTAACAGTACCTGATCATAAAATTAAGAATATAAGTTATTAAGAATATAATATTAAGAATAAGTATATTGTAATGAAAACTAGATCATCAGAGCCTCCATACAGTATATTAGATAAAAGTACAACACAATCAGTTAGGGTGGCATATAATCAGCACTCATAAAGTATTTGAACAGTATACGATTGTATGAGTAAGGACTGTGCGTGTTTTTCAGGTCATTGGGAAGATTGTTCCAAAGATGAGCAGCTGAGTAAGCCAAACTAGTTTTAAATAGGTCAAGCCTGGGCTTGGGTACCTGTAATTTGTAAGCGCTGACTACGTCTGTTATTGTATTTTAAAAGCGACCAAAGATACTTTGGAGCATTCTGTGACAGGATTTTGTGAATAAATTTCCCTTTGTTAAAGAGGAAGCGCTTCCTGAGGGGTAATATTTGAAGATAATTATATAAATCTATACAATGTGATTGGTGTTTATCAGCAACAAAGTGCATTGCGCGTTTTTGAAGCGAGTGGAGCCTTTTTGTGTTGGAGACAGAACAACCATCCCAGATTGTGGAACAATAGTCTAGATGCGTTTGTATATGAGATATGTAGAACATTTTCCTTGCCTCTTCATCCAGGAAATGTTTAATTTTGGCTAATTGGTAAACTTTTTGTGCTGTTTGCTTTGTGAGTGCATGTACATGTGAGTTCCAACTTAGGTGTTGGTCAACAGTGATACCTAGAGTTCTGTGTTCATTTACGTTTTCAATTAGTGATGTTCCAATGAAGAGCTGAAGTGTTGTTTTCTGCAAGTTTTGTAGTTTTTGTCTGGTTGATATTAACATACATTTTGTTTTACTAATATTTATTTTACCAACGGGCTGATCACCCGTTTGCCAGTCACTTCGATTACGGAAACAGCAGCAGATGGATTGATTTGCCGTTGCCCTAAAGACGCCAATAGGCGTGATGGGAAACAATGGCAAAGAAAACCTATCTGCTGTTGCCCTAAGACGCCACTAGGCGTAATGGCCACTGACTGCTTTGACGGTCGGTGGCTAAGGACGGAAGAAGAAGAAGAATATTTATTTGCATGCGATTCTCGTTGCTCCACGTAATAAGATTATGTGTATCGTTTTGTAAAGATTGTTCTAGTATGGTGCAACATTTATCACTAGTATAGACAGTACAGTCATCGGCAAAAAGGTCACATGATGAGTGTTTGAAGTATAGAGGAAGATCATTAATGTATACGGTAAATAGAAGAGGGCCGAGAATAGAGCCCTGAGGAACACCTGTATGGACAACGGTTGGGTTCGACAAGGAATTATTGTAAGAGACTATTTGTTGTCTGTCTGACAGGAACGATTTAATTAACTTTACCAGCTTAATATTTACTTTCATTGTTTCTAATTTTCTGATTAAAATAAAGTGATCTATCATATCAAATGCTTTTTTGAAGTCTACAAATATTGCTCCACATATATTATCGTTATTGATGTTTAGGTGCCAATTGTCTATCATCTTTGTTAAGGCTGTGTGGCATGAATGCTTTGGTCTAAACCCCGACTGACTGTCGATTAGCAGGTCGTTATCTACTAGGTGATGTAGTGTTGTTTTGTGGATGTGTTTTTCCAGTGGTTTGGACAGCGACGATATAAGAGAAATGGGCCTATAGTTACTAAGATTACTACTATCAGATGAACCTGGTTTGAGAAGTGGGTATACTTTAGCGCTTTTAAAAGCGGATGGAAAGTAACTCCTTGCGATACATTGATTATATATGTATGTCAGTGAATCACTAATAGCAGGTGCGGCAAAACGCAGTATTCGATTACTGATTCCATCAAGTCCCGATGAGTTATTATCTTTAAGGCCAGTAATATAGTTGTAAACTTCGTTAAATGTTATAAAAGGGATGTCGGGTGGAATTGTGTTAGTACATTTGTTCTCGCAGAACGTTGATAATTTGCTTAAGTCACAAGGGGGAGACGGAATGGTGGATTTTATATTGTTGATGTCTGCCTGAAAATGATTGCTGAAGTCAGTACAAGTAAGTGGCGTATTGGGAGTATGTGGGTCTGGAAAATTTCGTTTGTTCACTAAAGTGTTGATTGCCTTCCATATCTCTTTACTGTTTGTTTTACTCTGAACTAAATTTCTAAAGTAGTTTTTTCTTTTCTCTGCGAATTAAGTATTGTACTTTATTTCTTATTGTCCGATATGTAGTGATATCCTTATTTTTATGCGCTCTATCTCTTTGCCTCATAGCGTCAAGAACTTCTTGTGTGATCCATGGAGATTTAATTTGCCTTTTCACGCGAATTTCTTTAGTAGGCGCATGCTTATTAAAAATACTATAAAATATCATTGTCCAATATGCGATGGCGTCATCAGGATCAGGAATTTGAAAAACGTTGGCGAGAGGCGCAGTTCGCAAATCATTCAAAAATAATTCACGGTTGAAATTTTTAAGACTTCTATATTGAAAACTAATGTGTTTATTTTTTGGAGATTTGTACCCATTTTTTGTCCAAGTGCAACATATGGGATAATGGTCACTCATAGCAATAGTAGGGATGGAGCATTCTATAATATTTTCTGGACAGGTTACATAGATATGATCGATCAGTGTGGATGACGTTGTTGTTACTCTGGTAGGTTTGTTGACTATTTGTTTCATGTTATACGATGCTATGATGTTGGTCCATATATTGTTTGGCTTGTGCATGTCGATATTAAAATCACCAAGAAGAATAATTTCGTTAACTGTAGTAATAACTTTATCCATCATGTTGGTAAAATCTTCAAACCATGTTGTTCCTACACTGGGATTACGATAAAGATATCCGATTAAAATAGATCTTTGCTTTTGGGGCTTTATCTCTAACCATATGCATTCTATATCTATAGTCTCAAGATCGTTTCTGCGGCGATAACTGAGAGAAGTAGAAATATAAACTGCTAGACCCGTCTCTCTAATTGTCTACTAGAATCTCGCCGAATAGTTTTAAAACCTCTGAGCGCAATGTCATCGTCGGTTATTTTCTCATTCAGACGACTTTCGGAAAAACCAAAAACCTGGAAATTTTGGTTAAGAATTTGTGTGAGTTCTGGAATTTTACCTAAAAGATGGTTTACGTTCAAGTGGCCAAGCCGTAAGCCAATTGTATTTAGTAATTGTTCATAATTACCTGACATTTTTATGTGAAAGAAGTTTTACGCTCAAATAGAAAATAAATAACTAAATAAACATCACGAGGGTGCTATATATGTGAGATTAAAAGTAATAGTACATAAATGCACACCTTAATACAACAAATTACAAACAATTCAGATAACTGTACTAGTTAAAAATTGTAAGAAAACTGTCACACAACAAGCACACCCATCCACACTGTGAAGGTTAACAACAAAGTTAAGCTGCACCAAGAGAATAGACGGGCAGACAAACAAATAGATACTGAGAATAAATAAATAAAGCATTATCCGACAGTTACTGGTCCTACAGAGACGTCGACTTGTGAAGGGAACAGTCACTGATAATGTTGAGGAGAGGGTTGTGGACAATAAAAGCGAGATGGATTTGGCCGTAAAAGATGATTCATTTGGTTGTAGGTATTCGCGGGATGTTGAGGTACAGTTGTTGGATGAATGGGATATTCCGGCCAGTAGGACATCCAAGTGTAAGGTGCGTAGTTCAAGAGGCTTTGCTGATGTAGAAAGTTATGAAACGTTGGGTGTGCGGGTTGATATGGGAAAACCTGTGATGACAACGATGATGGGTGATCTCTCATTGGTGTCTGGTGCGACAGCGGACGTGGTGAGATTTCAGTAGGTGGACCCTGAGTTGGTTGAATTGAATCTTTTACAGATCTTTGAGAATGGAGTGTCTCAGGTTGTTGTTGAGGTGGGTCGTCGGTCGTAGAATGTTGCTGAAGGCCGATATTATTGGCTGTTTCTTGCACATCTGTAGTTCTAATAAGGGGTCTGTCTTGATACTCCTGATTGTGTGACGTTGTCTGGCTTGTGCTTGAAGTTGTGGGTATTGGCGGAAACTCAAGGTCGTAAATTGCATTAGAGGAGTAGCTGGTTACATTCGTGTGTCGTTTTGAAGGATACTTGGATGCTTATGTGCTGGCTGTGCCTCTGAGGGTGTTTTCTGGAAATTTGATGTTTCTCGCCAACATACTGGTTCCTTGACCGGATAAGGAAATGTCGCCGCTATAAAGATGCTTCCTAGGAGCTCCGGATGTGGCAAGGAACGAGGAGTGTTCTATAAATGTGTGGTGGTGTCTGACGCAATGCTTTTTCAATTTTGTGTTGTTCATCTCAACAGATTTCCTATAATGTGAACGAACTGGAGGTATAATAACTGAAAAATATACCTTTGCATTTGGGAACAGGAACTGGAAGTTACTTGTGATTTGATTTAGCTCTGTTTGTGCAATTTCGTTATGCTTTAGCGCGTCCGACAGACCAATGTGCACAGTGACCCTGGCTACATCAAGATCAATTTCATATCTTTTAAGGAGAGCCAGTAGGTCCTGCGCAGATGCCCAGTTTTTGTAGCGAACAGTGACCCTGTCTATATCTGCTGTTACTAATTGACATTTTTGAAGGTCCTTCACATTTTGGTCACCAAAGATGAAGTGTTTCCTTCTATGTGAAAGATGTGTGTGTGTGCCGGTGGCAGTGCGTGCTGTTTCTTGTGTTTGAACTATGCTGGGATTGAGTGTAGGTTTCTTGCTGTGATGTGAACTGGCTATTGGCAGTGGGGGCTGCCGAGTAGAAAGAAATCTGGACAGGGATTCTGCTCACGTCTGCAGGGAATTCCAGAATGCACAGGTGATAAGGATCTTTTTCTTATTAATGATGTCCACCAAATGATAAATATAAGTGGATGGAAGCAGACATCATCATCATCAGTTGATAAACTCTTAATACAAGACCCTTGCCCTGAGCAAGAGACATGCTGAGAAATCTGAAGCTCGCTCGAACATCACCAGAGTTAAATACTGTGTTGTTGTGTTGCTCGTGGTTCGAGTATGGAATGTCAACTTGACCTACGCAGTGGTGTGTAGACATAGATGGAGTGTATAATGTGCGAATGATAGGAAGAGTTCGTGGTGTTGACAAATGTTCTTTTCTCACACTCATGTATGGCTGGAAGTCATCGACACCAACGACTGTGTACCTTTACTAAAGTTTAATTGGACGTACACACTCGACAGCACAGATAGTGACAAATCACAGGTTGGCATAATACATCATGGTACAGTGGATAAATGGTCTTGCAATGTTATGTTACATGGGCACTCATGTAGAATAATAGTATAATGGACTGTCAGTAGCCAAGCACTCAGTATTGCCCATATATATATATCAACTGAGTTTACTGACAAAGCACGTCCGATTATAAACAATATCCAAGATGGCTTCTAGACCTAATCTCGTCTAGCGAAGATTCCTTAACATAATGTCCAGCACAGGTTTTTCCATATAATTATATTGAACCGCTAGCAATGGGTTCTCATGTGTAGCAGTGATCTCTGGACTAATCAAGCGATAATACGGGCATCCCTTTTCTCTTCTTGAAAGTCACTACATGTTTGGTTCCAAGATGGCTTCACTCGTGAGCTGTCACTCACGTTTGGATACAGATAATGAATCTGTCCTAAAGTTAGTCATTCATTAAACATTTCATTGCTCTGTAGATTTGATCATGAACAATTGACTGCATTCTACAGGATATAGTGCTGCTAGGAATCAGAATCGTTTTTTTTCATCTAGTTAGATGTATCCTCTCAGACGTACAAATCATCCCTATCGAAAAAACGGTGGCTTCGTACGAGAGTTCAAAAGAGTATCTTTATTACCTTGGTTTTCAGAAATATGATTTTGCCATTCCTTGGCAATAAGAATGAACACTGGGGTAAAGCATACACGATAGGTCTAGACGACTATCACTTTCCCCAAAAACCACTGAGATCACTTTTTCCCCGGCATCAAGCCGACATAGAAAAACACAGCCCATCATCAGGGCGAAGCCAAAACACACCTCTCTCGCGACACATCCGCCGAACAGCCTTTGACCTCTCTAGAGACAACAGAACATATAGTTCGACTTAGATATGTAAAGATATACAGATATAAGACAGATTCGTCCTACACAGACAAACAATACACATAAATTCAGGCCATAGATATTCTGAAGCAAGAACAATCTATTACTACCCAAACAAAGAATAAATCGCAGTAAAACTGGATTCATCCGCGGAGTTCGATCGAAAGAGACGGCACAACTTTCAAGGGAAGTAACTCAATAATGACTTTCCCTTAAGCACTAAAAAATATCTATTTTGTTTACAAAATATTTGCGAACATAACAAGTATACCAATGTATAATATTGTAAGATATCAAAGACTGCACGTAACAACAGGTCATGGTCTTCTTTATGGCTCGGTTCAGCTTGTGTCGTATGCTGTACTTCACTACCGTCGGAATTTCCCTCTGAGCTTGTGTTTGTGTTACACTGTCTGTATTTATTCTTCTGCTGTGTGCTTTCTTTCTGTTGTTCAGACTCGTTTCTCTCACAGCTATTTTTGAGGGACATGTGGTCAGCATGGAGCTGCTCGTAAGCTTTTTTGAGGCTGCTCAGCTCTGCTTTTAGTATCTCCATCTCAGACAATATTATTAAAAATTGATCTTGTGACGAGTGCATAGGTAATGTAAGAGGGGATGTTGTTGGACTACTGTCAAAGGTGCTTGATAGGTGTTCTGTCTCTGTGATGTCACTTGTATCAGCTAACGCTGGTGACTTTGGTTTTGTCTGTGACATCTTTTTGCACTCTTTATTGGGAGTTATGTTTGTTGTGATATCCGACTGACTCCAGCAGTATTTGCTGATTTCCATAAATTGTTCAGGTCCGTACTAACCCAATCTTTAATAGCGCACTCTGCACCCTGTATCATTACTTTATTTGTTGTGTTATAGAAATGTAGGACAACCTCTCCTGTGGAAATAACATCTTCTACATATGAACCATTAGCGGCAGTCCTTGCTTCAACAGTTGCACTAGATTCATAGTATGCCTTAGACAGGCTACGTAAAGCTTCATATTCGATTAAGGTAGAAAACGTCAGAATCGCACACTGGTTATTGTTCTTATAAGATAATGTTACGCATGGCGTGTATAGCGTGCTGGTCTTCAAACTTCGAGTTTTCTTTTTAACCGCTTTAGTAACATTCAAAACGTAGTCCTTCTGTTTGGCACCTTTTGTGTTCGGTCGGGTTGTACCCACCGAATATACGTGTAGCATTGTGAGTGAGAACGGTAAATGACCAGGCGTATTTAATGGGCGTGGAAAGTGGTCAGTTATAGTCGTTCACTCCGCTCTAGTTGACAGCTTGACTCGGTCGACACACATATTTACCGGTGACCAATTTCTAAAGCCACGGTTCTCTGACATTCCGTAGGGTGTAATAAAACATCCATTTCTGTCGGCTACCCCAATTATCAGTGCTGACCATGTGGAACGTTTAGTAATGCCAACACAAAAGCGACTTACTATACCTATAATAGAAGATATGCTTGTCTTCATTTTTCCTAAAAATCGCATTTCCTATTCATATGAACACAATAATATGTATTTCACGATAAAGCAACTAACGTTATGTACACAGTGATATAAAAATCCTTCAGAAATATTGCTAGATATGCAGTTTAAAAATCCAAATGTAGGACTCCACAAAAACACGTCCGCACGCTAAGAGAGGAAATACCAGCAGAGAGAGAGAGAGAGAGAGAGAGGAGAGCAAGCGATATCTCGATTAACTGACCATATGGTATGGGGGAAAATTGAAGTCACAGTTGAGTAAAGATATGGTAGATTATGAGTGAAGAGATAATGGTCAAAGGAAGGTAACTAGTTTTTATAGAGATAAGTTATGTGAATAGTCGGACATAAAGAGCAAAGGGTATTTGAATAATTAAGAGAGACTCCATTGATAGTCACATGGAACAGGTTCTAGGAGATTCGATGAGCCAGTCTATAAATAGGGGCGAACTACGCGAATCTTATTCACTACGTAATGTAGTGAGACAGTAGAACAGAGGTGCTTTCTGTCGTAAATTTTTAAAGATAGGTCAGAAGATGTTTATGGTCCCGTCTGAGCAGAGATGATAGTGATAAAATATGTGAGAATAAAGGTGTAAGAAATAGATTTTCACGAGGGAATAGTGTAAGAGGAAGATCAGTCTCTGGAGTGAGTAGTTTCTCTAGTCCAGCCTATCTACACGACTATATTTTAATATCAGACGACCTTTCTCTCCCTATATGAAATATAAGTTACAATACACACGCCCACGCACACACAATTATGTGACAACAATACACACAAACGCGAAAAACTATGGATAAATGGGCATTGGTCTGACCAACACACTAAGTTAAGTTTTGTTTAGTTTATTATCACTTAAACTTTACAACATCAAATATATATATATATATATATATATAAAATCATGTTTACAGACATAGGAAAATAACCCAATAAGTGCCCTCCCCCTTGTTGAGAAACAAAAGGATCCCAAAGGAAGTTAATAACCCAAAAGGTCAAAGATTAACACTAGGGGGTAGAATGGACAGTAAAGAAAAGAACAAGTCCCACTAAAATGCTATCCAGTAAAAAAATTAAACAATATTTAAAAGAAACAGAAGTTTGCAGGTACAAAGTTTCCTGTAACAAAAGAAAAATATTTCACTCTCTCTCTTTCTCTGTTATGCGTGGCCACTCATTCGCTCCTTACCTAATCTGGTGAAACAATGTTTTGGACGAATAATCCATGAATGTGCAAATAAAATCCAGTAGTTGGTATCATCCGAATCGGCCCCAGTCCCTCCGATAATAATTAAATTTTACACGGGGAACGCCTAATTTGGTGGTAGATTTCTGGATACACAGTTGACACCTAGAACAGTTAATGCCGGAACTCTCTGGCATTCCCAGTAAACAGCAGGAAAACATATGATTGCTAAAGCTGTTAGTTATGATGATGATGACAATCCTATCGGCTTGCTCTGGGGTGAATACCGATTATAAAGCAGCGTATTCTCCTGGATAAAGTCCACTTGGGTAAACGACTGTCAGAAGTCTGGAAAAATGTTATGTCTATTGCCACGGCGGGCTGATAAAATTGAATGGAATAATCCGGGTATTTTGTAAGTCCCGTTACTCAAATTTACAGTTTAAAAAAATGTTAGTGTGTCGCCCTGGCAATAACTAATCACACCGGTACGGGGACGAACGCCAAGAACATAAAAACGACAACTATTATTGCTTCGGTAACTGAGGAAAAGACCACAACAGAAAACCGCTGGCCGCTGGGTTTTGATCAAGCACTGAATTAGGAAGAAAACAAAACATTTAACCAAAATGACAATAACCTATGCTACCAGCGTAAGGTATGATCTCTTATCCTCTCCGTCACCTAATTAAATTTTTTTTTTTTTTTTTTTTTTTTTGCGTACGCCCGCTAATACTCGAGGCGAAATCTCAGGTTATTATTTTATGTCTAACCTGACATTGATTTTACGTGAGTATCCCTTTATTTCTTGTACAGAGACAGGTGTCCCTCGCCATTCAGGCAAATACTCGCCGATTTCGGAGGTACCCATTGCAGCTGGGTCGGCTCAGGAGCCGCCAGTCCCTGGTCGACGACACTCCTTCAAATGTCCTCGCCAGGTCTCGAGTTAATCCAGTCCAAATCCCGGTCGACGAAAAATCCTCAAATGCCGTCGCCCGGGTTTGATCCTGTATCACCCGGTCGCCAGAGCGGTGTTGTAACCACTACGCTAGCGCGGCTCCCCTAATTAAATTAAAAGGCACACGGTATCTTAGCCTATACTATCGCACGTCTCTTAACGAGTACGGGTTTGGTAAAAGCATGCCGCCTTTCCCCCCTCCGACCCGGTAAAACACTCAGCGCACAATGTCAGTTATAATTTTAATTATGACTACGCGCCCTTAACAATTATCGCCTGTCATTACTAGCTAGTTGATTGTCGGCGTCTATAGTTTTTACACATGATATTAAATGCTAGTCACTATATAATTACACACAATGAAAATATAATGCGCATTCTACTCTGTCACTTTATCCGTCACTCATAGCATTATTTTGTCAGCTAAATGGTATCTTCTGGTGTAAAAAAATGGTTGATGGATTTTACATTACTGAACGACTGGTAAGAAAATATCTACGCGTTTGCTATTTCTCTAGTCTTAACGCTAGGGAATCGCAGTGAATAAAATGGTAAAACTTTAACACTTAAGCACAACTTATATTATTACCAGAAAAAAAACAGAATAATCCCCGCGAAGGCTATTAACGCACTATTTCACATAGGTTCTAGCGTACGCGTTTAGATTATCCAAAATTTCTTGAGAGACTTGATAACTGACTTGGAGAGAAGGCAGTATATATACAGATTTAAGGTAATATCTCTAAAAGATTTGAAAATTCACACCTTGCACGTATCAGGGAAAATCAACGAACTTGACTTCCGAGATAAAGGATTCTACGGTTCGCTCACTCGCGATGCCGAAACGGCATCAGAAGGAATCCCGTGCGAACTGGCCTTCTTAGATTATCTCCCCCTGTCGTAGATCAAATACTTAAGTCCCCTGAAAATGTCGGACATCAAAGGTGATCGGGAAATATTATTATCTCCCTTTGATTTTGCTACCGAGTCTTGTCTGTTTCCCCACGTGCTTTCTGTCACTATCCGATGCTTGACCGCTCGCGTGAGAACTCAGGTAAACAGACCGGTTCGCTCCCCTGTTATCTGGCATGTTGCAAAAATAGGTAAACAACTCGTTAGCGCAAGAAAGGCAGGAAAAATAAGCGTGGCTTCAAAAGTGAGTCAACAGACAGCGAATTGCGTGGTTTTGCCTTCGCAAAACGTAAACACTAACTGAGGAAGCAAAGGTGGTCGGATCTCCGTGGCTATATTTACATTACACGTCACACTGGGCAACGTTATCAACTTTGTCGAAGTCGTAGTCTGCGATTTGCAAGACATGCAAGCCACTGAGAGAACAAGAAGATGCTTGAGGAAGTGAGCGTCAATGTGTGATCACGTTGTAATCAGCAAATTCTTGACAAGGACTCTGGTACATAGAGTGTGATATCGAGAATGTAACCACATCGAGAAGTAAAATCTAGTTGTAAGTAGATAAGGCCAGGTGCTGTGGGCCAGTGACATTAGTGAATGAAAGTGTGTAAGTATTGATAACGACACAGCAACATTCAGCTAATTTACCACATCCCTGGAGGTGTCCAGTAGAATTGACTGTAACCTGGATTAGATGCGTAAATGTAGAATAGAGAAGCCTAGAAAAGGTGAACTGAAGAGCCAAGTTTCAATAGAGAGTAGAGCTAGCAAAGAGAGTGAAGAAGCTTACACGACCAGCAAAGAAGCATTATGCATATGAGAACAATGTTATAAGCAGGATGAGATATGCTCAGCAGAAGCATATGCTGTTACTTCTTCATTTCAACCCTATGTACATACTGTAATGTTAATAAACGTTTAGCACCTTTGCACGCCTTGGGGTCAGTCGTCCAGCTATCTCTAGCTCATGAGTATGTGTGTTCACGTGTAATCATTATCATCAGCGTCATCATCACGTCAAGGATAAGAACCTGACACTGTAGATCACGTAAGTTAGTAAGCTTAATATGTGGCCAACCTTCCAGAGGGTGCAGCGAAAGCAGGATAGACACCAGAGACCATAGAAAATTATACAGACATGATTGCCACGCCAGATGGTATAGCACTCTATAACTGAATGAAAAAAAATTACAGCTGGTCTGAGTACAGTGAAGTTCAGAAAGGCGTCTAGTGAAAAGATATAAAAAATTAATATACAACTGAAGACGGAGAACTAGAGCTCAGCCATCAAGGACAGAGGAGACAAGAGAAGGAGTATGTCAACAACAAGTTATCTGTAGGGAACAGAGTGTTACAGAGTTCTAAGTCTTTTTGGAGAAGAACATTAGCCAATCCCCTTTTTGATAAAACGTATCAGTTTTTCCTCCACGATAAACTAGTAATTTAGAATTAAACTATACAGGAGCGAATCGCGGCATCAGATTAGGTAACAAAGAACATTTTTATTTCGCCTTATCAAGCTGTTACTGCAGACGATTAAGGAGGGTTGGGCGCGGGCTAGCAATCTCATCATGTAAAAATAAACTTGTTACAGATACCACCACTGCAGGAGTACATGCAGCGTTTGTACGCCTGCATGGGCTTGGATGAAGGAGAGATATAGTTATGTTAATAACACTAATAACTTGTTTAAGTTGTATCTTTGATCCTTTAAGACTGGAAGCGATGAAGGTGAACAGAATTTTGTAATTTAAGAAAACGGTTGCAATTATTTAAAAGCGTGTACGGTATCTTCCCCCCCCCCCCCTTTCCACGCATTCTAGCGTCCTAAAATTATACACGTGTACGCACACGTACACATTCCATATCTAAGCAGACACAGTTACACCATTGTGGATAAACGCATAAAGTTTTCTGATGTATAGGGCCTAAGATAAGAGAACTTACTGGAGGGCTAATGAGAAAAAAATGGAGCGAAGAACAAGTTTTCATTATAAAAGGTTGACCACCGGGCCAGGCCTTCCTCACAGTAAGTTATCTCTTGAACTATATTTAGAACTGCACTACTTTACAAATTTACTAAAATCTGCCAACGACCAGTCTGGTTACAGAGCCAGCACATGTAAGTAAATATAATGTCAGGCAGAAACGACAGAAGCAAATCTGCGACTACCATACTATACCAAAGCAAGGAATCCAAGTGGCTTCGATATAATCTTCACTTTTGAGAAATTGTAACTGTTATCTATTTCCTTACCGTTATTACGCAAGTCTTATCATCGTCTCTGATGCGTGTAACTGAGGCAACGATAAAATGACAGCTGAACATCTGCTGCTAAAGTGCACAACATGTTAGGAGCAGAGAAAACGCAAAAAGGCCACTAGCAGTACAATTCTTGGACAAACTCTATGGAGACACCAGCAACCTAAAGTTGACTACTGCTTTATTTATACATATTCAAGCTCAATTATGAAAGTGTACGAAGAAGAAAAAGCAACATCGAAATATTATTCGTAAATATGAACATAAAATTATCAGTTACCCTCCTCCAGTACATCGCTTTGGAGAAGACAAGCCAACGACTTCTGACCTGCCCTGAACTGTCAACGAATGTCATATCCGGGGTCTCAGATAGTTCAGACGGGGCCCGGGCCATTTCACTTTTGTGACGCCCCTATACAATGCTTGAAGTGGAGGGTTAAAAGTGTAAGGTCATGCATCCTTGGCTGAGTTAAGGCCCATACCAAATGGTCCTACTGGGTCCACACCCTCTCCTAGTGTCTTGCCACATCAAGTTCTAAAATATATTTGCTAATGCCAAAATCCTTATAAAGTAAGATGAGGCAGCAAAGACGTTAGCCAAGGCGCACTTGTTGAACTGAGCATATCTCTGTAAATAAGCGTTTCGCTGCCAAACTTTGATGCAGACAGGAAATCGTCTTTTTTTTCATCAAGTTACGAACGGGCGCCAAAATAAAATGTAGACGTACACTCGAGAGGAAACTAGGCGTCAAATTCAAAATGTTATCAGACTGGACATAATGGATTTCTTATGCTGAGCAGAAGAACGGACATTAGCTTGGGGGCAAAGTTGAAAAGGAGGGCGTGCATACAAGTTGTTCAGAGCTCCAAGAAGAACATTTCAAGTAATTATAGAATTAGAAGTAACCAGGAAATACGAAAATGCTTTACCGGTTTGCAATATCGAACAATTATTTGGAATAATGTTGCTAGTAAGCAACACCAGGAAAATAAGCAGCTGAGGTCTGTCACTCAGGGGCGCATTCCCATAGTCAGTTATGACTGAAGGGGCTAATTATTATTATAAGCAAATTGTAGCAAACTGAACGTATAATCCATATTTAGGGTGGGCAACCAGACAACCTTTTGGAGCCGCATTACTGGAAACATATTTTGGAAAGACCGATCCATATAGAGGGGAGAGGGGTGTAGAGGGAATCCTCTTAAAAATAAATGTCACTGGTATCTCACTTTCCTAGCAATATTTTTGCTGCATCTCATTTGGTAAAATATAAATGGATCTTGTTTAATCTTTATTCACTGTTATTCAGAAAAATTTAATATACATACGTTACCGCACCATAATATAACAGGGTCGAACATAAGAAATACGATATTGCCGTCCGTACTGAACTGGTAAGGCTTTCATTCCTGCTATATTTTTCACATGCATTGATGCAGCAATCTTCTGGTGTTGTTCAGTAACTTCGCGAGCTATATCACCCATGTGAAATGGCTGAAAACAAGTTAAAATTTACTTACTAGTCAGGCAATTATTTCTGTTTGGTGGTTATGAATTCCCCCCCCCCCCACATAAATTTAAAAGAAGACATGTATTTTTACATTGTTCTTGTTTAACTAGGGCTGCTGAGCTTCTGGTTCTTGTGCACCCAATACCACGTTGAAGACTCCATTGATATTATCTAGACTGTAGATCTAGGCTTTCCCTGTAGCTTTTCTGTCATTCCGAAGCATGCTGAGTTGAAGTCATGAACTCCAGTTTCTCCAGCTTTGCTTGAATTTAAAGGATCATCCCATCTGGTCGCAAGTTAGAAGGAAGAAGCGCGCTACATACGGTGCATTCCCCGCCATCCATGGGGACTATCCAAATATGCAGAGCTAAAATACTGTGCTCCGGTTGAAGGCCTTCCCAAGGAATTGTCTCGTGCTACACATAGCCACTTCTCAGTTCCCCTGCCTATCATGGGTCCGTAGTGAGTTCCTCCTGCATGCAGCCAACCAGTTACGTATGGGGCTCAAGTGACTCTTAGAGGCTTAATGTGCTATGCTGGGGTCTCGACATGTTTCACCACAGGGGGAATTTTACGTAACAACGTTTCTATTTTATTTTTAAGGCGTCTAATTTTGTTTAAGCTGGAGATGGCAACCAGAGTACGGGACCCTCTGTTCGCGCGGGGCCCAGTTGGGTCAAATAGGTTAAATCAGCTCAAGACCAGCACTGCACCTAACCACCTGTCTAGTCGCTCGTCCTTCCATCCACTCCTTTCGAACTGCGCACTAGCTGAGCGTCGTTTAGTTATACTTGGTAAAGCGCTATCTTGTCAAGCACAGTTTATTCCTATAGCACGTTTCACTAGCTTTGCCCTCAAACAAATGTAATTATCTGATTAACCGTCCAACGTATTAATGCCATTTTTTGCATACGATGTTAAATTGGGTTAGACCCAACAAATATATACTTTATATCTGTGCATCTTGTCTAGTTCCCATAAACGGATGAAATCCTTTGATCTTTGTCGGCATACTAATTATTGTGTATCGAGAAAAGTAATTTTACCACTTCATGCACAGATTCTGTGAATTGATTAGGCATAGGCGTGTCTACTATTACAATAATGTGGCCATCACGTTTGCATATGAATACCTGTTGAAGCTGATTTCTTAAATGATCTGCATGCGAGATACTCGTGACATTGTTTGTCATTGACATTTAATGCGCTACCAAACTGGTCCTTCCTTGATCTAATTATTTCAATAGGTATCACCTCTTTGCGGTTCATAAATATCATAATGGAACGTTGCTCCTCTAATGTGCTTGTAAATAACGGTAAGGTCATCTTTAAAAAAATTAAACTTCATCCGAATCATAATCAGATGTCTCTGAGAAATTGATAATCAATCTCGGCTGAATGAAGGACAAACCATCATTCTTCCAATATTCCTCTTCCTCTTGTAACACATGGTTCTCACATTTCTTCCAATAATCCCTGGCTGTGTCTTTTTTACAATTCCAAGTAATTCAGGCTTCAGGGACATTTCGTTGAATGGAATGTTGTTTTTGGTCGGCCAAATCTTTATTACATCTTTAGTACTTGATGAATTAGGAACTTTATCTTCTGGTGCCACAACGTTGTGATATGAAGCATTGTCCATTATCAAACACGACGGTCTATCCAAGGAAGGAAGTACATGATTCACAATCCAATCTTGAAATATCTTGCCATTCATCTCTGTATGATAATCCCTATTATCTTTAGATTTAGAAACAAATGTGAGTTCAGTATTATTTAGAAACCCATGATGGCTGCTTTCTGCATGTGCAATTATTAGGCGCTGTCCTTTGCTGCTTGGTACTAGTCTCTTAGTTGTCCCATCAGATGATTGCCATTCTCGTTCATTACTGTGGTGCGCATTGATCCAAGTTTCATCTAAATACACAAAATCATAACAATCTCTTCTCATTTCTCTGACCTCGCGTAAATATTTGCTTCTCATTGCAACTATATGAGGCTTCTCACAAATAAGGTTTCTACCACCAACATATTTTCTAAAAGTGAATCTCAAACTCCTAATAGTCCTCCATAGCGTAGATTTGGAAATTTCAATGTCATTATTCTTTCTTAATCAAATTTTCAATTTCCTTAAAGTCACTGCCTCATTATTGGGAAATATATTGCAAATTTCTCTGCGGATCAATTCTCTGTCAAAATTATTCAGCACTCTTGGCCTATTTTTCGTGTGTAAAACACTGGAATTACAAATTTAAGATGTCGCTATCCAGCGGTGCAATGATCGTTTGCTTATCCCCAAGGCATGAATAGTCCTCTTTTGTGGGTTTGAAATGGAATGATATAGTTTTCCTCGGGTAGCTTCATTGCAGAAATACTTTAATATCCTATTTGTGATTTGCTGTAATGTCATAACATGTACTCGCAGACTCATTTTTCCTACTCAGCCACACATAACTTTTTGTAGACACGCCACTGATTGACAATGTGTGCGTAAAACCGGAAATAAACTGTTTTATGTTCAAGAAGTGCAATTTCACGCAATTTCACGCAAAAATCATGCCAATTTCTTGATAAACCAAAAATGTGCAAATGAGGTCGTATAATTTACTGTAGACATTTCAATATGTGTGTGTGTGTGATGTGTGCTGGCAAGTAGGATTTTTATATTATATCGCAAAGAAACAAAAATTGAAACCAATGGCCGCATTTTAATGAAAAATTTAATTCATAGGGTCTATACCATTTCAAATTTACACACAAAATTTCACTTATATGCGTTATATATTCGCTGAGATATAGCATTTTGAAGTTGGACAAAGCTAGTGAAACGTGCTATAGCTACATTTCGTTAGGATGTAAGTGTCGGTTCTTTCGCTCGCACAGTACTCTCGTGATTTTCAGCCAAGTCCATTTTTATTTTTAAGTATCCTTTAGTTTTTTTCATGACGAATCCCGGGAAAAAATATGTTGGACAAACAAAACACCTCATTAGAGAATCTCCAAGATAATTTCAGAGAACAGTGGGGAAAACATGAGATAGGATGGTATTTCAAGCCACTATAATAAATAATAAATATGGAAACCCAGTACTCAGCGGAACCGAAAAGAAGATAAGGTGGGAAGAGTTTGTCAGGAACTACTTAACGTATAGTTAGGGCAGAGAATTGTTAGAGACTTCATTACACCAGGTTTAGTTTTATGTGGTGCGGGTGACCAGATCACTTCATAGCTACCGCTGTCTTCCCTGGCCCAAGAGCAGAGTAGGGTACCCATTTATAGCTGGGTAGACTGGAGCGTGGTAGTGTCTGGTTTTGAATCTGAATGCTTCAACAAGTGCACAGTGCAGTGGATACCAGCCCATTGCAACATTCCAGGCAACAAAGAGGCAGATAAACTTGCTAAAGAAGGGGGAACCCTGCAACAAAATGATACAGAGACAACTTATGAATTGGCTAAAAACCACTATAAAAGCCATATTCAAGTCCAAATGGGACAGAGAACACACAGGTCACATAAAAGATGATGCCTATCATCAGATATCTAGGCGAGATCAGGTCATCATTTTTCGCATACGTACTGGTCACAATAGGTTGAGGTATCATCTATATCGCAAGTGCAGCATTGATCTAACAGATCTCTACTCCTATGGCACCAGCCCCATGACAGACTAACATCTGCTCCAGTCCTGCCCAACTTACAGCAGTGATCAGAGTGGCATTAGGCAACAACGCACTTCTCTCAACGAAAAACTGTTTGGAGATGTCAGGAACCTTGAGCTGACTACTACCTTTATTAGAGTCATTAATGTAGGGCGAACGAAGAAGAAACCTTGCAACTTTGCTGCGATTTGCAAGCGCTCTAACCATTAACTTTATTTTCCAAGGGTAAAGAATTGGGCACTCAGGCCCGTGTAACATTATGTCCTTCCTCTCTCTCTTCCATCGTGCATACTGTATCATTTCATTCCCACATGTTACATTAAGCATTATTTAAAGGCATATAACATTATAAAGGTAATATAACAGCATACATTTGTAGTATCCAATCATAATCAAAATTTAAGTATGTTTAGGAAACATTAAAAAAGCAATGGCAAAAACGAAAAAAAAAACACAAACAAAATAAACAAATAAACAAAAACAAAAGAAACTAACAAAATCCAAGCAGTTATACAGTATCTTAGACCATGGGTTCTCAACCTTTTTGTGTTCTCATGGTTTCCTTCTGAGCCTCATTTACCCCTGTGGCCCCCTCATAGTCGCTGTTAGCTGGAAAAAAGGTATTTTACAATTTTACTGCGGCCCCCCTATAAATATAGCATGGCCCCGGGGGGGATGGGGGGGGGGGAAGGGAAGATATGGCCAACGTTGAGAACCACTATTTTAGACAATGATCTGGAACATAATCATCATCATCATGTAGCATGTCCTTTGCAGAACGTCGCTCTCATCATAGCCCGCCTGAAAGACTCTCGATCTCTAGCCAGCCTTCCCGCCTCCTCCATTGTCGTATTCAGGGTGTCTTCAATGTCCTGTGTCCACCGTCGTCTTGGTCGGCCCCTGCCTCGCCTTCCAGTTACCATACCCTCCATGACTGCTCTCTCTAAGCCACTATGACGTTTAATGTGGCCAAAATATTTCAGTTTCCGGGACATGATATTGTTTATGAGCCAGTTTTCCTCGATGTTCAGGTCGTGTAGGATGTCTATATTTTTCTTCTTCTTGGTCCAAGATACTCTGAGAATTTTTCTGTAACACTTTGTTTCGAAAGATTAATCCGATTATGGTGGCATTTAATAAGGACTCAAGAACTATTACAACAGTCTGCTTTGAATGAGTAGAGACTCGGCGTGTTTATTAGGGTATGTGTAATATTGTACCAGAGGTGAGTAGCTTTGAGTCCCATAGCTGATACTGCCGTAGGGAGGGAATTGTTACAGTCTTCACCAGTCCAGCTTTATGAGGTGGGGTATCTAGTTCCCTTTCTTTGCCTTCCCTAACTCAAGAGCAGAATCAGACATACTAGATAGATAGACAGACAAACAGACATACAGACTGCCAGATCCGAAGGAACCTAATTTTCCGAGGGTTGAGAATGTTGCACACAGGATCGTCTTGCATTCTGACGTTCCTCTCGCTCATCTGAACGTAAGGACAAAACCATTTTATCGGGGAGGAGGGGGAAAACTTAAAAAAAGCAAATTCATTTTCAGGAGAGGTCGGCAACCAGTCGATCCTGATCTATCGGTAGATCCCAGTTGATGATGTGGTAGATCTTTAGGTGACTGCAAGGTTGTCTCCGGGATCAAAAGTAGTTTTTTCGCATTCCCAGTGAAAACTGAGCTGGCTACTAAAATATATTCGTGAACGCGATCTTCTCTTTGTAAGATTCATCATTCCCCTTCCCCACAAATCACACACACACACACACACACACACACACACACACACACACACACACACACACACACACACACACACACACACACACACACACACACACACACACACACACACACACACACACACACACACACACACACACTCACACACTCACACACTCACACACACACACACACTCACACACACACACACACACATATAGTAGAGCTTTAGAGGGCTTAGTGTTACTAAAGTAGATCCCAAAAGTTCCTTGGTTGCCCACCCCTGGTTTACAGCCATGGTAATTACTCAGTGATTAGCAAGGACGTAGGGAAAAGTGACCGACGATCTAAGCGCAAGAGGGTTAAATAATCTGTTGAAATGACGGAGAAATCATTCTACTCGACGCGACACTGAAAACAAGAGTTTAAGTTAGACTGATTTTACGATTGTGCGCTGAATTACGGGGATGCTAGAAGATCGTCTGCATATGATACCATAATACAGTGCTTATAGATGGAAGAAATGAAGAAGGAATATGGCTACTAGGTTGAATAAATGATTGTAGGAGGATGTAGGAAACGGTAATGGGGGGTATTAAGGTGGGAGAAAAGAAACCTAGGTCATGTAAAGAGAATGCAATCTATGCCTATGTAAAGAGAATGAAACCTAGGGCATTTAAAGAAAATGAAACTTAGGGCATGTAAAGAGAATGAAACCTAGGTCATTGTCGTGGTTGAGTTTGAGTGTAGAGTATTTGTCGAGTTGGACAACAGTAGTGAAATCGACAAGGGATAGTGGACTGACAGAGTTATAGATTACACTTTAGATAAGGTGTAAATAGGAGATGGACTTGAGACAACCTGGAAGAAGATTTATTCAAAGGATCTCTCTCTCCAGGCCTCAACTCACTTTTGTCTGTCTAAGCATCTCCTGCTCTCACTCTTTTCTCTTATCATACATAGAGATTCTAGTAAAGAGCTAAAAATACAAATATGGATGGAAAGGTCGTGAACAGCGTATTAATAAAGGTGTAAACTTTATTAAAGAAGAAAAAGCATGGAATTAATGCATATCATCACAACAACATAAAATTACATCAATAATCATCAATAACCAAAATATGCAAAATATACCAACAACCACACACACACCACCATTCATAAAACCTGTAGAACACGGAGAGATGAAATAACTGAGTGTCAGTCCGTCCGCTTTCGGGACCATATGAAATAGCTCCAGTAAGTGGTTTTTTCGTACATATCCTCCATGGGTGATGGAATTAACCTGAATAAAATCACTGTATAGGCGCTATCATTGGTTATCCCTCCCTAATTGCGCGAGGTGGTCTGGAAGACTCTATTTATCTCCTGCTGATCGAATAAACAAACTGAACGACAGCCTGTCCATAGATGGCTGCTCATACGTGCGAGGTTTTAAGTATCCAGAAAATACACCAGAAGAAGTCACTTGAGGACAAAAAGTCCCAGGCGCGCTTATCCGGCGCAAGGCTCCGCTTGGCTGTAAATCCTGTTTAAACTGGTTTGGCTGTGGTTTGCTGAGTGCCCCGTTTAGGCACAACAAAGGCGGGTGATATGGAATTCTGCTATAGGCATGCTGGGCGGGTTTGATATTCTGGAAGCCGCGATGCTCTGGCTGGTAATCCAATAGGCGAGTAGAGAGCTACTACTGCATTTGGCGATTCCAGATTTTGCGTTGGCTCCGTTGCACTGCGTGAGCTTAACTTGGCGTTGACAAAAAGGGGTTTTGATTCAGGAACGGGGTTGACGATTCGTGACGCTAGCGGTATTCAGAGACCCTCTAGATCGAAGAGAATATTTCGTTCTTCGCCTGACTGGAATCTGCTCTAGCGATTCGGTCTCCCTGAAACTGAGACCCAAAAAGAGACACCCTTTTACATCAAGCAAATAATAAATCACACTAACTTTATACAGAAAGTTTCGCTCCACTATGGGATTAAATTTATTGTAGTTATTGCTATGATAGTTTAGGGCTGTCTTTAACCATGTCTCCTGTTCCTTAAAAATATCAATTATCAACACGCGCCCGCATAGTCTTAATATCTTTTGCACCCCCAGGTACCTGTCAGTAACTGTTCTGACAGCAACAACCTACTCCTCTTCTCCCAATCTCAACATACAGGAAACCTAACCTGTAGTTACAGTTAAATGAATATGCTTATTCATCTTACAACATTAAATGAATTTACATAAACAGATTACAGCATTTGACATTACACAAATAAATCATATGTCCTTTTTGGGGAAACAAAATATTAATATCCCACAAAATGAGTACAAAGAAAATGCAATGTTCTTGCTATAATAATACAGTTGTGGCTAAATCATAAGATATAATTATATCTATGCCTGGTGACTGCTTTCTGTGAAAGTTATGGACTAGTGCCTAGCCACACAAGTAAGCATAAAATGATCCTCCCTTGCCACTAGAAATATCTATCAAAAGGAATAAGTGACTATCTCCTTGATAAACCGTAACAGTTTAAGCACCACTTAATAAGCCGTAGACAGCGCTACCTTATCACTGAATAAATTACTAGGAGAAGTCCTCAGAAATAAATTCACTTCACTTCCTATCAGATATATAAAAACTAACATGAATATATCATATTATAATTATAAGATATGTCAACTCACCCCGAAAAATGACTAGAACATAGGCAAACACATTCTAGTACTGTGTTAAAGTTTGCCTTATCTCATGATGGTCATCTACGGGCCAGGAATATTTACGAATGTCTTTGTCTATTAAACCCAGTCTACTCTTATAGATCACAAAGGACGCTCCCCCCCCCCCCCCCCCGGACCTGGCCTGCGTATTTCTACAGAAGTTCGGCGAAAGACGTAATCTAGAGTAAGACAAAAGAAATCGTGCGAAAGTTCCCCAGGTAGAGAAATGCATAACATTATGCTCTATCTTGTCTAAGGGGCGAAAACCCAAAGACTGACCGCGATTGTTATCTTCCCCTGAAACAGATCACACTCGTTACCCAGGCCTCAAAGGGTACCAGCCGCTCGTCATCAAACGTTTTAAAGCGACCAGAGAAATTCCCCTGATGGGACCACAGAGGGTACCCGCCGCTAACGAACCGTTTCTTTCACAGAAACCGTCTTTGGCTCGTTCTAACACTTAAAGCGGACCCGAGAAATGTTTCTCTGGTCGAACAGGTGCGTTTAGATAACATTACGTCTAGCGTTAGCTGACCGCAGCTGGCCAGCGTAAACAACCTCGGGTGGGGTTGAGAAGGTGAAAAAATGTAGGTAGAATATGAAAGAAACGAAAATACAAAATGTCTCGGAAAACAGAACATTTAAGGGAGTAATCAAATTATGGACAAGATGGTAAAATAAATTATCTTTCACGTGACAAGTGCCCCCCCTTTTAAAGTTCGAGGAATACGGACAAAAATGACAGTAATTTATCTTTTCCATCGTCTTTTGTTACCTGTCATTGGAACATCCTATACTCATAACCAAAATCGTATCCAATTTCTGTCAGTACTGTATGACTAGCTCCGAGTTCATTTCTTTTCTTCCCTCTGTCTAATAGACGTTCAGCGAATGGGATTTTGCGAGGCCAGTCGGCGCTGACGCCCTTCATTTCCGTGTGAACCTGATCTTGGTTACACCATTCGCTGTGCCTGTTTATGGTCCGGAAAATTATCCGCACCTGTTGTGGTTTTCGGCCCTGCCTGAACTCACTGGCCACTGCGTAGATAATCCGCCTGTTATGTGCAGTGTAATCATTGATGGGCTCAGGCTGCTTATGTATATATTTACCTGTCACGGGCGTGGCCTTGAATAACCCTCTATAGCTGCAGTGTATAGGGATTTTTCGCGCGCGTGTAACCCTAGTTGGCAAATAAAGCCGTTCGTTGGCCGAAGAAATGCTAGCATTTTTCTTCTGCCTCTCCACACCTACTCCCCTGTTTCGGTGGGAGCATTGATCAATCTTCAGATCTGTGCCCTCTAAAGGTGGATCTGGAGCTTTCCTTGCCTTGCCAGTCACAACTCTGGCTTGGTCAACGGAAATGATCAAGTTGCTCGGTAATGGCCTGGCGGAGGCGACTACTTTGCTGTCCATCAGTGGGGTTGCGACCACTGGAATAATGCGATTTGAATGAGAGAACTCAGCTGCCTGAAGCAGAGAGTAATCGATCGCATTCTGGGGTTCTACTAAATCATAACAGATCTCCGTAGCTTCTATCCGTGTAGACAGATAGGTAATATCTGCGAGTTGCAGAGTTTGTTGAGTCGCTTTCCCATTACTAGCATGACGTGAGCCAAGGCTCTCAACAATGGCTCCTTGTACAGTAGTAAGGCAGCTTTTCTCACTGTCTTCTGCCATGAGAAGTGTGAGAGACTCAAATGGAATACCAGGGATCCCCTTGCCTGGAACCCTGTGTCCATCATAAACGTCAACTTTGCCCTCCCCTGAGGAAGTTACTAGCGTCAGTTGAACTTTGTCCTGCAATGCGAGATCCACTTCCTGGTTGACAGGCTCCGCAGTCTGCATGCAAAAGACTGGACGGTTTGAGATCCCGTTACATCGCGAAGTGCCCGAGAAAAAACTCTCGGTGTGTTTTTCCAAAGTTCCTTGGAACGATTTGGAAAGTTTACCCCTTTTAGCAGGCGACTTATTCTTGCACCTTTTAAGCTCAGGGTGATAAGAGGAGCGGCACCTCCTTTCTACGATCGTTGAGTTGGAGGGATGCGCCTCTGCATATGGTTTTTCGCTGTCCGGCCGGGAATCTTGAGAAATATAACGCGATAGGGTGTGGCTCCCTTTTCTCGACGTCACGTGTCGGTTTGGTGCTGCTCGGTCTGGAGCGTGAGAGGCTCGGGGTTCGCCGCTTGCCAGACGGGAACAATCCGTATTACAATGCTTGTTAGCACCTCTCTCACCTTTGTGCAGTTTCCATGCCTGGGAACGTTGCGTAATTTTTCCCGTGGCTTTAGGTCTGCTGTCCCGACGTAAATTCTTTCCTTGTTTGGGCTTCGGATCCAAGTCCAAAGGAAAGTCAATTTTCTGGAGTTGGGGTTCGGTTTTAGCAGGCAAGTTTTCTTTCATGGGCGCAAGGTTTGCACGGGCGTTGACCGTTAAGGGCACATGTAGTGGGTTTGATGGTATTATATGATGGTGATAGTACTACGTGTGATGCATGAGGTCAGCTGTGAAGGCTCCTGAGATAATATGTAACTGTGAATTGTCAGAAGGCCCTTCTCGCTACCACTACGACCTCACACTTATCTTTTTTTTTCTAATGAATGTGGCTACGTTAAATGTCTAGGGTAATGATATGTAATGTGGTGTGATAGTTTGTAGACACACACACACAGATATTTAATAAGTCTAATAATATTAACAAATGTTATAATACACTGAACTAACTCAAGTGTGTAAAATTTGTGATAGAAATTTTCTTACATTTATTTCGTTCTGGACCAAGTTTTATTTTGACCAGAACTTATGAAAGATTTAGAAATTATGAAAGAAATGCATGGAATATTACATAATAAATGCAAGGGTGTACATATGTATGTTACTAGACTATTTAGTTTTATTAATGTTTATAGCAGTCATCTAATTGGGAGGATAGTTAATGGTTGTGCTGTTGGGGTGGCCTCATCACTCCCGATCTATAGTGACTACACATTGTCCAGTAATGGCAGGAATTTTATGGGATTGTTAGTAACTAAATGGAGTTGGTGAATTTCCAGCAGACCAGAGGCTCACTCAACTTTGAATATGTAGCTCTGGTGCTGAGATCTGGTGGCCCCACCTCTCCGTGCTTGGAGGCAATATAAGACTTATGGTGGCCCCACCTCTCCGTGCTTGGGGGCAATAAGAAAATGCTCTGACTTACTTGTTGTAAGGAACAGATTATGCTATTGCAGTATCAAATCACTCGAACCTTAAACAAATATTAAATGTACAAAGAAATAAGTTTAGTCTTACCAGAAATATGAATATGGTACACAGTTAATACTAGCAAAACTCAGCTGAGCTGCTGGCTATAGTATGGTGTCCCACTGAATATTATGTATTATTTCTGGGAAATCACCACTACAATTAATGACTGTGTTACTGGACAGACTTATGTCGAATGGCAAAAATGTGCGTCTCTATCCCGCTAATATAAAATGCGTTGGCCAATCAGATCAGAAGACTAAGCTTTTCAATTCAAAATTTGAAAATAAAGTCAAAATTACATCTTATTTTCTCAAATGTACGTCAGTCACATTTTATCTGTTCCCAAAAAAGTCAAAAGTACATCTCAATTTTTAAAATGTACGTCGGTCACAATTTATCTTTTCCCACAATTTCACTTGTTTTTTTGGACTAACACATGTAAAACTGCACGAACCTGCTTCCTAAGTTATTTTTAGCCACCATTCTCCCCAACACCCTCTCTCTTCCATACTAACTAGATTTGAACACTTGAGTCTCAAGGTCGTGATTTTTGTGCAAATAGTGACATGTTTGATTCAATGCAGTCTTTCGCTGATGTGAACAACACCGTCTTTTGTCATTATCTTTCTTATTATCTGTCCGTCTGTATAAATGAAAGCATATTATTTCACTGCTCAGAATGGGCCATCCGGCCAGCTAATTTTTATATTCCTAACGTTAATATTAAGAAAAAGTTACTTTTTAAATTTTGTAATATTTCAAGCATCTGCGTTTAGCCGCTGAATTCAAATAAAAGGCTTGGTATCGCAAAAGGGTCCAATAAATGACTGTGGCGTATCATATCCAAGGTCCCTTCTGTCGATTTCCTTACTTTATGTCAACTTGGGGGGGGGGGGGGGCACGTGACTTTTCCTCCTTGCCCCACCAATTTGCGTCCATTAACCTCGCTAGTTCAAGTACGCGTTCAGTCAGATTCTTGTCTTTTGATGCTCGTTCCGTTTTGCCTTCAAGTCTAACAATTTCATTTCCATGGCGGGCGATCATGTATTCTAGCAGCTTACGCATTGGTTTTTATCCCTACGTTGTATCATTGGAGATATTTTGACGTTGTATCACTTGTTAATTTTACGACACATCTCCCCACCTGAAAACATGCCTACGGCAAGTTCTAAAACCAGTGATACACATAGACAAAATCTCTCCTTACGCTTGCCATTACTCTAATTTTGATCACAGGGGTGCCGACTGAGGAAATCTGCACCGACATTCAATTTACCTGGGATATATTGGATACTGAACTGATAAGGTTGAAGCAATAAAGACCACCTCAGCAATCTTGCGTTTTCATGCTTAGCCTGAGATAAGAATACAAGAGGCTGATGATCCGTCTCAACCACAAAAGTCCTACCATACAGATAGATTTGAAACTTCTTTATTGCCCGGACCAACGCTAAACATTCTTTTTCGCTTGTGGAGTATCCTTGTTCCGCCTTATTCAATTTGCGGCTTGCATAAGCGACTGGTTTCAGTTCCCCATCTGGTGAAGATGATCTTTGCAACAAAGCCGCCCCGAGTCCTACATTACTGGCATCGGTTCGCAAGACAAAGTCCTGTGTCAAATCAGGTAGTTTGAGAATAGGCTTACTAGTGAGTTTTTCCTTTAAATATTGGAACGCTAATTCACTTTGCGCAGTCCAATTAATTTTATCTGGAAGTCCCTTGCGAGTCAGATCAGTCAGAGGAGCACAAATAGAGTTAAAATCTTTGATATATTTTTGATAAAATCCGCATAACGACACGAATGATCGCACGTCCTTTTTTGTTTGTGGTCTAGGTGCTCTCTGCAGTTTTTCCAAGTTCTTAGGATCAGGGGTCATGCTACCCTGATATACCGTGTGTCCCAAGAATTCCAACTCTTCGCATCCAATGCAACATTTTGTTGGCCTAGCAGTTAAGTTCGCCTCCCTAAGCCTATTAAATAACATTTCTAGAGCTTCAATGTGTTCTTCAAATGTCTCTGTGGCGACGAGAATATCATCCATGAAATTCGTGATACATGGGTTATTCAGGGGATCCAACAATTTGCGCATCATCCTTGAAAATACACTCGGAGCATTTTTCAGTCCGAATGGTAGCATGTTGAATTCATAATGTCCATCTGAAGTGCTAAAAGCCAAATAAGGTCTCACTTCAGGCTTCACTGGGATCTGGTAATAGCCTTTACTAAGATCCACCTTTGAAAAGTATTTTGCCTTGTTCAGTCTGGCAAATAACTGTTTTGTGTCTGGTAATGGATCCACTTGCCCTTCTGTGACAGCATTCAGTTTCCTGTAATCTATGCACAGTCTGTGTTCCCCAGACGGTTTTCTCAGCAATACGACACTAGAGCTAAAAGATGATTCACTGTGTGAAATGATCCCTTCCTTCAACAAATAATCTATTTCTTCCTTCAATGCCTTCTCCTTCGCGAACGGAATAGAATAGGCTCTCATACAGATTGGGTTTGAGTCTACCAGTTTCATGTCATACTGTAGCAAATTTGTATGTCCTGGTTTATCTGTTAATACATCTGTATGTTCCTCCAGAACCTGTTGAACTCTCTCCCTCTAGTTTTTAGTCAGGTGCTTACTGACTTTTACCTGTGCTGCTGTTTCACAAGGATGTAATGGGTATTCATGTGAGGTGAGTGGTTCCTTTTGCATTTGAGTTGCGATAGCTAAGGTCAGTAAGGGGGTGCTTTCCTGGAGTGGTCTGTCCAGATACTTCTTTAACAGGTTTACATGATAAACTTTCTCCTTCCCCTTTTTGTCAATTTTATAGTTTGTTCTAGACACCTTCTCTAGAACCGTATATGGACCTTGCCATCCAATTTGTAATTTATTCTGGCTTCCGGGTAGTAGAAGCAGCACCTTCTCTCCGACTGCCAGTTCTCTATCCTTTGCCTTCCTATTAAAATATGCTGCATGTTTCTTCCTGGCTTGTTTCAAATTATCATTTGCCAGTTTCCATCCAGCTTTCAAACGAGTGGTCAGTTCGTTCACGTATTGATAAGATGAGGTAACAGTCTCTTCCGCCTTCTCATCTGTCCAGGTCCTTAATAGGGCTTCTAAGGGACCTTTTATGGGCCTCCCAAATAGCAGAGTTGCGGGAGCCATCCCGGTTGAACTATGTGGTACCTCCCGGTACGCAAACAATGCGGCGGGCAGGAATTGATCCCACAGATCCGGTTTTTCGTGTGCCAGCTTTCTCAGGATAGAAATGAGAGTCCCGTTGAACCTCTCTACCTGGCCGTTCCCTTGCGGATGGTACGGACTACAATGAAAGTGTCTGGCTTGAAATAGCTTAAAAACTTCTTCCGTTAGTTTCCCCTTGAACTGAGAACCATTATCCGTCAAGATTTGATGCGGGAATCCTAATCGGGTAAATATTGTAAGTAGTGCCTCTGCTACATGTTTTGAATCAATTGATGGCAGGGCTACCGCCTCTCCCCACATAGAACAAGTGTCCACCAGAGTAAGGATGTAACTGTTCCTCCTCTTGGTCCGAGTGAGAGGTCCTACAATATCCACTGCAACCCTCTCAAAAGGTGTTCCCACTATGGGCATTTCCCCTAGAGTTGCAGGAGCAGTCCAGTGCTTTGGAGCTACCCTTTGACATTCTGGGCAGGATTTGACATATCTTTTTATATCCTCCGTTATCCCTGGCCAGAAGTAATGACAAGCTATACGCTGTCCTGTGGCGCTGATCCCCATGTGACCACTGAAGGGAATCGCATGCCCGAGTTCCATCACTTTATCTCTATATGAAGTGGGAAGAACCAGCTGGTTGTGACCATTTGTTCCAATTCCGGCCTTCCTGTATAAGAGTTTGTGCTTCATGAAATATTCCCCCTTGCTCGGAGGTGTGTGGCATTTGGGCAATTTTTTAAAACATGGCTTGAGTGTCCTATCCTCAGCCTGCGCCTTCCTCATCTCCTCTGGATGAGCATTTATAGGTTCACCTTCTTCCTCCTTCTTCTGTGACCTGGTCTGCACTGTCGCCATGATCACAGGTCTCTCGGGATTCCCCAAGAAGACGTATCTACACCCCAATATCAGAGGGTAGATTGGTTCATCTATCACTGCTGCTCTGATTTCTCCTTCCACATAGCGAGTTTTCACCGTTATCCTTGCGATGGGAAGTGTCATGAGTGGTATGTCCTTAGTTGCCCCTTGTATTTCCACTGTTTCTGTGGTATACTGACTTGGGTCCACTAGGCTAGACTTCACAACTGAATCATAATCCAAACCTGTATCATAAAGGCACCTTATGGTGACCCCATTACAAATAACATCCTCACAAACTGGGGGGTGATAAGGTTCCTGTTGTCCATTAGGATTAACCTTTAATCTTTGCGTCCCCGACTTCATTGCAGCAATGTTTGAAGGTTTCCTTCTACAAAATTCGGTGTTATGGTTATCCTTCTTGCACCATTTACACCATCTTTTTCCTTGGTTCAACGGTTTTCTTTCATTGAATTTTTGGTCATTGAACTGTGAGTTTCTGTCTGGGTAGTCATTTCTTGGCCGTTCAAAGTTTGTCCTACCTTTATTTCCCTGCTCTCTATTATCAAATTTATTAAATTGCTGTGGAGCTTTAAAATTATCTATGTGCTTCTTTTTAGCACCACTTACCTCTGCCTGGGCTGCCTGATACCTCTCAGCGACATTTAAAACCTCCCCCAACTTCTCTGCACCTTGTTCCATGAGAAATTTTCTCATGTCTGGAGCCATGGACTCTCTCAATTGCTCAATCATGATCATTTCTTTAAGATCTTGGGTCTTCCCCAGAGCAGTCCATTTCTCCAAATAAGTTTCTAGTCTGGCAGAGAATTGGTGGTATGTCTCCCCAGACAACAGTTTGGCATTTCTAAATTTCTTACGATAAAATTCCCCATTTTTTTCGTACCTCAATAACAAAGCCTGCTTTAACATGTCATAATTCTCCTGATCTTCTCTGTTCATTTTTGCGAAGACTTCGTAAGAAGTACCTCTCAGTCCCTGTGATAGCTTTAAACTCCACCTCTCTCTCTCTAACCCATATGTAGTAGCTAATAACTCAAAACGTCCTAGGTACCCCTCTATGTCATCGTCTTTTTCAACAAAATGGTCTAAATGAAACCCCATAGCTGAGTTTGAGGCTCCCAGACTGGGCGTAGTATCTGAGGCAAAAGGGCTGGCACCATTTTCAGGGGCCGGGCCTTGTAATTCCAGCTCCCTTAGTCGTAATTCGTGCTCCCTTTGCAACCTTCTATCTTCTGCTTCCCTTTCGGCAGTCAATCTTTTTTCTGCTGCCTCTAATGCCTTTGCCTCTTTGTCAGCCTCAATCTGCAACCTCTTAGTCTCAGCCTCCTCAATCTGTAACCTCTTCTCTTCAGCCAACTTCCTATCTTCCCGTTCAATATATTTATCACATTCAGCCGTTACATATTGAATTAAAATCTGACCCTCCATTCCCATCTCCTTTGCGGTCAGCACAGCAGCTGATCGGAAGTTTGCTAGCTCCGCCATACTTTTTAGACAATATAATAATATACAAGATAAATCTCTAACCACTAAATTACTTCTAATTACTATAGTCTAAATAATTCTAATTAATTAATTAACTAATTACTTATTACTGGCTGTGAAGATTCACCAACTTTTATCTGCAGGGACACTTTTAATTTTAAAGGGAATTTTACAATTTTGTTCCCCTAATTTTATTTCTCCCACCAGGAGATCCTAATATTACTGTTGGGCTAATGATCCCGGGACAAAGAGACCCCAATATATGTAGTGGGTTTGATGGTATTATATGATGGTGATAGTACAACGTGTGATGCATGAGGTCAGCTGTGAAGGCTCCTGAGATAATATGTAACTGTGAATTGTCAGAAGGCCCTTCTCGCTACCACTACGACCTCACACTTATCTTTTTTTTTTCTAATGAATGTGGCTACGTTAAATGTCTAGGGTAATGATATGTAATGTGGTGTGATAGTTTATAGACACACACACAGATATTTAATAAGTCTAATAATATTAACAAATGTTATAATACACTGAACTAACTCAAGTGTGTAAAATTTGTGATAGAAATTTTCTTACATTTATTTCGTTCTCTACCAAGTTTTATTTTGACCAGAACTTATGAAAGATTTAGAAATTATGAAAGAAATGCATGGAATATTACATAATAAATGCAAGGGTGTACATATGTATGTTACTAGACTATTTAGTTTTATTAATGTTTATAGCAGTCATCTAATTGGGAGGATAGTTAATGGTTGTGCTGTTGGGGTGGCCTCATCACTCCCGATCTATAGTGACTACACATTGTCCAGTAATGGCAGGAATTTTATGGGATTGTTAGTAACTAAATGGAGTTGGTGAATTTCCAGCAGACCAGAGGCTCACTCAACTTTGAATATGTAGCTCTGGTGCTGAGATCTGGTGGCCCCACCTCTCCGTGCTTGGGGGCAATATAAGACTTATGGTGGCCCCACCTCTCCGTGCTTGGGGGCAATAAGAAAATGCTCTGACACAACGTTACTGCACGGATCCACTCGTGTAAAATCACCAACTCATTCGACACCGCTTGGGTGCCAACTGAAACTCACAGCTCTGCAATCAAAGTATTATTTATGTGTCAAATTCCATTCTCTAACCATGACTGGACACACACTACACAACAACAACATATAGACGGGTCAGATCTCTCTGACCATACAGCACATTTTACCATGTTGGTTTCACATCGGATAAGTCCTCCCAGACTACAGATTCTGAAATAGGTTCATTAGTTTCCTGCCCTAAAATAGGATAGGTAATATGTTTCATTGTTCTCAACACTTGATCTGTCCTTCCTAACCCTTGCTGGAGTTTATGTATTTTATTTGTCTCTAGACCCTGAACTGGGGCGGGGGGTCTAGAGCGAACCCTTACTTGTTGTAAGGAACAGATTATGCTATTGCAGTATCAAATCACTCGAACCTTAAACAAATATTAAATGTACAAAGAAATAAGTTTAGTCTTACCAGAAATATGAATATGGTACACAGTTAATACTAACAAAACTCAGCTGAGCTGCTGGCTATAGTATGGTGTCCCACTGAATATTATGTATTATTTCTGGGAAATCACCACCACAATTAATGACTGTGTTACTGGACAGACTTATGTCGAATGGCAAAAAATGTGCGTCTCTATCCCGCTAATATAAAATGCGTTGGCCAATCAGATCAGAAGACTAAGCTTTTCAATTCAAAATTTGAAAATAAAGTCAAAATTACATCTTATTTTCTCAAATGTACGTCAGTCACATTTTATCTGTTCCCAAAAAAGTCAAAAGTACATCTCAATTTTTAAAATGTACGTCGGTCACAATTTATCTTTTCCCCACAATTTCACTTGTTTTTTTGGACTAACACATGTAAAACTGCACGAACCTGCTTCCTAAGTTATTTTTAGCCACCATTCTCCCCAACACCCTCTCTCTTCCATACTAACTAGATTTGAACACTTGAGTCTCAAGGTCGTGATTTTTGTGCAAATAGTGACATGTTTGATTCAATGCAGTCTTTCGCTGATGTGAACAACACCGTCTTTTGTCATTATCTTTCTTATTATCTGTCCGTCTGTATAAATGAAAGCATATTATTTCACTGCTCAGAATGGGCCATCCGGCCAGCGAATTTTTATATTCCTAACGTTAATATTAAGAAAAAGTTACTTTTTAAATTTTGTAATATTTCAAGCATCTGCGTTTAGCCGCTGAATTCAAATAAAAGGCTTGGTATCGCAAAAGGGTCCAATAAATGACTGTGGCGTATCATATCCAAGGTCCTTTCTGTCGATTTCCTTACTTTATGTCAACTTGGGGGGGGGGGGGGGGGGAAACGTGACTTTTCCTCCTTGCCCCACCAATTTGCGTCCATTAACCTCGCTAGTTCAAGTACGCGTTCAGTCAGATTCTTGTCTTTTGATCCTCGTTCCGTTTTGCCTTCAAGTCTAACAATTTCATTTCCATGGCGGGCGATCATGTATTCTAGCAGCTTACGCATTGGTTTTTATCCCTACGTTGTATCATTGGAGATATTTTGACGTTGTATCACTTTTTAATTTTACGACAGCACAGTAGAAGGGGAAGTAGAGTGACTACATTTAGTATCTGTTTCCACCCTCCGAATTCATTCATTCATTCTGATTTGGTGTAGCCTGTCCCATTCTTGTCGCTCTATTTCCAATTGCTTGTCCCGTTCTTGTTGCTCCATTTCCAATTGCTTGTCCCGTTTTTGTTGCTCCATTTCCAATTGCTTGTCCCGTTCTTGTCTTTGCTTTTCCCTTTGCTTCTCATCTTCTATCACTTCTTCTACATACTGTCGGGTGAATGCTTCACTCTCCCCAGTTTGTTTACAGGACCATGCTAAGATTAAACGGCTGTCAAACCAATTGTCTACCTCGTATTGATCCTGCAGGCTTACTGCAAATTCTAGAAGGGGCTGGATTTCGCTATCCTTGTACTCCATGTACTTAGCTACCTCGAGGGCAATCCTATGCACTTTATCTAGATCGGCCATTATATCAGGGTGAGCAAACACTACAGAAGAATAGAACCTAGAGATCTTAGTTACCTAGTCCACTAAGTGCTGATTAACTTAATAATCAATAAAATCTAGGCTAGCCTGGGAACTTTAAAAACAAGAAAGTTTGTAGCTACTCTGATCGACAAGCACAAACCCCAAAAAACTCCAAAAAAATGTAAGTGATGTAAAACTTATTACTATCACTTCACCCCAGTTCTGTCAGTACTAAGCTATTGAGAGGATTGGTTACTATCATCCGAATGAACACCCTCCCTTGGTACAGATGCGAGCTAGTAACTGACTATCTGTAGCTTCTTATCTCAGATTAAAGAGCTACTCCTGAAAAAAATGTTAACCCTTAAAAAATTTTTTCTGACTTTTACAGTCATAGTCGTCAGCTTTGTCAACCAAAAAAACTCAGCAGTGATACCAGCAACCTTTTCAGCTGTCTCATGTGTAGCATGAACAATAAATGTAACTTAATATTTATGATTGATGTGGAGAAAAAAACGCTGTTCCAACTTCCTCCAAAAGAAATAGTACGATATGTCTAGGGGAAAGAAATTCCTATAATCTGCCGAACACTAAACTCTAAGAATCAAGATAGAATCTTGTGAGAGATTCCTACCAGACTGCAACCTCATCTGTTGCGATTGCTGCAGATGTAGTTCAAATTCCGCGGCGAGACCCCATTTGTCGTACTAGATGGGCTCTAGAATCTCGGACGGGCTCCCATTTGTCGTGGTTGAGTTTGAGTATAGAGTATTTGTCGAGTTGGACAACAGTAGTGAAATCGACAAGGGATAGTGGACTGACAGAGTTATAGATTACACTTTAGATAAGGTGTAAATAGGAGATGGACTTGAGACAACCTGGAAGAAGATTTATTCAAAGGATCTCTCTCTCCAGGCCTCAACTCACTTTTGTCTGTCTAAGCATCTCCTGCTCTCACTCTTTTCTCTTATCATACATAGAGATTCTAGTAATGAGCTAAAAATACAAATATGGATGGAAAGGTCGTGAACAGCGTATTAATAAAGGTGTAAATTTTATTAAAGAAGAAAAAGCACGGAATTAATGCATATCATCACAACAACATAAAATTACATCAATAATCATCAATAACCAAAATATGCAAAATTACCAACAACCACACACACACCACCATTCATAAAACCTGTAGAACACGGAGAGATGAAATAACTGAGTGTCAGTCCGTCCGCTTTCGGGACCATATGAAATAGCTCCAGTAAGTGGTTTTTTCGTACATATCCTCCATGGGTGATGGAATTAACCTGAATAAAATCACTGTATAGGCGCTATCATTGGTGATTCCTCCCTAATTGCGCGAGGTGGTCTGGAAGACTCTATTTATCTCCTGCTGATCGAATAAACAAACTGAACGACAGCCTGTCCATAGATGGCTGCTCATACGTGCGAGGTTTTAAGTATCCAGAAAATACACCAGAAGAAGTCACTTGAGGACAAAAAGTCCCAGGCGCGCTTATCCGGCGCAAGGCTCCGCTTGGCTGTAAATCCTGTTTAAACTGGTTTGGCTGTGGTTTGCTGAGTGCCCCGTTTAGGCACAACAAAGGCGGGTGATATGGAATTCTGCTATAGGCATGCTGGGCGGGTTTGCTATTCTGGAAGCCGCGATGCTCTGGCTGGTAATCCAATAGGCGAGTAGAGAGCTACTACTGCATTTGGCGATTCCAGATTTTGCGTTGGCTTTGTTGCACTGCGTGAGCTTAACTTGGCGTTGACAAAAGGGGTTTTGATTCAGGAACGGTGTTGACGATTCGTGACGCTAGCGGTATTCAGAGACCCTCTAGATCGAAGAGAATATTTCGTTCTTCGCCTGACTGGAATCTGCTCTAGCGATTCGGTCTCCCTGAAACTGAGACCCAAAAAGAGACACCCTTTTACATCAAGCAAATAATAAATCACACTAACTTTATACAGAAAGTTTCGCTCCACTATGGGATTAAATTTATTGTAGTTATTGCTATGATAGTTTAGGGCTGTCTTTAACCATGTCTCCTGTTCCTTAAAAATATCAATTATCAAAACGCGCCCGCATAGTCTTAATATCTTTTGCACCCCCAGGTACCTGTCAGTAACTGTTCTGACAGCAACAACCTACTCCTCTTCTCCCAATCTCAACATACAGGAAACCTAACCTGTAGTTACAGTTAAATGAATATGCTTATTCATCTTACAACATTAAATGAATTTACATAAACAGATTACAGCATTTGACATTACACAAATAAATCATATGTCCCTTTTGGGGAAACAAAATATTAATATCCCACAAAATGAGTACAAAGAAAATGCAATGTTCTTGCTATAATAATACAGTTGTGGCTAAATCATAAGATATAATTATATCTATGCCTGGTGACTGCTTTCTGTGAAAGTTATGGACTAGTGCCTAGCCACACAAGTAAGCATAAAATGATCCTCCCTTGCCACTAGAAATATCTATCAAAAGGAATAAGTGACTATCTCCTATAATCCAGAGTTATTACCTGCATCTCACTATTCAGTTTTAAAGTGAACAATCCACACCTGACATTATCTTACAGAAATGACAGTTAATTTTGCTGACTCTTAACCCAATGGTAAGCATTCGTGGACTGATTCTACGCCTAATATCTGTTATTGTAAGTTTAACATTTAACCCATGATAAACCGTAACAGTTTAAGCACCACTTAATAAGCCGTAGACAGCGCTACCTTATCACTGAATAAATTACTAGGAGAAGTCCTCAGAAATAAATTCACTTCACTTCCTATCAGATATATAAAAACTAACATGAATATATCATATTATAATTATAAGATATGTCAACTCACCCCGAAAAATGACTAGAACATAGGCAAACACATTCTAGTACTGTGTTAAAGTTTGCCTTATCTCATGATGGTCATCTACGGGCCAGGAATATTTACGAATGTCTTTGTCTATTAAACCCAGTCTACTCTTATAGATCACAAAGGACGCTTCCCCCCCCCCCCCCCCCCCCCCCCCCCCCCCCCCCCCCGCCCGTCCGCCCCCCCCCCCCGGACCTGGCCTGCGTATTTCTACAGAAGTTCGGCGAAA
The DNA here is from genome assembly GCA_024509875.1 of Oreohelix idahoensis. Taxonomy (NCBI): domain Eukaryota; kingdom Metazoa; phylum Mollusca; class Gastropoda; order Stylommatophora; family Oreohelicidae; genus Oreohelix; species Oreohelix idahoensis. Next base: position 412,054 of record JAMPIV010009943.1, on the reverse strand, counting down.
GACGTAATCTAGAGTAAGACAAAAGAAATCGTGCGAAAGTTCCCCAGGTAGAGAAATGCATAACATTATGCTCTATCTTGTCTAAGGGGCGAAAACCCAAAGACTGATCGCGATTGTTATCTTCCCCTGAAACAGATCACACTCGTTACCCAGGCCTCAAAGGGTACCAGCCGCTCGTCATCAAACGTTTTAAAGCGACCAGAGAAATTCCCCTGTTGGGACCACAGAGGGTACCCGCCGCTAACGAACCGTCTTTGGCTCGTTCTAACACTTAAAGCGGACCCGAGAAATGTTTCTCTGGTCGAACAGGTGCGTTTAGATAACATTACGTCTAGCGTTAGCTGACCGCAGCTGGCCAGCGTAAACAACCTCGGGTGGGGTTGAGAAGGTGAAAAAATGTAGGTAGAATATGAAAGAAACGAAAATACAAAATGTCTCGGAAAACAGAACATTTAAGGGAGTAATCAAATTATGGACAAGATGGTAAAATAAATTATCTTTCACGTGACAGTCATGTAAAGATAATGCAATCTAGGTCATGTAAAGAAAATGCAATCTAGGTCATGTAAAAAGAATGCAATCTAGGACATGTAAAGAGAATGCAATCTAGGTCATGTAAAGAGAATGCAATCTAGGAAATGTAAAGATAATGAGACTAGGGCATGTAAAGAGAATGTAATCTAGGTCATGTAAAGGGAATGAAACTTAGGGCATGCAAAGAGAATGATACCTAGTGTTTCTTTCTTTTCTGTCTGTCTTTCTTTCTTTTTTTCTCTTGGTCTGTTTGTCTGTCTTCTTTCTTTCTTTTAGTCTATCTGTCTCCTTTCTTTCTTTTGGTCTGTCTGTGTCCTTTCTTTCTTTCATTCTTTTCTTTTCTTTCTGTCTGTCTGAGTGCCTTCTTTCTTTCTTTCTTTCTTTCTTTCTTTCTTTCTTTCTTTCTTTCTTTCTTTCTTTCTTTCTTTCTTTCTTTCTTTCTTTCTTTCTTTCTTTCTTTCTTTCTTTCTTTCTTTCTTTCTTTCTTTCTTTCTTCTTTCTTTCTTTCTTTCAATTTTCTTTTTCTTTCTGTCTGTCTATCTTCTTTCTTTCTTTCTGTTAGTCTATCTTCTTTCTTTCTTTCTGTCTATCTTCTGTCTTTCTTTCTTTCTGACTATCATCTTTATTTCTTTCTGTCTGTCTATCTTCTTTCTGTCTGTCTATCTTCTTTCTTTCTTTCTTTCTGTCTATCTATCTTCTTTCTTTCTTTCTGTCTGTCTATCTTCTTTCTTTCTTTCTTTCCATTTTCTTTCTTTCTTTCTGTCTGTCTATCTTCTTTCTTTCTTTCCATTTTCTTTCTTTCTGTCTGTCTATCTTCTTTCTTTCTTTCTGTCTGTCTATCTTCTTTCTGTCTGTCTGTCTGTCTATCTTCTTTCTTTTTTTCTTTATTTCTGTCTGTCTGTCTATCTTCTTTCTTTCTTTCTTTCCATTTTCTTTCTTTCTGTCTGTCTATCTTCTTTCTTTCTTTCCATTTTCTTTCTTTCTTTCTGTCTGTCTGTCTATCTTCTTTCTTTCTTTCTTTCTGTCTATCTTCTTTCTTTCTGTCTGTCTGTCTATATTCTTTCTTCCTTTCTTTCTTTCTTTCTTTCTTTCGTTCTTTCTTACTTTCTTTCCATTTTCTTTCTTTCTGTCTGTCTATCTTCTTTCTTTCTTTCTTTCTTTCTTTCTGCCTATCTTCTTTCTTTCTTTCTGTCTGTCTGTCTATCTTCTTTCTTTCTTTCCATTTTCTTTCTTTCTGTCTGTCTATCTTCTTTCTGCCTGTCTGTCTGTCTGTCTGTCTGTCTATCTTCTTTCTTTCTTTCCATTTTCTTTCTTTCTGTCAGTCTATCTTCTTTCTTTCTTTCTTTCTTTCTTTCTTTCTTTCTTTCTTTCTTTCTTTCTTTCTGTCTATCTTCTTCTTTCTTTCTGTCTGTCTATCTTCTTTCTTTCTGTCTGTCTGTATGTCTATCTGTCTATCTTCTTTCTTTCTTTCCATTTTCTTTCTTTCTGTCTTTCTATCTTCTTTCTTTCTTTCCATTTTGTTTCTTTTTTTCTGTCTGTCTATCTTCTTTCTTTCTTTCTGTCTGTCTATCTTCTTTCTTTCTGTCTTGTTTGTCTGTCTATCTTCTTTCTTTCTTTCTTTCCATTTTCTTTCTTTCTTTCTTTCTGTCTGTCTATCTTCTTTCTTTCTTTCTTTCTTACTTTCTGTCTATCTTCTTTCTTTCTTTCTTTCTTTCTTTCTTTCTTTCTTTCTGTCTATCTTCTTTATTTCTTTCTTTCCATTTTATTTCTTTCTGTATGTCTATGTTCTTTCTTTCTTTCTTTCTTTCTTTCCATTTTCTTTCTTTCTGTCTGTCTATCTTCTTTCTTTCTTTCTTTCCATTTTCTTTCTTTCTGTCTGTCTATCTTCTTTCTTTCTTTCTGTCTGTCTTCCTACCTGCCTGTCTTTCTTTCTTTCTTTCTTTCTTTCTTTCCATTTTCTTTCTGTCTGTCTGCCTACCTGCCTACCTGCCTACCTGTCTATCTTTCTTTCTTTCTTTCTTTCTTTCTTTCTTTCTTTCTTTCTTTCTTTCTTTCTTTCTTTCTTTCTTTCTTTCTTTCTTTCTTTCTTTCTTTCTTTCTTTTTCATCTCTTCTTTCTTTCTTTCTTTCCTTTTTCTTTCTTCTCAAGCCCTGTCTTCTTCTTTCTTCTTTCTGTCTCCTGCCTGCCTGCCTGCCTTCCTTTTTCTTCCCCCTCTTTCTCTTTCTTTCTTTCTCCTTCTTTCTTTTTCCCCTTTTCTTTTACCTTTATGTCTTTCTTTCTTTCTTTCTTTCTTTCTTTCTTTCTTTCTTTCTTTCTTTCTTTCTTTCTTTCTTTCTTTCTTTCTTTCTTTCTTTCTTTCTTTCTTTCTTTCTTTCTTTCTTTCTGTCTGTCTGTCTGTCTGTCTGCCTACCTGCCTGTCTTTCTTTCTTTCTTACTTTCTTTCTTTCTTTCTTTCTTTCTTACTTTCTTTCTTTCTTTCTGTCTGTCTGCCTACCTGCCTGTCTTTCTTTCTTTCTTACTTTTTTTCTTTCTTTCTTTCTTTCTTTCTTTCTTTCTTTCTTTCTTTCTTTCTTTCTTTCTTTCTTTCTTTCTTTCTTTCTTTCTTTCTTTTCCTAGAAAACATTTACTAACTTCCGTTATCTGTTTACGACTCAGAGACCTCACGCTTCATTATTTTTTTTTATATTTCTGTGCTCACTAATATTCAAGTATGAAAGTTCATTTAAAATGATATCAAACCCTGACCACCCGTGGATGAAGAGTTCCTATCACGAAGAAAATGTGTCAAATAATATAGAAATTTACAACACTATTTCACCCCGTCTACGTAATCTGTAGTTCCCGGGGGAGGGGGGAGGTCCCCGAAGAAAGAATATGCTGCTTCCTTCAGGCGTGTCGTACAAGGCAACTAATTTGAGGTTTGTATGTGGTACTGGCAACTTCGTCATGTAAAACAATTAGCTACAGAATCAACTGCTGCAAGAGCATGTAAGTGCTTAATGCTGGCTTTCTGCAAGGTGAACAGCTGCAGCAGTAGCTCCACGCTTCATAGGGGGGCGATAAGGACAATGATTATGGTGATGACGTAGTCTGTAGTCTGTAATAACTATCATCTGTACCACTGTATGACGTAGTCTGTAATAACTATCATCTGTACCACTGTATGACGTAGTCTGTAATAACTATCATCTGTACCACTGTATGACGTAGTCTTCTGTATCATCAACCCCCTATCCCGTATCTGTACCAATTGTCTGACGTAGTCTGTAATAAATGTCATCTGTACCACCCCGTAATAACATCTCTATGACGTACCCCTCTTAAGTATCTCATCTGTCATTTGTACCACTGTATGACCAGTCTGTAATTTCAGTCTGCTAACTGTGCCAATCTGTATGACACTGTATGTAATCATAGTCCACTGTATAATCTGTAATAACTGTTATCTTGCCAACAACCCACTGTATGACGTAGTCTGTAATAACTATCATCTGTACCACTGTATGACGTAGTCTGTAATAACTATCATCTGTACCACTGTATGACGTAGTCTGTAATAACTATCATCTGTGCCACTGTATGACGTAGTCTGTAATAACTATCATCTGTGCCACTGTATGACGTAGTCTGTAATAACTATCATCTGTGCCACTGCATGACGTAGTCTGTAATAACTATCATCTGTGCCACTGTATGACGTAGTCTGTAATAACTATCATCTGTGCCACTGTATTTTCGTAGTCTTCTGTAACTATCCCTTCTATCATCTTTACTTCCTGTATGACGTAGTCTGTAATAACTATCATCTGTGCCACTATTAATGACTATCCCTGTATTCCATAACTAAACCACATCTGTGCCCTCCGCTGACCTGTAACCTGTATCTGTAATAACTATCATCTGTGCCACTGTATGACGTAGTCTGTAATAACTATCATCTGTGCCACTGCATGACGTAGTCTGTAATAACTGTCATCTGTGCCACTGCATGACGTAGTCTGTAATAACTGTCATCTGTACCACTGTATGACGTAGTCTGTAATAACTATCATCTGTACCACTGTATGACGTAGTCTGTAATAACTATCATCTGTACCACTGTATGACGTAGTCTGTAATAACTGTCATCTGTACCACTGTATGACGTAGTCTGTAATAACTGTCATCTGTACCACTGTATGACGTAGTCTGTAATAACTGTAATCTGTACCACTGTATGACGTAGTCTGTAATAACTGTAATCTGTACCACTGTATGACGTAGTCTGTAATAACTATCATCTGTACCACTGTATGCCATCTGTCCTTTTTCTCTTTTGTTTTTCATTGATTTTTCCTACATTCTGCACGTACTTCATTCTATCGTCTCTCTTTTTCTTTTCTTCTCACATCTTTCTTTCTTTCTCTGCCTCTCTTTCTGTCTCTCTCGGTGTCTCTGTCTTTCTCTCTCTGTCTCCCCATGTCTCTCTCTGTAGGCTTGACTTTTTCAAGAAAAGCTTACCGTACTCTGCTGCTCATCTTTGGAATTGTCTTCCACATAACCTAAGAAACCTCAGTCCCTATTCATACAATCATAGACTTTTTGAATACTTTCTGAATTCTGATTACATGCCCCCCCTAATCGGATTATCTTTTCTTATAACATCAACTGTAGGTTTCTAATGACGATGTTTGTACTTTTCAACATATGTTATGCCATGCTAATAAGTAATTAATGTTAATATAGTGTGCTATATTATTCTTTTACTTTACAACGTTGAATTCTTTGAAATTGATATGTAAAATGCAAATGGGAATAAATGAATTCAGTATGAAAGGTGAGCGAAAGGAAGGGCAGAATGTTAGACGGGCCTGTGGGCCCAATTCTCAACCCTTTGAAAATAAAGTTCGTTCGTTCGTTCTCTGTCTCTCTCTTTCTCTCTATGTCTGTCTCTGTCTCCTTATGTCTCTCTCGCTTTCTCTCTATCTGTCTCTGTCTCTGTCTCTGTCTCTGTCTCTGTCTCTCTCTCTCTCTCTCTCTCTCTCTCTCTCTCTCTCTCTCTCTCTCGCTCGCTCTCTTAACCACCTCGAGTCCACTTAGTTTCCTTACACTACACCGCTCAAAATTATTGTGGGTATAGTCATATCTAATTTTTTTTTTTCATAGAGAAAGTCGTGAAACTGATGCTTAAGCAAAATTATGTAGGAGAATCCATCTTGACAACGCCCCCCATTATAAACATAAAAGAATAGTCTCCAATTAACTTTGGTTAAACGGGAAACATGTATAACAGTAAAAGAAATAACTCGTTGAATATCTGGGCATTACGCCAGAGTTCTCACAGAAACTTGATATATTTGAAAAGATCGCTCTAATATAACCGATGAACTATTTGTCTCGCTTGAATGAAGCATGGCTAAACGAACTAAAGCAACATTTTAATTAAGAAGAACTTTCCAAAGACAACATCATTTATGTTAAGTGACTTCTTGAGCTTTGAGCTATGTTTCAGTCTTTTTCTTTTAGATTTGTAGTTTCCCAATTGCATCCAACCCCAATAAAACGTTTTGTTTGCAATGTTATTCTTTTTTTAAAATTCATTACCCCTAAGCTCTCTGAGGATTCCATAACAAGAAGTACATTGTATTGCTATCAATAGGTTTCTGCATTGCGTGTCATATCAAAGGCCTGCGCTTCCAACGCGTCAATGCTGTTGTTGAATTTTTAAAAATATTTTTATTTGCATGAAGTTGCGACCAGGCTCATGCCCAACCTTCCATAAGTCTTCTACGACATACATGGAAGCATGCAGCGCTACTAAACTTGTTTACCCCATCAGGACCCCGGCAATGCACCGATGTTTAATTTCATTAATCTCATTAAAAGCGTGGGCATAGAAAACTGCACGAAACCCACATCTAATCACGTCCTAGTGGGGAAAATGGCCAAGTGTGAGATGTATATCATGTTGCCCTATTGCAGATTTCACGGAAAACAAGATAATTATCTCATAATTACATTTCAAATCTCTTGTAAACAGGATCACGCCCTTTTCTAACATAACTCGTATGTGTACCTTAAAATAACAGTATACAATCTATGCCAACTTGTGGGATTAAAAAAAACAAAAAACAAAAAACTGGACTGGACTGGAAGGAGACGTGTTTCTCCTTCTGGTTGAAGACAGTGGCAGGTTTTGTTTAGCTTCCTACGTGCGTCAACAGCGGTTGCATTAAAAAAAAAAACCACACACACATACAGCTCGATGAATGAAGAAGTGTTTTAAATTTATTTGTGAGTGGAACGGAGTCTGTTAATAACAAAAATAAAAAATATATGAAAATGAATATTTATGTACGGCGGTGGCTCTAGATTATTTCTGGCGCTTGGTTTAATTTAACATAAGAAACAGGATACCCAGAGGGCCATGCTGCAAGCGTGGGAAAGACAGTTATAAATTATTATTATTAATTTATTTATTGTTATTTTTTGTTAGTTTGACATGTGCACAAACAGTGCGTGCGTGGACCATCTGTAAAGAAACCCATGTTTAGTTCGTTGTCATATTTAGGCACCTCTTATGCATATCTCCTTTGATGTCCGTCTAATGAAGATGCCTAGAAGAATGGGACGCATATACATGTAATTGAAATAGAAGAAAAGAACTAAGATGGTTTGGCCATGTCTGCAGAATGGGAGAAGATCGGCTACCGCGACAAGCATGGGAAACAAAGAGCCAGGGATCCAGACCCCCAGGACGACCCAGAGTCCGCTGGGAGGACAACATTAGGCAATCTTTGAAGGACCGAGGACTAGAATGGAACCAGGCCAGGAGGAAGACAACCGATAGGATAGTCTGGCGCTCTCTCTTCCAAACCTCTACACCTCACAGAAGGGGAACAACTAAGTAAGTAAGTAAGAAAAGAAAGAAGTCATGTAAACTTAGACATGAAAAAATTAAAACTAGACAAACACATTTTTTGGACATACAAAGACATATAAAGCACAGTTAAGACCTATCTCTATCTTCCCTTTCAGTCATTACTGACCATAGGAGCGTACCTCCCGAAATAACTTTCGGTGGCACGAGGTTGGGCAATTGTAGATCGAGCTGTTGCCCATGCAGCAAGACCCGGCCTGATGTCAGAGAAACGGTCTGGCCGTTACATTCTGACACCAGTAGCAACCGCCTGTCAATAGTAGGATACGGAACTTGCCCTCATGTAAGCATGTATTAGCTCTAGAATTGCCACAGTTATCCAAGTAGGATCGTGTCATCTAAGGAACCTCGACTGATTTAATGAGCCATTCGCGGTTTCACCGTGAGACAGTGTGAACTTAGACATGCATGGCTTAATCTTTGAGACAAGCATATGACTACTGGCAGGATCAACCAGATAACTGTCCGAACAGATTTCGTCGCTCTCGTGGGTGGGAGACAGCGCTCTGTGCAGAGCGGATCCCGGCGGCCCCGGCGATTTTATTCTTGCGAGAACCACTGGCCGCCTGCCGACAAGACGTTCTCCTAGTCGGACAGGACGGGCCGAAAGCGACACCAGCTTACTGACTGCCGGCCCACGACTCATTGCGAGAGCGGGGCCGTTTTCGAGACTGTTGTCGAGCCACGATACGGAGGCTTGCTAACATCACGACCGGGGACTGCGATTTACGGATAGTTAAGACCACAATATAAAGAAAAGTTGAAGACAACGATCAAGAGGGAGACAACGCTGTAAGGAGAAAGATAGCACCAAGAGATGTGCACGAATGAGCCTTTCATAGTGTACCCTCAAGACACGAGACAAAAAACACTGAAAACCCGTAGCGGGCGGACCCCTAGGCCGTGATGATAAGACGGCATCTGATCTGGTATTTCTGCGTTGGTGTAAAGTTTTTCTCTGTCACCAACACAAAGGTGAAAATGATGAGGAAAACGTGGAAAGAACTTGAGATGATGGCACGTGACAGGAGGACTTGGCATGTGATTGTTGAAGGCCTATGCTCCTTTGGGAGTGGAGGGTTATGAATGAACACAAAGGCTGACTTTGCGACACGTTCTCTCTCTCTCTCTCTCTCTCTCTCTCTCTCTCTCTCTCTCTCTCTCTCTCTCCCCCTCCCTCTCTCCCCCCCCCCCCCCCTCCCCCGTCATTCCGTAAAAGTTTAACTTTTCTTTACTTACATTGACATCTTACTCCCTGTTGTTCCGGGTGTTCTATGAGGAGAAAAAAAAAAAAAATGTAGGACTACTGTTCCCTCAGGCGACTTACATGAGGTTGTGCATGGAACTGGCAACTTTATCTTGTACAAGAAGTTGTATTTAATATTTATTTATCTCCCACTCATTCTGTCCTCCTCTATCTCTAGTCCTCATTATTATTACGTTTTGGTAGTTTCTTGTTCAGTTTCGTTTTTTAGTTTTTTAGCTTCTTAGCATGTACTGTTTACATCCGGAAGTGGCAGCCATTTCCTTTTCTTGTGACGCACTCTTTTCGGCACGCGTGCTAGGTCTTAGCTGCCTTTAGGGAAGTACCCATGTTTTATTTTTATATTTAATTAGATTCTTATGTGTCCTATCCAGCCCTCACTTTCTTTCTTTCATTTCCCTGACGAAGGCTTGTGGCCGCAACGTTGGCTATTTTCTTTGTCTTTTGTCCTCGTAAGACGAATCACCTTTTTTCGATTTTTTTTTCATACCCATCCATTGTACTCCACGTCTTAACCGCAGTTCACCTCATCTTCCTCGACTTAATATACAAGAAGTTGCCACAGAGACCACTGCCTCAACAGCACATTACTGCTTTGATGCAGGTTTCCTGAAAGGCGCCAGCTTCACTGTTGGCTCCATGCTTCAAATGAAGCGAAAAGGAAAGTAAATGAATGAATGCAGACAACTTCTTCCCCATTATCTTTTTACACTGTTTAAAAGTAGCAAGGTGGGGGCGGGCGGGGGGGGGGGGGGGGGGGGGGGGGGGGGGTGGGGCACAATAAAGTCAATTGTCGATCAATCATATTAAAAAGGTAAATGTAGTTACTGTGACGGTATTGCCTCCCCTGCTTTGCAGTAGTGGTCCAACAGTAGCCAAAACTCAAGAGCATCTATTATAGGCTTCAATGGAGTCTATCTTTACACAAAATTACTCTTGGCAGAAATGTAGATAGAAGAGTGGTAAAGCTTCTATCACATGGGAGTCTTCACAAGATATTCAGATAAGCGAAAACAATGCTGGCTGTCGCAGAGCACGTTAATTAAATAAAACAAATATAGCCCAGACCCATGGGTCTTTTATATTTGGACATGCGCCCTAATATAACCAACTAGGTTGAACAGGACGCACCTCGCCAGAACGAGGCAAACGTTTTACATTAAAAAAAAAAACGTTAATTCTGTAATCTGCCGACAACTTTTGTGAAGGATTTAAGCACTTATTATTTTCAGCTCGTTTAAGCCCCCACCCCTGATTTACTCAGTGGAATTCTATTATTTTAGTATAGCTCTGTTTAGAGTGTGTGTAGTAATTTGACTGAGACAAACATGCAGTAACTTTAAAATGATTAAATCGAAGTTAAATTTGTAACATTACAAATAACACAATTTAATAATCACTTTAGGTTTAAACAGTTGGAAATAATTTGAATAGTTATGGATCAAGAAAAGTTATCCTCACAGTCTTTAGGGAATGTGAGATATTACAAGAAGTTCAGGTGGCAGCATATATTTGAACTTAGCTGCCAATGTCGGCTCTGCTTCTTCTTATGGGTTGTTTCTTTTCACTCTGCTCGCGCTCGTCTCTGATCAAGGTTGTCGAGGGTAGCTCGTTTTCCAGAAACGTCAAAGATAGTCTACCACGTGCGTCCTTCGTCTTAAAGCTTATTCTTTAAACTGAATATTTTCACATAGACATTTACACTGGTTTAAAGCTTGAAAACTTACATTAATTTTAAAGTGGATATGTTTATATTGACATTTACACTGCTTTGAAAATGTAAGTATTATACTTAGAATGTACATAATTTCTTTCATCTTTCCCTCCCTGCTCCATAGGGAACCTGGAACTACTTTATGCTTTTAGTTCTCTTTACGAAACTATCAATAAAGCAATCACCAGCCCGTGCAGTGGGGGTTCATGAATCATCATTCTATACGCGGAGGTTGCCAGCCTCAAATGAATTTGACATCCAATAACGAGTTTCATACATTAAACTTCACATGGTAATATATACATATCACGGCTGTTTGCCAGCGATCTTTTAGTTCTTTCCCTTTTTTTCCCTGACCGCGCTATTTATAGCTATCTTGACAGAGGTCACGTGGTCAGCTTCCTAACGGGAAAAAAATGTGGCGATGTTTACTTTTGATAGGGCTTAATTAATGCTTTTAGGCTACTTTATTATTATTTTTTTTTTTGCGTACGCCCGCTAATACTCGAGGCGAAATCTCAGGTTATTATTTATGTCTAACCTGACATTGATTTTACGTGAGTATCCCTTTATTTCTTGTACAGAGACAGGTGTCCCTCGCCATTCAGGCAAATACTCGCCGATTTCGGAGGTACCCATTGCAGCTGGGTCGGCTCAGGAGCCGCCAGTCCCTGGTCGACGACACTCCTTCAAATGTCCTCGCCAGGTCTCGAGTTAATCCAGTCCAAATCCCGGTCGACGAAAAATCCTCAAATGCCGTCGCCCGGGTTTGATCCTGTATCACCCGGTCGCCAGAGCGGTGTTGTAACCACTACGCTAGCGCGGCTCCCCTTTATTATTATAAATACCGGCTTTAATTTTGCGTAAAGCTAGACTAGAAATGTTAGAGTAAATTTTAGAACAAGAACAAACATTTTATCACAGTTAGAACAGAAGATATAATAGTTTGAAATAGTGTAAAATTTACGTTTTTTTAATATTTTGTTATGGTTTGTTTCTAATGCAATTTACACTAAAACGATCACAATCAACATGCATAACAAATTACAGAAATCAAAAGTAGAAAACCTGCAGAAAATGGATATCAAAGTTTTGTTTTGGTTTCATGCGTCAAACATTAATTATTGAAACATTAAATTGCAAGTCCACATTTATTACCTTAAAATAACACACCCAATTTTCCCCAAAACATGAGAGCTAACAATTATCTCAATCATACATCACGATGGTCATATAAAAATGAGTATGGTCATGAGTAAAACGAAATGTACAATTTAATAGATAAATAGGTGTATTTAATAAATACATCTATTAAATGATTTCCACACTCTGTTAATTCTGTCACTCTCACGCAACAACTGCCATAATTTTCTCTAGCCCCAAAATTTTGCTCAATTATCATTCACACTTCCTTTTTTTATAGGATGAATCTGTACATTCACAGATGGAGAAATTTGTAACAAATGAGTTTCCATTATAAACTTTAATTGTGAAGTTATATTTTTAATACCGCTGGCGCGTCTTTCAATTTTGGAAATAGTGGAATGTACAAATTCTCCTCCTTGCTCTCCATGCATGCCCATTCCAAAGCCATGAGTTCTGATCCAGTCTGCGCAATGTTTTTCTAATATGTGCTGTTTAGGAATTGTCTTACTGGGGAATAGCTTTCTGAACAAAGACATATAATTCTCTATTGATGCTGTTATTGATTCTTTACTAATTGGTTTACTGTGTGATATTTTGTTGTGTACTTTCTCAAATGCTTCTTTCAGTGAGTTAAATTGTTCTTGGGCAATAAAAGCTATGCTAGTTATATCTTGTTTGTCTGTAATTTTCAGTGTTTGTGTAATGATTGCTCTTGTAAGATCTTTATAAACTTTTTGTGTGAGATATCTGTGGCAGTGATTCCCTATGAATGCTCTGCTATGATAAGCCTGTGGTATGATTTTGTGTTTGGCTAGTACCTTGTCCAGGTGTAAGCAAACTGGACCAGACCTAGCACACAGATCTTGAAACTGAAGTTTGGCCAGCGCATCTTGTGCATTTTCAAGTTTAACTTTAAAACTATCTGTCTCCTCCTTATCCTCACAAAGTTCAATACCTGTCTGAAAAAAATCCAATTTTAGCTTTTAATTCTTCTGCCTGTTTCCAGTTCCTACCAAATCTCTTCAAGTTCTTCATGGGACTAATGTTTGCATGTATCTCTTGCGGATTCTCAAACATCTTTGCGTCTATTGTATCGGCTACCTGTTCTAGAAGTCTGTGATGTTTCAAAACAATGCCTAATAAAATATGAAGGTAAGGAGGAGCTAAATTTTCAATTTCAATCTCTAACATTGGTTTGTGTAAACAATTATGGTAACGTGCCACTTGCCTTTTATTCCCTTTCCCATATTTCATATATCTATTGTAATCTCTTATCAACATTGCCAAACTTCTTGGTTTGCAAGTTGTATGCTCTCTGGATGTCTTTATTTCCTTGTTTTGCTGGAGACACCACAGACATGGGTATATTCCTTGAGCTCCAGACAAACCAAACATTTTCATCAAAAAATCATAATCCCCGAATAAGAAAACAACAACTTTTTTACCATCCCACTCTAAATCTTTTAGTGACTCTATCTGAGCTTTCATGCCATTCATAAATATTTCTAAATTATCATATGTATCTCTGACTCTAGCAATTGATAAAAGGATGGTATTAGATTTAGAATTTGGTTTCTCTAAATTTACTACCTGCATTGTAACTTTGAATGAAAGAAGATATACAAACAGTTACTTAGAATTCTTTGGCAGCCGTCGTGTGCACAGGATTGTCTACCAAAGAACACTAATGGAACAGTCCTTATCTCACACACAATTAAAAAAAAGACATTCATATTATAAATACAAGATTAACAAGACTTGAAAGATAGATCAAAGTATTGTGGAAGTAATCTATCTATAGCTGTACATGTTTTCTGACGCTTATATACGCAGCTAAATATCATTATAAATGAATGAAAATGCAAAAACCGATGGTGCTTTACAAAAAGTTATTTTTTTACAACCTTATTTAAGATTTGCGAGTATCAGGAATGCGTTTACAGTGATTTAAATGTTATAAAATCTGGTGACAATATGCTTGTTCTTGTAATGCCAAACTCACAAAACTGACTACCACACATTCTCAAGATATGAAACCAAAAAAAAAAAAAAAGTATGTGGAAATAATCTTTAGCTTCCCTTCGAGAAGTCTTTATAATTATAAACTCAAACGAATGGGCCGATGTTTAGATATTAAATTAATAAAAAGATTACTTATTTTATGAATTTCCTCAAATGATGACGCTGTTTTCAAAAGTCTGTAACTCCGTCAAAACTAATTTCAAACAAATAAAAATGCAATCCCAAATAGAACACAGAACAAAGTTATAGTACACAAAAGAATTTTAGCGCTGTGTTTATCCAGAACGAGTGTGTAATGATTTATATTTTACTGATTTTACACACACAACAGCTGATTTTCCCCGCCAAAACCCTCAGTAGTTTTTGTACGGTGCATATGAAAATTTTATACCCGGTGTCAGAATTCCGGTCACCGAAACTAAAAGATCGCTCGGGTATAAGGCACAAACAGCCGTGATATATATATGTTAGTTCACATGTTAGTAATAAAATATGAAATATAAATCACAACTATTCCAATCCTGGCTACAGACTTGTTGCTCAGGTGAATAAAAGAGACATGCGTCTGGAGTGTCTTTAATTTGACCATAGATTCCCTCTCTGACTCCGTGTCTTTCTTCAGTTTCCTAGTCCCGGTGGTCCTTATTAAAATGTAGAGATTTCCTGTGCTTTGTAAGTCTTATTTGGTTCTTCAATAAAAGGTCCGGTTAAAAGAAGGAATTATGACTCTAGTCTTCACTCTGGCGAGGTCTGATGTTGTCTTGGCGAGCGTGAAATTCACAGTGAAACAAAACTGCGAAAATGGCCAGACTATATTCCTATCTTCCCAAGCATTGTTGTTATGAATCTAATCAGAAAGATCAAATTATTTCAAATCATGCGGATAAGGTGTGATGAGTTCAAAAATATTCCGACATCGGATAATTTTGAACTTAAGGCGGAGGTCAACTCTCCCATATATGGTAATATGATGTCCGATGATGCCCTTGTGTACAAACTTACATACAGATCGGGAAACTCACATGACAACATGTGTAAGCTGTAATGCTTATTACTTTATTAGAAAGTAATCTTGTCATAACAAGTCGGCCCGGAAGCGATTATGTCACACTTGTCTGTCCAAATGTTTCACAAAGACAGTAATCTCGTTATCTGTCGTATGAGTACGCAAAAACTCCGTGTCTGCCCATATGGGTTACCAAACGAGTCGTCTTATCAGCGATTCAATCTAAACACGCCGGACTATCTTATCTCAGTGGCTCACCGCAAGCTAGGATGACCGGGTAACAAACAGGTGACATCACAGAGAGGAGTGTCGAATGATTTGATAAAATCAAATATCTGCTACTTAGCAGAAAAATAACGACGAAAGAAAGAAAAGTGCGATACTTGAGAGCACATAATAAAAATCAGTACCACAAATGTACCGATACTGCCGGAGAGAAACAAAGATCGATAGGGGCCACCCCGTTTTGTCACAGTTCCATAGCAGATACTGCTGTAGGGGAGACTTCACTGTACTAGGTCCAGCATCGACAGGTGGGGTGACTAGTTCTCTTCCTCGCTGCCTTTTCTTTCCCTAACTCAAAGTCAGGTACCCATTTACAGCTGGGTAAGCTGGAGCGCTTCGATAACGTGAATTGAACCCGGCACCTTTGCCGCGACAGACCAGCGCTATAACCACTTTGTCAATAGGACGCTTCCAACCATATTACCATGGCTTATTTTAAGAGAGAGAGAGATAGAGATTAAAAAACAATGTGGGCCTCATCACATTAAATAAAAATCTGCAAGCACTGACAAAATTAATGGAACTACTTAAAATAGTATCAAGATAACGCCGCTCTTTCTCGTGGTTAGGCTGTTCTAGATATAATAAACCCTTTTATACAACCGACTAAGCGGGTACGTGTGTAAATTTTCCTCCCATTGTCCGTTATAACCGTGTCGTAGATTTGTGATAGGTGAATTAAGATTTGGTTTGGTCCCTTCTGAATAGCAATAGAAACAAGTGATAGCTCAGTGGGAGATGATAAAATAGAAATAGATTTCACGAGTGAGATGGAGGAAATATATTAGAGTCGGTCTCTGACCCTCGAGATGATTTCTCTCAGTCAGCCTATCATCTACAACAGATTAAGATTTGTCAGACCGTCTAGTATAATATATATATATATATATATATATATATATATATATATATATATATATATATATATATATATATATATATATATATATATATATATATATATATATATATATATATATCCCTCACATACACACACACACCTAAGTGACTACAATAGACACACATGCGTGAAACTATGACAATGGAAATATAGATAGTTGGGAACGAACTGACCGACACACTGGATTAAGTTCAAGTGAATTTTAATTATCATAATAAAATTCCATCACAACACATAAAATTACATCAAAATATACAAATAGTCATAAGTCAATGAATTGCTACAAGAATGATAGACCCATTGGAATGATCTTTTCCCTCGATGTATAGCCCACAGTCCTGTTAGAAGAAAAGTGATAGCCCCAAGGAGTCACGGATACATATGCTATAGTCTAAGATTTCCCTTTAAATGTATGAACAGACTTTGTTACTCTAATCTATCCTAAGGTTTGTTGGCAACAAAAAAAAAACTTGCATAAAGAAATTTAAGCCAGTAAAATGGGTGCCAAAATACAACAATAAAGGAATCACTCAGTCCTGCATTCACTCTATTCATTCAGCCGTGATCACTAGCTTGCATTCGTACTTACAGCGTTGGTAGCAACTTCTGGAAAAACAATTTTTAGGACATGCACGTACAGAATCTCCAGTGGTAGTCTTGGCCAAGGGAACCCCAGTTCCGCAAAGTCAGGTTGAGTTCACTACTTCATGGAACGTTTCCTTGGTTAGTATTACTTTTGGATGTCTGTTTAGGTCACATTAAAGTTGTCCAGACACGAACGTTAACAGCGAGCACAGTGTCAATAGCTTAGGTTTCTAGTGACAAAGAATGTCAGGTCGGTGCCTTCTCTCAGTATAGGACTTTATTTGGTCACACCACAACTAGTCAGAACTCCGTTGGAATGTTACTGATAGTAATGTTTTACTTGCCACAAGGGCTGAAATGTACTTGAGGTTTTTCTCAGGAAGAATTTAATCTGGCTCGATGGGCCCGTTACTTCATTTAATCTTAAAGTTCATGTAATGGGTACTCTGTCGTTCTGGATGCCAACGCAATGCCAGACAGGTTTTACTTTATACACCCAAGTCTTTAAGAAAAAAATGTTTTTGTTCTTCACAGATGTTTCTCCGTACTAAAACCGTTGGTAAAGTTGGGCTACCCCAGTTTCACAGAATAAAGAAAAACAACATATAAAATACTTATACATACTATTTACTCGGTTATAACTTACATTATAAACTGCAAGCGGAGAGCTTGTCTTATCGTTTGAAACTCCCGTGAAATAAGTTATATTCATAAAATCAGTCATCATGAATTAGAAATACATACGTATTTCGTCAATACTCAATGATGAATCAGTGCAGTTATAAGTTAGTTAAAAATATTCTCGACTAATTACTAGCAATTTAATTAAATTTATTTATAGCTGCATGAGTTAAGCTAGAAATTATAATTTATTTTGCTATCCACTGAAACACGTCAACTAGAGAATATAACAGACTTATAAATTTAATTTCTTCTGCACAGAAATCTAACTAGTAAAATGAAATAAGCGGTTATCACTGAATCACTCAATACTACTAGATATATAATATATTTACCTCCAGACAGAACTACAGGCGATTGCACAAACTTAGAATTTATTCACTCATATAGTTAGTCTAGAAGCTCGGCAAAATGTCGAGTCAAACTAAGAACTTCGCTATGCAAGCTTATTTCCTTAGCACGAGCAACCTGTCTGCTGCAAAATTTGGAGAACTGAATGAATCGTCTAATCTACTCGTGTAGATATATGAAAACGGACAAAGGATCCCACGCTATTACGAAAACCCGCAATAGCGCCGGTCTCTCCCCCCCCTCTCTCTCTTAACACTTCACATCAACTTAGACGCTGGCCATAACTGCCAAAACGCGTCTTCACACCTACTACGACATGTCTCATTTCTGAGCGATGCAGATTGGCGCCTCTTCCACACCTCACGCCGAGAAACTAGCCGAAGAAAAACTCGTGTCAGATGAAAATGTAGACACCTGTCTGCTCTCTATGTCTGTCGAGACGAATTCTCACACTATTTTGTTCACATCCAGGAACTGACATATTACGCAATAAAATGCGTTACTAGTATGAGAAAGAAACGGCAAAAGTCAGAATGGGAAAGTTAAATTTTGTCGCAAACGAACGAATGCGAAAAACAGGAAAAGGATAAAAGAGCGATAATAAAGTAGAGGACACGGGTAGAAAAGAAAAGACTATAGAAAATTTATTGATCATAAATCTCTATGCGACAAACCGAATCATGTATAGTGGGGGTTAAAGGCAAAAAAATCCTCTAAATTTTATAATACCGGTATATTAAATGCCTCGATATTGGCTTATATCTCTTCTACGGGTAAGTGAAAGAAACACAGATTGCTACACAAATATTTTTCTATGTTGCCTTCTTTACGGTTCACCTTGTTGATTCATCTCGTTGAAGTTCAACGTCAGTATAAAAGATGAGGGAAAGGAAGGGCAGAATGTTAGACAGGCCTGAGTGCCCAAGTCTCAACCCTTTGAAAATGAAGATAGATCATTCGGTCATTCTTTCGTTCGTTCTGTGGGCCCTTCCCTTACGAACATATAAATTTGTCCAATAGGTCCACGTCAAAGTATTTGATGTTGGGCTATTTTTTACTTAATTAATTAATTATTATTAGGGGGGGGGGGGGGGGGGTCGGGGGTAGAATATGCAAGCCGCTTTCTTTTTGTTTTTTAGTTTAGAACAAAAATAACTACAAAAGTTCTTAACGCCGGTGCATTAACGGAGTCCGAAAGAGGATCAAGGAATAATAACCCTTTAGCCTACGCTATTTCTCGTAGGGTCCCCCTTAAGAAGGTTGGGCACGGAATCTGCTATACCAAAACTGTAGAATCTTTAAGCCAAGCAAACTTTAACAACAACATGGACAAGATATGAAAAGCAGATAATTCATACATTTCGTATCGGGCTTCCAAAAAGTTAAAATGCCCTCCGTTAGAAAACCCAAAGGAGTCTAGGCTGTTTTTCGTCCAGGAAAATTTCAAAATTAGGCACCTGCCATTTATTTTAGCACTAAACAAGCAAGATAAATCATCACATGTGGTAGCATATATGACAAAACTATATACCTAGCATTCTTGGACAGCGAAACTTAATGAAAAAGGAGGGGTGGTGGGAGGGAGGGGGATAGAAAAGACCAAACTGAACGCACCAGAAATAGTGTTGTCATCAGAACATGAGAAATAACACGCACGCCATAGTGAAGGTGTGACTAATGCTGTCAAAGAAAGCACTTTTATAATGGGAAGTAATGGAACTCAGACTGATATCAGCAACATTCAAAACTTACTGCCAAAAAGAAAATAAAGATAAACATTATTCAGTGTCATGCACCAACGAAAGACAAAGAAGAATCCGAGGAAAAAAAAACTGTTATATCAGACTTCAAAATATCATGTACAGAAAGACAGACAGAGAAGTAAAGACAGAACAATCTTGATTGTGTGACCTAAATGCAAAGATAGGAGCAGACAAAAGCGGCTTTGAAAAGATCGTGGGAAAACATTGGGCAACGAACGAAAAGGAAGAAAAATTCAGAAACTTCTTTGCTTCAGATCAACTTGCCATTTAAATAATAATAATAATACTATAATAATAATAATAAAAATAATAATACTATAATAATAATTAATATCTTTCATCTCCCCGGGTAGTGAAAATCTTTTACAAAAACATGCCAATCGCTCCTGTCCTGTACCACCCCTTCATGGTCTTTCCATAATTCTTTATTCCATTCATGTATGTCTCCATTTCTCTGCTCCATGCGCTTGTTGGTCTCCATCTGTTTCTCTTACCCTGGCGGTTTCCAGAACAAGGACTGTCTTGTAATGCTACCAACTGGTTTTTCTCGTATATGTTTTTTTTCTCCCCTCAGCGCCATCCTCTTCTACTCGCATCTGGCACCACTGGTGCATGTATGGTTCCTTCCCTCAGTTCCATATGTGTAATACTGTCTTATCAATTCAACCCTTCTGTTATACACAAGCTCTCATTTATGAAAAGAAGTTATTTTTCTAAAAATCTTTCTGACGACCAAGGCGAATAACAAGATGGTGGGAACAAGATTTCGAACATAAGCATTTCACTCAGAACAGGCATGATTGTCAACAGCGTGCAGTATTGCTTCTGTAAATAGAACGTTCAGATACGGAGAGCTGAGTAACAGTCGGCAGGAAGAAAAAAATTGGAATGTGAACAGAATATAGCACGCAGTCAGTAAGATGAGAAGATTGTCGTAGTTCAGGAAGGCCTTGATGCCAGACTGAAGGGCCGCAATTGCTAGGCTGACTTCCACTTAACAAACCACCTTGAACATCATCATCATGTGACGTATTCTCTCCAGAACGTTGTCTCCATTACAGCTGCTCTGAACGCATCACGGGCGAGTCGACCTGCATCATCCAAAGACAGGTTCAGACTCTCTGTGATGTCCTGGATCCACCGTCGTCTAGGTCGTCTCCTTCCCCTTTTTCCAGGGACCATGCCTTCCTTTACTAATTTTTCCAGACTATTATGTCTTTTTATATGACCGAAAAATTTCAGCTTCCTTATTGCGATGATATTTAGGAGCCAATTTTTCTCTACATTTAGTGAGTGCAGTACTTCTCTGTTGGTCTTTTTTTCTGTCCAGGGTATTCTCAACATCCTTTGTAGCATTTCATTTCGAATGATGTAATCTTTTTTGCAACTGTTTTATTGACGTTGAACACAGATATCTGAAAATGTATCTCAGTATTTGTGTTCAGGTGGGGCGTGTTCATAGATAAGGTGTTGGGCCGCCAATGCTGATTTAAGAGAAAAAATATTGACATGCACTCTCCAAGCGGGCTCCAGAGGAGAGCCAATGAGACCACTGGCTCGGGCGCCAAGGCATACGGACGCCAAAACCGCCCCAGAGAAAAAAAAATTAACCACAATGAATCAATCATCTGTGAGAACCGCCATTAACTTTTTTTTTTTTTAAGTTTGTAGGAGCCTGTCCTCATGCCAGGCGCTTCAACCGGGTAGCGGATGCTTGAACAGTCTCTCTATACAATAAATTAAGTTAGCAGTGAATAAAGCATGCCGTACAAGGCAACTAAAATGAGGTTGTCCATAAGGCTGTCAATCTCATCATGTAAAACAAATTGCCACAGAAACCATTGCTACAAGAACGTGCAACAGCTCGGTGTAGGCTTCATGCAAGGGGGGAGGGGGGGGGGGGGGAGAGACTAGCTGCAGTGTTGGCTCCGTGCTCAGTAAAAAGAACAAAGGGAAATAATGAAGATGATGATGGCAGAATAAGCAGTCGTGGACAAACACCACGTGATTGTTACTGAGGGTGAAGATGGGCAGTTTTAATCTGTATTAAACACACCAAAAGCTTTATGATCAAAGTATTCCTTTGGCTTTCTCTGGGCTGCGACACAAACCTCCGTTTAAACCCGAGTGCATTCTTTTGTCTTGAATGGCAGAGATGAATTATTTGAATTATGTATTGTCATAACACGGGCAAGACACTCTGGAATTACCACGTAAACTACTGCCTTTATGATAAATTATGAATTGCACAACAGAGATTCTGCTATAATTTTATGGTTAATGCTCCGAACAGAATATTTCTTTTGGGATTTGAACTGCAACCACAAATACGTGTAATTATGTCAGTTGGAAATCAGTATCTTTGGTATTTCACGAGGAAATTATGATTTTGTCGGTAAATTCTCACAACAGCGTTGAAATTCCACGAAAGTTTAAAAGAGCAAAAGTGAACTCAGACGTGAACCTCTGAGAAAGCAAGGTTAAACCCGAGATTAGGTATATAAGCCCAGTCTCAGACACAGTTCCTTAATTCCCGAAATCCCTTCAAGATCTGACAGAGCTGAGAAGATATCCAGAAGGCTGACTCTTATAGTAAGAAGTCTTAACCCACAACACAACAAGTTACCTGAGAGGAAGCCACAACTGACAGCTATTGTGAGCGATTTGTAGATCGAAGCTTTAAAAAGCTGCAGACTTCGAAGTGCCACTATGTCTGAGGGTATGTCTGTAAGCTTACAAAATATTTTAGTGAATTAATGTACATTTAAAATTGATGAATATTTTAAATTAATGTTATGCTTAAAATAAATCGTAATGTCTATATAGCCTTAAGCCCAGAGGAAGATGACTTCCACCACTATATGACCTCAGTCCTGAACAGTATTGGCTCAGCTAAACGTCCTTGTTATGACTGAACAACGCTAGCCATGACAGCTTACAGTCCTTTTCTTCTGGATGCTATGCTCACAGAGTTCATGTTCTCTTTTTCTTTCTTGTCTTTTATTTCGGCACATTTTGTCGATGTATTGTAAGAGAAAAAATAATTTTGATAACTTTTTCATAACTGATAAGCCAAAGGGGAGTAATCATGACTGGGTTTGGAAACTGTCTTAATTGATGTTACAATTTTAAAATGCCATGTATTGTTGTAAGACGAACCCCCTTTTTGTGCAACAACAAACGACACAGTTCTGGAAGTTGTGAACTGTTTAAGAGTGGACCAACACTGTTCCTGGCATAAAGCATAGCGGTCTTCGATGTCCAAATGTTTTAACGACAGAGGGAAGTCAGCTACCACAACGTGTCAAGCAAAGTTAAGTACGACTTATTGTCAAAACACAAAGCAAGACACCCTAATCAATAACATGATGACAGCGACTAAACAGTGACAATACACGTTTTTTTTAAACGTGTGTGAAATCCTGTAAGATATTGATATACCAAAGTGCTAATTTTTTTTTTTTTTTACTATACATCATTAATCAATAAAGTGCATTGATTTGTTTATAATGAAAGTTATTGAATTAAATTTCCACTTATAATTTTGTTGTATGGTCAACGAAATATTAATAATTTAACGTTTGTAGGGAATAAATACGAGCTGCACTCACATATTTATATAACACCCCTGGAGCAAAGGATAAGTCTAGCGAGAAAGTGACTTACCTGTCAGCTAGCTTTTACAGCTATCACCGAGAACTGTACAGTTAACTACCTGACTTGTCTGTGCCCTCACTACCTCTGGTTCACCAGTTCTCTTCTCTATTTTTGGGATCTACTTTCTCATTTTCTATCCAACATCCATTTGGCCACACATGTGTTGAATGATTTTTTAAATTTTGTTTATAATTAATGAAGAAAAAAATCCCGTTCAACCTCTGATGGGTTATAATTAGGATATTGTTGCGTACTTTTACATAGATGGCAGTTTTAAGTCCTGCCTGTGTTAAAAGATTACGCACCATTCTTATGACAGGAATATTATTTGTGCGTATGATTTATCACGCACGTGTGTGCACTATGTAGTGTATGAAAGACTCATAGCACACGGGTTTCTAAGATCAGAGGGAGTATGACGTCAGAGGATCTTGAAGGGTCAAGCCGGACTGATGGTCCGTATTTATTATATTGTGTCCCTTATTAGTGGGAATTATTTCGTTTATGGAGGACTGGCCTTCTTATCAGAAGCCCATGTCAATGTGGTACACGTAAGTCTCGCACCCAGAGATTAATAAGATATATTATATATGAATTTAGTGATGTCTCCACTCTTGCTGGCATCTAGCTGGAATCCACACGTCTGGATTTCATGAATGGATCAGCTGAGCTGTTAGCTTCACTTATGAAACGTAGTAGTAATTCTACGAGCGAAAATATTGATAAAGATGGATCTTAATAAATGTATTATGAAGTGCCGACATCTCGATCTTGGCACGTATGGAGAGGTTAGCCAAGGATAGTATCTAACCTGTATTTATCTTGATGAAGAAATGTTTGAATCTGATGATTAATCAACTGTCTGAGAATTTTATTGAAAGAGTCAATTGAGTAGGACAGTATTTATGGATGCATGTTCAAATATTATTAAAGATGTATATGATGACCGATGTCCTTGGAGAAGGTCAACGGCCGCTGCCTTTGAAACTATCATAAAGACAGATTAATTGTATGAACTCTAGTTTAGCAAGGAAGTATATTGATAATGGATTGACTGGAAATACGTATCTTGCCATTAGGAACATTATGCCAGATTTACCTCATCCTATGTTATTATTGATCGTCCATGTATCAAACGTCTAGTCTGCTATTGAATACCATGTTCGTAACTGTGAATCGTGTGTGTGAATAAATTCGTTGAACTTTATAACCCGCCTGGGCAGTATACTTCAGTTACCAAAGTTCGGAATTGACATATTTGAAGTTTGATTTTAGAATTCGCGTTGATAGCACGAACTGGCAATTTCACCCATCATCGTCAACACCTTCAAACTTAGTAACAACATCAACCAAAATCCGACTCCAACAATATGGCGGCACAGTGTGTCTTGAATTACGCTGGATTCAATCAGGGAACGACCTCCTGTAGTTCTACAGTATACTGCGATACGTGGATTTGCAGACTTTATACGTACTTCGGATAACGGCTGTCTCAAGGTCAAGGACTACGTTGGACCTCATCTTTCAGTCCTCAGTGTCGTATAGCAGCATTGTTTACTCAAGAAGAAGTATTGCGATTTCTCATACGTACACCTACTGAGACAAGGCATTTTATTTTTTCTTGCGCGAGATAAGTATAAACGTGGTATCGTTGTTACACTTTATTACGTTTAGCTGTGCCTTATCTTTGTATTATGTCCACCTATTATTCATGTGAGTTGCTTGTTCTATATTTTATGTTTATCGTGGGAGGTTGGGCAGGTGAATTATGAAGGGTACATCCCAGGTTTATCTCAGGGCCTTCATGATTGTTCTATAGGTTTATTTGCAGACTTCCCGCAGTGGAATGTTCCGGCACCTAGGTGTCGAAGGATTCTAGGTCCACTGTGTCTGGTGGTCTGTGACACCTATCTGTTTAGTTGTATTGTCAAGTTTTCAGTGTAGTTTTCGTAGTTATTTTTATTCGTACCTTGGTTTTATGATGTATCTTGTTTGTAATATGCGTCCATTCTCACCTAACTATCGTTGAGTTTTTTACAAACCTATGTTTATACACTGTGTTGTTCATTGTCTTGTTTATTGGTCTATTGCAGCTATCATTGCATTCTTTGCAAAATTATTTCTTATTTTTTCCTTCTAATTTTGTTGATTTCTGCAAATGTTTTCATGTGTCATTAACTATCTTGTCTTGTCACCATTGTAGTAATTGTCTATTGCTTTTGTCTTAACATTACATTATACAACTAATTGTATTGATTAATAATATAATTGATAATTATATGAATTGCTTACCGTTCTTGGACAGGAACGAGTATCACTCATTATAGTGATAAGGAAAATTAATCTACATTAATTAATTTTCATTTAAGAAGGAAAGAGTAGAGTGACTAATTAGTAATCATAATGTATTCGCTTGATTATTTTATTAAACAAGCTAAAGCCCTTCAGATGACTCCTGAAGAGGTAAAAGTATTCGCACTTTCAGAATATGAAAAGGCTCAGAAGTTGGAAACTCTAAGACTAGAAAATGTAAAATTTGAGGCAGAACAGAAAAAATTTGAGGTTGAAGAAAATGAGAAAAAAATGAAATTAGCCGCTGAATTAGAGGAAAAACGATTTCAGCGTGAAACAGAACAGAAAAGATTGGAAGCTGAAGAAAACGAGAGAAAAGCTGCTGAAAAAGAAAGGCATCTCAGAATTGAAATGGAATGTAAGCAAAAGGAAATGGAAGAGAGGAGATTGATAGCTGAAGAAAATACAAGAAAATATCAGCTTCAGGTTCAACATGAACAAAAACTTAAGGAGATGGAATTTGAACAATTTAAATTAGCTCATGAAGCTAATTCTCAGAAAACTCATGAAGTCCAATCTTCATCTAGACATGATAATTTTAGGGAAGTTCACCTAAAATTACCTAAATTTAATCCACCATCCGACGACGTAATATTCTTTCTAGACAGATTTGAGGCCACTTGTAGGTCTTATAACGTGGATAAAACGCTATATTGTACATATTTATCCAGATTACTTACAGGGGATGCTATGGCGGTATATCATACAACTAGTGCTAATGAAAAAAATGATTATGATGCACTTAGAGCCGCTCTTCTTAGGAAATATCAAATGACTGAGGATCAATACAGATTGCGTTTTAAAACTTTGCTGCCACAGTCAGGAAAGAACTTCAGTGACTTTCTTTCCCAAATACGGCTAACCTTGGAAAGATGGATCGAATTGTCCAGGGTGGAAAAGTCTTATGACGGTCTTTTCGATTTATTGCTGCGCGATAAAGTTTTATCGTCAGTAAATCCTACATTTCTGTCATTTTTGCATGAGCGTAAACCTTCTTCAATAAAAGAATTAGAAGAACATTGTAAAAATTTCTGCACCGCTCACCCAACCATGGATATTAGTAATGCGCAAATCAAAAATGAGTTACCAGTTGCTTTCGCTATGCAACAGAAGAACGTTTCACGCCATCGTTCAATTAGTAACGACAGATACTTCAATAAGGGAAGTAATGACAATTTTAACAATGGTAATTTTTATAAAGGGAAACAATACCAGCAATCTGCTCCATTTAATGTTTCTTGGGGCCAATCTCATAGATCACGAGATTTTGGTAACCATAATTTCAAATATAATCAAGGAAACAATAATAAACAAAACTGGCGATCACAATTACAAAATCCTCAATATAGACAGGGTTCTTGGAATAGATCATTTGGCCAAAATTACAACAGTGAGGACAATAATTGGCGTACTCATCCAGATTCCAACTGAGGCAGAAATAGTAATTATAGCAATTTTAATGCCAATAGTCAGATTCGATCACGACGAAGAGATAGATCTTCAAGCAATTCACGTCGACATGCTAATATTGCTTTAAGAGATATACAGACTAACAATGAACAAGATAAAGATGCTAATACGCATAATGCGATGTCATTTTCTCTTGATTTCAATCAGGTAAAAGCTTGTTCTGAATGTACGACTCTTTTCCAGCCAAAGGCGATCACGACGCTGCGATGCGGACATATTTTGCCTAGTCTACCGGCAGTCTGCACGGCCACTTCTGCGTCAGTACACCAGGGACAGGGTTGTCTGAAATTTAATAGAGGATATGTAAATTCCATTCCATGCTCTCTTTTATTTGATTCAGGTTGTAGCGCAGTCAGTGTACGGACTTCGCTGATCGACCCTTCGTGCGCTACAGGCAATGTTGTGAAATGCGTCACCTTCGGAGGCACTGTGGTAACCTTTCCCACAGCTATAATTAATTTACATACACCATTTTTTCAGGGAAATTTCATGCGTGCCTGCTTCAAAATCCGATTAGCGACGTGATATTAGGTCGAATACACGGTATAAAAGAGTGTACCCCTCAGCAAATTGCTGAATGGGAAGAGCGACATATTCAGGCTGCAAATGCAGTAGTCACTAGAGCGCAAGCTACTGTTATGTCGCGTGATACACCTGCTGAACCTACAGTTAATGCCACTTTTGATGATGATTCTCCTATTTCACGGGAGATGTTTGCGACTTTGCAAAAGAATGATGATTCTTTAAAAAAAAATTTTCAATTTGTGAACAAAAATAATACCAACACCAAAAATGCAAAATCTAGACATGACTTTGCTCTTAAAAATGGTATTTTGGTTAGGCTGATACGGGAAAAGGATTCATCCTTACGTTCACAGATTCTAGTCCCGTCTTCTATGAGAGCTAGGATATTACAGCATGCACACGACTCGCAATGCGCAGGCCATATGGGTTTTTCGCGAACCAAATCTAGATTGCTATCTGCATTCTACTGGCCTGGCGTCCATAGAGATGTCACTCTCTATTGTCGTTCATGTTTGATATGTCAAGAGGTTAAAGTACGGGGTCCATTTCATGCGGCTCCTATTCAGGCTGCGGACATCCCTATTAGACCATTTGATAAAATGGCAATTGATATCATTGGTCCGATGCTACCATCTGCCAGAGGACATACACACATACTTGTATTGATATGTGTACTCGTTGGCCTGAGGCCATACCTCTGAAGAACACTTCATCAGCTAGTGTAGCAGAAGCGTTGATGTTGATATTTTCACGCGTTGGTTTTCCGCGTAAGATCTTATC
This sequence comes from Oreohelix idahoensis, assembly GCA_024509875.1. Taxonomy (NCBI): domain Eukaryota; kingdom Metazoa; phylum Mollusca; class Gastropoda; order Stylommatophora; family Oreohelicidae; genus Oreohelix; species Oreohelix idahoensis. The sequence continues at coordinate 384,099 of JAMPIV010009943.1, read as the reverse complement.
GGATCATGGTGTCCAGTTTATTTCCGAATCCATGTCTCAGGTTATGAAGACGTTAGGAATAGATAGATCTCTCAGTTCGATCTATCATGCGATGTCCAATGGGTTAATTGAGCGTCTGAATAGGACACTCAAGCAGTTGTTGGGTAAGATAACTCAAGATCACCCTCAGGATTGGGACCGAGTCCTGCCAGCTGCTCTTTTTGCTTATCGCGAGGTACAAAATCAAGCCACTGGTTTTTCTCCATTCCAACTTGTTTTTGGCATGCAACCACGCGGACCAATGTCTTTAATTCACGACTTACTGGTTGAAGAAAATATGGAAGAGGAAACTCAATCCTCTTACGAGTATGTTATCTCGTTGAGAAAGAGAATCACAGATGCTTGTAGATTAGCTACTGCATCATCAGAACAGGCCAAAGAAAAAGCTCGTCTATTTGCAAACAAGTATAGACGTCTTCGCCAGCTTCTTCCTGGTGACGAAGCATTTGTTCTATTACCTTCTCATAACACTCGTCTTCTAATTACTTGGAGATGTCCTTTTAGGATCATCTCGAGAATATCCGATGTTGACTACATCGTGGATATTAATGGCAAACATAAAACCTTCCACATTAACATGTTGAAGGAGTATTACTCACGTCCTGATTATCTACAGTCAGTGTTCCAAGCTACTGATGATCCCACCCCTCCTATTCAACACTACTCTAATTTATCTGTTATTCAAGAAGAAGAATCTTCTTTTGATGATGTACAATTGCGTATACCAGTTGTACCGCTTCATTCCACTGAGAATTGGAATGACGTCACTATTTCTTCTACTCTCTCTGCTGATCAACGTCAGCAAGTCTCTTCAATTCTGCACTCGTATGAGGATGTTCTCACTGACATCCCAGGTCATACGTCAGTTATCCAACATGATATTCTTTTGACTGAAGATAAACCTATTCGAGTCCGTCCATACCCTATCCCTTTACACTTTCGTGATAAGGTTGATAAGGAATTGGATGAGATGCTTCGATTAAATATAATTGAACCATCTTCATCACCATACTCATCATCTATGGTGATCATTAGAAAGAAAGACAACAATATTCGTCTTTGCGTAGATTACAGAAAATTAAACAAAGTGACAAAATTCGATGCCGAACCTTTGCCCCTCTTGGAAGACTTATTGGTCAAATTAGCACATTCTACCTTCTTCTCTAAATTTGACCTTTCTAACGGATACTGGCAAGTGCCACTCACACCTAAAGCAAAACCACTCACCACTTTCTCGACACCACATGGTCTATTCCAATGGAATTTTATGCCATTTGGTTTAGCAAACGCACCTGCTACCTTTGTACGCATGATGCGTCGCGTGCTTTCTCATCGTCCCGATGTCATTACATACATTGATGACATCTGTCTCTTTAGCGACTCATGGGATGAACATATTCAGGGATTAAATTCTTTACTGTCTACATTGCGTGATTATACTCTAACAGCAAAGCCATCGAAGGCATTTGTCGGTTTTCACGACATTTCCTTTCTGGGTCACCGTATTGGTCATGGCATGCTGTATACAGAGGACAGTAATGTCTCTAAAATTCTAAACATCACAGCACCTAAGACAAAAAAATAAGTGAGATCTCTTTTGGGACTAATACAGTTCTATGCTAAGTTTATCCCTCATTTGTCTACTATAACTGCTCCTTTTTCTTCCTTGTTGAGAAAAGGGACAGCTAACGTAATTAAGTGGTCTAACGAACATCAAATCGTGTTAGATGAAATTAAAAGATTTTTTTCACAAGCTCCAGTTTTAAGGTTGCCTAACAAAAATCTTATTTTTATTCTTCGTAATGACGCGTCATCATACGGGATCGCCGGTGTTTTGATGCAAGAATATTCTGGCACCTTGCACCCCGTGATGTACGTTTCGAGAAAATTGACGACCACCGAACAGAAATATTCAGTTCTGGACAGAGAGCTTCTTGCATTAGTCTGGTCTATTGTCACATAGGTCTTTATATCATTAAATTGCCTACATCTTCTTCCTATTCTCTCACCCGCATCCTTTATTTTATTATCTTTCCTTACTTGTTTTTTCCTGTATTTTTCGCATCACTTGTTTTGCGAATAATATTTTCTTCAGTATTCTCAAACTTTACCTTGTGTTTTTTCTCATACTGGGATACGAAATTTTATTACATAGATGTCAGTCAGACGTGAAGTGCGATCTAGTTGCAGTCCATCTCAGACATCGAGCCGACTGGGGTCTGCACCTTCAGATGACACGACACTCCTGAGTTAGATTCTCGACGTAAACGCGTGAGAATGCTAGGAGAGAGCCGACATCCGTCTGCATTTTTCACCGGTCAACAACTAGTTGCATCGGCCGAACGCGTAAGCAGGAGCGAATATTTACACCTTATAGTCGCAGTTTCAGACCTCTGTCTGGAAATCCCAGCTGACACGGCTCACTGTTGGCCCGGTCAGCGTGAGGTGCGAAATAGTATAAGTGTCAGTTCAGAGTTTCGTCGAAATAGCTCCGGCGAAGCGTGAAAATCGCCCATGCACTGCAGACGGTTGTCTGAGATTTGCAACTGACACGCGTACATCTTGGTCAGTAGGTGGCAGTTACGACATGTTAGGAGTTAAACGTAGCTGTTATGAGAAGGGGGAGAGATCGTTGCTTTGTCTGGGAAACTTAATAGCAATCCCACTAACGGTTTCTAAAGACTAGAAATATATATTGGGCTTTTGAGCCAGTTCATATTGCTCCACAAATTTAAATGTACATGCTGCCTGGCGGCGAGAGAATATTACAAGAATAACATTAACATTCCGACAGAGATTGTGACTAGTATTGTGGTGACCAAATATAGTACCTGCCTGAAAGAAGACACCGATCTGACATTCCTTAAATCCTAGAATCCAAAGCTAATGACATTGTGCTCCGCTAACTTTCATGCCTGGACAAATTTTATGTGACTTAATCAGACATTCGAAAAATTAGAACACCCAAGGAATCGTTCCCTGAGAGTTTAGTACGTCTTTTGGAACTGGGGATTTCTTGGTCAATGACTGCATTTTCGGGTCTGTGTGAAGGTCCTAGAATTATTATGTTCCCAGAGGCAACGAGCAAAGTTGTGAGTATATATGTGAGAGCAAGGCCATGGCTGAATGAATGAGAGTACACAGGTCAGAGTGTTATTTTACCGGGGTATTATTGTCACCCATTTGCTGTCTTATTTTTTTTTAATCTGCAGAATTTGTTACAAATGCTAGAGTTTCTTTTTTCTTAGGCTAACTCAGATTATCCAACTCTGTTCATACATTTACGAGAAGGAAAGAAACCTCTTAGACTCAACCCTATGTATCTATAACTCTTTGGGCCATCATCTGTTCTCTTAACGGGGCTGTGGGCTAAACCTAGAGTAAGATTCGAACGGGTTATCATCCTTGTAGCATTTTCTTAAATTTTATGACTATTTGTATATGTTTTCCTTGATGTATTTCTTTGGTGTTGTGAGAAGATTTTTTTTTTGATGATAATAATAAAACAAAAATATCTCTTGAACTAAATCAGTGCGTTGGTCAGCTCGTTCAAATAATATATATAATCATTCTTATAGATTTCCCACGTCTGTGTGTTTAACTGTCGTCACGTATATGTGCGTGCCCGTGAGTAGATAGAGACTTATGTAATATATATCTGTGGTTTAGACTGTCTGACACTTTAAAACCGGTCGTAGAAGATAGGTGAGAGAGAGAAGATTATCTCGATTCTCAAAGACAGCCTCTATATCACATTCTATCATCTCACGTGTGGAAATTCTATTTCATTTTACTAACTCTCACCGTGACTATCACCTATTCTAACCTATTCAGAAGGGACCCACCCCAAGTCTTAATTCTCCTATCGAAAAATCTACGACATCTATTACAAAACTAGAACGGTAACTATTAGGCTCTCATTTCATTGTTGAAAGCGACCAAAAGGCTCTCACAGCTCTGAATACGAAAGACGTTAAATCTTCAAAGTCAACAAGGTACGCTATAGCCTTACAACCTTACAGCTTCGAGATTCGTTCAATACCTGGAGTGAAAAACGTGTTTGCGGACTGTTTGTCACGCTGTCCGAGCGAACCTGTCGAACCAGAACAACTTCCAGAAATTTAAACGTCTCTACAGAGAATCATTCAATTGGAATATAATGATCATGGAACTATGTTCTTTACCTAAACTCTATACAGACTTCGTATGGATCAAGATCATTGGTACCTACATTACTATCAAGATAGACTAGTTGTTTGCATTGAAACATGACTTTTTAGATCTTGCAATTTTCTTGGTACGGGAACACTGTTGTCTGTTGTATACAGATATAGTCAATATTCATAATGAACATATTGGACTACGTAATGTGTTAAATAAATATTTTCTCATCGTGAATGGAAAAATATGAACAGATTCTCATATTTTATTAACGATTTTAATATAACAGGAACACTTAGTAAGACTGTTAGCAATTAAATGAATGAGTAATTAGTGACTGTTTTTTAATTAAGAAATTTATTGATTAGTTAGAATCAATTTAGGTTCTCAAGTAGTGGTATAGTTCATATTCACTAATAGTTTATATGTGTCTCCTCATACTTATATCTACCACTCATGGTACATGACATTAATATTTATAGATGATTAGTTCACCTTAGTAATTTTAGAAACATTAAGTGTGTTGTTTTCTTAGCGTGTTGAATTATGCATTGTTTATTCACTTTGCATGTTTTAATTTCATTTTTTCGGTTTATAATTCACTTGTCATTTGTTACACATCATCATTGTTTTTCTTGTCTTCATTTGGAATCATGTCTTAGTTTGGTTTTGTTTTCTTTTGGAAACTTAGTTGGATGTTTCACAATTCTTTTGGTTCTGATTTCCAACTTTCTTTGAATTTTTTTCATTGAATTTCACCACATCGTACCAAAGTAGGTCGATTGTGGATGTATGCTTTAATGCATGCTATGGTTTAGTTGTCTTGATTTCTATTTAATATTCATTTTCTTTTTATGGTATAATATTTTACCTATGAATTATTTTTCTAGATATCGATGTAGTTTGACTCACCTCTCCGAATTACTTAGAAAAAAAATTAATATAATTAACTTTTTTTTAAGGGGGGGGGGGGGATAAGGATACTGTTGCGTACTTTTACATAGATGGCAGTTTTAAGTCCTGCCTGTGTTAAAAGATTACGCACCATTCTTATGACAGGAATATTATTTGTGCGTATGATTTATCACGCACGTGTGTGCACTATGTAGTGTATGAAAGACTCATAGCGCACGGGTTTCTAAGATCAGAGGGAGTATGACGTCAGAGGATCTTGAAGGGTCAAGTCGGACTGATGGTCCGTATTTATTATATTGTGTCCCTTATTAGTGGGAATTATTTCGTTTATGGAGGACTGGCCTTCTTATCAGAAGCCCATGTCAATGTGGTACACGTAAGTCTCGCACCCAGAGATTAATAAGATATATTATATATGAATTTAGTGATGTCTCCACTCTTGCTGGCATCTAGCTGGAATTCACACGTCTGGATTTCATGAATGGATCAGCTGAGCTGTTAGCTTCACTTATGAAACGTAGTAGTAATTCTACGAGCGAAAATATTGATAAAGATGGATCTTAATAAATGTATTATGAAGTGCCGACATCTCGATCTTGGCACGTATGGAGAGGTTAGCCAAGGATAGTATCTAACCTGTATTTATCTTGATGAAGAAATGTTTGAATCTGATGATTAATCAACTGTCTGAGAATTTTATTGAAAGAGTCAATTGAGTAGGACAGTATTTATGGATGCATGTTCAAGTATTATTAAAGATGTATATGATGACCGATGTCCTTGGAGAAGGTCAACGGCCGCTGCCTTTGAAACTATCATAAAGACAGATTAATTGTATGAACTCTAGTTTAGCAAGGAAGTATATTGATAATGGATTGACTGGAAATACGTATCTTGCCATTAGGAACATTATGCCAGATTTACCTCATCCTATGTTATTATTGATCGTCCATGTATCAAACGTCTAGTCTGCTATTGAATACCATGTTCGTAACTGTGAATCGTGTGTTTGAATAAATTCGCTGAACTTTATAACCCGCCTGGACAGTATACTTCAGTTACCAAAGTTCGGAATTGACATATTTGAAGTTTGATTTTAGAATTCGCGTTGATAGCACGATCTGGCAATTTCACCCATCATCGTCAACACCTTCAAACTTAGTAACAACATCAACCAAAATCCGACTCCAACAGATGTATATTGTTTTCAATTCCAAATAATATGAACAACTGCCGATATGAGAAAGTGGCATCACATTTGTCAAATCATTGTAAATAGGGACAATCACAATTATGCTTATACGTTAAATAAATAAAAAATTTTTTTAAACGAACAATATCAAGAAGAAACTCTGAACAAGAATAATATTAAAGTGGAGGGGTGTAAAGGCCTGGTGGTTCCAGTTATATAACTGACTTTAACAGATATTTAATTGACTTTCATCTGTTAAAAGTCATATGCATTGTAAGAACAGCATCAGACCTTCACATTACCAGCCACTATATATTAACATTTGTTCGTGTTAAATATTGTTTGACTATATTATGCAGTTCCCTAGGTCTGTCTATTCTTAACACCTCTTCTATATTTATAGGTAAGTTTGATGCCTACAAATAATCTAATATTGGTATTCTCATTTGTTCATACTTCTTACATTTTAACAAACAATGTTCTATATTATTGTCTTGAAGACATCCTGCACAGTAAGTTCTTCTATTCTGAAATAGCCTTTTCCCAGCTGTAGTCTGAGAAGTTTCTTATTACTGTGAATTTTCAAATCCCTAGATATCTGACATTTTCTTGTTGGAGCCTTGAACATCTTATATATGCATGTCTTCCTTTCAGATTTATCCCCCTCTGCTTTCCATTCATCTGTTATTAAATCTTTAATTAAGCTCTTAATCTCTGATTTACTCGTCCCTACATTTATTAGATTTTTATCAGATCTACCTTTCTTGTTGAATGACTCGTTTATGTCGTTGACGCTTTTTGGCATTATAATGGATGAATTAGACCGCCTCATGCTCAAACATCACATATATAGTTCATATGATACAAAAAGGAAAATCAGCAGGCATGGATAACATAAAAATTGAAATGATAGAAGCTCTGGAGAGCTTTGGTATAGATACAATCACAGAAATATGCAACGATATATACAATACAGGATATATACCACACGACATGAAGACATCAGTTTTCATAACATTGCCCAAAAAACCAAATGCAACAGAATGTTCAGACTTCAGAACAATCAGCCTGATGAGTCATGCAATTAAGATACTGCTCAAAATCATACAGGAAAGAATAAAAAGTAAAGTAGACAGTGAAATCCAAGAAGAACAGTTTGGTTTTAGACGGAACAGTGGAACAAGAGAGGCAATATTTTGCCTAAGAATATTAGCAGAAAAATATACAGAGGTCCAAAAAAGTATGTATATGTGCTTCATTGACTATAAGAAGGCTTTTGACAGAGTCCATCATGAGAAAATAATTGAATGCCTCAAAGACATAGGTATTGATGGAAAAGATATAAGAATACTCAGTAACCTTTATTGGGAGCAAACTGCCACAGTAAGATCGGGAAGGAATTATTCACCATACATAGACATAAAAAGAGGTATCAGACAAGGTTGTGTGCTGGCCCCCTGCCTATTTAATTTATACACTGAAAAAATTTTCAAACAGATACAGGAAATACCAGGACTGAACATCAGTGGAAGGTCAATAAACAACCTTAGATATGCAGATGATACCGTGTTGTTAGCTGAAAGCGAACAGGAGTTACAAGAACTAGTGAAGCAAGTGAACAGTATAAGTCATGAATATGGACTCGACATTAATATTGAGAAAACAAAAACTATGATAATTAGCAAAACAGACGATAAACCCACATTAAAGATAAGCGTAAATGGGAAAATCCTGGAACAAGTCAAGAGCTACGTATATCTTGGTCATATAATAACAGAAGATGGCAGATGTGAAACAGAAATCAAGAAGAGAATAGGAATGGCCAAAGCTTCATTCAACAACATGAAACATATACTGACATCCAAACAATTATCTCACAAATTAAAACTGAGAATCATAAAGTGTTATATATATTCTGCATTTCTGTATGGTGCAGAAACATGGACGATGAATAAGCATTTGGAAGAAAGAATTGAGGCTCTTGAAATGTGGATATATAGAAGAATGGGGCGTATCTCATGGAAAGAGATGAAAACAAATAAGGAGGTCCTAGAAAATCTAGGTATGAAAAGAGAACTAATGAGAGAGGTCAAAGTTCGGCAGCTAAAATACTTTGGCCACATAAAAAGGCATAACACCTTGCAGAAGACCATAACAGAAGGGAGAGTTGTCAGCAAACGTGCAAGGGGAAGACAGCGCTATAAGTGGGAAGATAACATCAAGAGATGGACAGGAAAGAGTCTATCAGAGTGCACCACCAAGACAAGAGACAGAAGACGTTGGAGATCCATTACAGCCAACCTTCGTTGTGGAGATAGCAACTGATGATGATGATGACATATATATATATATATATATATATATATATATATATATATATATATATATATATATATATATATATATATATATATATATATATATATATATCTGCTGCCTGCCTGTCCGTCCGTCCACCCACCTATCTATCTACCTACCTACCTTACATGTATCTATCTATCTATCTATCTATCTATCTATCTATCTATCTATCTATCTATCTATCTATCTATCTATCTATCTATCTATCTATCTTTCATGTCCAAAACCACATGCATACAAAAATACAGAAATGACTAATGTCTGCGTTAATTTAATTTCTATTGTCCTTTTCTATTTTTCCTCGACTTCAGTTTGAATATACTTGATGAAAACAGCGGTTTGGTGCTTTGCCAGATTGGGTTTCAACTATAACCATGCATTGCTATCAGAAACGGAGAAATTATTTTGGCCTATCAGAACTCATCTGAACAGCTCGGAATAGTCCGCATGCGAGATGAAACTCAAGATAACATACAGACAAAAATATGTTTTTTTTTTATTTTTAAGTAGCTAATAGAAATTGTTAGATTTGTTAACCTGATAATGTTGTTTATATTGGCAGGTGAGCGTGAAAAGAAAATTGTTTGTTCTGCCCTGGCCCAAGTGCCTGGTGTAATTTAACGTCTCCACTTGACTTAGAGATAGCAATCAGGTGGCCATTAGCAGACTTCTGCGTGGTCACGTACCACAAGAATTTCCTGACCTCAACACCAAAGAAAGTGTGAAGCAAAGGTCAAGGAGAGTAATTTAGACTCCTACAGAAACGTACTAATTTGAGGTGAAAGGTTCTTTCTAGAACAGCAGTTCTTAACACTGGGGTAATTATCTTCCGAGGGGGTAATCCTGTATTTTTCTGTGTGTAAATAAGTTAATGTATAGTTGACAGGAATGTGACAGGCTGATGGGAAAGTAATAACACATTTGGAAATGCAGCGCCCTTACTCTTAACGCCACGTTCACTCCTATCTTTACGAACTCGCCCTCTATGATCCTTTACAAACTTGATGAAATCTAAACTTTGTATTTATTGTCGGTATCGTAACAACAGGTAAGATTGAAGGAAAAAGAGATAGGGGAAGACAAAGAGAGCAAATACTGGACAGTTTGACATCATGGCACGGAAAGAAGTCAACAGCAGAATTGATAAATTGTACTGGAGACAGGAAGTTGTGGAGAGACATGATCTCCTACGCCACTAGGCCATGGTACTTGAAGAAGAAGAAGAAGAAGTGTATCTTAGACCTGAAAAAGGGGCAAATAATGTAACTCTTAACCAGCCAGGCATGTCCTAAAATGTGACTAAGGACGGTTGGGCATGAGGCCAGTTACACAATCATGTACAAACTTTCAGCCACAAACACTTCACCACAAATATGGACTAGTTTAAAAAATCCACACACACAGCAGAAAAGTGAAGACAGATATGAAAGGGAAAAGAATACACGGAAAGGCCGTGAGTGAATGGCGCAAAGAAGGATTTGAAGTATTTTAGTTAAGGACCTGTGCAGTAGGGGAGCTGAAATGTTCTAGTGATCTCGCGGCGATCGTTGCGTTTCTAGCTTTCCCAGCGTACAGTCAAGCTAATGGTTCGTCTATGTTCTCCAAGGAATAAGCCTGGGTCGTTTCGAGGTTCCGTATTCCATAGTTGCGTGTAGAGTCGTAAGAATGACTACGACTAACGAAGCTTTTTATTTTTTGAATGGGGGAGGGAGCTATAAGGGCTGTGTGTTCTTTCTTGATTCACCCCCATAGCGATCTGTTATGTAATAGTGGTCCACGTCTATCTTTCTTACAAGACTTTGGTGAGCCTATCACTTTTCTGTTATGTAATAGTGGTCCACGTCTATCTTTCTTACAAGACTTTGGTGAGCCTTTCACTTTTCTGTTATGTAATAGTGGTCCACGTCTATCTTTCTTACAAGATGTAGCAAAATATGCGAGAATAAACGCTCAATTCAGTACGATTTAGGCATAAAACGATAATAAATACATTAGCCCGCATGTGTCTGACGGTTGGCATCTTCGAAGCCAGCAGCGCTGCTTTTTGCACAGTGCTAAGTCTATAGAACGATTTCACGGAAAAAGTCTGACACGCTTTAGTTTCGTTTTCGACAAACACTACTATATTTAACTTTTGCCCAATCTGCTGTATACACTTTGTAGTCTAGCCTTACAATTAACTATTGGCGGAAGCATACCGCAATATAGCTATCTGAAGCAACACTTTCTGTCAACTTTGTAGCAAAATCCGTAGTAATCCTTACATTTTTTGGTAATATTACACGATACAATGCTAATTAGTAACGCAAAGTCCTAACCCGCCCCGTCTACACCCCGCTTCGATGACACAGTCTGCAACGCATATATTCACACTGCGGAAAAGCCAGCCAAGGCATAACCACGCAGACAATTTTATTTCCTCCTAGTGGTAGCATTTCTGACGTAACTAAAACAAGTTAGTTATTTGAAAAATACATGCTCGCAAGAGAGGAAAGATGGCGGACTTGTGTAAAATTTTATTTGACGATGGACGATGACATAAATTGGAAATTTTAAACCATTATGAAGTTCCCCATAAGAATTATATGGTAGTATGACGTAGATTTAGCTGAGTAAGAATGTACTTTAAATAATATGATAGTCCTAGTATTAGAGAAGTTATTGAAGAAATACTAATATCTAAGAACACACGACCAGACACACTGGCGTTCCTGCTCATGTTTTTTTTGGTAACGTTAGGGGGACGCAAGCTTGGGAGAGGCAGGGAGGTACATTCAAATTCGCTTGGGGGTGAACAGAGTATGAATGGGAAAGGGGAGCGGTAGGAGAAATGTAATCCTAAACGTAATATTTTTTTGTATTGGGCATGACTAGAGCAGACTAGCCAATCGAATACCAGTTATTCAAAATTATTTTGGTTTTTCATTCAAACTGCATTTGAATTCAAGTAGTAGAACGTTACGATTGGCTAGTGCTGGTAGATATTAGCAAAAGGCTTTGATTATTCATTGCCAGTTGAACTAAAATTTGTATACAGATACGCTGAAAAACAGCTGTGTTAATTTTAAACTTAAATAAAGAATAATTTCACAGTCTGTGCAGTTCGGAGGAAGCTGAGGCCATTTCTTCACCAAATCAGCGTCATTTGTTTATATATTTCTTGATTGTGGTAAGGATATTTTATGAAATTTAATATGTTTGGTCCAACTACAAAAGTTAGATACTGCTATTGGGGAAAAAGTGAAGGACATGTCGGAAGCAGACATTGTTGAGTCCACACATTAAACGGTATCTGACTGATGTATGTTGTTATGATTATGTTGACATATTATTGTATTAAAATAGTTTAGCAAGCCTCTGTGTTTGTGATAAACGAGCGCAAAGGCCTTTTTGCTCCATCTTTTCCTACATTTTTCATATTGTATTTTCTCCGACATTTGCTCTTTCATCCAATATTTGCAACCCATATTTGCTATTTCATCGTTGTGATTACTCGCGACCGGTATCTAGAGAACCACATTTGTTCTGTCATCGGGGGAAATAAAGTCCTTTGATTGAGTCCACATGCCTGACATTATCGTTTGAAGCCCACATTGCATCGTGATAAATCTGGTAAAAACACATCTGGTCATCCTAATCAAACATCTGGGCATGCTGTAATTTCTGTGACACCACATTGGACGCCCAGATTGGCCAGGGGAAAACGTCTCATGCTGTAATGGTGTTATCTTTGGTCGGCCGCGGTTCAGACAAGCGTTGGTTTACCACATTGGACGCCCACCTTGGCCAGGTGAACAATAAACAATCAGAGGTCAAACTACACCCACGTTTGGACTGACAGGAGACAAGAGCGATCCTGTGAATGAGTGACCAGAGGGGCCATTAAGGATTGGTTGGTATGAGCGGAGCTAGATGTCGGATCCAGAAACCCATATTGGACTGGCAGAAATATAATCTGCTGCGTAGCTTGCAAGAGGAAGGAGTCCAGTTTTTTTTTACCTTGTGAGGAAGAGATTAAACCCAAAAACGCATAGCCTAATACACGTGTTTATTCAGAGTGGATGATAATTCAGTTCTGTGATTAATTGTGTTCTTAAAGGATTTTGCGAAAGGAAAAGAAGGTTAGTAAGTAGATCTTATACTTATTAATACATTTTCTTATTTTTGTTTATTTTAACCTCACAGCTAAAAGGTGCGATAGATAAAGTTTCAAATAATTCTTGGCATAACTGATTAATAAAATCAGAAGATTTTCCTAGAAGATGATAGGATGATAGGAGGTAATTAATAGTTCATATTTCACCTTTATCATCATCACAGTCTCCCATGCGCACACACTCTCATGCACAAGATATTTAACCTCAATAGAATTGAACTCAGAGAGAGAGATGATTAATGAGCAGTAGTTTAAATGAAAGTCAACCAGTGATGTTAAATGTGAAAAACTTACGAAGACTTTTGTGTGTCTTCAGTTCATCAGAAGTCTGAGTCTACACGCAACGTGTCTGACGTCTAACCAGAAATAAGTTATCAAAAACGGACATTTGGCTAGCAGAATTCGCCATAGGACATCTTTCATTCCTCAATTAAAAAGGAATATTGTCTCACCCACAAGTCAGAAAGGGGACGCAGCATTTTTCGTCACCATATACTGCTTGCTCACAAGTTCAATACAGAGTTATCACAAGTTCAATACAGAGTCACCATAAATTCAAATCACTCGAAAGATCATTATTATCTGAAGTCAAGCAAAAGAGCTCAAAAGAGGAATCGCATATTTATAGCAAGTGCAACACCCTCTTAAGCGCATTCTATGAAGCAGACTATATATATATATATATTTTATGAATCACGACTACATATGCAAGGTTACGAGTCTACATATCACTACCGATTCGTGAAGATATCCAGTCTGGCCAGTACCCTCGGGAGATTAGACAACAGACCTTTTGTTCATATGACAGCTATTAACTGTTGATCAACACTACAGAGATATACTCAAACAGTGAAGGAATATACATAGATATCTCGTCAGCGTTCTCCGTACGACAACAGTTCTCATCAGAACGTCCTCAGCTTAGAGATACCCCACTCGACATAACGTATATTAACTTGGGACATTTTATGCATACATGTGAATCCTCATATCTAGGAGAAGCATTTAGAGACACATGGACTGTGTAGAGTACTCACCATTTTGGTAACACGTATCATATCACATCATCATTTCACTTTACACCAGTTCATTCTTAATTAACTATTACTTAATTAACTGCAATTTTATTATCTCATCTGTGGTTTTTTTGTGAATCGTCTTTCACCATCATCACGTTCTAACCATTACTAACCCTATATGTGTGGATATTTCATTAATAAACCCAACGATCGTTTGATCATTATCTAGTTTGTTAATGTGTCACTCGTGCTGTCGGTGTTACATATTCACCTAGAGGAACTTTTCTCTACTCAGATGAGGTTGGGGGCTTTTTCTTTACGGGATCTAAGGGCAGAAGCTAAGGTCGTGGGGAAACAGAACTCTTTTCATAATTAATTAGAAAACACTGTCTAGTGGAAAGCATTCGCATTCCTGTCTTCTTGTCCCTATCTCGAATAGGTCTTTTTTTCTTTTTTAACGAGCCAGTTTCTAGAGACCTTATATCTAATATCTCATAGACTATTCCTGGCAAAAGCTACTGTCGTAGTTGCCCCAGTGACTCACCACACGACAGTGTTCAATGAACACTGTTTAACATGCCTGAAGCAAATATAAGTGAAAAGAAGAGAAGATCATATCACAGGAAATGTGGTTACTCCACATTATTGTATGGAGGAAAAGTATGTGAACGTACAGTGGCGTATCTACTATAAGGACTTGAGGTGTGGTCACAACCAGGTGAGAGTCCTGTACAATTCGGGGCGAGTGCATTTGTAAGGTACGCGAGGCTGACCCCATACCCACGTAGGGAATTAAGTGTTAGAATAAATGATCAGAGATAAAAGGCCAGGGTGTCCTTTTGTTGCAGAGGGTCTATGTTCCTGTTGCCGGCTGGTGACAGGAAACCTGCTGAGTGCTTATAAACGCCAACCAGTCTCCAACCAGACTTATATGCTGTTGAATATCCAGTAGGAGCTTTGGCGAGTGTTGAACTTAAAATTTCTGCAACTACCCATTGAATTATCTTACAACAAGGACTCCCAGGTGAAGAGTAAAACATCTGGGGCATCTCTGACATTTTCTTGTGTTTCAAAATATTACACAGGAATTTTATGGGGGTAGGATGAACTACAGCCCTCATACACAGTGACTCTCCCGGTAGATAACTAAAGTGACCTCTGTAATATTTCATCCAGGAAGGACATTTATAAATTAGATAACTAAAGTGAACTAATTTAATATTTCATACAGGAAGGACATTTATAACTACATAATAACTTTTAGTTATTGGGCAGATTGTCCCAACATTTTTAATTGTTCTATTCTGTAAACTATCTTGTCCTTATTTTCAAAGACCTGTCCACAAGCTATGAATGGACAGGCAAAATAAATTGTAAATATTTGTTCAAAGAAAAACTTAACTGCTAGTTATTAACTTCTTTAATAGAAACCTAAAGTGTTTGATTGTTGTGTACCATCATTCATTTCTCCCCTAGACACTAGGTACACCATACACTAGAGCCAGAAGATTGACCGTGTGAGACCTAGGGAGGTAGCGTTAGGTTCTCTGCACATAATTCATCATCATCATCTATAGAGTCAGAGACCTACATTTGCTTGACCTCACACGGTTATAGCAGACACCTTTTCATTCTTTTTAGGATACCATCATAACCTCCCCAGCAAAATCAACTTTGCTACACAAGACTTTGGTAAGCCTATCACTTTTCTGTTATATAATAGTGGTCCACGTCTATCTTTCTTACAAGACTTTGCCACATCAAGTGGTCCACGTCTATCTTTCTTACAAGACTTTGGTGAGCCTATCACTTTTCTGTTATGTATAGTGGTCCACGTCTATCTTTCTTACAAGACTTTGGTGAGCCTATCACTTTTCTGTTATGTATAGTGGTCCACGTCTATCTTTCTTACAAGACTTTGCCACATCAAGTGGTCCACATCTATCTTTCTTACAACTTTGGTGAGCCTATCACTTATCTGTTATGTATAGTGGTCCACGTCTATCTTTCTTACAATACTTTGGTGAGCCTATCACTTTTCTGTTATGTATAGTGGTCACATCTATCTTTCTTACAAGACTTTGGTGAGCCTATCACTTTTCTGTTATGTATAGTGGTCCACATCTATCTTTCTTACAAGACTTTGGTGAGCCTATCACGTTTCTGTTATGTATAGTGGTCCACATCTATCTTTCTTACAAGACTTAGTTGAGCCTATCACTTTTCTGTTATGTATAGTGGTCCACATCTATCTTTCTTACCAGACTTTGGTGAGCCTATCACTTTTTCTGTTATGTATAGTGGTCCACATCTATCTTTCTTACAAGACTTTGCAACATCATGTGTACCAAGAAAGGGAGCTGCAAGCAGAGTTTCGGGTTTCTGCGATGAGTGGAACATGGAGATTCTAAGCGTCAACGATTTGAAACGCAACAGATATATAAAGCTCTGGTGATCTTAAATAAAAGTGGTTAGGAAAGAAAACACATCCTGATTTAACTGACTGATCCATGCTCACCAAACAACAAACTTTTTTTTTACCTCACTTGCTCCAGCACTACCACCATCACCACCATCATCATCAGCTGCGATCTTCACACCGAAGGTCGGCTGCAAATGATCCCCAACGTCTTTTGTCTTTATGGTACACTTGGATAGACCCTTCCCACTTATTGCGATGTCTTCCTTTTGTACATCTTTTGTCTTCCTTATAGTTTTCTAGGACCTCTTTATTTGTTTTCTTCTCTTTCCATGATATGCACCATATTCTTCTATATATCCACATCTCAGAGGAGAACAGAATAGCATCATATTATCTTCATTCGCCTACACTTATTTACATCTTGGTCTACCCTGTTCAATCTAATGGTCGGTAATAATTAGGTTACTTAGTGTAATTTTGTTTTAATTTTGTGATATATTCGAAAACGTATTGTCTTTTATTAGTGATTTTTGTGTGTGATGACAATTTACTTTACAGTTTGTTGTTTGCTTATTTCTTGTATTATTTTACTGTATTTTAATACCTTATTATTAGTTAAGTGTTTGTTTAATGTGATGTTTGTTTTGGTTCTTGGTGTGTCTGTTTTTAACGATTTATTTTCTTTATCTTGTTTTAAAACAGTAATAATAGTAGTCGGGGTCGGAGTGGCCCAGAGGTATTCAAAAAGTACCGGGTTCGAACCCCAGGTGAGGGATTATAATTTATTGAAATATTTTTTTTCAGAACCTTACTTACTTACTTATTCGTTTCTCTTCTACCGTGAGGTGTAGAGGTTTGTAAGAGAGAGCGCCATACTATTCTGTCGGCTGTCTTGGTTCCATTCTAGTCCTCGGTCCTTCAAAGATTGTCTAATGTCCTCCCAGCGGACTTTGGGTCGTCCTGGAGGTCTGGATCCCTGGCTCTTAGTTTCCCATGCTTGTCGTGGTAGCCGATCTTCTCCCATTCTTCAGACATGGCCAAACCATGACAGTTGGGACTGTTCTACTTGGGTCTGCAGGGGTTGAGTTTTTAGGCCTTGTCGTAACATCTGGTTGCGGACCATGTCTCTTCTTGTTACTTCAACCACCTTCCTCAAATACCTCATTTCTGAGGTTTGGATCTGGCTTTTGTGGGTTGTAGTCATTGCCCATGACTCGCATCCATACGTCAAGACTGGGGCATAGATACAGCCATCATCGTCTTCTTACCAACTTCTCTTTTGCTGAGGAATCCTAGATTTATGGCTTGAAAAAGTCTCCCAGCTGCTGCTCTTTGGGTAGCCAACTCTTCTTTGATGCCTCCCTTCCGGTCAATGACCGCTTCAAGGTATTTAAAGTGGTCGACCTGCTCCAGGACCTGTTCTCCCAGCTTAATCTGATGTCTTCTTTCCTCTCGTGATTTCACCATGGTTTTAGTCAGAACCATTAGTCTTAATTACGTTATACTCCCTCCTGGTCTCGTGGGTTGTGAGTTCGGATGCCTAGCCTTCTCGGATAAGGGCGAAAAAATAGGAGGTCTCGTATGCACGTTGCGCAAGTTAAAAATCCCACGGCAGTTGGAAATCGTAAACAGTAGGCTTATCAAGCAGCTGCCCTGGCAAAATTTAAAAATTGGGAAACCTACCCACCACAAAATTATTTATAGAATGTGTGATTCCTATACATTATATACACACATTGGGATTCTCGCCGGTGCTACGGAGTTCGTGCACTGCGCTGAGAGCCTCCTTGTTTGATCTTAGGGAGGAGATCGGAGCACTGATGGCGTTGTCCGGGTGCAATGAAGATAGTCCTTAAAAACAAAAAATAATATTACCGGTATTACTACTATTATCATTGTTATTACGTGTACATGGAGAGGGACTAGGTAACGTTCAACCAGTGTATATGGGATAGGGAGTAGTAGGGTAGGCGCAAAACGATTAGCATTCAGGTGGCGCGACATGACTTTTATATAAGGAAATACTCCGGGTCGATTCGGCAGGTGGCGCGGCATGACTTTTTATATAGCGATATATATTAGCCGGGGTGACATCATCTGACGATCAGTTTGCGTCCTATCATAGTTCAAGTGTGTTGTTGTTATGTGTAGGTTGTTGTTTATACAAAATATTTATATGACAACAATTAGACAATATTTATATTACAACAGTTAGACAATATATACATATACGAGTATATATATATATATATATATATATATATATATATATATATATATATATATATATATATATACATATATATATATATATATATATATATACCGTAAAATCTCGCGTATAATACGCACAATTTTTACTCATTTTTGCCCGCTAAAACTCGGGTGCGTATTATACGCGAGTACTAAAACATACGTAATTTTCGATATCGAAAGTAACCTACATTGAAAAGTCTGTCAAGCTTTTGTCACAATTTGACAGTGAAAATGGCGCAAAATTGAATGTGCCGTGTGTTTTCTTATGTGTCAGACATTGTTGCAAAACGCATTTCGCACTCTTGGTCTTCAATCTGTTTTGATATTAAGCTTGGTTGTGAAGTTTGACATTTGATTATTTTGAGCCCTAAAAATGAATTCGAGAAAATGTTGTACTGCAGCAGAAAAGCTCTTAGTGGTAAAATATGCAGAATCTAACGGCAATCGGGCAGCAAGTCGACATTTTTCCATTAACGAGTGCAGCATTCGATTATGGCGAAAAAACAAAGCGGCGCTGCAAGTGTTGCCTAGTAAGAAAAAGGCGAATCGTGGGTCACCACCAGATCTTCCAGACCTAGAAAAAAACATTATTGGAGTGGGTAGTGGATAGAAGGCAACAAGGCATCGGTGTTTCATGCATTGAAATCCGACTTAAAGCTCTGGAACTTAAACAATCTCGTACAGGCATAACAGCATTTAAAGCGTCATATGGATGGGCAGTTCGTTTTATGAAGCGACATGGTCTTTCAGTTCGTCGAAGAACTACTATCGCGCAGCATCTTCCATCTTCTTTAAGTTTTTTAACAAAGGTTTCATAAAATAAAATCTTGAAAAATTATGGTGCGTATTATACACGAATTTCCATTTTACCAGAAAATTTGGGGCTAAATCAAGCATGCGTATTATACACGAGTGCGTATTATATGCGAGATTTTACGGTATATATATATATATATATATATATATATATATATATATATATATATATATATATATATATATATATATATATATATATATATATATATATATATATATATATATACTTTACACTCATTAGGTATATACAATATATATTTACATATATTACAATATATATTACAACAAATATTATATATATATATATATATATATATATATATATATATATATATATATATTATATATATATATATATATATATATATATATATATATATATATATATATATATATATATATATATATATATATATATATATATATATATATATATATATATATATATATATATATATATATATATATATATATATATATATATAAAGAAAAAACACTAGATACATTTTATATTTTTATTGACAAAGAGGCGTTAGCTGGTCTATCGGAGCTGTAGGGTGACGTCTAACCTCACTACTACGGTCGTGCCGGCCATACGGCTACAATGTATAAGCGGTGTGGTGTTGGTGGTCTTGCTTTTGGCTTGCTTGGTGTTATGTGTTATTGTATTGTGTGTTGGTGTGTTTGTTTATACATATATATATATATATATATATATATATATATATATATATATATATATATATATATATATATATATATATATATATAATATAAAAATCGATAATGACGGAAAATATAAAAAAATCGATAATTTTGGAATCAGTTGGTTACTAAGGGGGTTTTTGAAGCGAGTGGAGGCTTTTTGTGCTGGCGAGGGTGACGACGTATGGGTGTATTGTGGTGTAGCTGGCGGTTGTAGGTTAGGGGGAATTTTTGTGTTGAGTGTTGGTGTGTTTGTTTATACATATATACATACAATATATAAAACGTATTAAAAAATCGACAATGACGGAAAATATAAAAAAAATCGATAATGGTTGGTTAGTAGGTTACTAAGAGGGTTTTTGAAGCGAGTGGAGTCTTTTTGTGCTGGCGCGGGTGACGATGCATGGGTGTGTACATTTTGGGGTGTAGCAGGCGAGTGTGCCAGCATTGAGATGTGGGAGTGAAGTGTTAGAGACGTCACTATACTAGGACCAGCATCGAGAGGTGGGAGTGAAGTGTTAGAGACTATACCAGGGACAGCAGCGAGAGGTGGGAGTGAAGTGTTAGAGATGTCACTATACCAGGTCCAGCATCGAGAGGTGGGAGTGAAGTGTTAGAGACTTGGCTATAACAGGTCCAGCAGCTAGAGGTGGGAGTGAAGTGTTAGAGACCTGACTATACCAGGTCTAGCATCTAGAAGTGGTAGTGAAGTGTTAGAGACCTGCCTATACTAGTTTTAACATCTAGAGGTGCGAGTGAAGTGTTAGAGTTCTAGAGGTGGGAGTGAAAGAGACGTGTCACTATACTAGGGCCAGCGCCTAGAGGTGGGAGTGAAGTGTTAGAGACTTGACTATACCATTTTTTTGTGTAGGTATTTTAATTGTTATGTGTTGTTGTATTGTGTGTTGGTGTGTTTGTTTATACATATATACGTATACAATATATATAAAAATATAAAAAATCAATAATGGCGGAAAATATAAAAAATCGATAATGGCGGGCTAGTAGGTTACTAAGGGCTTTGTTAAGTGAGAGTGTGTGTGTGTGTGTGGGGGGGGGGGGTAATTGATTTTGACTGGTTGGGGTGATGACTCATAGATGTGTTGAGGTGTAGCGCTGGAG
Organism: Oreohelix idahoensis; assembly: GCA_024509875.1. NCBI lineage: Eukaryota > Metazoa > Mollusca > Gastropoda > Stylommatophora > Oreohelicidae > Oreohelix > Oreohelix idahoensis. The sequence goes on along the minus strand of JAMPIV010009943.1, from coordinate 362,929 downwards.
TAAGGCAATGTAAAAGCAATAGGGTATAGGTGGTATTGGTTTTGTTCTTGTCTGGTAATTTTGTGTGTAGGTATTGTAATTGTTGTGTGGTGTAGTGTAACTGGTGGGTTTGGGTTTTTGTGTGGTTGTGTTGTGTATGAGTCTGCCTTGTGTTGGCGAGTACAGATAAAAGACTAGCTTATTGTGATGTTTATTGAGACCATTAGTACATTTTTTCCGCCCCGCGTTTGTTGTGTAATGAGAACCTCCAAAATAAAGTGTGTTTGTCTGGTGGTTTGTGTGCAGGTATTGGTGTGAATTACAACTAATTGGTGTTAGCTTTCTTGGTTTGATAGTCCTTTTCACAGTGTAAAATCACTATTGGTTATCTGTAGTGTTTTAAATAGTTTTGTTAAGCCATTATTTCTATAATATTTAGGGGCCATCTCGACGCTGTATAAACGCTAGATGTATATTTATCAGATCACCGAGGGCGTATGCGCATGCGCGCATAACTTCACACGTCAAAAAAAAAAAAACTTTACAGGAGCGATTATATGTTGATTTTTCACTGTCACTTTTAAAGAGGTCATACCGCAGACTTGTGTAGATTGACCAATTATTGTGGACGTAGTGTATTCTTAAGCAATAACAGGAGATTTGTGTGTATTTCATGAAAGTTTAGGTATAGGTACACTGTCCAAAAGTGATCTCATCAGAACGTTGTTATCTATGTGGATGTGTTGTAGTCTTGTTACAAACAACAAGCTGATTTAGAAGTAGCTTTAACATTTTTATTGGAAGGAGTTGTGCTTTTACCCTTTTACATGAATATAACAACCGATTTGTTCCAAAACCTTCATGCAACTATGTTGCTACTTGACTTGAGAAGAAGGAATTTTTATAACCACTCACTAAGTGAATTCCCTTTTTCCTACCCGCTATAGAATAAAGAGGAAAATATAAAATAAAAAAGGGATACCTTTTTATAGAGGAAGATGACTATTGATCGGTGTGTGGTGGGGATGATTTTGGTGTTGTGTTGTGTGTGTGTGTAGCTAGTGATGAGAATATAAGACGATGAGAGGTGAAGTGGCGTCGAAGGCAACTATGCTTTTAATGTAAAAATATGACAGGGAATTCCCGTTGTTGGGTGAATGTAACTACATATTGAGACGGGCGCTGGGTCACGTGGTAGTTTTCTTTATTATTTATATTATATCATGAGTAATAAATCTACTCACCCCAATGTCCAGTTAGTGTTATGTAAATGACCCGCACACAGCCGTAGTCTCCAACATAAAATATACTGTCAAAGGCCAGGCTGGACAAAGCCAAATAGACAGTTTTATTGAACACAACCGTAGAGATATATGTCAAAGGCAGATTAGATTATGGCGGCAACTAGATACTCCCTTAGTGTTGCAGGTTGCAATCGGAACAATATCGAGGCCATTTTCAGCCATTTTAATAAAACTCAAAACACACGTGCTTTTACCCTCACTAGAAAGAAACGCGATCGATGGTCTGCGCTCGCGACGAAATCGTTGAGCGTTTATAAAATTCCATAGCATATAGGTTTTTCTCGTTGCTTTTTTGTTTGGAGCCCTGTCTTTATTTTTTTCAGAGGTCACTGTTATTTTGTCCTTACTGGTTTTTAAGTTTGTACTTAATTTCTGTGGCCTTTAGACCGGGGCTTTTGCTCCTTTCATTTTCTGGTCGTTTTTTATGTTCCTTCCTTAGTATGTTTGTCTGTTGTTTTGCTCCAAACTTTTCCCGCCCCTGACTGCAATCTGGTTAGCATTCTGTTGGACTTATTTGATCTTATTGTGCTACCAATATATGGTTGTATACGAGTTGTCTTTACTCTTGTTAAATATTGTCTAATTCCTCTTATCTTTATTTTATACCTATCGCCGATGACTTACAAGTAGTGTTTAAGCTCTATCTATGCCTAATGCTAAATTAACATAAGACAAGTTATTAATATATTTTTTTAATATATAAATTTTAAATTATGTTCAGATATCAATAGTTAAAAGCTGACTAGGCCTACTACAAAACTAGCACATTTGAATTAAATTTAAGTTTGTTCACGCGCGTGCTCACGTATGAAAAAGCTCCTATATCGACGCTCGTGACGTCGACATTTTTGAAAATGAGCGGGATTTCTGACAGGCAAACGCCAGCTTACTCTCACTAGTTATGAAACCAGATCGATAGAGGGTGACGACAGGGCTAAATATAGCTATCTAGAAAAGCGTAATAAAAAAATATAATAGGCAGAGTTTTGGGTATTGGTAGACGGAAAAAAAGCCTATCTGCAACGGGATTTGCCTTTATAAGACTAATATTTTACCTTTGTAAGACTAACCCTGCTGCTTATTTCTGTTCATGTCACAAGTTCAAAACACAACCGATCAATAGTAGAAATTTATAAAAGAAACATTCCTTTGTTCGTGTGTTCGAACCCTCGTGACTTAAGGTTTCACTTTTTTCACACGGGCGATATCTGGTGATAGGTTTTATACTGGCTCCCAAGCGGTTCAAACAGGAGGCGTCCACGGAAATGTAGTACATTAAATAATTATAACTAAGTATTTGTTCCAGTTATCAAACGGTTATCTCCTTTTTTTTCCCTACAAGTTTCAAACTTTAGTAAAAGCTTTTACTAAAAATTTCTTCCACTTGGCAAATATTTCTTACCGTTGTCAAAATATTTCTGCCACTTGGCAAAAAAATTTCTTCCACTTATCAAAATATTTCTTCCACTTGTCAAATATTTTCTTACCGTTGTCAAAATATTTCTTACCGTTGTCAAAATATTTCTTCCACTTGGCAAAAATTCCTTCCACTTGTTAAAAGTATTTCTTCGACTTGTCAAATATTTCTTACCGGTGTCAAAATATTTCTTCCACTTGGCAAATATTTCTTCAAGTTGTCAAATATTTCTTCAAATATTTCTTACAGTTGCCAAATATTTATGCAAATGTTTTTGTTAGCTGTCAAATATTTCTTCAAACGGGTCTTCCAGTTGTCAAATATTTCTAACAGTTGTCAAATACTACTAACAGTTGTCAAATATTTCTTAAAATATTTCTGCTAGTCGCCAAACATTTCTTCAAAGGCGACCATCTTTCATGCGGTGGATATGGCCAAGACAGCGTAGGCTTCCCTGTCTCAGCCGGCTATACAGGCTTTGAAGGCCAGCACGTGACAACACCTCAACATTTGGCACTTTATCTTTCCACGAAAGACCGAGGAGGTGGCGCAGACACGGTAGATGGCAGGTATTGAGCCTTCTTTCTTGCTTAGCATAGATTGTCCAGGTCTCACTAACATATAGAAGTGTACTTGTGATGCAGGTGTTATGTACCGCAGCTTTGGTCTTCGTTGTGAGTTTGGCGTTTCCCCAAACATGTGATGTGAGGTGGGTAAAGGTAGCTGCAGCTTTGTTAATGAGGCTATCAATTTCGGTGTCCAGAGAGAGTTTATCATTGATGATATACACAAAGTATGTGTGAGCCACGTGGTGTTAAGTCCGCCGAAGTGACGCTAACTGTGTTACCGCTAGTTATGAAACCAGATCGAGGGTCGGGGCAGACTTCGCGAGGAAACCATTGAGCGTAGACTGCGTGAAACTCCGTTAGCATAGAGGGTCGAATGGCTTCGGTTAGGGTGGGTGACGTCAGCGCTAAATATAGACTATCGGAAACAACTTTATGTATAATAAAATAATAATACAAACTCAAAAGAACATAAACTTGTTTCCGACCTGCTAGACCTGGTATAGTCAGGTCTCTAACACTTCACTCCCACCTCTAGCTGCTGGACCTGTTATAGCGAAGTCTCTAACACTTCACTCCCACCTCTCGATGCTGGACCTGGTATAGTGACGTCTCTAACACTTCACTCCCACCTCTCGCTGCTGTCACTGGTATAGTCTCTAACACTTCACTCACACCTCTCGACGCAGGTCCTAGTCAAGTCTCTAACTCTTCACTCCCACCTCTCGATGCTGGTCCTAGTATAGTGACGTCTCTAACACTTCACTCCCACATCTCAATGCTGGCACACTCGCCTGCTACACCCCACAATGTACACACCCATGCATCGTCACCCGCGCCAGCACAAAAAGACTCCACTCGCTTCAAAAACCCCCTTAGTAACCTACTAACCAACCATTATCGATTTTTTTTATATTTTCCGTCATTATCGATTTTTTTATATTTTCCGTCATTATCGATTTTTTATATGTTTTATATATTGCATGTATATATGTATAAACAAACACACCAACACTCAACACAAAAATTCCCCCTAACCTACAACCGCCAGCTACGCCACAATACACCCATACGTCGTCACCCTCGCCAGTACAAAAAGCCTCCACTCGCTTCAAAAACCCCCTTAGTAACCTACTGATTCCAAAATTATCGATTTTTTTATATTTTCCGTCATTATATATTTTTCTATTATATCTATATATATATATATATATATATATATATATGTATAAACAAACACACCAACACACAATACAACAACACATAACACCAAGCAAGCTCAAAGCAATACCACCAACACCACACCACTTATACATTGTAGCCGTATGGCCGGCACGACCGACCGTAGTAGTGAGGTTAGACGTCACCCTACAGCACCCATTGACCAGCTAACGCCTCTTTGTCAATAAATATATAAAATGAATCTAGTGTTTTTTCTTATATATATATATATATATATATATATATATATATATATATATATATATATATATATATATATATATATATATATATATATATATATATATATATATAGTTGACATTCAAAAATCCGGCCATCGATAATCCGGTTCCTTCAGATTTCCGGCATGGATTTCGGAGCGCATTTTTAAATTTACCGCGTTGGCGCGCCACTGTTTTCTGGAACCGTTTATGTTTTGATGCAGCTGTTGGGTCTTGCTTGCACGTGTTAACAGGCATTTCTGCTCATTCCTTATCATTTATTTGCTGCTGTATAGCCCATTTATGGATTCAGCAAATAAAAGAAATGGTGTAAAACGTAAACATCGTGCATTGTCGATCGCAGATAAAAGTGTACAGGTAGTCATTTTCTGTTAAATATATACAGAATATATAACCATAAAAAATTCGGGATTTTCAAAAATCCGGCACTCCTCAGGTCCGGAGGTTGCCGGATTTTTGAATGTCTACTGTATATATATATATATATATATATATATATATATATATATATATATATATATATATATATATATATTCTAACTGCTGTAATATAAATATTGTCTAATTGTTGTCATATAAATATTTTGTATAAACAACAACCTACACATAACAACAACACACTTGAACTATGATAGGACGCAAACTGATCGTCAGAAGGTGTCACCCCGGCTAATATATATCGCTATATAAAAAGTCATGCGGCGCCACCTGCCGAATCGATCCGGAGTATTTCCTTATATAAAAGTCATGTCGCGCCACCTGAATGCTAATCGTTTTGCGCCTACCCAACTACTATAGGGTACCAACAGGATAGGAGGATTTCAGGCACCTCGAATCATGTGTATTGGAGTTTAAGACATACAGATGCTGGGATTTAGTGGTACCGGTACCCTGCACACGGCGTGTGACCAGGGATGTAGCTGGTTATGCTGCTATTTTACCCTTGTTTCAGTCCCCGAGCCCCGCACGATGTTTGCAATGTTGACCTTCAGTGACTGTCCTTCACTGATACCATTTCATATTATTAATCATTCATATTCTTCCTTCTTCGAAAATTTGTACATTGCCTTGGGCTGTCAACCCTTCTTATACTTCTTCTTCTTCTTCCTCGTTCGTCCTGAAAAGGACGTTGGTTGCGTTGTGTCTGTTTACATCGGAGCTGCGATATCTGCGCCTTTCGGCCGACACATCCGACTTCAGCACAGCATTTTTTGGGACCGGGTTTGCCTTCCCTCTTCGATCCCTACTCTCTCAGCCAGACTGCAGTGATGCAGCCTGTTTCCAGGACCACCACGTGGAGGTGGAGTAGGGTCTTGGTCAGCTCTGGTTCGCTGACCCTGACGCAAGCAGTCAAGCTATGGGTCGCTGACTGCATTCTCTATTGCTGCATCTTTGGGTCCCAACCCTTCTTATACTGAATTTACTCCACTCAATGCTTTCTTCTAACTGCTTGTTCCTCAAGTCACACGCACTTAAAAAAAAAATATCGAATAGTTTTTGAACAGAAGTAAATTTTATAAACCTTACTTGGTAAAATCGCAATGATTGTCGCCGAACGCTCCGCAGTGAATATGGGGATTTTTTAGTTAGGATTAACCGTAACCCAAACTCCACATATTCACTGCGGAACGTTCGGCGACAATCATTGCGATTTTACCCCTTACGGAGTCATTCATCTTCTACCGTGACGTATAGAGGTAAAAATTGTATACACCAAAACTTTAATGAAAATTCCGTTGCCTAAAAAAAAAAAAAGGCCGCTGAAGTGAACGACGGTAGACTGGAGAGCTGCTATATTGGCCACACACAAGGAGTTGGCGGTTCAAGTTGGAATTTTGTTTTTATTTCTAAAACCCTTTGTTTTTAATTTTGAGAAAGCTCGAAACAGGGTTGGTGTTAGGTTAAGTCTAGCTGTTGACAAAGCTCGAAACAGGGTTGGGGATAAGTTAAGGCTAGCTGTAACGTTAATATGGATAGCCAGTCCGGCAACATGGCGGACCTTGTCTACTGTCGTCGCTTTTAACCAAAATAAAACATATTTTACAAAAATTCGCATTTTGGCTCCGCGTGTCGCTGACTGGCCAGGAAACCGGAAAACTAGCCTATTTGCCATTCATCGTAAATACGCTTTGCAGAGTTTCCGAAGTCGTGATTGTAAATAAAGCTTGTTTTAGGGTCGAAGCCGTTTTGTTATTAATAAGTGCAACAGCTCACACGTTTTTTTTTCTGCTTGTTGAATTTTACTGTCTTAGCTCTTTTATGAAAAACCCTTTTATTTTAAAAATGAGATGCATTTTATATTTAATATTATTTACGACAACACCTTCAATGACGTTTCCCACATATGTGCACAAAAACTATGTACAGCCTTGTTTTGCCTTGATGATGACTTAAAATATCAGTATTGATGTGCGTTACTGACATTGAATACGAGGTTAGATTGTCCATGTGGTAATTTCCTATTACTCGTAGGTTTTTGCTCCGCAGTGAATATGTGGTTATGTGTTCTTTCGTAGCAGTTATGTTTAGGGTTTGGGTTGGTGTTAACCCTAATACTAGGCCTAACCCTAACTGCTACGAAACAAGACATAACTACACATATTCCTGCGGAGTAAAAACCCACGAGTAATAGGAAATTACCGTCCATGTTATAACCACAAAAACATACTTATGTCGTCGGTGTCGTAGAATAAACTTTGCTTTTACTGATTTTTAATGCATTTGATGTGAGTGCATGTCGTTTGACGGGAGTATTTAGAAAAATCGGAATGACAGCAATTTAAAAAAAAAAAAATGGGCCACATTTGTCAACACTCAATAAATCCATTTTGGTTGACATGAGTACAGTGGGCCGTGTTCTTCGGTGCCATCTAAATAAGTCGTTAGGGTTAGGATTAAGATTAGGATTTCCCCTATATATATATATATATATATATATATATATATATATATATATATATATATATATATATATATATATATGTGTGTGTGTGTGTGTGTATATATACATCTTCTTTGATCTATAGCCACCAACCGTCAAAGCAGTCAGTGGCCTTCACGCCTGGTGGCGTCTTGTAGGGCAGCAACAAATTAATTCCACTTTGCTCGGTTGGCGGCCATCCTTCGTACAGTGCCCCAACTCTGGTTCATTCTTTGCATCTCGGCTTCCACAGTTCTCCGCCAAGTTGTTTTTGGTCGGCCTCTCTTTCGCTTTCCCTCAGGGTCCATAGCATAGCTATTCTTGTGATGGTATCAGGGTCCCTTTTGAGGACGTGGCCAACCCAACCCCAGCTTCCGCCAGCTATGATCATGTGCATGTCCTCCTGGTTACTCCGAATAAGTAGTTCTTGGTTGGTGATGGTATTCGGCCAAAAGATTCGGAGAGTTTTCCTTAGGCAGATTGTGTGGAAGGAGGATAGTTTCGACATTTCCTTCTCTGTTACTCTCCAGCATTCCGCACCTTAGAGAAGCACAGAAAGTACACAGCTCTCATACAGTCTTAATTTGGTATTTGTGCTGTACTGGGAAGACTTCCAAATGTTGTTGAGACTAGCAAAGGCTGTTCTCACTTTATTCATTCTGTTGTTAATGTCCTTGCTTGTTACGCTGTCAGGTGTTACTATGCATCCTAGATAAGTAAATGTGTCTGTTTGTTCTAACTTCTGGTTCCTTATTGTTATTGGCTCAGGATTGCCCACATTTAGTGTCATGACCTCTGTCTTCAGATTGATGTTCAGACCAACCTGCTGGCCATACTTATTCAGTTTATCGGTTTTTTCTTGGATGTGTTGATGTGAATGCGCGAGTAGTGCAATGTCATCTGTAAATTCCAGGTCTTCAGTGTAGAAAACGTTGTCCATCTAATTCCTCTTGGCCTGCCCTCTGTTGTCTGGCGCATCACCCAATCTATGGCTGTCAAAAATAATGTTGTTGATAAGGGGCATCCCTGTCATACTCCTGTTTTCACTTCGAAAGTTAGATTACTCAATCCAACACTTCATGCTAGAAGTTAGAATAGAGGCTTTTTATGATGAAAACAATGCAGCTGGAATTTCCATAAGCCCTCAGTATTTTCCATAGGCTGTCCCTGTGTATGCTGTCGAAAGCCTTTTCAAACCGCTTGTTCTTTCCTCAGTTTATGGTCAACTGCTTTTGAAATTCTCTGGATGATTATCCTGCCTAGTATTTTACTGGGAACTGAGAGGAGAGTAATTCCTCTCCAGTTGTTGCAGTCTGCAAGGTCGCTCTTCTTGGGCAATTTGCTACAATTATTCCTTTACTCCACTCTGTTGGTGTGCATTTATACATATCTAGGTAAAATCGCAGTGACGTTCGCTGAACGCTCCACATGTATTTTCGTACCATTTAGAGGTAGGGTTAGGATTAGAGTTGGGGTTAGGGTTAACACTAACCCCAATCCTAAATCTAAATAGTACGAAAATACATGCGGAGTGTTCAGCGAACGTCATTGCGATTTTATCCATACCTACCTACCATATTGGCCAGAATATAGTACGACCTTGCACATAATATGTCCTTAAAATTATGAAGGTGTTCTACATGAAAAATAAAAGGTCTCAAATATACCTCAAGGTAACAACTTAACAAATTTAATACAGTTTTCTTTTAATGTCAAACTGAATTGATAAATTACCCTAATTATTATTTATAACTCCCTCTAAATGCTTTTCTTGAGGCGCTGGCACTCCTTAACATTTCTTAATTTTGCCAGTCATATATTAGCTTAGGGAAACACCAAACTTGTTAGCAGCCTGCACGATATTAGTTTTTTGCACCTCGCATATTGCTCTTAATTTTAAATTCATATCGTAGCTTCTTCGCATTCTCTTATTTACTTGAAATGCCAAGGAAGCATTCTTTTTCACCACGATTACTCACTTGTGGATCTGCTGTGGGTACTGTAAATTTTTAATATCAGTAACACAGCACATATTCTGTCACCAACTAACACTGAATTACCGGTTCAGTGACTCTGAAGGGTGCAAATCCTCACTCTCTTGCTTTTTTAGGAAAAAAAACATTGCCATTGTTCAATGTCTTTCCATGTCTTACTCATCCCTTTCATTTCTATCTCCAGTTCTCTTCTCCATGTGTTTCTTGGTCTCCCTTTGCCTCTTTTGCCCATTCCAGAAACAAGACTGCATTGTAATGCTGTTATCAGAATTCATCATCATGTTTCAGTTGAAGACTATGATTTTTGTGTTGGACCTGATTTCTTTAGGTTTCCATATTTCCCCCAAAAAAGTGAAAAAGTACTCTTGCCTTTTGTTTTCTTATTTTGACATCACTGTCTATCCATCCAACTTTGTCTATATTGCTGCCAAGATATATGTATGGATATACATCTTTTATTGTAGGTACCAATAAATGAGGAGGAAAGACTGCATGAGCTTGAAGAGTTAGGCACCCCTGCTTAGTTGTGACCTGTATTCACCATGTTAGAGGTCATAGCCAATCTTCCCAGAGGTCCTGTATTTCTGGCAGGAGAAACTTTGTGTTGCGATGTGACCTTTACCAACACATCGAATGAAAATCAGTAAGTTAAATTTGAGTTCTTAAACTCTGAACATCATGGGAATAGGATAAGTTCACTATTATTTGCAGATCTTCATGAATCTGTATTGTGCTTTGTTATGTTTGTTTGTCATTTGGTGATTTCTTTGTAAATGTATGAGTTTTGAATCATAGAACTTCATCATTGTCTTTGCTTTCTTGCATTTAGTATCACAGGTAGTGCCAGTGACATTCTTGGCCTTGTTATCCTGTAAAAAAAAAACCATACTAATTTTTTTTTTAAGGTCAGGAATTGAAGTGTTACTTTGGTCGTGTTAAACAAATCCATGGTCATCTATTATTAAGTCAGGAATTGACGTGTCTGGTCAGGTGTAAATAAAGCAATGTTTATCTTTTGTTATGTCAAGGATTAAAAAACTAGAACTGCGTTTATCTTTTTGTTAGGTCAGGGGTTGAAGTGTTAGTCTGGTGAAGTGTAAGAACCATGCATATCTTTTTGTTAGTCTGTTAGGTCAAGTAATGACCTGTTAGAAACATAGTTCACTTTTTGTTAGGTCAAAGATTAACCTGTTAGAACCATGGTTAACTTTTTTGTTAGGTCAAAGATTAACCTGTTAGACCATGTTTAACTTTTATGTTAGTTCAAAGATTAACCTGTTAAAACCAGGGTTAATTTTTTGTTTGTTATGTCAAAGATTAACCTGTTAGAACCATGGTTAAGGTTTTATTAGGTCGGAGATTGACCAGTTGTAACCATGCTTATCTTTCTGCTAGATGAGTGATTGAAGTGTTAACCTGGCCATGTATAAAAATCCTGCTTATGTTTATTCTTAGCTCACAAAGTTGACTATTAGAACCATGTTTATCTGTTTTTGTTATATTAAAGGTTAACATGTTAGAACCCTGCTCGTCTTTTTCTTAGGTCAGGAGTTGAAGTGCTGGCCTGGTCGAGTGTACAAATTATTTGCCAGTGCACCGTTAGTGAGTCTCGTGTTCAGCTGCCCCGAGAAAATGTTCTGTCAACAGAAGAAGCCTCTACAACAGGCTGTGATACATCATTTGTTCCAAACAAAGGTGAGAAATTGCTTGTAGAAAATTACATAAATTGCTTGTTAGAACTTATCCTTTTCATTTGATGTGAAGTAGTTAACATCTGCAGACTAACACTTAACTCTTGCAGTAAGTGTAGTCTCCACTTTGCTCAGTTGGCTATCTTACATATGGTGCCCCAGCTCTAGTTAGTGATTTGCATCTCTGTCTCCACAGTTCTGTGCCAGGTAGCTTTTGACTGGCCTTGCTTTTGCTTTCCTTCTGGAGTCCACGGCATGGCAGATCTGGTGATGGTGTCAGGGTCTCTTCTGAGGATGCAGCCAACACATTTCCAGCGTTTCCCCACTATGATGGTGCGCATGTCTTCTTGATGGCCCAGAGTTGAGCATAGCATACAAAGATGTTACTTAGAGGTTCAGAAATACTCCTTTTTATTTAATGACAGACCTGCACAGGCAATAGTAGTTGTAAATCAGGATATTTGAGGAATATTCACCTTTGACTTGAACTTTTTACAACAAATAATATTTCTAGTAACGTTCTGAAGGAATTTCCCTCCTTCAGTATACATTTTTTTTCTCACTATTCTGGAAGTTTTAGAATTTCACTTTGGAAGAAATCTTTCAGTCAGTGTTTTCACCTCATCAGAACTGAACTGTAACCTCTTAATTCGACCTGAATTTGATGCCTCCTGAGTGTCTTTTAGTGGCCAACAGGTGAAGTCACAAGGTGATAAGACAGGATTATAAGGAGAATAGGGTAGAAAATCCCACTCGATTTCAGTGTATTCACAAACATCTTTGGACAAAAACCTGGTTGTCTGTTCAGAACAGCTTGTTTCTGTTTTAAGGAATCACTGTAATAAGCAGTATTATTTGAATGGCTTATTGCAGAAAATTCACTTGAGTAACACCTACGAAATCCCAGAATAAAGTTGACATTACTTTGTTTGCTGATGTCATCATCTGAAACTTTTTCTGTAGAGATGAATTTGTGTGTCGCTGCTTTTCTGAGGAATGTTTTGCTTTCAGGAGTAAAAGGATAGACCCATGTCTATTGTTACGAAGCAGTTCAAAATGTCAACTTTTTCCACCTAAAATAATTTATTGACAACCATTGAAATTCTGGCACCTTGTGCTCTGGAGATGACTATTTGGTAACCCATCATGCTCAGACTTCGTGAATCCCAGGTTTTTATGTAGTATGCTATAAACACTACCAACACCAGTGTTAACTTGCCTAAGCCAGTTCATTAAAGTAATTCTTCTCTTACTTTGTGTAAGCTCATTGACCCATGCAGTCATCACTTCATTGATGACAGTGGGAGCCGCACTGGTGTAGTGGTTACCAAACTGCACTGGCGACCGGGTGACCCAGGATCAAACCCGGCCGAGGACATTTGAAGATTTTTCATCAACCGGGATTTGGACTGGATTAACTCGAGCCCTGGCGAGTACATTTGAAGAAGTGTCATCGACCAGGGACTGGCGGCTACTGTGCCGACCCAGCTCAAATGGGTACCTCCGAAATCGGCGAGTATCTGCCTGAATGGCGAGGGACACCTGTCTCTGTACAAGAAAAAAAAGGGATACTCATGTAAAAATCAGTCTCAGGTTAGACATACTAACCTGAGATTTTGCCTCGAGTAATAGCGGGCGTACACACACCAAAAAAAAAAAATTGATGACAGTCTTGTTTTGTGCGCTTCATTCTCTATACGGTATCATTCCTCTATGAATAGTTTTAACAATGCGAATACTGAAGGCTACAATGGTAAAGATTCTCCACATTGTGATTGTATCCTGTAATGAGTTTCAGGTTTTTTCACACCTTATGTGCAGAGAAAAGTAATAATAATACATTGTTGTTAGGAGGATCCCGTTACATGCCCATTGAGGCATACTATGAATACTGTGTCAGGCCGATATTTTGTTGAGGTGCTGTCACTTATAGGTCTTGAAAGCATGTATGCACTATTTAGACAATGGAGACTATTTTGGCTTGGCCATGTCCGTCGCATGGAAGATGTCGCAATCCAAAAGATATCTTCTACAGACAACTGGGAGATGGCAAAATAACAGTTGGGTGACCGCAGCTGAGATTCATAGATGTGTGCAAGAGAGACATGAGGACATAGTCAGTTATGACTGAAGGGGCTATTATTATTATTAGGTGTCCTCAGTGTGTGTCCTGTCCAACACCAGCACCGTCTTCTCGCCTTTTGTTCTAGTGGCACTTGTCTGGTTCTTGTCCCTAGATTAGTCCCGGGCAAATTTCAGAGAGTACAAATTTTTCTTTATGACAGCTGACTGCCTTTACTGATTTTGCATTAAATAACTTATTTGTAATGATAACATAAAGTGTTATATACCAAAATGTAGAGAAATAAAACATCTATGACATGCACTTAACTTAATTGTTAAGTGGTTTTAAACATGCATGCAACATATACAGTAATTAATGTAGAAAAATTTAAAAAGATAGAAAATTGAAAAACAAATTGTACTTATCAATATGTGTAATTAATTCTGGTAAACTTCAACCCCTAAACCAACTTTCATTTTAAAGTACATCCATTTTCACATAATGTAGGAAAGTTGCAGTTGTTTCTGAGCACAAATAAAGTTTTTATCACAATTTGAATTTTTTTGGTATATTTAGATAAAGCGCACACATATTTTAAGCCTATATTTACAGACATGACTACCGTTACATTCAATAATTTTTTTATAATGATAACATAAAGTGTTATAAATCTAAATATAGAGAAATGAAGCCCCTTTGGCATGCACCGAACTGAATTGTTCAATGGCTTTAAACGTGCATGCAACATATGCAGTAATGAATGCAGAAAAATTTAAAAATATAGAAAATTTGGAAAAAAGTTGTACTTACCCACAAACATAATCCAATTTGGAATCCTGGAACTCCTGGAACCACTTTCATCCAATTTTATGGAACACAGACAAGTTTCAGTTGTTTTGAATAATAAATACAAATGTTGTTTCCTTTTGAAATGTTCAGGTCACATATTGAAAAATCATGACGAAAATAAACTATGTACACAACTTTATATACACAACTGATATTTACATTTACCACAAACTATTTCCTTTCATGATAAGCAGCAAAACAGTTATTTGGATGTAGATGGGGATTAATTGTGCATCATTCACAATAAAAGGATGTCCTGACCCTTACTTGAGGGGTGCTGCAAACGACACTGTTGCGATGAAATTTTTGATTTTTTAATAATATGGTTTGTTCCTCCTAGTCTGTTGACTGGATTGTTCCCTTGATTGCCATGTCCAATCCTGGGAGGAATTTGCTGGAAATCCACTGCAGCAACAAGAGAGAGCTCACTGACAAGCTGCCGTTTAAATTGAAGAAGGCTCTGTTTTTTGGCATTTGTTGTTCTTGACAGTGCAAATAATTTATACGCATTGAGCTGAGCTATTTCAAAACTCCAGAAGAAAATTTGTTTCCACCACTTTCTTGTTCTTCTGCTAAATGTGCCATATGTTACAATGCTTTGGTCCACTCTGTCACATCCATTCATGCGTTGATTGTAATCATCAATCATCAGTGGTTTATTTTTTGTTTCACCAAAGCGATTGGTGATGTCCTTGCTTTCCACTGTTGCGCAGCTTGAAACAAGAATGCATGGTTTTTTTGCTTTTTTGTCCCTAAACATTACACATAAAAATCTTTTTTCTTGCTCCATATACCATTTCATTTCCATATGCATTAGCTGTGTAGTTTTCAGCTCTTTTGGGAAGTTCTTTCGATTAACGTTGACAGTCCCAGTGAAATAATGACTCCTGTTATTCAGATATTGAAGCAACGGCACACTTGTGTAATATCGATCAGCATAGATGTGATGACCTTTTCCTCATGGTTGTAGCAAAGTGTCAAAAACTTTGATGGCTTGCTGGCTATTTACATCAATATCTGGACTGTAAGAAGTATTGGCCCCAAAGTATAACAACAAATTTACACATACCCTGTGCTACTGTCGCAAAGACCGAATGTGCTTTGAGACAATAAAATGCAGAAGAATCATCAGGTATAATATTTGGATTCACACCTGTAATCCTAGCATGAGGCGGTACAAAGCGGAAAGCATTTTGTGTTGAGCCAGCATCAACTTCATTCCACCTAATTTCCTCATTCATTGTACTTGTATTACCATCAGTACTTGTGGGTTCTGCTTCTCTATGGGGTGATCTAGATGTAGACCTATCTTCTCTTAATCTTTTCTTCATGGGAGCTTTACCTTTTCCTTGTTGTCTTTTCACTGGCCTGCAAACGCCCCCTTCTCATCTGATTCAGTGTTTTGATTACATATATCTTCGCTGGCAAAATATATTCTGAATCTGAACTTTCATCGTCACTCGATAACTGATCATCCTCATGTTCAATCCAAGAAGAAATAAGTCGTGCTGCTTGAACAGCTGATAACCTTTGCTTACAATCGTTTGAAGATGAAGCCATTTTGGTTAGAAAAAAATTTGTTTACGGTCAACAGCCGAACATAGGTACTAAAAATCGAACGTAATAACTAATGAAAATACACCATGCTGAGAAAATATAAACAGATTGAATACAGGAAGTGACTTTATAAATGTTGGATTGGATAAAACATCGACAATTTTTCATTAAACTTTGCCGGAAGAGACTTCATATCTAACGCCACTTCACCTGGCGAGCCGTATATTTGGTACCAATTAGGCGCCACCTCACCTGGCGAGCCGGATACTAAGAGTTAAGGTAGTATACTTATATCAAATCTCCCATCTTTATCAACTTGACCAGAGATCTTTCCTTCCAGTCTGCTAGCATTTTTTCTTTTTCCCAGATGTTAACAAGTAATTATATAAAACTTTATAGAGGTATCAGTATCTGCTTTGATGGCCTCTGCTGGAATATCATCTGGGCCAGCAGCTTTTCCCTGACCTAGAAGCTTTATGGCTCTCTTTACCTCTTCTTATTTGATTTTTCACTGTTAACTTGTAACTCCTTTTCTGCTGGCTGGGGGGATTTTATGGAGCTGGTCTGTTCACAAGTTCCTTGAAATTTTCTGTATGTTCTTCAGTTTGTATTTTTATGTTTGTAATCAATTTTACACGGGTTACAATGGCAACATAATAATTATTGCTTCATAGAGTTTCCATCTTTTACAGCTAACATACACTCTTTTTTAGCTAACTATGCCAACATACAGTTGTTAAAAACAAAATTTAAAAAAAAAACTAAAAAGTCGTTAGATTTGAACATCAGCTCATAGAAAGCTTCAGCTAATTTTTTGAATGCTGGATTCTTTAATTCAGCAGAATAATGGGTTTGATTCCACTTTGCTCGGTCGGCGGCCATCCTTCGTACAGTGCCCCAACTGTGGTTCATTCTTTGCATCTCAGCTTCCACAGTTCTCCGCCAAGTTGTTTTTGGTCGGCCTCTCTTTCGCTTTCCCTCGGGGGTCCATAGCATAGCTGTTCTTGTGATGGTATCAGGGTCCCTTCTGAGGACATGGCCAACCCAACTCCAGCGTCTGCCAGCTATGATGGTGTGCATGTCCTCCTGGTTACTCCGAATAAGTAGTTCTTGATTGCTGATGGTGTTTGGCCAAAAGATTTGGAGAATTTTCCTTAGGCAGATTGTGTGGAAGAGGACAGTTTCGACATTTCCTTCTCTGTTACTCTCCAACATTCCGCACCATAGAGAAGCACAGAAAGTACACAGCTCTCATACAGTCTTAATTTAGTGTTTGTGCTGTACTGGGAAGACTTCCAAATGTTGTTGAGAACAGCAAAGGCTGTTCTCGCTTTATTCATTCTGTTGTTAATGTCCTTGCTTGTTCCGCCGTCAGGTGTTACTATGCTTCCTAGGTAAGTAAATGTGTCTGTCTGTTCTAACTTCTGGTTTCTTACTGTTATTGGCTCAGGATTGCCCACATTTAATGTCATGACCTCTGTCTTCTTCAGATTGATGTTCAGGCCAACCTGCTGGCCATACTTATTCAGTCTATCGGTTTTGTCTTGAATGTGTTGGTGTGAATGCGCGAGTAGTGCAATGTCATTCACCAGTTTGTAAGAAACAAATAATTAGTGCCATTTTGGGCTCTTCCTGGCATAAGCATTAGATAAATGAAGTGGCAGTATTTTCCAAGTGCCTTCTGTTGGCTGTTCAAAATCTCTCAACTGGTTTTTAGATTTTCTCCAACTCTTATGGCAGAGAAACATTGGAATCTTGAAGGCACTTTACTTTCACCCAGCAATCAGTAACGTGAAGCATCTGAGGCATTTATTTTGATAACTGTAGCACTCATTATTATGTCAAACTTTCTGCGGCTACTGTTGGTTGGTCTGCGACTGGTTATTTGGACGTTTGCTCTTTCCAATACTTGGGGTTAACTTTTGACATTCCCCACCTCTGACACATTGAGTTGATTATGGTCACCTCAGTTGTTTTACCAGGATGAAAAAAAAAAACTTGATAAATTTACATCTTTCACATAGCTCAAGCTTTTGGTGGGTAACCGTTATGTGCCAGAAAATCCAACATATGATATAATTTACAAGTTGAAGCATGTTTGAAGTGAACATTATGTATTTAGGTTTCATAATTCTAATGCAGCAGAAAAAAAAATCTCATCAGATTAAAGATATAACATTTGGTGTTAGCAACATATTTATTGAAGCACTGGGTAATTGCCTATATGATTGTAATGTTGTTGATAATAGTTTATTGATACACTGTTGAAGATAGACTTTTACAAGTGAAATTTGAATGGCACAGGTGTTTTATCAGTAATGTTTACCTGTCATTTAGCTCATGGAAAGAATTTTCCCACTAATATCATCGAAGGTCAGTATTTCCTTAATATAAAAATGGGGATGGCCTTTACTATATTCACATAAAATAAAATATCGACAAAATGTATCTCCAGAATGAAAATAATAATCCACCTGCTCACGGCTTTTTTTTTCGTTTTATTTTTTAATCATTCACAAAAATTATATGTCCAGTTTCTTTAAAACTTGTGAAGGGGTGTTTAAGTTAGCCACTCCCATTTACAAGCATCAATCTGACTTGTTATTAGGTTTTTGTTTCTTATTTCTTTAGTTTTTTTTTTTTTTTAATTACAGTCTTAGTTAAAAATTGTTAGTAGTTTAATAAATATTTTTCCGGTACCCTTGTTGACCTAGATGCAGACATTTTGTTTTTCCTTTTTTAAAAAAAAGTGCATGTAATAGCTGAACAATAACCTAAACCTTAGCTCGTTGCAGAGTTCGCAAGGGCAGATTTCTTAATTGACTTGGCCTATTCTTGGAAACTTACAAATGGGATATGATTATTTTTTATGGTTAACATTATATGAATTGAACATGGTTATTCTATATGGTTAACATAATTGACATGTTAGTGCTAATTGTTCATTACTGTTCATTTGAGTAAAACTCAGCAATATTATTAATTATATTGCAGTTTTGTTTAGAATTTTAGGGATTATATTTAGTCCAAGTTGGTTTTTAAATATTTCCAATTATGTAAAATACCCCTCCTCCTCCTCCTTCACCCCTCTTTTCCTAAATTAGTATCATTTGCCGCTTTCTTTATCTCCACCCATTTGCTTTTATCCCTATCCCGAGAGGCAAGGCTAGTCTATTTTACGAACTTTAACGAAAGTATGATGGGATATCACAAAATATTTCGTGAACAAATTGAAGATGCTCTGCTTTAGATTTGTTCAGAAGCATCATAGTTCTGTGCTCTAAATTGTTATGGTTCATTGGCTTCACTGATGCTAGAAGTTATGTATGAAAATAAACAGTTTACGGGCTTCACAGATGCTGGAAACTACACATAAACAGATAGTTCATGGGAATCACATGTGCTATAAGCTAGAGATAAACTGAGACAGCTCATGGGCTTTAAGCTAGAAGATATAAACTGAGGCAGTTCATGGGCTTTAAGCTAGAATATATAAACTGAGACAGCTCATGTGCTATAAGCTGGAAGATATAAACTGAGACAGTTCATGGGTTTCTTATGTGCTATAAGCTGAAGATATAAACTGAGACAGTTCATGGACTTTAAGCTAGAAGTTATAAACTGAGACAGTTCACGGGCCTCACATGGGCTATAAGCTAGAAGATATAAACTGAGACAGTTCATGGATTTCACATGTGCTATAAACTAGAAGATATAAACTGAGATAGTTCATTGGTTTCACATGTGCTATAAGCTAGAAGATATCAACTGAGACAGTTCATGGGCTTCACATGAGCTTTAAGCTAGAAGATATAAACTGGGACAGTTCATGGGCTTTGCTTATGCTAGCGATAGATTGATCAATTTGTTGTTGCCCTAAGACGCCACAAGGCGTACTGGCCACATACTGCTTTGCCGGTTGATGGCTAAGGATGGAAGAAGAAGATGGGAAGCTTCACTGGCACTGAAAGCCACATATAAACAGTAAGTTCATGGACTTCACTGGCACTGAAAGCCACATATAAACAGCAAGTTCATGGACTTCATTGGCACTGAAAGTCACATATAAATAGCAAGTTCATGGGCTTCACTGGTATTAGAAGTCACAAATAAACTTGGATAGTTTTGGGCTTCGTTGATACTGGTAGTTACAAATAAATTTGGATAATTTATGGGCTTCACAGAAGCTAGAAGCTGTAAATAAAGCAGAATAGTTCTTGGGCTTGGCACGTGCTAGAAGTTAGATATGAACTAGGATAATTCATGCACATAAGCTAGAAGTAACATAAAAACTTACAGCTCATGAGATTCACAGGTGCTGAAAGCCACATATGAAAAGAAAGTTCATGGGCTTTGCAGGTACTAGAAGATTTGAATAATTTATGGGCTTCACAGATGTTAGAAGTTACTTATAAACTGGAATGGTTATTGGGCTTCAGAAGTGCTAGAAAATACATATAAAAACTGGAAAAATTTC
This sequence comes from Oreohelix idahoensis, assembly GCA_024509875.1. NCBI lineage: Eukaryota > Metazoa > Mollusca > Gastropoda > Stylommatophora > Oreohelicidae > Oreohelix > Oreohelix idahoensis. The sequence goes on along the minus strand of JAMPIV010009943.1, from coordinate 342,646 downwards.
ATGATCTTTAAATATACTTAACAATGTGTAAAAGCTCTTTGTCAGTTTGGTAACCCATGTATAAAAAGTATGGTAACAAAAGTTTTAATTATTTACATTTCTTGTCAAAAGTGATCTGTCATACGTATGTAGTTTTTCACCATGGAGCTTAGGCTTTAATATTTGACAGTATAATTAGAATGATACAGATATCACATTGCTTAAAAGAAGTTAGACAAATGACAGATTTTGTGTCATTGCATCACATGTATGTCATAGATTAGCCTGTAATTTCTCTGCTTGAACTAAATATACACTTCATACTGTTTGCTCATTTACCCTAAGTTTACGTCCTCGGTTAAAAAAAATACCACTTCATTATGCATGCATTAGCATTATCACCTGGATCTAAAATTTGGTGTGTCTGCTATTTTTATTATTTCATTTTATTTGTTTTATAGAGCTGTCGTTATTAACGCTGTGACTTAGTTTTTGTTTGAAACTGTCAATATAGGATCTTTTTTTTTTTTTTTTTTATATTCATTGTTTTTTTCTTCTTTTTTTCTAGTCCTGTTTTGTTGAGGGGCATGAAACTACTACTGCAGTGGGCTCCCTTGCAGGAAGCCTTTGTCAAAGCACATCATGTTTTTTTTTTTTTGGTTTCAGTGGTGGTTTTTCATGCAGTTTTTTTACATTATGAGGTTGCTGGTCCCATGTACAACCCTCCTTATTTGCCATTTATGATATGCTTCATAAGGTACAGTTTGCTGCCCAGATCAAGCTCTGGGATCTGCATCAAGTTTCTCAATGTAGTTAAGTGTATAAAATTGGACATGTACATTTAATTATATGGCTATGGTTACTCTCAAAATGTGCGTAAGTAATGCCTACATGTATTACTTACGTGATTTACTACAGGCACATCATGACATAAAAGAGACAACAAATAAAACATAAAACCACTATTAACTACTCGTAATGTAATGAAAAAAACAATGAAGTATTACAAACAACACGACACATGAAAACTACCAGTAATAAATTATGTTGTAAACTGTAAATGTCAAGAAAATTGTTTTAAAAAAAAAAATAACATTTTGTCTCGTTTTGGCAAGGCACGTCCTGTTCAACCTAGTCAGTTATATTAGGGCGCATATCCACATATAAAAACCTTTAGGTTTGATAACATTATGTCAAGAAGTTAAGAAAAGAAATTCTAATGTAAATTGTCACCTCCAACAGCAATCACTTGCAAACAATAGGTATTTGAATACAAAAGTTACAAAATTGATTATAAAATTACACTAAATACTCTAATTATTACCGACAATTCTGTTTAACAGGGTAGACCAAAATGGTAGATAAGCAGAGAAAAATGATCATCTGATGTTAGTCTGCTCTCCTATTTCCTTAATTAAAAAAAAAAACCATTTACAATTTGGCACATACGAGGGGCGTTCAGAAAGTAATGCACCACATCGTTTTTCTCAGCTAATAATGAAGATAGAAGCATGAAATTTTGCACACTTCAAATATGGCATGTGCCAATTGTGTGCACCAAATTGCACAGCAACCTGCCAAATAATACGACTGCCCTAAACTGTTGAAATGGAGCCTGTTAGCAACTTGCGTTATAAGCAGCGAATTGTGATAGAATTTCTCGTTGCAGAGAAGGAAACTGTTGTGAACATTCACAAGCATCTATGTGATGTGTATGGAAGTTTTGCAGTCGACAGGAGTACAGTCAGTCGCTGGGTTCAGAGAATCAAAGAATCGGGAAGTGGAGATACGGAGCTGCTTGATCGGCCGCGCTGTGGTCGTCCTGCCACAGCCACCAACGCAGAAATGTTGAAATGCGCTGAGGGCATTATTCTTACTGATAGGTGAATCACTACTCAACAATTGGCCTTACAGCTGTCAGTCAGTATTGGTAGTGCAAATGCAGTTATAAAAACTCTTGGATTTTCTAAGGTTTACGCAAGATGGGTTCCTCGAAGTCTCACAAATGACCACCGATTGCAAAGGAAAGCAATTTCTTCTGAATTGTTGGAGCGTTTCAATGCTGATGGAGAGAACTTTTTAGCTAAGATCGTTACAGGTGACGAAACCTGGGCACATCATTTTGAACCTGAGACAAAAAGACAGTCAATGGAGTGGCATCATCCGCAATCACCACGAAGAAAGAAATTCAAGACAATTCCTTCAGCTGGAAAGGTAATGATCACTGTCTTTTGGGACATTGAAGGTGTGATTCTTGTGGACGTTATGCCAAGAGGAGAGACAATCAATTTGCAAGCTTACATTAAGACATTGAAAAAACTCAATCAACGTTTTCGCAGAGTTCGGCCGCACAAGAATCCAGCAGACCTGCTTCTCCTTCACGACAATGCGCGACCTCACACAAGTCTGGCAACACGGGAAGCAATCACCAAATTGGGTTGGACTGTACTACCCCATCCACCCTATAGTCCCGATTTGGCACCCTCTGATTTTCATCTATTTGGTCCACTTAAAGATGCACTCCGTGGGACAAGGTTTGAAGATGATGAAGGAGTGATTCATGCAGCAAAGAAATGGCTACATGATCAAGACAAAATCTGGTACGGGCTAGGAATACATGCACTTGTTTCGCGCTGGCATAAAGCCGTACAAGTTGATGGGGATTATGTTGAATAATACCGATGTTTACATGACATATCCATGTATATTGTGTATAAATTTCATGCTTTTTGAATAAACAGCTCCTGAGAAAAACGATGTGGTGCATTACTTTCTGAACACCCCTCGTAGTAAGGACAATTTACCTGTATATTCACAGTTACTATTTTAATGATCTTGAAATAAAGCACCCCAAAGTGTGGTCCAGAGAAACATACCCTGAGAGAGGGGGGAGTGGGGTACCATCAAGGCCATTTGGTCGGGGCCTCACCTTAGCCTCTTTTTTAACATGCCTTTCTTTACATTAAATAATTTTTAACCTCTCTTTCCAGGCAGTGAAAAGACCTCTCAAATTAAAATGGTGTGGGCCTCATCTAAACTCTTGGATGGGCTGTAGCCTTGTACATAGCTAAATATATGTAACATCCATATAGAATATGTGTCATGCACGTAAAGAAAAGGACATAAATATTCTGAATAATTCTTGTGTATGAATGAACAGCATATCTCAGGCATGCCTTCTATAAATATTTAAACCTAAGGTGACTTCTTGTTTAGATGTTTTATATGTTAGTGGTGTTTCACTTTATGGGTTGTGAAGTGTAAGAAGTCGAGCCTGTAGCATAACTTGTAATATAGATATAAGGCAACCATTTTTGGCTCACTTTATGGTTCATTGTAGTGTAAAGTATCATAAAACATTAAGAAACTTTGTAATCTTATAATTCAGAACATTTCATATATTAATGTATAGTGAATGCGCATTAAAAATCTGACAGATTTCAGAAGCTTTGTAAATGGAACCTCAATATCTACAAAGAGATGTCCCTTAAGTATTTCATTGTGAAATAGAATTAATGTTTGATACTTGTGGGAATATGATAACTAAAATTATGTATTAAAATTCTTTGATGTTTTAGCAGTTTTAGATTTTTTGCAAATTTACACGAGAATAAGTTTTAGAATTTTTTCCCACAAAATATGCATATAAAGTTTTTTTTAATCACTATGTGGCCATTAGAATAAAATGTATGGTTGTTTCTAAATAAAATGCCTTATATCACTGTCTGTAGGTGAGCGAGGTCTGACTGTTTTGTTCACAAAGCCTACAATTTTGTTTTGTGATCTCAAGATTGCCCCAGGCATGTCCAGAACTTGTAAGTAATGCAGCTGTATGATATTTTGCTGGCTGTTTCTTATTTGTTTTCATTGTTTAGGTGTCTTCTTCTTCTGCGTTTGTCCTGATAAGGACGTTTCTTACATTGTGTCGCCATTTACAGCGAAGCTGCGATATTTGCGCCTTTCGGCCAGACACATCTGATTTTAGCATGGCATTTTTGGGATTGGGTTTGCCTTCCCTTTTCAATCCCTACTCTCTTGGCCAGACTGCAGTGATGCAGCCTGTTTCCAGGACCACCACTTGGAGGTTGAGTAGGGTCTTAATCAGCTCTGGTTCGCTGACCCTGACACAAGCAGTCAAGCTATGACTGCATTCATCTCTTTTGCTGCATCTTCGGCCCCATTGTTTAGGTGTGAAAGATGGAAGCAATTTGGAGTCATCAATGCAGATACTACCAAGGAGTCTTCAACTTGGTATTGGCTGCAGAAGAGCAAAAAGCTCAGCAGCCCTAGTTAAACAACAACAACAACAAACATATGCCAAGTCCTCCTGTCACGTGCCAACACCTAAAGTTCTTTGCACATTTTCCTTATCAGTTTCACTTCTGTCTCCAGAAGATGAGAGACATCCTTCTCGCACTCACGTTCTAATCCCAAATGGTTCTGTAAGTTGTCCTTCACGAAGAACTCTGCATGTCATGACTTCATAAGTCTGCTATTTTAATTTAATGATCTTCATGGGAACTCCATAATGCCTCATCAATTTTCAAAGTGATTCTCTGTCTACACTGTCAAATGCCTTTTCAAAGTTCACAAATCCAATGTATAGCAGTGAATTCCATTCCAGACTTTGTTCAACTATTATTCTCAATGTGACTGTCTGGTTTGTGTGGGATCTGTTTTGTCGAAAACCTGCTTGTTCATCTCTCAGTTGCTTGTCTCTGGACTCTTTTAATCTCTCAAGGATGATTCTGTTTAATACTTTTCCTGGCACTGATAGTAACATTATTCCTCTATAATTTGTGCACTCTTGTAAATTTCCCTTCTTAGGCAGCTTGACCAGATAACCTTCCTTCCATTCTGCTGGTATTTCCTCTCTCTCCCAGACTTTGCCAAGTAAACTACTTGTTTTTCCTGTCTTCTATCTTGTTAATGGTTTCTGTTGTTATCCATGCTTTGTGGTGATGTTCTCTTTTTCCCAGTACATCTCCACATGTCTTGTTCCATATATTTTTTACTTTTTGCCAGTGGTCTTCCGTATCTGCTTTATTATCCGGCTGTTGGAGTACTTGGTATTTGTTGGATACTGTGATTGAAAATTGTTCTCTTATTTCCTGATTTCTTAGATATCCCACATTATACTGTTGTGTTTAGGGAGCCGCTAGTGTAATGGCTTCGGCGTTGTACTGGCGACCAGGTGTTCATCGTTCAAACCCGGGCATCAGCATTTGAAGAAATGTTTACGGCCGGAAATTTGACTGAATAGCCTGAATGGCTCCTGTGATAAACCCTCTGTGGATGGGAAGGAGCAAAGCTCCTGACCGGGTTGTAAGGAAAGTCCTCAGGTTCCCCAGCCTCGCAATGACATGTCATTGGGCCGAAGGGCTGAAAGCCCAAGTGCCGCTGGTTAAGGGAAAAAAAAAAAAAAAAACTATTGTGTTTAGCTATGTACTGTTGTAAATTTCTTGAGTTTTAATTTTGTTTTGGCTAACAGAAGATGGTGATCTGATACCACATCTGCTCCTCTATATACCATTACATCATGTAATAATAACCTAAACTTCTTATTTATGCATATGTGATCAGTTCTGTGGTCTGGTGATATCCATGTTGCTTTATGTATTCTTTTATGTGGTAATATACTTCCTCCCATAGCCCATTGATTTGAAGCACAGAAGTTTGTTCATAGTTCACCATTCTCGTTCATCGTACCTAATCCATGTTTTCCCATGATTTCTTCAAATACTGGTGTTGTCTGTTCCTATTTTTGTGTTTAGTTCTCCCATCAAAATTGTTATGTGCTTTCTTCCTTTTTTATCCAAGACATTTTGCAGTCTGGTGTAAAAGTCTTCTTTCACAGATTCTTCTTTATCATTCATTGGTACATAACACTGGATGATGTTTATATTTATTTTCTTTTTGGCTGTTTTAAACATTGCTGTTATATTTCGGGGTCCCATTGCTTCCAATTCTATAAATGCTTTCTGTGCTTCCTCAGACAGCATTAGAGCCACCCCTCTACTGGTGGTGGCCACTTTTCTTCCCGTGTCCTGAGGACAACACCATTTCTCCTGCGATAAATTTCTTCCTCTTTACGCCCTTCTTCCTTGTCTCGCAGAGACCCAGGGTATCAGTCCTGTAATTTTCATTTCTGCTGCTACTTGTGCAGTTTTCCTTGTTCGTGTATGGTGCGAACATTCCACGTGCCAATCCTGGAGATTTTCCTAGACGAAAAAAGGTTAGTCAGCAACCCAGACTCCTTTCGGCTTTCTCTGAATTGCTTCATGCGCCTCCTTTCCAGAGGACCTTCTGTCTTGGGCGGCTGAGTTGATTTATATTCTTTATTTCTTCTTCTTCTTCTTCCATCCCTAGCCATCAACCGGCAAAGCAGTATGTGGCCAGTACGCCCAGTGGCGTCCCAGGGCAACAACAAATTGATCAATCTATCGCTGTTTCCACCACGCCTAGTGGCGTCTTTGTGGAACAAAAACAGACCAAACAATCTATCATTGTTTCCGTAATCAGATTGGTTGGCAAGCAGGTGATCAGCCCACTGTACAAAGTTTTTTTTACGGGATGGGGTAAACAGCCCCATGCCCATACCCTCCTTAGTCGCTTTTTACGACATGCGTGGTAGGGTGCAGTGTTACTATTCTTTGCTCCCCTTTCGGGCCCCGGTAACACACGGGTGATTCTTTATTTGACGTATCCATATTGTTGAAGTTTTTGTGGTAAAAAGTTATACGGGATGGGGTTACCAGCCTTATGCCCAATCCTCCTTAGTCACTTTTAACGACATACCAGGTAGGGTACAGTGTTACTATTCTTTGCTCCACTTTCGGGATCCAGTAACACACAGGTGACTTGCTGCATATGCAAATTGTAAATTCCCATTTTCAAACTAGGAGAAAGTAGTCCAGGAGTACAGTTCAATCGCATCACACGCTGTGGTTAGGTTCTTAGGACACTATGTAAAGTAAAAAAATGTGTATATTCAAAATAGAGTGGGAGCCGTAGGGGTAACCTGTCAATTATTTGTGTTTAACGCTGTGCTTTCAGACTTTGCCTGCAGGATGTGATAGAATCAAGTCCATTATTTTTTTTCTTTTTGTATGTGAGGTATTGGCTAGAAAATAAAATCCCCCTAGTAACATCTTAAATTATATCTTGATTGGTTCATTGATTAATTTTTGGAAGGATAGGTGGTGTGAACATTAAGTTCACTATCACAGGATGCGTGAGGGCACAAAAGGGTAAGAATCCCAGGTAAAGTCACAGCACAGCTAATCTTGCCTTCTCACTCAAATGTTTAATTCCAAAACATTCACTTTCTCTCTACCTATATGTTAAAACTGTCTGAACTTGACAATAATGATAGAGAATTTCAATATCTGAGTCTCACTGATCTTTGGTTAGAGTCAGTGACTCAAGAGTTCTGCTGTGAGAGTCCAAGTAAGGCTTTTGAGAACAGCCATACTGCAGGAGACAGTCTCAGTAATGCGCCAGGTAACTGGGTTGTGTGGTAATCCATGCAAGCAGTGGAGTTATTCTTTAAAAACCTGTGCAGATAATTGAATCATGGGTAGTAAAAAAAATAGGACCACAGCACCTTGCTACACATGTAGTAAAAGCCTACTAAGGTGATAGCTTTATGGGGGCTAGAAACCTATCCATGTCACACAGATTGCTACAGATACCTGTATATCCAAGTCACACAGATTGCTACAGATACCTGTATTACATCTTTTGATGCAGGCTTTTTGGAAAGAGACAAGTTGCATTGATGGCCTCTTGCTTCTTGAGGGTTGAAAAAGGGACAGGAGGAAGCAAAGAATTATGACCAGCACTAAATCTGATAGGACAGTGGGAGTTAGCAACTCATCCCCCAAAATAAAGATGGCATTTTTTATCTTCCCATAATAAGAGATGTCAATAATGTCAACATGGGAAACTAGAATGAAGGCAGCCTTATTTTATTCCCCTCTAGCTCTGCTGTTTAAACAAAAATTGTATGGACCAAGCATTTTACAAAATTTATTGTAGATGTGGGATACATTTTTATGAGTTTTTTTTTGTCATTATTGTCGTCTTAACAGATCAGTATGAAGAAGTGATCCCAACAGATGCACCTCCATCATTCAGAGGGCAAGCTGTGAAGTACTCATACAAAGTCATTGTTGGTACTCAGAGACTAGAGAAGGCAACAAAGATATATATGTCTTTCCTGTTGGAATGTTCACAGCTTACACTTTATTCATATAAGAGGGAGAGTCACTGTGTATGAGGGGCTGTAGTTTCATCCTACCCCCATAAACGTCCTGAGTATTGTTTTGAAATACTAGTGTTTATTACAAGAAAATGTCAGATATACCCAGGTGTTTAACACATCACCTGGGATTCCTTGTTGAAAGATATTACAATGTGTCGTTGCAGAAAATCTCAATTTCACCACACGCCAAAGCTCCTACTGTTATCTTTGACAGCATAAACGACTGGTCGGAGACTTGATGGCGTTATTCTTACTCAGCAGGTTTCCTGTCACCAGCTGGCAACAGGAAATAGAACCTCTCCAACAAAAGGACACCCTGGCCTTTTATATCTGATCACTTATTCTTTTATTTAATTTCATACATGGGTATGGGGTCAGCCTCGCGTGCATTACAGGTGCACTCGCCCCTAATTTTAAATGACTCACACCTTGCTGTGACCAAACCTCAGGTCCCTATGGCAGATACGCCACTGTACATTTACATATTTTTCCTCAATACAATAATGTGAAGTAACCACATTTCCTTTGATATGATCTTCTCTTCTTTTCTTTTCAAATATAATTGCTTCAGGCATGTTTAACAGTGTTCATGGAACACAGAGGCTTACTAATATATTCTAATACAATAATATGACAACATAATCATAACAACATACATCAGTTAGATACATTTCAATGTGAGGACCCAACAATGTCTGTTCCCGACATGTCCTTCACTTTCCCCCAATAGCAGTATCTAACTTTGGCAGTGGGATTAAACATATGAATTCATAAAGCATTCTTACCACAAATTTTCAAGAAATATAAACAAATGACGCTGACTTGCAAAGAAGTGGCCTCAGTTTCTTCTGCTCCGTCCAGACTGTGAAATACTTATTTAGTTATTTAATTTACTTTTTAAATTTATCACAGCTGTTCTCAGCGTATCTGAATAAAAGTTTTGTTCAACTGGCAGTGAATAATGAAAGCCTTTTGCTAATATTTACTAGCACTGACCAATCGAAAGCTTGCGACTACCAGAATTCAAATGCAGTTTTTGAAAAAACAAAAATTATTCCAAACAAACTCTGCGTCTGGTAGTCTATTGGCCAGTCTGCTTTAGTTATGCCCAATACAAAAAGATGTTTCGTTTTGGATTACATTTTTTCTACCGCTCCCCTTTCTCTATTATACTCTTTTTACCCAAGCGAATTTGAATTTCCTCAATGCCTCTCTTCTAAGCTCGCGTCCCCACTACCGTTATAAAAAACAAGCAGGAACGACAGTCTGTCTGGTCGAGCGTCCGTAGACATTTAGTATTTTCTCAATAACTTGGCTAATACTTGGACTACCATATTATTTAAAACAGATTCTTGCTCAGTGGACTCTAAGCTATACTACCATATGATTTTTATGTTCAGATTCATATTGGTTTAGTAAATTTTTGTCATAGTCAATCGTCAAATAAAATTTTGCACAAGACGGCCATCTTTTCCCTCTCTTTCATCTCGCTAGCATGTATTTTTCAAATAACTAACTTGTTTTTGTGACGTCAGAAACATTACCGCGAGGAGGCAATAAAATTGCCTGCGTGTTTGTCTCCGTTGGCTTTTGCTCCAGCGTGTATATATATATATGCATGGCAAAATGTGTCAAGCAAAGCGGGGTGTTGGCGTGGCGGGTTAAGAATTGGCGTTAATAATTTGTATTGTATCGTGTAACACTACCAAAAAATGTAAGGATTACTACTTATTACCAGCGTTAAAGTTAACTATTACGTTAATTCAGATAGCAGTTTGGCGGCATACTTCCGCAAAATCGTTAATTATAAGTCTTGGCTGCAGTGTGTATGCAGCAGATCTGGCAAAATGTTAAAAATGTACGTCACAAGGAAAGCGAGTAGGTTTAAACGGGGTGATTGGTTCTAAGCCGTTCCAAGGCACAAAATCAGCGCTGTGCTGGCGTGTGAGAACATCACCGTCAGACACAATAGGGCGGGTTTATTTATCAAAGCTACCACATATGACTGAAATATAGAAAGAACTCCTTTTTTGCATGTTTTACATGAAAATACTATGTATAAATGATTGACAATCTGTTGCTTTCAAAATGGGAAAATTAATTATGTTAATATACCACTCTGATTGATCTCAGATTTTTTACATATGAAGTACAATAGATTTCTATGCATTTGTTAAGCTTTCTGCTCATTTTTTTTTTTTTTTTACCAAACATTATGTTGTTTGTATGTTGATTTTTTTTATAATAATATGGGAGAGTAAACAAAAGTAGGTAATATGTCTTACTAAGACAAGTAACAAAGAACATTTTCAACTTTACGGCCACATCACAGACAACTGAACGAAAACAGAATGGAAGGATGTGAAAAACATGAAAAGTAAATAAAAATGATACAACCTGTTGATTAACGTTCCTTGTTGCGTTGACATATACATAAGCAAGTCATTTACTGTAATAACATACATTTTGTATCACAGTTTTTATCTTTGGCCACATATGTTTTAAAATGATTTATTCCTGCATTTTTTTTTTTCAGGTTTGAATGATATCAGTGTTTACAATGAATCAGAAGAAATTGCTCCCAGCAACCCATTTCTTCATAACTGCCGGAAAGAAACTTCTGTGCTAGATGTTGCCTTGCAAGTTATTTCCACCGTGACAGCCAGGAAGGCTCCACGTAAGAAATGTTATGTTTCACTAACTTATTGCTCCCTTTAGTTTCTATACCAAAATACCAAGCATCATAATGGCTAAGTGGGTAGCGTGTTTTCCTGAACATGGCACGGCTAGTAGGTTCCGAGATCGAAATATGATAGCGTCACTCTCCAGTCTGCTTCTTCTTCTTGGATCCTTAGCCTGTGACTGACAAAGAAGTCAGTGGCCATCACGCCTAGTGGCATCTTGTAGGGCAGCAACAAACTGTCCCCATTTTGCTCAGTCGGTGGCTGTCCTTCGTGCCCCAACTCTGGTTCATGCTTTGCATCTCAGCCTCCACTGTTCTCCCCCAGGTTGTCTTTGGTCTGCCTCTCTTTCGTCATCCTTCTGGGGTCCATAGTATAGCAGTTCTGGTGATGGTGTCAGGGTCCCTTCTGAGGACATGGCCAACCTAGTTCCAGCTTCTACCTGCAATGATGGTGTGCATGCCTTTTTGACTGCACCATGTAAACAGTTCCTGGTTGGAGATGGTACTTGACCAACAAATTTGAAGAATTTTCCTTAGGCAGGTTGTGTGGCATGAGGATAATTTGGACATTTCCTTTTCTGTTACTCTCCAGCACTTCGCGCTATACAGAAGTACGCAACTCTCGTATAATCTTAATTTGGTGTTTGTACGCTCTCCAGTCTACTGAATTGTAAATGGGCAACTGACTCTGCTGTTTAGTTAGGAAAGGAAAGGCAGCAAGGTAGGGAACTGGTCACCCCACCTCATAAAAAACTAGACATAATATGGTGAAGTCTCTAACACGTCACTCCCCTACGGTAGTTTCTGATATGGGACTGCCTTTACTTTTTGACCAGAATACTTTATTTATTACTAACTGGAGATTTTCTTGCAGAGAAGCTCATTATAAATCTAACATCTTTCTACAAGAAGGTTCTAGTTTGTGTTCATTAACCTACCATAAATTAGATGAGGTCAGAAGTGTGTTGTTTGTGCATCGAAGGATGACTGCAACATATCTCCATCATAGTCTGTCTCTTGCCTTGTTGGTACACTTTGACAAACGCCTCTTGTCCATCTCTTGATGATACTTTCTCACTAATGCCACTGTTATCATTGTGTCGATTCTCCTTGAACCTTTGCTTCCATTATGGTTTTCAGAAAAGTGTTGTATCTTCATGTCCAAATAGTTTATTTCTCTGGTATTCATATTCTTCATCATTACTCTTTTCATTTATATTCTTTTCCAGGATCTCATTATTTGTTTCTGCATCCAGGACGTGCACCCTGTCCTTTGGTAACCCAACATTTAATTTAAGAGCCTTATTACTTTCTTAACATTTTTGCTCATTATCTATGTTTCAGCACCATACAGAAATAAAATGTGTACACAACAGTAGATGCGTTTATTTCATGATTTGTGTGTAAACTGTAGCCAGTTAACGAGCCCTGGATGTGAGAATGTAGGCCTGCTGTTAAATTTATAAGCCATTGTACGCATAGATTTCTAGATTTAGCATGCAGAATTATTGAAAAGTAACATAATCGGCGTCTGTGGCCTAATGGATATGAACGCAGTTTCATAATCCAGATATACCAGGTTCGAAACCTGCTGCAGGCGGTTTGGTAGCAGATCGCTTTGTGTGGATTTTTAACAATGGTATAAGCGCCGTACCGTTCAGAAAGCAATGGCAAACTACTGAATGAAAAAATTGCCTAGAAAAATCAAAAACAGCCAATAAAAGCTGGGGTTGATTGCCACGTCCTGTAAAGGATAAGTAACTAACTTTAACATAATTTATTTGTAACTTCAGATTCCTACAACATTACTAATGCTCGTGGACGAGTGGCCAAATTCTTGCTGTTTAAGCAGGCCTACAAATTGGGAGAGGACATAGTAGGGATGTTTGACTTCAGCGTGGGGACAGTACCTTGTGTTCAGGTATTAAACTTTCATGTTTACAAATGTTTCTAGATTCAAGATTTGAAGCTGTCTGCTGCTTTAGTGTGGCATGTCTTATGTGATGAAGATGGCTTGGAATATAAATCAGTGGTTCCCCCATAAGCGCATACATGCATACACTAGATGTGAACCAACCAAGAATGAGAAGTCAGTGATCGACTATGCCATTGTTCGGAGAAGCTCATTCAGATATGTCCGAGATGCAAGAGTCTGGAGGGGGCCAGAGATTGGAAGTGATCACTACCTGCTAACAATCAAACGAACAACTGAAAGAGTTGCTCAGCCTAGGAACTGCCCAACATCACGCAAGAAATCAAGTAAACGAGCAGGAGAAATGAGCATTAGGACCTACAAGCTGAGAGAGCCAGAAATTAAGACCAGATATCAGGGGCTTATTGCTACAGCAGTGAGCAACACAGAAGAACGACCTGATGACTTGGAAACCCTCTGGAATAAATTCAAGGATATCATAAAGACAGCTGCTGCAGAAGCATGCGGTGAAGTCCGACTTGGGAACCAGTCAAAGAGAAAATAAGAGAGAAGAAAATGGCATGGAAACAATACTTAGGAGCTAAAAACACAACAGGACAAATGGAAAAATATAGAGAATATGTGACACTCAGAACAAAAGCAAAGAACAAAGTGCTAGCAGCAAAACAGAAGTCCTGGGAAGAATTTGGAGAAAAGCTAGAAAAAGATGCACAAGAAAACCAGAAATTGTTCTATAAGACCCTAAAGAACATGAGGAAAGAAAAACAATGCCCTCTCAAATTTATAAAGGACAAGCAAGGCAAATTGCTTACTGCCCCGAAGGAAGTAATGGAAAGATGGAAAGAATATTTCTCAGAACTCCTGGATGGTGAGCATGGTGAAGCATCAGAAATGATAACCACTAGCACAGAAGAGAAAACCAATGATGGTGAAGATTTCATAAAGATGGAAGAACTGAGGGCAGCACTAGAGAAAATCAAGATGGGCAAAGCAGCAGGGCATGATGGTATAACACCAGAAATGGTTAAGTACATGGGAGCATCAGGCGACCTATTACTCTTAAAGGTCCTACAGGCAATTAGGTGCAACAAGACCATACCAAAGGATTGGGAGATTGCCATCATAACACCAATTTTCAAAAAGGGTGACAATCGACAATGTGGAAACCATAGAGGCATATCCCTTCTCAGTGTCCCTGGTAAAATCTACTCTAGAATCCTAGAGCAGAGACTCCGACGCCTAGCTGAGCCACAATTGGATGAGGTCCAGTGCGGATTCCGAGCAAACCGAAGTACTCAAGACCTAATCTTCACACTCAGACAGCTGAGTGAAAAGGCCCTTGAGTATAAGAGTGAGATCCATCTTTGTTTCATAGATCTGGAAAAGGCGTTTGACAGGGTCCCCTGGAGCAAACTTTGGGACTGTTTGGCAAGGAAGAATATTCCAGCACCTCTGATTCATGCTATACAGAGCTTCTACAAGTCTTGCAGAAATTATGTGAGGACAGCAAACCATAAGTCAGAAGAGTTCAGGACCACCACTGGTGTAAGACAAGGTGATATCCTATCACCTTACCTCTTCATACTCCTTATGGACGATGTCATCAAGGCATGTAAGGAGAGAACAAGAAAGTATTCAGTGGGGTACTGGAAGATGAGACAGGTCTATATTTCGGAGCTGGCATTTGCTGATGATGTTGCCCTGATTGCTAAATCAGAGGCACATCTCCAATCCAACCTGCAAGTCTGGAAGGAAGAGCTGGAGAAGAGAGGGATGGTCATAAGCAGCTCTAAAACAAAATCCATGGTGATATCACGAGAAGAAAGAAAACATCAGATTAAGTTGGGAGAACAGGTCCTGGAGCAGGTCGACCACTTTAAATATCTCGGAGCTATTATAGACCGAAAGGGAGGCATCAAAGAAGAGTTGGCCACTCGAAAAGCAGCGGCTGGGAGACTTTTTCAGGCCATAAATCGTGGATTCCTCAGCAAGAAAGAGGTTGGTAAGAAAACGAAGATGGCTGTATACTGCTCCACCTATGTCCCAGTCTTGACATATGGATGCGAGTCGTGGGCAATGACTACAACCCACAAAAGCCAGATCCAAACCTCAGAAATGAGGTATCTGAGGAAAGTGGTTGAAGTAACAAGAAGAGACATGGTCCGCAACCAGACGATCCGTCAGGGCCTAAAATCCCATCCGCTGCAGACCCAAATAGAACAGTCCCAACTAAGATGGTTTGGCCATGTCTGCAGAATGGGAGAAGATCGGCTACCAAGACAAGCATGGGAAACAAAGAGCCAGGGATCCAGACCTCCAGGACGACCCAGAGTCCGCTGGGAGGACAACATTAGACAATCTTTGAAGGACCGAGGACTAGAATGGAACCAGGCCAGGAAGAAGACAGCTGATAGAATGGTCTGGCGCTCTCTCTTCCAAACCTCTACACCTCACGGTAGAAGGGGAACGACTAAGTAAGTAAGTAAGGTTTGCAGTAGTTGCATTCTGTGCTCCATGGGAAGCCAAACATATTAATGATAATGTTTGTGATCTTTCTGTTGATCTATCATGTTTGTTGGTGTTGGGCATCTAATCTGTTGTCATTGAGACCTGAATGATAAAAGAAGAGAAGAGGTTGAATAGTTTGTCTGGGACCTAAGATGCGCCAACAGTGAGGAATGCAGTCAGCGACCCCTAGCCAGACTGCTTGCATCAGGGTCAGCGAACCAGAGCTGACCAAGACCCTACTCCACCTCCAAGTGGTGGTTCTGGAAACAGGCTGCATCACTGCAGTCTGGCTGAGTGAGTAGGGATCAAAGAGGGAAGGGTAACACTGTCCCAAAAAATTATGTGCTGAAGTTGGACGTGTCGGCCGAAAGGCGCAAATATCGCAGCTTCGCTGTAAACGGACACAATGCAACCAACGTCCTTTTCAGGACAAACGAAGAAGAAGAAGAATAGTTTGTCTGCATTGTCACAGTCACTTAATATCATATCATAGGACAAAGTAACAAACTCCAAAAAGATATCACAGTTGTTTTGAGTAACAACTGACAACACCCTTCTGGGAAACACGAGCTTTTTCATGCTTCATTGGCCATTCAGAAATAGAGTTCCACATTTATAAATCAACAGGTTTGTTTGCTAAAATTTCTGGGTCAGCTTTAAACAGTAATGAACTTTATGCTCAGTATTTGCTTCAGGTGTTGAAATTAAATATGAACACAATCTCACATATATCGTTTGCTTCATGCTGATGTTTTTACATATTATAATATCATCTCACTATAGTTTGGAGAACTCTTTTGTCTTTTAATACTGTCATGAAAAGTTTAAAAAAAAAACTATTTTAATTTTTTTTGAACTGCTTTTCTATGCTTAACTATTTTATTATTCTTTTTTTTAATTGCAACTAATGTCCATCTTTTTTTTTCATGTATTTAAATCTATTCTTGTTTTAAGATGCCTCCAGTTACTTTATTGTTACATATCTCTACAAGGGCTGGCAAACCATATCATGTAAAATGAATAGCCAGAGAAGCCACTGCTGTAAGCAGCATGCATATTGCTTGGTGAAGGCTTCCTAGAGACAATGTTGACTCAGTGCTCCGTAAGAAGCGCATGAGTCAGTGCTCTAAGAGCAACTACAGTACTGACTCCATGCCCTGTAAGGAGCGCATAAGTCAGTGCTTTAAAAGCAACTACAGTACTGGCTCCATGCTCCATTAGGAGCAATAAGAAGAAAACAAAGACCTCTACAAGTCATCATCAGCCCCGTCCTATTTTTTTCTGTGTGATGGCTAAAGATGTTTTTTGGAACCAAAACATTTCTTAAAACTGATTGTTTAAATGTGCCTTTCATATTTGATTGTTTAAATGTGCCTTTCATATTCTTATGGGCAGTATTCAGTCACTTTGCAAAGTGAGGAGCAAATCTCAGAAGAATGCAGACGCAAACCCAGCCAGGGTACTACAGTGACATCATATGTGAAGCACCAGGAGATGTGTCTGCACACTGTAAAGACACACATGAACATTCCCATCCCTCTGACGGCAACTCCTGGATTTATCACAGATATCGGTAAGTCACCCTTTTTTTTATTGAACCAGTCTTTAAATCTAATTCACTATCTTTTGTGAGGACACACATTTAAATAAAGAAAATATTCTTGTGTTAAGAAAACGTAAATAAGAAAGAAAAGAAACATTGTTCCACAAATAAGTATTAAGAGAAATGTTCTTTGTTCATAAGTGGTCGGAGAATCAGTGAAAAGAGAAACATTTTACAATAGGGAAGTGATAAGAGAAACATTTCACAACAGGTACTTTACAATGGGGAAGGGATGAAAGAAGCATTTTACAACAAGGAAGTGATGAAAGAAGCATTTTACAACAGGTAAGGGATAGAAGAATTGTACAACAGGGAAGTGATGAAAGAATCATTTTACAACAGGGAAGGGATAAGAGAAGCATTTTACAACAGGGAAGTGATGAAAGAAACATTTTACAACAGGGAAGTGATGAAAGAAACATTTTACGACAGGGAATTGATGAAAGAAACATTTTACAACAGGGAAGGGATAAGAGAAGCATTTTACAACAGGGAAGGTATAAGAGAAGCATTTTACAACAGGGAAGGTATAAGAGAAGCATTTTACAACAGGGAAGTGATGAAAGAAACATTTTACAACAGGGAAGTGATGAAAGAAACATTTTACAACAGGGAAGTGATGAAAGAAACATTTTACGACAGGGAATTGATGAAAGAAACATTTTACAACAGGGAAGGGATAACAGAAGCATTTTACAACAGGGAAGGTATAAGAGAAGCATTTTACAACAGGGAAGTGATGAAAGAAACATTTTACGACAGGGAAGTGATGAAAGAAACATTTTACTACAGGGAAGGGATAAGAGAAGCATTTTACAACAGGGAAGGTATAAGAGAAGCATTTTACAACAGGGAAGTGATGAAAGAAACATTTTACGACAGTGAAGTGATGAAAGAAACATTTTACGACAGGGAAGTGATGAAAGAAACATTTTACAACAGGGAAGGGATAAGAGAAGCATTTTACAACAGGGAAGGTATAAGAGAAGCATTTTACAACAGGGAAGGTATAAGAGAAACATTTTACTACAGGGAAGGTATAAGAGAAACATTTTACAACAGGGAAGGTATAAGAGAAACATTTTACTACAGGGAAGGTATAAGAGAAACATTTTACAACAGGGAAGGTATAAGAGAAACATTTTACTACAGGGAAGGTATAAGAGAAACATTTTACTACAGGGAAGGGATAAGAGAAACATTTTACTACAGGGAAGGTATAAGAGAAACATTTTACAACAGGGAAGGTATAAGAGAAGCATTTTACAACAGGGAAGGGATAAGAGAAGCATTTTACAACAGGGAAGTGATGAAAGAAACATTTTACGACAGGGAAGTGATGAAAGAAACATTTTACGACAGGGAAGTGATGAAAGAAACATTTTACGACGGAAGGGATAAGAGAAGCATTTTACAACAGGGAAGGTATAAGAGAAGCATTTTACAACAGGGAAGTGATGAAAGAAACATTTTACGACAGGGAAGTGATGAAAGAAACATTTTACGACAGGGAAGTGATGAAAGAAACATTTTACAACAGGGAAGGGATAAGAGAAGCATTTTACAACAGGGAAGGTATAAGAGAAGCATTTTACAACAGGGAAGTGATGAAAGAAACATTTTACGACAGGGAAGTGATGAAAGAAACATTTTATGACAGGGAAGTGATGAAAGAAACATTTTACAACAGGGAAGGGATAAGAGAAGCATTTTACAACAGGGAAGGTATAAGAGAAGCATTTTACAACAGGGAAGTGATGAAAGAAACATTTTACAACAGGGAAGTGATGAAAGAAACATTTTACAACAGGGAAGGGATAGGAGAAGCATTTTACAACAAGGAAGTGGTGAAAGAAACATTTTACAACAGGGAAGTGATGAAAGAAACATTTTACAACAGGGAAGTGATGAAAGAAACATTTTACAACAGTGAAGTGATGACAGAAACATTTTACGACAGGGAAGTGATGAAAGAATCTTTTTACAACAGGGAAGGGATAAGAGAAGCATTTTAAAACAAGGAAGTGATGAAAGAAGTATACCTGTCACAAAAAGTAGGGGATATTGAATTTAAAAGTTATCCAAAGACAATATATTTCAAATTAGTTTATTTATTCCTTCGTACAAGTAAACTTGAGCATCATAACAAGACATTTGCGGTATAAGAAGTGTTATGGCTTTACTCACATGATTTTAGTCGCACTGGCAACCAAGGCGGGGTAGGTACTTCATTTTCACAAAAATATTCCAATATTTCTAAAAACGTGTAGGGCCCCCGTTTGCCGCTAAACATGCATTGCAATGACGTCTCATACTGCAAATAAGCTGTTGCTGCTAAAAACTTGTCGCAACTTATTCTGACCATGCATTTTGACTATATTCATTTTTTAATGCATGGGAGGGAACTCATGGAATTGTAGTCACTCTTATTTCTACAGTCGTCTAATCTTGATAGCTATCGTTAAGAAGTTGTCTTATCTTGATAGCTAGGGTTGCCGATAGCTGTGTGAACGATTTTGAGTCACGACCATATATGGAGCGCTCAGATCGTCAGTTCTTTGAAAACAGTTGGCAATCGCAATGTTTCAAGATTCATTTCCTTTTAAGGTAATAGGTCTTAAGTCGAACATTGTAGAACATTCTTCGTTTCGTAAATTGGCCTGAGTTGTATTCGATTCGCGTTTTCTGCGCATGTCCCTTTTTGTGGCGTTGGTAAAAACGATTTCCGCCCAGGTCAGTCTGTGCTGAGAAGCTGTGAAGGCGAGACGTAGCTATGCGCTAGTCTTCGCTTAGTTTATTCAGGAAGGAGTCCTCATGATTGTTGTTCCTATCTTGAGATGATATATCTCTGTGTTATTCCTAATGCCTGGAGGCATATGTGATTATTCATTTAATTCCTTATGAACAGGTAATTAAATCCCTTTTTTGGCTGAGTAACTTTATCGCCATCTTGTGATGTTGACTTTTGCTTAGCCTGCCTTATTCTAAAGTCTACGATATGACTAGTTTGCTCAGCTCACGATCCACTTAGATTGTCATGCATCGATTGATGCCTGTCCTACGGACTATTTGCTTCCTGAACTTTGTTGATGGATCTAGGTTTGATACCTTTGCTGTTTGCTGGACAATAGATGACGATAATGTGGCGCTCAAAAGACATGCCTGTCTTGTTGAGGTCAAATCGAGGAGACCATCTTTAATCTCCTAGTTGATATCTTCTAGCTCTTATGTAAAGGGGAAGTTTACTACCTGACTACATGTACAGCGGGTTTACGATATCCTAAAAGGCAGATGATGCACATTATTTTGATGCTGTCTGCTGTGCCAGTTGAATTGTCTACATATGTAATAATGACTGTTTGATCGTACCTATGATGTACCTGCTTGTTTATGTCTACACACTTCGTCATTGTGGCGTTTATAATAAATTATACAAAACCGTCACTAGCTGTTGCAAGCATCATTGACTTTTCACATCGTGAGTTAACGTGACGTCATTGTGTGGATTGACTTGTTCGTAATGCTCACTGTCTGTATACACATCTACATCACACTTAAACCAGACTACAGACACCAAGTTACTACGCCTCATCATCCCTGGTGTCTGAGGGTGGCACACTACTCCGCAAAGGCCAGGATTATCATACCTTGAGAGGAGCAGATGAATTACAACACCCTCAACGTTGTGTGGCAAATGCGACATCCTCCACAGAACATTTATCAACACATATAATACTTACGCAACATTTGCTACGCTACATTTGGTGGCCATAAGCTGGTTTGATCTGGTACCAGCATACTCGGGGTCCCTTACCCGCTTCATTCAGCACTCTACAACAGTCTACAGACAACATCTACAAGACAACAACAGAAGTGCAGAGTTACGAAATTACTCGGCGTTGCCCAGGAACTTTTTTGGAATTTTCAACAATTGCTGTTCCAAGTCAAGAAAGTGACATTTCCCAGTTTTGTTACATACGGGAGAATCGATTTGTTGCTGTTCTGCTTTGGAGAAGGCCAAGTTCCATCGCTGACGAGTTCTACACTTCTTGTACACTGCATGTACCGTTTGAAAACTCAAGTCTCAACCATCGTCGTAGCTGTTTTGATGCAAGTACAGATGGCAATCAACGTTGGATCTTTGATCTCAGAATGCTGATTACATCCTGTTTGCTGTACTGACGATTGGAGTTCCATAAGTTAAGTGGCCTGTTTGTTTGTGAACTGTGCCCTTACACTTCTACTGAGTCTTCTGTGTTTCATCTCATTCTTTTGTTTACATGTTATATGTTTATATGTTATTTGTATATTTATATTTATATGTTTATGTTTCTGCGGGTTTTCGGTTGGGCGGAGTCTCCCTTAGATTATACCACGTCATAGAGGTCATCTATTGTGAGCGTTTTCTGTAGGGTGTGCAATTTCCGATACTGGAATTTGCAAAGCGACTTCTGTTGCTAATTTTTTGTTAGTTGTGATGCCATGTGTTAGTATTGTTTTCGTTATTTTTCTGCATTCTTTAGTTCTGTTTTGATTTGTTTGTACTTGCTAGCCTCCTCTTTACTATAGTTTAGTTTCATAGAACATTTTTGTTTATACACTGTGGTGTCTTGTATTTGTGTTATCTTCTCGTAGATATCATCACATTTTTTGTGATATTTCTTTAATTTTCGCTTTATTTTTTGTTGATTTCTACGAATGTATTCGTATTGTTGCTAAATCTTTGTATTGTTTACATTGTATTGTTTACAGTGTAATGTTTACATTGTTATTGTTTACATTGTGATTGTGTTTACATAGTCATTGGTTACACTTATAGTAGTTAATTCACATTTAATAGTGGGTTATGCTTATGCATTACTACTACACTGATGATTAATAAATGATGAATAGTATTGTGCACTATTGAATGGGAAGTGCACCTATGATCAAGAGTTGATTGATGATATTTCAAAAAGGTATATACACAAGTTCTTTGATATAAGACTTGTTTCCCACAGAGATTGGGATAATAATATAGTGTTGTGAGTAAACAAGTGCTTCATTTAAGACTTGTTATAATTAAATTTGAAATAAGATAATTAATTATTTCAGGTTGTGGACTCATATTATTACTCATCATGGCTACATTTGAGCACTTTATTGAGCAGGGTAAATTGCTTGGGAAGACTGGTGATAAGTTAGAAGAATTTGCAACTGCTCAATATGATAAAGCAATGGAAGCTGAACAAAAGAAACTGCAAATGCAGGTGGATGAAAAAAGATTCCAAATGGAAATGGAAAAACAAAAAAGAGAAGCAGAAGCAAAAGCTGAAGAGAAAAGACTTGAGGCTGAAAATAAAAGACTTGAAATAGAGGCTGAAAATAAAAGGTTAGAAAAGCAAGCTGAAGTTGAAGAAAGGAAGTTACAAAGAGAGTCTGAAGAGAGAAAAGCAAAAATGGAGCATGAAGAAAAACTCTTAGCTTTGGAAGTTGAGAAATTAAGGGTGATGAACATAGGTAATGCTAATGATGCAAATAAGGTCTCAGATAAGACTAATGCAAGCACTTTCAAACTTAACCTACCACCATTCAATGCTTCCATCGACGATATAACATTCTATTTGGACAGATTTGAAACTTCATGTAAAGTACATAACATAGATAAATCTTCTTCTTCTTCTTCTTCTTCCGTCCTTAGCCACCGACCGTCAAAGCAGTCAGTGGCCATTACGCCTAGTGGCATCTTAGGGCAACAGCAGATAGGTTTTCTTTGCCATTGTTTCCCATCACGCCTATTGGCGTCTTTAGGGCAACGGCAAATCAATCCATCTGCTGTTGTTTCCGTAATCGAAGTGACTGGCAAACGGGTGATCAGCCCGTTGGTATAGATAAATCATTGCAGGTTTATCATTTGTCCAAAATACTTAGAGGTGATGCTTTGAGTATGTTAAGCATGGTAGATGAGCCTGACAAGAACAACTATGATGTTGTCAGGGCTATATTGTTAAAAAAATACCAACTTGACGAAGACGGCTATCGTCTTCAATTTAAAAATATGTTACCAGAAACTGGTGTGCAATTCTCTGAATTTATTTCAAAGACACGTCTTACTTTTTTACGTTGGGTGGAGCTGTCTAAGACAGAAAAAACTTATGAAGGACTTATGGACTTAATACTTAGAGACAAAGTCATGTCTTCTGTTAATGAGTCTTTCCTTGCTTTCCTTCATGAACGTAAACCTAAAACAATAAAAGAAATGGAAGATTTCTGTAGCCAATACATAACTGCTCATCCTCACGCAACCATTGGTAACTCTAAAGTAAAAGAAGGTCTGCCAGTTGCTTCGGCAGCACCTTATAGTCAAAACACTAGTAATAGATTCCAACAAAATTTTGATAAGAAAAGTAACCGTAGTTACGGTCAAAACTATGGAAATCAATTTCAGGGTGATTCTTCGTCGAAGAATTGGAGACGAGCTGACAGTCCTCGTTACTTCCAACATAATAATTTTAGGCATTTCAGAAGAGGATATGGTAACAGAGGTTTTTCCTCGCGTAAACCTCAAAACCAAACAAATAGATGTTCACATCAATGTGGACATGATAATAATCATGGAAACTGTGGTTCGAAACATGATAACAGTTATAATAGAGACAATAACAACAGTGATAACTTCAGAGGTAATAGTAGTCGCGGTAGATCTCAATACAAAAAAAAAGAGATATCAGCAGGCTAACGCGGTTCAACAAGAATCTCAGGGAGCCTGTAATCAGGTTTCTGATAATAAAAACTCTGACACTGTCACTTGTTCTTCATTTGACTTTGGGACAGCAAACAAGTGCCCCCAATGCAGTACTTTGTTCGAACCGACTACAATATCGACTTTGAGTTGTGGTCACCCTCTCCCCGCTCTTCCTGCTTCGGTTGCACATGACGGGAGAGGTTCTCCAATCCTACATAAGGGTCTTGTTAATAATACTCCGGTCTCACTACTTTTCGATTCCGGATGCACCACTATTGGTGTTAGACAATCGCTTGTAGATCCATCCTGTGCGACAGGAAGGGTTATCAAATGTGTCACATTTGGCGGCACTCTAGAGAAATATCCTACTGCTATAATTCACATTGCCACTCCTTTCTTTACGGGAGATGTGCATGCCTGTCTCTTACCTAATCCTATTGCGGACCTTATTATTGGTCGTATCCACGGAGTTAGGGAATGTACCCCACAGCAGATTGCTGCTTGGGAAGATGATAATATGCAAGCTGCCAATGCAGTGGTTACAAGAGCACAAGCTCTACAAACACCGCAAACTTCGTTGAATAATGATAATGAAGTTCATAGCCAAGATAGTACCTTGGTTATTTCTCGTGACTCGTTCATAAAATTACAAGAAGAAGATCCTACACTAAAGAAATTCTTCATTCTTGCGAAGAAAGGTGATCCAAATAAGGATACACAAAGAAAATCTTGGATAGAAATGAAAAACGGCGTACTTGTACGTATGGTACAAGACTCGGCTACGTCAGCACATTCGCAAATCCTTGTTCCCAAGAGTATGAGAGTGCAAATATTGCAACATGCTCATGATTCGCAATGTGCTGGACACATGGGATTTTCCCGTACAAAGTCGAGAGTCCTTGCGGCTTTCTTTTGGCCCTTTGTTAACAAGGACATCCGTATATACTGCCGATCATGTCAGGTATGTCAGGAGGTCAAATCTAGAGGACCACGACATGCTGCGCCTATCCAGGCTGCTGACATCCCTATTCGGCCATTCCAGAAAATGGCCATAGATATTATTGGCCCTTTTAAGATAAAGTCGGCCAGAGGACATCAGTTTATTCTTACATGTGTCGATATGTGCACACGTTGGCCAGAGGCTATCCCTCTAAAGAGCATATCTACTACAGATATCGCAGATGCTCTTTGGCTGATATTTTCTCGCTTGGGGTTCCCCAGAGAAATACTGTCAGACCATGGAACTCAACTCATATCTGATACTATGTCTCAAGTAATGTCTACCTTACACATTAAAAGATCTCTCAGTAGCATCTATCATCCTATGTCTAATGGGTTAGTTGAGCGTCTGAATAGAACGCTCAAGACTCTACTTGGTAAGATAACTGAAGACCATCCTCAAGATTGGGACAGGGTTTTACCTGCGGCTCTCTTTGCCTATAGAGAGGTCCCAAATGAGCACACAGGATTTTCTCCCTTTGAACTTGTCTTTGGCGCGCGTCCGCGCGGCCCTATGTCTTTATTACACGATCTCATCACTGCCGATGATATTAGTGATGACACTCAATCTTCATATGAGTATGTCATTGCTCTGAGGCAAAAGATCATTGAGGCATGCAAACTAGCGACTGCTTCGTCAGAAATTGCTAAAGAAAAAGCAAGGCAGTTTGCTAACAAGAACAGATGTCTACGACAACTTTGTCCAGGTGACAAAGCATTCGTCCTACTCCCCAGTAGGGAAAATAGACTTCTGATTGCATGGAAAGGTCCATATGCAATAGTCTCACGAATTTCCGATGTTGACTATGTGGTCGATTTAGATGGAAAGCATAAGACTTTCCATATCAACATGCTGACGGAATTTCATGAGCGTCCAGACTATTTGCTGCCTATTTTTCAGGCAACGGACGAATCTTCGGTACCTCATGGTCATTACTCATCCCTGTCTGTCATACAGGATGAGGAATCTATTTTTTCTGATGTCGATCTCCCTCTTCCAGTGGTTCCACTACATTCTATGGAATCTTGGAAAGATGTGTCCATTTCTCCTAATCTTTCTGTTGATGAACATCGTCAAGTCTCGTCGATGTTACAGACATTTAAGGATGTTCTAACCGACATCCCTGGTCACACGAATGTCATAGAACATGACATAATTCTTACCGACAGTAATCCTATTAGGGTTAGGCCGTATCCTATCCCTATACACTTTCAGTCACAAGTGGAAAAGGAATTGGATGAAATGATCCAATTAAACATAATTGAACCATCGACTTCTCCATATTCTTCTTCCATGGTTATTGTTCGGAAGAAAGATAAGAACATACGAATTTGCGTTGATTATCGCAAATTAAATCAAGTCACAAAGTTCGATGCTGAACCTATGCCTTTACTAGAAGATCTACTTAGTAGACTTTCTAATTCTAGATTCTTCACTAAACTTGACTTGTCAAAAAGTTATTGGCAAGTGCCTTTAGCAGATCATGCCAAACCTCTGACTGCTTTCTCTACACCTAGGGGTTTATTTCAATGGAATGTAATGCCTTTCGGTCTTATGAACGCCCCTGCTACTTTCGTTCGCATGATGCGTCGAATTCTTTCTCATCGTTCGGATGTCATCGCTTACTTAGATGATATCTGTCTCTTCAGTGATTCTTGGGAAGATCACTATCTGGGTTTATATGACCTACTGTCTACTCTACGTGAGTATAATCTGACAGCAAAACCTTCTAAAGCTTATATTGGTTTTGGTGAAATTTCTTTCTTGGGTCATCGTGTTGGTCATGGTCTCTTGAAGACAGAAGACCACAATACTTCGAAAATATTGAACATCTCTGTACCTAAAACGAAGAAACAAGTCCGGAGTCTCTTGGGGTTAATCCAATTCTATGGGAGATTTATTCCGAATCTATCTTCGATAATGGCACCTCTGTCAACGTTGTTGAAGAAAGGGTCACCTAATCTGATTCGTTGGTCTCAGGAATGTCAATCTTCCTTAGACCAGATTAAAAGTATATTTTCTTCTCCTCCCATCCTAAGATTACCTACTCTTGATAGAACTTTTGTTCTTCGAAGTGATGCTTCATCCACTGGGATCGGAGCAGCACTTATGCAGGAATATGCTGAAACTCTGCATCCTGTCATGTACATTTCTAGAAAACTAAATGCGGCAGAGAGGAACTACTCGGTTTTAGACCGTGAATTGTTAGCTATGGTTTGGTCTATTCTCAAACTACAAAGATTCCTCCTGGGCGCACATTTCATTCTAGAAACTGATCAGAAAGCTCTTACAGCTATTCAGACTAAGAACTTGAAGAGTTCGAGATCCACTCGATATGCTATTGCTCTTCAACCTTTTCACTTCACGGTACGAGCTATCCGTGGGTCGGATAATGTGATGGCTGACATTCTGTCTAGATGCCCACATGATTCCAACTAATACTTCTGTTCTATTTCTAGATATACGACAGAGCCATAACACACCTATATTACTACAATACATTAGCACATCTGTCCTCACTTTAGGTGAACACATACTATTGTGCTTTGTTATCATCTTCTTCTGTTCCCATCTTTAATATAAGAAGAAGACTGAGTAGTTAATATAAGGGCCGAAAGTTCCGAAGGCCACAATTATTAATAATAATGTATTGTATAGTATGAAACTTAATGGCTATTAAATAGAATTATATTGTTTGTTTTTTCTCAGCACGTTATTGTTGATCTGAGAAGCTACCTTTCTATTGTCAAACATGGAGAGTTCCACTTTGTACAGTTTCTTTGGAACGACAGGAGATGTGTCCTCGATCTTCATTTATATTTAATTTCATTGTGTAATGGTAATATTAAACATTTAGATAATGTAATATTTAACATTCAATATCAGATGTGTACATCCATTCTAAGCGGTATTAGATTATGACACTGCTATTTGATTATAATGATATGAACTTGCATATTTATATTGTATTTTCATGCAAGCGTAGTGTGTGTTGGTGGCACCTCCCCGATATATTTTTTAAAATCAGATTTTTTATCTGTTGAGAAATATTCTCACCAGACACTTTATGTGTCAATTTAGCCTCATATTAGGCAGTGCAATTACTTATCCCCGCATAATTCGTGCGTTGTTAAACCGTTTTTTGGTTTTACTCTTGGATATTTAAAAAAAAAAATGTTGCACATTTTTTTTTATCGGGAGGTGGCGGTAATGTTGCTGCTAAAAACTTGTCGCAACTTATTCTGACCATGCATTTTGACTATATTCATTTTTTAATGCATGGGAGGGAACTCATGGAATTGTAGTCACTCTTATTTCTACAGTCGTCTAATCTTGATAGCTATCGTTAAGAAGTTGTCTTATCTTGATAGCTAGGGTTGCCGATAGCTGTGTGAACGATTTTGAGTCACGACCATATATGGAGCGCTCAGATCGTCAGTTCTTTGAAAACAGTTGGCAATCGCAATGTTTCAAGATTCATTTCCTTTTAAGGTAATAGGTCTTAAGTCGAACATTGTAGAACATTCTTCGTTTCGTAAATTGGCCTGAGTTGTATTCGATTCGCGTTTTCTGCGCATGTCCCTTTTTGTGGCGTTGGTAAAACGATTTCCGCCCAGGTCAGTCTGTGCTGAGAAGCTGTGAAGGCGAGACGTAGCTATGCGCTAGTCTTCGCTTAGTTTATTCAGGAAGGAGTCCTCATGATTGTTGTTCCTATCTTGAGATGATATATCTCTGTGTTATTCCTAATGCCTGGAGGCATATGTGATTATTCATTTAATTCCTTATGAACAGGTAATTAAATCCCTTTTTTTGGCTGAGTAACTTTATCGCCATCTTGTGATGTTGACTTTTGCTTTGCCTGCCTTATTCTAAAGTCTACGATATGACTAGTTTGCTCAGCTCACGATCCACTTAGATTGTCACGCATCGATTGATGCCTGTCCTACGGACTATTTGCTTCCTGAACTTTGTTGATGGATCTAGGTTTGATACCTTTGCTGTTTGCTGGACAATAGAGGACGATAATGTGGCGCTCAAAAGACATGCCTGTCTTGTTGAGGTCAAATCGAGGAGACCATCTTTAATCTCCTAGTTGATATCTTCTAGCTCTTATGGAAAGGGGAAGTTTACTACCTGACTACATGTACAGCGGGTTTACGATATCCTAAAAGGCAGATGATGCACATTATTTTGATGCTGTCTGCTGTGCCAGTTGAATTGTCTACATATGTAATAATGACTGTTTGATCGTACCTATGATGTACCTGCTTGTTTATGTCTACACACTTCGTCATTGTGGCGTTTATAATAAATTATACAAAACCGTCACTAGCTGTTGCAAGCATCATTGACTTTTCACATCGTGAGTTAACGTGACATCATTGTGTGGATTGACTTGTTCGTAATGCTCACTGTCTGTATACACATCTACATCACACTTAAACCAGACTACAGACACCAAGTTACTACGCCTCATCATCCCTGGTGTCTGAGGGTGGCACACTACTCCGCAAAGGCCAGGATTATCATACCTTGAGAGGAGCAGATGAATTACAACACCCTCAACGTTGTGTGGCAAATGCAACATCCTCCACAGAACATTTATCAACACATATAATATTTACGCAACATTTGCTACGCTACATAAGCCTTCTGATGTTGTCTTGAGGAATTCTCTGCCACTCCTGCTGAAGGGCCTGGGCTAACTGCTGAAGAGTCTATGGAGCGGCTGGACGTTGTTGGACACGTCTATTCAGGAGGTCCCACAAATGCTCAATAGGAGACAGGTTGGGGGACATCGGCGGCCACGGTAACGTTCGGATATGCTGCATCTGAAGGTGATCTTGGACGACGCGAGCACGGTGAGGACGTGCATTGTCATTATGGAAGATGAAATCTGGTCCGTGCCTTTGATCAAATGGCACAACAATAGGCTCAATGATGTTGTCACGGTAGTAGAGCCCTGTGATATTGACCTGGCATATGAGAAGGTCAGTCCTTTCATTCATACAGATGCCTGCCCACACCATTACACTGCCACCTCCATAACAGTTGTGTGCAACAGTTGCAGGAGGCTGGTAACGCTCACCTCGCCGTCGCCAGACACGTATTCGACGATCATGAAAATTCAAAACGAAACGGGACTCATCAGAAAACATCACTGATGCCTATTGTTGTTGGTCCCCCGATGATGACGTTGGCACCAATCCATTCTTGCTCGCCTGTGTTGTGGTGACATGGGCAAAGCTACAAACGGTCTGCATGAGGCCAGTTGCACTTGGTGCAAACGGTTTCGTACTGTCTGAGTTGAGACCCGGATCCCAGTGGTCTGTTGAAGGTGTTGCTGAAGTCTAGTAGCATTTAGAGTCCGAGTTCTGAGGGCCTGAGTAACACGAAGTTGATCTTGGCGGCGTGTAGTGATTCTTGGGCGGCCAGTCCGAGGCAGATCAGCCACTGTGCGGAAATTTTGATACTTGTTCCACAGTCTGCTGACAACTGACTGTGAAACATTGAGGTTCTGAGCAGCATCCATTTGCTTACTTCCAGTTTGCAACATGCCTATGCCTATCCATCTCTGCTGTTCTGTCAAACGTTCCATGACGAAGGAAAGAAATTTTATCTGTTGCAGAGTCTTTTTATACCTGTCTATGGTGAGTATTGTTCATCAAACCGAGGTACACGCATTTTTGTGAAAAAGAATAATGTGTGAACTTTACGGATGGGCCCCACCTCTGTTCTTGGGATTGGCTTACTCATCACGAGTCACCAGGTCAACATGATATTGCACGTGAAAGTGGAGAAGAGCGTGCTCGATATGTCCGTACAACCATTAAAATACGAAATCCACTCTTTTGTAAAATAAACATACCATCTTAAAATATCCCCTACTTTTTGTGACCAGTATATTTTACAACAGGGAAGTGATGAAAGAAGCATTTTACAATAGGGAAAGGATAAGAGAAGTATTTTACAACAGGGAAGGGATAAGAGAAGCATTTTACAACAGGGAAGGGATAAGAGAAGCATTTTACTCTAAGGAAGTGATGAAAGAAACATTTTACAACAGGGAAGTGATGAAAGAAGTATTTTACAACAGGGAAGGGATAAGAGAAGCATTTTACTCTAAGGAAGTGATGAAAGAAACATTTTACAACAGGGAAGTGATGAAAGAAGTATTTTACAACAGGGAAGGGATAAGAGAAGCATTTTACTCTAAGGAAGTGATGAAAGAAACATTTTACAACAGGGAAGTGATGAAAGAAACATTTTACAACAGGGAAGTGATGAAAGAAGTATTTTACAACAGGGAAGGTATAAGAGAAGCATTTTACAACAGGGAAGTGATGAAAGAAACATTTTACAACAGGGAAGTGATGAAAGAAACATTTTACTACAGGGAAGGGATAAGAGAAGTATTTTACAACAGGGAAGGTATAAGAGAAGCATTTTACAACAGGGAAGTGATGAAAGAAACATTTTACAACAGGGAAGTGATGAAAGAAGTATTTTACAACAGGGAAGGTATAAGAGAAGCATTTTACAACAGGGAAGGGATAAGAGAAGCATTTTACAACAAGGAGTTTACAAGAGAAACATGTCTACAGTACTGCCTAGAAGTAATAGGAACACTGTGGCACATTCTGACAAAAACCGCAAGTTAATGGTTGTCGCGCCGTTATCCCGAACTGGACATTATTTGTCACAGCACAGTTGGATAAGATAAATGTAAATTAAGAAATGTAAGAAATATATATGTAGGATCTTTTAAGTGGCTCGTTAAAGGTTAGATTCCTATACAAGTGAGGGGTGAATAGTAGGTACTCCAAATGAATTTTTAAATTATATATTTCTGTTAATAACATATGTAGAAGGGTAGGTATTTTTATTCTAAGCATTTTGGTACCAAATTTATTTCCCTGGGTGAATTTGTTCAAAAGTTAAGCAATTTTGAATATTTGAAAAATTGGGCATGTTGTGTAACTTGTCAAAATGCCAACTTTGAGTGGTCATAAATATAAAAGTTACAAACCCACACTGATAGAACTTTGTAAGCACACTTTCATGTAAACAGACAACAAACTCAATTTTTTTCATGAATGTCAAATAATAATAAGTTCATATTCTATTAGCTTAAAAATGGCTCGAGGCCCAATTTAGCAAAAATGACCAAGGGAGTTAAAAACTAACAAAAACTGTCATCTTTAAAAAATCATAAAAAATCAACAATTGCATCAATAGTGATAGAAATTACACCAAGTTATCAGGAAATTCAAGCTCTTTAAAAACAAACATCAATATACTAATAACACAAAATTCCTCTCAACATAATGACTGCTAAATGGAGCGATCTGCAGCAAAAAAGGAAATTTCATTGAATTATAAAAAATCATTAAAAATGTAACAAGTGTACAAAGATCAAAATTATATCAATTTTTCAGGATTTGTATGCTCTAACGTGGAACATATACTTTAAATGTTCAGCCCTGCCATAATAATAAGTATTATGACTAGCAAACAGTCCATTTCATACATAAAAAATACAATCTTTTCTCAGGATGATTTGTCACAAACGATCTTTGTTCATGAGTTGCCCTGGGTATAAATGATGGAACCATTCCACAGCCTGAAAAAAAAAAGAATATAACAATAACTTTGATTACCGGTATTTTCATTTTTCAGTAGCTTACAATGTTGATATTGTTGTTGAACTAGGGCTGCCGAGCTTCTCGCTCTTTAGCAGCCAATTCCAAGTTGAAGACTCCTTGGTATTATCTACACTGTAGATCTAGGCTTTTCCTGTGGCTTTTCTGCCATTCCAAAAGTGTTGAGTTGAAGTCATGGGCTCCTGAATTATGAATGGTATCTAGTTTTTATTCACCAACTTAGATTGCTACATTTCATACCTTTCTCTGTGGGCCCTGACTTCTCTCCATAAGGTGACACAACTGCATAACAACTCTATTTGTCAGTGGTGGGGGCGGTGACATATGGGCGTCTGCCTTTGCCAGACCAAAGAAATCGATTTTCCAACGATTTGTAATTATCATCCACTGAAACATAAAAAAATTTACAACTATAAGAAGTTTCTGTAGTGTTATATTACACAGGAAAGGTTTATATTAAACTTATTCTTTCTAGGAGAGAAGTTTACAATGGATGGTTGAGTCCAAGTTAGTAGCCTACAAAATGATTTTTTATGAAATATAGACAATATCTCCCAAAAAAATTTTTTTCTGCATTTTCGCATTATTTTCTTCCCATGTGACAAATTGGCCTCTGGACAATTTTTAAAAAATTATAAAAGAACAAATGTGTTCAAATCCTCTGAAATAAATTCGGATGTATCTGTTTAGTATGCAAATATACATTTGAAAACACTGACAGCAATTGCCAGCTAATTGTTAGTTTTGTTAAGGGAAGAATGATTTACTGTGTGACATCAAATCGTGTTGAGTCTTGCCATTCTTAAGTTTCAAGTGTATGCCTCCCTCTCCATTTTTTTTTTTAACCTCTTATTGTTGATCTGTCTGTACATGGGACTGTGCATGTTTTTTAGGACAGACAGAAAATTCAATGAGAGACATACAGGCTGTGCTGAAATTTGTGTGAAAGTCAAACAGGCCACATCATGCTTTAAATTTGACAGTCTAGAAATGATAATTTAAGTCACTGGCAGCACTCTGTTCTATTGTTAATTAAGTAATTTAGACAATATTCGTTCTTAACAAAAAAATAAGGGATGCATTTTCACTTAGAATTTAATAGAAAGCATTAGTAGTAGAAAGTAAATTATGAAAACAAAAAAAGGTAAGATAAGGTGGAAAAAATATATAGCAAGTAAGAGAACACATTATTGAAAATAATTTTTTTTCACAGGATTATCTATCATCAATATTTAATATTTTTAGTGAAATGTCTTTCAAGTACATCAAAGAAATTATTCCTGTTGTTTCACTGTCTGTCCTTCCATTTTTATTACTATGCAAGAAAATGGAAGAATTTCATTAGAAGAATGTGCTTGTTTCTACTTTGCCTTCTTTCAGAATCGTTTGAATTTTTCATGACATTTCATAATTTCTCTTCTCTCTAGTTTGTCAGAGATGGAGACTGCACTTTGAATTTGTGACATCATTGAATGAAATCACTGGACCAGAGTCTCTGCCTCCAGATACAGAAGAGCGGCAATGGCAAGGGCCATCAATGTTAAATGTAGAGACCATGGTGTGGGATCTGCCCATTAAAGTATTTCCAACCAATCCAATCCATGCATCTAGCGTGACACTCATGAAAACATCAGCATCGATACACTTGGGAGACTGAAGCTTTCATATTTATGGACTCGCATTTGACCACGCCATCTGATTGCAGACACACATGACTTCAGGGGAACTGCTGTAATTATGGATTCATAAATTAGTACCTCGTATATAATTAATGTAGAACAATAAAAGTTGTTACAGGTAGACCTCGATTTTTAACAGGGTTCCATTCTGATGACTCCATCGTTAAATCGAATTGGTCATATGAGCCTTAAGGATATATTACCAAGTAACATGTCTGAATGCTAAAATATATTATCTCTATTTTGTGATATATTTAAACAAACTGTACTCTTTAAAGTGAAGTAATACAATGTTTTTAGTTTTGGTTTTAAGGACCATCTTCATTGCACACGGACAACGCCATCAGTGCTCCGATCTCCTCCCTTAGATCCCACAAAGAGGATCTCAGCACAGTGCACGAACTCCATAGCACTGGCGAGGATCCCAGTGTGTGTATACAGGAATCGCACGTTCTATAAATATTTTTGTGGCGTGTAGGTTTTCCTAATTTTTGTAAATTAGTGCCAGGGTAGCGACTGTATGGCTTACCCTTTATGACCCCCAACTTCCGAGGGATTTTTAATGGGCGCAACTTGCACATGGGACCTCCTATTTTTTTGCCCTTATCCTAGAAGACTAGGCATCCGATTTCACTACCCAGGGAGATTGGGGGGGGAATGACATTATTAGGACCCACTGGTTCTGACAAATATTCCATCAAATATATTCCCTGTACTGGGAACCGAACACAGTACCTTTAGAATAAGAGGCAGACAATATACCTCTTAGCACTCCGACCCTGAGTAATACAGTGTACAAACTGTAACATAAAATTACTGTGCTCACAGTCCTGTACTGTAATAAGTAATGAAACGAAAGTGTACAGTACTTCTAGGATGACCGTCGTAAGTTGCATTTGTCTTAAGGTCAAGGACAATCAGTTTTTCATATTTGAACAGTTTACTATGTTG
Source organism: Oreohelix idahoensis (assembly GCA_024509875.1). Classification (NCBI taxonomy): domain Eukaryota; kingdom Metazoa; phylum Mollusca; class Gastropoda; order Stylommatophora; family Oreohelicidae; genus Oreohelix; species Oreohelix idahoensis. Next base: position 307,656 of record JAMPIV010009943.1, on the reverse strand, counting down.
AATGTAAAGAGTGACTTCTATAATTTCATGACTTCTATAATTTGTATCGAAATTCACTTGGTGTTACCATAGGGACGCTTTCTTCTCCACAAACATTAAACTTTCTTCTCCATAGACAGTTCACTTTCTTCTTCATTACAGTACAATGTTTTCTTCACAAACAGTACACTTTTTACTTCTCTAACAGCACAATTCTTTCTTCACTACCAGTATACTTTCTTCTTCATTACAGTACAATGTTTTCTTCACAGACAGTACACTTTCTACTTCACTAACAGTACACTTTTTACTTCACTAACAGCACAATTCTTTCTTGACTACCAGTATACTTTCTTCTTCATTACAGTACAATGTTTTCTTCACAAACAGTACACTTTCTACTTCACTAACAGTACACGTTTTACTTGACTAACAGTACAATTCTTTCTTGACTACCAGTATACTTTCTTCTTCATTACAGTACAGTGTTTTCTTCACAAACAGTACACTTTCTACTTCACAAACAGTACACTTTCTACTCCACTAACAGTACACTTTTTACTTCACTAACAGCACAATTCTTTCTTGACTACCAGCATACTTTCTTCTTCATTACAGTACAGTGTTTTCTTCACAAACAGTACACTTTCTACTTCACTAACAGCACAATTCTTTCTTGACTACCAGTATACTTTCTTCTTCACTACAGTACACTGTTTTCTTCACATACAGCTCCTTTCTACTTTACTAACAGCACAATTTTTTCTTGACTACCATTATACTTTTCTTTAAATACAGTCCCTTTCTACTTCACTAACAGCACAATTCTTTCTCAACTACCACTATACTGTCTTCTTCCTATCTCATATTACTTTTTAGAGGTTAAAGGACATACACATCTCCTGTTTAAATATATTTTTATGTCTGACAGCCCAGTACATTCAAGGTTTTTCTTTCTTGTGTTGCTCTCCAAGATTCCCAAAATCTTCCCCTACCTTTTATTTCCAGTAGAGCTCCTTCTCAAAGCCATTTGAAGGTTTCCGTTTTTATGCCTAGGAATGAAAAGAGAATTAATGAAGGAGATCAAAATTATACAGCTAAAATATTTAGGCCATGTAAAAAGGCATAACACCTTGCAGAAGACCATAATAGAAGGCAGAGTTGAAGGCAAATGTGCAAGAGGAAGAGAGTGCTGTAAATGGGAAAATAACACCAATAGATGGACGGTGTCCTAAGAAAGATATTTCGCTAAAACCAATACATGCTTTCGATGGTTTCGCTGTCAGGTTATGCTCGCGTAAGATAGACAATAGTTCATTTATACCATTATAGTGATCGTTCCAAGTATCACTGAAAAGACAGATGTCATCAAGATACGCAATGACATCTGAGCGATGAGATAGGATTAGACGCATCATGCGTACAAATGTAGCAGGGGCGTTCATAAGACCGAAAGGCATGAAATTCCATTGGAATAGACCCCTAGGCGTCGAAAAAGCAGTAAACGGTTTGGCGTGTTCGGATAGTGGAACTTGCCAATATCCCTTAGACAAATCGAGTTTAGTAAAGAAGTGAGAATTCGATAGTCTCGTAAGTAGCTCTTCTAGTAAAGGCATAGGTTCAGCATCGAATTTAGTCACTTGATTCAATTTGCGATAATCCACGCAAAGACGTATGTTATTGTCTTTTTTCCGTACTATAACCATCGGCGAAGAATATGCTGATGTGGATGGTTCTATAATTTTTAACTCTATCATCTCATCTAACTCTTTCTCTACCTGTGCTTGAAAATGTATCGGAATAGGATACGGTCTGACTCTTATAGGACTATGGTCAGTAAGAATAATGTCATGTTGAATGACATCCGTTTGACCAGGAATGTCAGTAAGGACATCCTGAAATTGTTCTAACATAGTAGAAACTTGTTTCTGCTCTCCTGGAGATAATTCTGGAGAAATTGCAACATCTTTCCATGATTCATTAGAGTGAAGAGGAATCATTGGAAAAGGTAAATTTACATCCGAGAAACTCGTTTCCTCATCCTGTATTACTGACAGAGATGAGTACTGTCCATGTTGGACTGGAAAATCGTCCGTTGCCTGGAAAACAGGTTGTAAATAATCAGGACGTTCATGGAATTCCGTGAGCATGTTGATGTGGAAGGTTTTACGCTTCCCGTCAATATCGACGATATAGTCAACATCGGAAACCTTTGATATTATATCGTACGGACCTTTCCAAGAAATGAGAAGTCTATTTTCCCTACAAGGTAGCAAGACAAATGCTTTGTCACCTGGACAAAGTTGACGCAAACATCTCTTTTTATTGGCAAATTCCCTTGCCTTCTGTTTCGCAAATTCAGAAGAAGCAGTTGCCAATTTGCATGCTTCAATAATCTTGTGTCTAAGTGCGATGACATATTCATAAGAGGATTTTGTGTCATCGACAATATTATCAGCAGTTATAAGATCATGAAGTAAGGACATAGGACCTCGCGGTTTCGCGCCAAAGACAAGTTCAAAGGGAGAAAATCCTGTATGTTCGTTGGCGACCTCTCTATATGCAAAGAGAGCCGCAGGTAAAACCCTATCCCAATCCTGAGGATGATCTTCTGTTATCTTACCTAGTAGGTTTTTCAGAGTTCTATTCAAACGTTCCACCATCCCATTGGACATAGGATGATAAATACTACTCAGCGATCTCTCTATCTTCAGAGTCGACATTACTTGAGACATGGTATCCGATATAAGTTGGGTACCATGGTCGGATAATATTTCTGCTGGAAACCCCAGACGAGAAAATATTAACCAAAGAGCATCTGCGACATCAGCAGTAGTTATGCTCTTTAGAGGAACAGCCTCCGGCCAACGTGTGCACATATCAACACACGTCAGAATAAATTGGTGTCCTCTAGCAGACTTTATCTTAAATGGACCAATGATGTCTATCGCCATTTTTTGAAATGGCCGAATGGGAATGTCTGCAGCCTGAATAGGTGCATCATGGCGTGGACCTCTGGATTTAATCTCTTGACATACTTTACAAGATCGACAATAGCTTCGTATGTCCTTATTCACAGCAGGCCAAAAGAAAGATTGAAGAACTCTAGCTTTAGTACGGGAAAAACCCATATGTCCAGCACACTGCGAATCATGAGCGTGCTGTAAAATTTTAACTCTCATATTTTTAGGCACAAGGATTTGAGAATGAATGGACTTAGCGGAGTCTTGTACCATACGTACAAGTACGCCATTCTTCATCGTAATCCAAGATTTACGATTTGTATCCTTATTCGGATCACCTTTTGTTGCCAGAGTAAAGAATTTCTTTAGAGTAGGATCATCTTCCTGCTGTTTAATAAAGGAATCGTGTGAAATCTCCAAGGGATCATCTTGGATCTGCGCATCATTATCTTCAGAATGTGAAGATTGTGGCATATTGAGAGCTTGAGCCCTAGTGATTACTGCATTAGCAGATTGCATATTAACATTTTCCCAATTAGAGATTTGCTGTGGAGTGCATTCTTTCACTCCATGAATGCGACCGATGATAAGATCAGCGATCGGATTCGGCAAGAGACATGCTTGCACCTCTCCTGTAAAGAACGGTGTAGCAATATTGATAATGGCAGTGGAGTACTTCTCCAATGTGCCACCAAATGTTACACATTTGACTATATTGCCCGTAGCTCGAGAAGGATTTACGAGTGATTGCCTCACTCCAATGGTAGTGCACCCCGAGTCGAAAAGAATTGATACCGGAGTACCATCTATTAGGCCCCTATTAAAGACAAGAGCACCCCTTCCATTATGCGCAATTGACGCATGGAGAGCGGGAAGTGGGTGACCGCAGCTTAAAGTAGAAACTGTGGTTGGATCGAATAATGTTTTGCATTGCGAACACTCAGATGCTCTAGCAAAATCGAAAGCGGAATTTGCTACACTATTGGAGTCTTTTTTATCATTATTCTGATTATCGGTGTCGTGGAACTCCTGTTGTGCAGAGTTAGCCTGGTAATAAGATTTACCATGTCTTTTGTGTTGTGATCTACCTCGGTTATAATTGTCTCTATAATTATTATTGCCTCTGTTATAACCCCTATTTGGGTTTGAATCATAATATTCATGATCATAATCATCATGCTCGTTATATTGAGTATCCCTGTAATATTGTTTCTTTTGTCTCCATGAAGCACTTGGGTAGTTCCTATAGCTACTCCCTTTCCGAGAATTTCTAACATTATGGGTACCCCTCGCGTGTCGAGGACTATCAGCCCGATTCCAGTTCTTCGAAGAAGAACCCTGATTTGAGTGGTTATCTTGGTTTTGATATTTATTCCAATTAACCTTTTTATCAAATTTATTTTTAGCTCCTTGGAATTTGTGTGAGTAATTCTGATTATATTCTGTTGCCGAAGCAACTGGCATACTCTCTTTAATGTTAGAGTTACTAAGAATCATGTCAGGGTGTGCCGTGGCATACTGGTCACAATATTCTTCCATTTGCTTTATTGTACTAGGTTTACGCTCATGTAAGAACTCTAGGAATGATTTATTTACAGAAGACATGACCTTGTCTCTTAGCAATAAATCTGTAAGACCATCAAATGTTTTCTCTGTTTTGGATAATTCAATCCATCGTGAAAGTGTAATTCGTGCTTTTGAGATGAAATCTGAGAATTCTACACCTACCTCAGGTCTCATTGTTTTAAACAAAAGACGGTAACCTTCCTCAGACAGCTGATATCTCTTTATCAAAGCTGCCCTAACAGCATCATAATTGTCTTTGTCGGCCTCTTCAACAAAATATAACTTACTCAGAGACTCCCCTTTTAGATTTTCAGACAACTGATTCACATACTGTGATTTGTCAACATTATGAGATCGACAAGCCCGTTCAAATCTAGAAAGCCAAAATGTTATGTCATCACTGGTAGGGTTAAACGCTGGTACTTTGACCTTGTACACAAAGGGTTTACCATTACCACCAGATGCCTGATTAACATTACTCATACATGTCAATTTTAATTTCTCTAATTCAAACTCATGTTCTCTTATTGCTTTTCTCTCTTCAGCTTCTCTATCTAATCTTTTCTGTTCTGCAGCAGCTTCTAGTTTTTTTCTGTTCTGCAGCAGCAGCATTTTCTGATTTTTTCTGTTCTGCAGCAGCTTCTAATTTTTTCTGTTCTGCAGCAGCTTCTAATTTTTTCTGTTCTGCAGCAGCTTCTAATTTCTTCTGTTCTGCCTCAAATCTCCTTTCCTCCACTTGCATCTGCAATTTCTTAAGTTCAGCAGCAGTATCAGCTTCTTTTTCTAATCTTTTTTCTTCAGCTAAGGCTTTCCTTTCTTCTGCAGCAGCTTTTTTTTTCTTCTATTTGAAGTCTTCTCTCCTCAGCCGCAGCTTTTTTTTCCTCAGCAGCAATTTTTTTTTCTTCAACAGCAGCAGCAATTTTTTTCTCTTCTGCAGCTAATGCTTTGTCATATTGAGCAACAGCCCATTGTTCTAAATCTTTTCCAGTCTTATCAAAAGATTTTCCTAGTGTAATGAAATAATCTAAGGTAGACATATTGTCTTCTTAAATCAGAAACCTGAAAAAGTAAATAAATTACTCTCTTTGTTAATGGGAGACAAGTCTATACCTTAGACTTAGTCTTAGTCCAAACTTGTATGGTTTACAATAACCAATGATAACTTGAGTACCTGTGGACAACAATAATTGTATCTCAAATACTGTGGGGACAAGCCTTACAAAGGTCTTGTATACCTCACTGTAATCAAAGATCACTTGAGTACCTGTGGAAAAAAAATATTTCCCTTTACCAATAACTTTGGGAGACAAGCCTTACAAAGGTCTTGTATATCTCAATGTAATCAAAGATCACTTGAGTACCTGTGGAAAAAAAAAAATATTTCCCTTTTCCAATAACTTTGGGAGACAAGCCTTACAAAGGTCTTGTATACCTCAATGTAATCAAAGATCACTTGAGTACCTGTGGAAAAAAAAATATTTCCCTTTTCCAATAACAATCAGAAAGTACTGATCTGTACTATACTATCAGTGTATACCACTATACGTCATATGTCAACTAAAGACATTACAAATGACAAACAAGAAAAGACAATCTGAAAACATTTGCAGAGATCAAATTAAATTAAATAGGGGAAATGAAAAAAAATGATCACAGAACCTGTGATGATAACTGCCATAAGATAACAAGACAAATAACGCTACAGTGTATAAACATAAGGGTGTAAAAAACTGAAATGAAAGGAAAGATGAGACCTACAATTATACAAACAAATCAAACAAAACTAAGGAACACAAAAAATGTTACAAATACAAATATGAAACAGTCGTCACAACTAACCAAATATTTGCAAACTATGTTGCAAGCAAATTTCAATTAAGAAATTGCTCCCTATCGAACGCCAGAACAAGACCAATATTACTCGGTATTTCCTGTTCTAGTCACACAGAATATAAACTAATTTAATACACAACAAATAACATGTAAGCATAAATAGCATATAGCATACAATATCATTTTATGTCATGAATGGAATGTGTTGCCAGTATAGTGTTGTAAAGTAGGCACAGTTTATTTAAATAATACTAACTTGCCACTTTATTCAGTAATAGACTTAAGTTTAAACAATTACACTGTCAATTTTTTCTCTGTTGAGCATATGAAGATCCCACGATGAACTATGCACTTTATTCAGCAACACTGCGATTCTTCTGTACATTGAGAAATGTCAACAATATTGCTCCAGATATTTTCTACACTTGATACCACTGTCCTGTGTAATACTGTCTGTACAGCGAAAAACTGTCAACAAGTGCTGACCTAGATACAGCATCCTATCGGTAATACAGGTCAAGCTGTCCTACTGGTGTTGATGTGTTCAAACAAATGTTCTTTCAGCTGTAAACTGTGATTCTCAACACAAAACTGCGTAAGCTGGACCCAGGAATCTGGCTCGCCACTGTAAAGACGTTATTTCTTACTACACCTGTAGTACACCACTGTAAAGTATCAGTCTGTCTGCTCTGTAAGGAAGAGTGGTGTGTTGTTGAGATCAGGCATGCTCCAGTCTACCCAGCTGTAAATGGGTAACTCACCCTAGTCCTGAGTTAGGGAAGGCAAAGGCTCCAGGGGAAGCAGGCCCTAAACTTGGTCACTTCAGCCGACGCAGGATGGTGTATGTATGAAGTAGTAGTGTAGAGTGTGATTACCGCGAATGGTGTACTGTTCGTGTGCTGACCAATATAATCACTCATACACATGTGTCTACAAGGCACCAATGCAGACTGCTGGAATCTTAGTTTACTCAATTTATTCAGACGTACACACTGGGACATACGAGTACATCAGGCTTTGTTGACATAACAATTTGTAGGTATACATAGCAGATCTGAAGTCATGACACATGCAGAAATAATGGGTAGTACATCAAAGTTCAATGTCATGATACATCATCTTATGAAACCACGAAAAGGGGGGTTTCTAGCAGGATTGAGATCTCTCTGTCACTGTCCGATAATAAGATAAATAATCTGTTCTCTTGGCAGTGATCAAAACAGACGATGACCGAAATCCAACATGGCTACCTTCCTGAGTTGTCGTTCACTCATTCATAGGAAGAATATCAGCCAAAGTTAATTTACAATGGATATATAAAGGATTTCATGAATGGTTCCATGCAGCACTACGGTGATCAGGTTAGTTCACGTAGCCATAACCGCTGCAGGAAAATCTGCCATCTTCGTCGATACAAAACACGACACTAGCATATCGAAGCACCCAAAAGTCAAGCTAGGCCTAACCGACGAGAGATCATCAAAAATATGCACGCAACAGATGGACAGGAAAGTGCCTATCAGAATGCACCATCAATACAAGACAGAAGACGTTGGAGATCTGTTGCAGTCGACCGTTGTTGCGGAGATGGCACCTGATTATGATGTTTTTATGCATTCTTAGTAGGCACTGTAATCATTTTATCTTTGTTTCTTTCTATCTCTCAGCATAATCTGATGCCTTTCTTCCTCTCGTATAATTTGTGTTTTATTGGCTATATTTTTGTATCGAGATATCCATCTTATTATTTGTTTCTTCTTCTTTGATTTCATATGAGAAATACTGACTAATATGCTCTGTGTACTTGTTAATTTGTTCAATGTAATTGTTGTCTTGTTCTGAAACTTTATTAACTTGTTCTGTGTATTTGCTGACTTGTTCTATTTTCTTGATAATATGTTGTATGTACTTATGTTCAGGCTACAAAATTAATGAACATATTGTAATTAACTAACATTGTTATAGTGTGTGTATATTTTGTAAAACGTTATTATAAGCTGACACATCTAGGTAGCAGTTGTACTAAAATGTATAGTATTCATTCATTCATTCATAACCCTCCACTCCCAAAGGAGCATAGGCCTTCAACAAACACATGCCAAGTCCTCCTGTCACGTGCCATCATCTCAAGTTCTTTCCACGTTCTCCTCATCATTTTCACCTCTGTTTCCAGCTCTCTTCTCCATGTGCTTCTTGGTCTACCTCTGCCTCTCTTGCCCTGGGGGTTCCAGAACAAGGACTGCCTTGTAATACTATCAACAGGTTTCCTCAGTGTGTGTCCTATCCATCGCAATCATCTTCTCATCTCTTGTTCCACTGGCACTTGTCTAGTTCTTGTCATCAGTTCCACGTTGGTAACCTTGTCATACCATTTTAATCCCTCTATTCTATGCAAGCACCCATTTATGAAAGTCTGTAGCTTTTTGGTTGTTGTCTTTGTTGTTCTCCATGTCTCAGAGCCATACAATAGGACTGACTTCACATTTGAGTTGAAGATTCTTATTTTCGTGTTGGATCCGATTTCTCTTGATCTCCATATATTTCCCAATGCAATGAAAGCTCCTCTTGCTTTTTGTATTCTTATTTTGATATCACTGTCTGTCCCTCCAACTTTGTCTATATTGCTGCCAAGATATTTGTACGATTCTACATCTTGTATTGGTGTTTCTTCAAGTTCAACCCTGTTATCATTACCTGCATTTACTCTCATTATTTTTGTCTTTTCTCTGTGTATTTTCAGACCCAATTGCTGTGACCTCTCATCTAGTGTTTTCAATTTGTCCTGCATCTGATTACGGTTATGGGACAGAAGAGCCAAGGCATCAGCAAAATCCAGATCATCCAACCGCTTAGTCAGAGTCCACTGGATTCCATTTCTGTTGTGTGTTGCCGATGACCTCATTACCCAGTCTGTTGCTAGTAAGAAAAGAAATGGAGACAAGAGGCATCCCTGTCGCACTCCTGTTCTTATCCCAAATGGTTCTGTAAGCTGTCCTTCGTGAAGAACTCTGCATGTCATGTCTTCATATGTTTTCTTTATTAAATTAATGATCTTCAGGGGAACTCCATAATGCCTCATCAATTTCCAAAGTGATTCTCTGTCTACACTGTCAAATGCCTTTTCGTAGTCCATAAATCCGATGTATAGTGGTGAATTCCATTCCAGGCTTTGTTCAACTATTATTCTCAAAATGGCTATCTGGTCTGTACATGATCTGTTTTGTTGAAAACCTGCTTGTTCATCTCTCAGTTTCTTGTCTATGGACTCTTTTAATCTCGCAAGGATAATTCTGTTTAATACTTTTCCTGGCACTGATAGTAACATTATTCCTCTATAATTTGTGCACTCTTGTAAATTTCCCTTCTTAGGCAACTTAACCAGATATCCTTCCTTCCATTCTGCTGGTATCTCTTCCTTTTCCTAGACTTTACCAAGTAATTTATATAACATCTCTGTAGCAATGTCGATATCTGCTTTGATGGCCTCTGCTGGAATGCCATCAGGTCCAGACGCTTTTCCATCTCTTAGAAGCTTTATGGCTTTCTTTATTTCTTCCTTCGTTGGTCTTTCACCGTTAATTTGTAGATCTTCTTCTGCTGGCTGGATGTCCGGGGGGTTTTGTGGAGCTGGTCTATTGAGAAGGTCCTCAAAATATTCTGTCCACCTCTTCATTTGCTCTTACCGGGGCCCGAAAGGGGAGCAAAGAATAGTAACACTGTTCCCTTCCATGCATGTCGTAGAAAGCGACTAAGGAGGGTTGGGCATGGGGCTGGTTACCCCATCCTGTAAAAAATTTAAACCACAAAAAACTTCAACAAACATGGACAAGTCAATTAAGGAAAATAAAACACAGCCATCCAAGACAGGGGAAGGTCCTCTCGCAGGGAGGCATATGATGCAACACAGAAAAAGACGAAAGGAGTCTGTGTTACTGACTAACCTTCTTTCTTCTAGGAGAACTTACAGATTTGGCACCTGGAATGTTCGGACATTAAACGAACAAGGGAAAGTGGCACAAGTAGCAGCAGAAATGAGGGAATATAAAATCGAGGTTCTGGGAATGTGTGAAACAAAGTGGAAGGGGGTAGACTAGAAGAAACTCATCGCAGGGGAATTGGTGCTGTCCTCAGGACATGAAGACGAAAGTTCACACCACAGTGAAGGGGTAGCTCTTATGATATCTAAAGAAGCACAGAAAGCACTCATTGAATGGGAAGCTGTTGGACCCAGAATAATAACAGCTACCTTTAAAAGAGCTAAAAAGAAAATAAATGTAAATGTCATCCAATGTTATGCACCAACTAATGATAAAGAAGAGTCTGTGAAAGAAGCATTTTATATTAGACTACAGGAAGTTGTGGAAAAAGTAAAAAGAAGAGACATCACAATTTTGATGGGTGACATGAATGCAAAGATAGGTACAGTCAACACCGGCTTTGAAGAAGTCATGGGAAAACATGGGCTAGGAATAATGAATGAAAATGGGGAACTATTCTCAAACTTCTGTGCTTCAAATCAACTGGCTATAGGAGGAAGCATGTTTCCATATAAGAGAATACACAAGGCAACATGGATATCACCAGACCATAGAACAGAAAATCACATTGATCATATATGCATAAACAAGAAGTTTAGATCATCATTGCAGGATGTAAAGGTATATAGAGGAGCAGATGTAGCACCAGATCACCTCCTTCTGATAGCCAAAGTAAAAATGAAACTCAAGAGATATGCAACAATGCAAAATTATAGACAACAATTTAATGTAGGACATCTAATAAATCAAGAGACAAATTTGCGGTCACAATATCCAACAAATTCCAAGTGCTCCAACAGCTGGAAGATGTAGAGAATACAGAAGACTATTGGCAGCAAATCAAAACTGTATGGAATGAGACATGTGAAGAAATACTGGGGAAAAGGGAATGACAACAAAAAGCATGGATAACAACAGAAACCATCAATAAGATAAAAGACACAAAAAACAAGAAAGCAGATTTAAACACAAGCAAAACCAGAAGTTCCAAAGCCAAGGCTTAAGAAGTGTACACAGAAGCAAACAAAGAAGTAAAAAGAAGTATCAAAAGAGACAAGAGGAAATATATTGAGGAGTTGGCAAGAGAGGCAGAAAATGCTGCAGCCAAATGAAATATGAGAGAACTGTATAGCAGCACAAAGAAGCTAACGGAAATACAAGCAAACAAGTTGCCTCATAAAAGACAAGAATGGAAAACTGCTCAGCAATATACAAGAGCAAATGTATAGTATAGTATGTATTAAAATTTTAATTTTTATCAATTTGAAATTATTAATTTTGCAGGTAGCTCTGACAAATGCTTTGGTGCATTGATCACATAAGTTGGGGGCACAAGCTTTAATGTTTTGAACAATATTTACATATAGGGGCACAGTGCATTTGGTCCATTAACTTTCATTGCTGTTTGTGCTTCATTGATTTCATGAATTTGTGAAAATAAAGTTTGTCAGATGAGGCAGGAGGTTTCGTTTGGTTTGGTTTTAAGGACTGTCTTCATTGCACACAGAAAACTCCAGCAGTGCTTTGATCACCTCCCTTAGATCACATGAGGAGAATCTCAGCACAGTGCATGAACTCTATAGCACAGCGAGAATCCATATGTGTGTATATAGAAATCACACATTCTATAAATATTTATGTGGTGTGTAGGTTTGTAATTTTTAAATTTTTGCCAGGTCCATGGCCTTGTCCCCGACTCTTTACAATTTCTAACTGCCGTGGGGTTTTTAACGTGCGCAACAAGGGACCTCCTATTCTTTGACCCTTATCCGAGAAGGCTAGGGATCCGATCTCACTACTTAGGAGACATCATTAGGACCACGGGTTCTGAAAAAAAAAAATTTCCATTAATAATATTCCCTTTACTGGGAATTTTGTAAATACGAGTAGATGTCTCCGACAGATCCTCTGTATAAGATGGCCAGATGTAATAACAAATATATAGCTAAGGAAAAGATGCGGGCAACAGCCAATACAAACAGAAATTAAGGTAAGAAGGTGGGGATGGATAGGACATACACTCAGAAGAGAAAATCAAGCATAGCCAGAATTGCCCTTGACTGGAACCCACAGGGGAAATGAAGAGTGGGGAGGCCAAAGAGAACTTGGAGAAGAACAGGGGAAGAGGAGGCTAAGGAAATTGGAATGACTTGGACACAGCTGAAAAATACAGCACAGAATAGAAATCGATTGAGAGCAACTGTTTCTGCCCTATGTTCCACAGGGAACAAAAAGGAATGATGAAGATGACTGGGAATCGAACCCAGTACCTCTAGAATTCGAAGTGAACGCCATACCTCTTATCCACCATGACCGCAAGGAGGTTTGCTACATATGTCAGTGTGACATCTTGCCACCATGCTTAATAAAATGGGTAGTTGTTGTAAAACCAGATACAGGACTACGAGACACGCAGAGGTACTGTAATAAAAAGATACAGTCTTCATCTAATCAGTATGCATCTGATTGGCACAGTGGTTAGAGCACTGGCCTCTCACGGCAAATGTTACAGCGGTCGAAACACGGTACTAACTCTGCTCTTAAGTTAGAGAAGGCAAAGGCAGAAAGGAAGGGAACTGGTCACCCCTCCTCTCAAAGCTGGACCTAGCATATATTACAAATAAGGGAGGGAAACCTGAGGCCTGTAAACAGTAAATTAATATGAAACAAATATAAAGGTATTTTATCAGGCACTCGCAGGAAATAAAGAAGTAGAACACCAGACAACAGAAAAACAACAGACATGAGTGGCTTACCCAGGATTTGAACACTGGACCTTCCTAAGTGGTTCGCACTATTGACCTGCCATTGAAACATCATTTTTAGATGATGCGTAGATGGCAGAGCGGATAGTGTGATTCGCTTGCATGGCTAGGCGGGGTTGTCGCACGGAAGGTCCAGTGTTCAAATCCTGGGTAAGCCACTCATGTCTGTTGTTTTTCTGTTGTCTGGTGTTCTACTTCTTTATTTCCTGCGAGTGCCTGATAAAATACCTTTATATTTGTTTCATATTAATGGACCTAGCATAGTGAAGTCTCCAACACTTTACTCCACTACGACAGTAACTGCTATGGGACTATCTTTACCGTTTAATCATTTTTTCCTTTTCGCTCCTTTTGGTGCAACCACTGTAGCTGGTCCCTGTAGGAAGCTGGTCCCTGTAGGAAGCCTGCACCAAACATTGACATGCTCTTGTCTTGGTGCTTTCTGTAGCAGTTATTTTTACACTAGTGTCAAAGTCCGTCAGAAGACGGGAATTACATTCAAAAGCACCAATACCTAACGGCAATTTTACTTATTCAAAAGTATTAAAAACAAAACCACTGTGCATCACCACAGTACACGAACTACGTAGCAGCAGCGAGGATCCCAATGTGTGTATACGGGATCACACATTCTATAAATATATTTTTGTGCACACCGTCATTTGCGCATTCTTCTTTGGTAAGTGTTACTATTTTCAAGAGAATACATACAAGGGGAACAATACAATTAATGTCTAACTTTCAACCACAGTTGCATCCCTTAGCGTTAGGCACTGACAAAAAAAGCTGGGATTTTATATATAGGATGATGAGGAGGTTGCCAGGCTTACGGACAAGCTCATAGTGGTCGCCTTGTACGACATACCTGAGGGAGCAGTAGCCATATTCTTTCTTTGTCTCATCAGATAAACCCCCCCCCCCCCTGCTGCACGGGGCAACCGATATAATGCTTTAGAAAAATTACAAAGTATAGATAAACAATGTGAAAGGCATCAAGACTCAATTCAACAAACAGGAAATGAATTAAAATAACAAAAGGAGAGAAATTGTGAAAAAAAAGAAAAGAAATAGATGACATAAGAAATACTTTAATTATTGGATAAAAGAAGAATACAAATAGATAAATAAAGTAATAAAAGGCAAAAGCAGCATCGTAAAAGAAATTTGGCTGAAAAAGCAATGCACACACAAAAATCTATTGTACCGGTATTAATGATTAAAATATGGCTTGCAAAAGAGTACAGAACTAATAGGCAAAAAATACACACTTCAGCACAGAATGCTTGAAATCAAATGGACGGCTGAGCTTTAATGGAGTAAATAAATCCTAAAAAAATCAACTTCTTCTTCTTTCTCTGACCCTTAGCCGCTGACTGAGTGGCCATCACGCCTAGTGGCGTCTTGTAGGGCAGCAACAAACTGCTTCCACTTTGTTCGGTCGGCGGCCGTCCTTCGTACAGTGCCCCGGCTGTGGTTCAATCTTCGCATCTCGGCCTCCACAGTTCTCTACCAAGTGGTTTTCCTTCGGGGGTCTGTCAATGGATGGCTGAGCTTTAATGGAGTAAATAAATCCTTAAAAAATCAACAGAACACCAAAATAAAGCTTTTCGAGGAATCTGTAAATATAAAACCCATCCACTAAACAAGATATCACACAGGCATTAACACTTCTAAATCATGGAAAGGCTTCAGGACTTCCCAGAAGTAATGAAAGCTGACGTTCAATTTACTACCGAAATACTACATCAATTGTTCAAGAAAATCACGGACGAAGGGACTCACATTTAACTATCACAGAAAAGAACAAACAAACATGCAGCATCTGGCGCGCACAATGACTAGAAAAATTACAACCAGAGTGACGCTAGACAACTAAGGAAAGTAAAACACAGTTGTTCAACATAAGTGTACGATCTTAACTGAGATGTTTACGTTGAAATAAAATTACAGATATTCACAATGTTTGTGCATTTGCACAAGTCAAAGTGCCATGTTTAGATACAGTATAAGGGAAGCCAGATAATTGAAATTCGACATTATGAATTTCACTCACGTAACTGGCCGTGTTATCGGATTTGTAAGTGGGCATCCTCTCCCACGTGGTATATATGTATGCTTAAATATGTGTATCTGTGTGTTTATATTTCAGAAGCAGGAAGAATTGTTGGGTTTGCTATAATGTCTACTTATTTTTTAGTACTGGAGAAGAAGGGTGATATGAAACGGGTAAGTACACAATACAATTTTTTTTTGGTCTCAGAGCGTAGGATTTTGAAGTTTTTTGGTTTGTTTTTTTTAAATGTGCGAATCCAGTTGCTGGGAAATCCTCTTCGTACACTTTCAGACGTGAATATGTTTTATTAAAACAACAGTTGTCAGCCTGAAGTTGTTGATATCCCCCTAGAGTTTGTCCACAAATGGAACTGGTGACTGCCATATTAGCTTTCTCCGTTCCTCATATGTCGGGCACCTTTGTAGCAGATGTTCAGCGGCCATTTTATTGGTATCTCAGTTACACTCATCGGTAGTTCCTATCTTTAACTTGTTGAATAGATGGCATTTCAATCTGTTGTGGCCTGAGCGGAGTCTGAAGATTACCATTTGTTAACCTGCTGATTTCGTAATATGCATCATTTTTCTGGTGGCTTGGATGCTCCAGTCCAGGCGGATATACGTCGACCCCTACATATGGAGGATAGCTGTGAATAAGGGCTTGCCCAAGTAAGCAGTCGAGGACCAACAGGCGACAGTCATTGAAAGTTTGGGTAGATTTCACCTCTGCACCTTTGACCATTTTGGCGAGGCGCGTCCTGTTCAACCTAATCGGTTATATTAGGGCACATGTCCATTGGCTAGGGTTCCCGAACCTGGGGCAGTTTATTATTTCACTCGCAATCAGTGACGTGCTAGAATTAATTCTCATGACAAACCCTTGTTAGGGCTTCCTCTAGCTTGTCCATAGAACACTGAATGACATTTTCATAGTTTGCTATTTGTCAATGTTGCACTATAGTCCATCAACAAAGTTCTCATCATCTACTGACAGTTGCGCTCTGATATAACCGAAGGACTTCTGTCCATGATTACGAGTATCGTGCTTCGCCAAAGGAAGACAGACGGTGGGGAGGGGGGGGGGGGAATGAAGTGGCTGCCAGATTAGAGAGACGTCTTAAAACTTAAGTCACCGCTATCCTGATGTAAGAGTCTTTCCAAAAACTAGCGAAGTAACTTCCATAAACTAATCCAGAAGACAGAGGAAAACGACTGATAATCTGCGAAATGATAATAATAATAAAAAAGTTTCGGTACAGAACATTCAAAGATACACATAGTAAATACTTAGATACACTGATAACTGGCTTCCTAGCTCGGTGGTCCATGGTTCGATCCCTAATTGAGGTGTGATTATTTCTTTAGACCGCAAACGGTTCCAGCGTCAACCCAGCCTCATGAATTGGGTACCAGAGCAACTCGGAAGGTTAAGGCGGCCGGCGTGATGCTGACCACATCACCCCTAGTGTGCCAATAGTCAAGAAAATATGTGCCTAACACCATATTCCCAATATGCCCCAATGGGCATCCTTTACCTACACTGATAACGACATCTGAACAATGCAACACTCAATAGAATATGCTAACCAGACGTAGCCTTAAAAGAGAGAGACAACTATCCATTTAGTATAAACAAGTAAGGAGGGGAAACCCGAGGCCTGTAAATTGGAAATATTGCGTCTATAACACTGGACAACAGCCAAAATGTATCCGAGACAAAAGTAGCTATTTTTAACTAATTTGGACATGCTGATCACGAATATGAACTTAAAAATCGCGAATTAGCTCTAGTTTTAAAGATCTGGGGGGGGGGGGGGTGTTTAGTAGGCTGGTGGCTTCACCTTTCCGACGCGAAAGACCAAGTCCTTTTCTTTTCTATAGCCCTGGCGCGTGATTCCTCACGAGACGGATAACCTTGAGCGCCAATTGGATGACGCAATCTGTAGCTAGCAGTCATTGCAACCACATTTCCTCCTTGTCATCATTTGTGTTGTGGATTCTGGTATTGGATATGGTATTTCTAAGAAGAAAAAGCGGCCTATGACCTATCCGAATATTCCCTCTGCTATGCGGCCAGTGCCTCACGGGGAAGGACTTCCTGTTCCGGACCCACCAGAATCTTATACTCTGGATGATGAAGAAGATAATAAGGCCAGTGGACATCCGTCACCTGTGAAAGCATCTACATCAAGAAATCCTGATTTCGTGCCTATTGAAGAGTCTGCACAGCCACATAAAATTACCCAGAGTGAATTGAATGATCTAGCGAGAGATCTGGAATTGCCAAAAAATAAAGCAGAGCTGTTGGGGTCCAGACTGCAGAAATGGAATCTTCTAGAAGAGAATGTGCATGTGTCTGTGTTTCGTGCTCGGCAAAAAGATCTGCTTCCATATTTCAAAATGACAGATAACCTCATTGCTTGCGTTGATATAGTGGGGCTGATGGCAGCACTACACACCAACTACAAAGACGACGATTGGAAGCTGTTCATTGATTCGTCCAAGTTGAGCTTGAAAGCTGTGCTGCTCCAAAATGGTAACGTTTTACCATCTGTTCCACTCGGGTATGCAGTCCACTTGAAAGAAACGTACAACAACATGAAACAACTGTTACACGCCATCAACTATGACAAGTATAAGCGGCAGATTTGTGGTGACCTGAAGGTCATTGTCATATTGATGGGGCTACAGCAGGGTTACACAAAGTTTTGCTATTTCCTCTGTCTGTGGGACAGCCGTGTCAGGACTTCCTACTACAAGAAAAAGGATTGGCCCCAACGACAATCCATTGAACCGGGGAAAAAGAATGTACTTAACGAACCACTTGTAGAATCCCACAAGATCTTGCTCCCTCCTCTTCACATCAAACTTGGACTAATGAAGAATTTTGTAAAGGCCATGGATCAAAATGGGGCAGGATTTTTATACCTTCGTGATAAATTTCCAAAACTTAGTGAGGCCAAAATCAAGGAAGGTGTATTTGTTGATCCACAGATACGTCAGCTCTTCCGAGATCAGCGTTTTGATGATATTCTCTCAGGTGATGAAAAGTTAGCTTTGAATGCTTTACAGCAAGTGGCCACAAACTTTCTAGGAAACAATAAGGCTGACAATTACCAGGAGCTTGTAGAAACCCTCTTGCAGCGTTACGAGAGACTAGGGTGCGACATGTCTTTGAAATTACACTTTTTACACTCTCATCTGGATTTCTTCCCTGCTAACTGCGGTGATCGCTTTGTGTGGATTTTTAACAATGGTATAAGCGCCGTACCGTTCAGAAAGCAATGGCAAACTACTGAATGAAAAAATTGGCTAGAGAAATCACAAACAGCCAATAAAAGCTGGGGTTGATTGCCACGTCCTGTAAAGGATAAGCAATTAACTTTAACTGCGGTGCTGTCAGTGACGAGCATGGGGAACGATTTCATAAGGACATTACTACCCTCGAAAAAAGGTACCAAGGGAAATGGAATGCAGCAATGCTAGCAGACTATTGTTGGACCCTTGTGAGAGATGCTCCAGAAACTCATTACAAGCGACAGGCAAAAAGGCGTCGCTGTGAATCATTTCCGCTAGGAGCATTATTATCATATGGTATGTATAATGTGTAAAACTTGTTTTATAGGTATTTAAAAAAAACTAGAGCTAATCTGGTGTTTTAACGGCCATTTTCATATTCAGCAGCCCAAACAACATAAAGGTAACTTGGTTTAATCTCAGAAACACACAAAAAGTCAAAATTTGTTGTCCAGTGCTGGGTCGTTCTTATGTACATATCCGGGTTACGTGGGTGTCGTGCTAGACCTAAATCAGCGAAGCACTATTTTTGTAGTACGGAAGTTGGCAGAGAATATAGTAGCGATTCGCTCTCGTGGCTAAGCGGTGGGTGCCGTTAGGAAGGTCCTGGTTCGATTCCCGGTAAGCCTATCACTTCTGTTGTCTATTTTTCCACTTCTTTATTTCTCACTGAGTTCCTGCTAACATACCTTTGTGTGTTGTTTGTTTATTTTATTATCCATTTAGTAGGCTACTATGCAATAAATCTGCGTTGATGAGCACAAGGAAGAGTAGGCTATGCTATTTACTGAATAGAACCAAATTCATTGCTTGGAAGTGAATCTTGAACATGTAAGTAAACAAAGGGGAACGTAAGTGGTAGCTAGTTGGACGAATTCTAAACGAATATATAGCATGTCAAATAACAATTGAAGAATGCCGGAGAAGGCCTAACGAATAAGAAAAAAAAAAAAAAAAAACTCACAACGATAAGGAGATGGGAGGTAACCTTCATTCGACATGTGATGACAAGAAGAGCAACTCGAATTCATCGCAACAAGTGGAAAAAAGATGGCACAGTATGTAGAGGAAGGCAAAGGCAATAACCGTCATGGGAAGAAGTCAATAGTAGAATTGATGGCGTTCAACAGAAAATAGAGATAAGTGGAAAGAGTGACCCCCTATGCCCCGCTTCACAGCATTTGAGAAGAAAGAGTTGCTATGAGCAAGTTTGACCATGACCTATTTCGGCGTTAATAAGAATCCCAGTGTTATAAGGCCACACATGGCCTTATTGACTGTTGTTAAAAATTCCATGGATGTATTTCAGAAACGTTAGAACAGATGTCTTAGCACAGGTCAGTACCTTTGTAATTATTTGAGCAATATAATTGATGTTTTAAAGTGTCATTTTTAACGTCTTGATTGTACTTCCATACCACCTTACCCCGTTCCTCAAAAACAAATGTAGGACAAACGCCAGTTTACAGCCGTTATTCTCCAAATTCGCACTTTTCTTCATCATTAGTACACGGGACCTTAAAAGCCATCGTCGTTTCCTTGTCACGTCACGTAAAAACGACATCAAGTCTTCTACGAGGCTGTGTAGGTAATCTATAGAGGTTTCAAGTTTTATCCTAAATCTAATCATCATCATTAAATCTCCCTCGAACTTCAGTCTTAGACGGTAACCCATTTGATGAGGTCCTTTGGTGTGAACGTTTTTTATTACTGCACTTTTCTGTTTTTTTTTTTGTGTTTTTGTTTTGGAGAAGCTAACTGAAGGTCGTCTGATACAGCGGTGACACAGTTTACTCTATTTACTTCAGTTTAACTCACAGTTAACGACACTCCTACTTGTGTATTGGAATTCCTTATTAACCACTTTTAGTTAAGGTCACATGGACTTTATATACTTGTCGCGTTTCAAATCGTTGACTCTCAAAATCTCTGTGTTCCCAGAAAGCTGAGACTTTTAATGTAGCTCCCTTTCTTGCCGCATTTTCATCTTATCGACCTCCTTTGACCCTGCCTATTTTATTTAGCACCGTAACTGAAACAAGGTGAAATAAAGTGGAAATAACTGCATTAAAGTCCGGTTTTTAAAGTAAGAGAACTTTTGACGTGAGAATATAAATTATTTCGTATTTGAAGGGAAACGCTTTGTATAATCAGTGGAGATATTCATTCCTTTCGATTCCTGTTCAACTTACTGAATTTTTGTAGTCAAACTTATTATGACTTATGGTCAGTGCACTACGGAAGAAATTGAAAGGCCTGGGCAGCTTTTTAAATGGATGTTCAATTTAGCTTTCACTGTGCAAAGCGTACTTTTTCCCTATTTTGCGGAAAAGCTGATTGGATTGTTTATTGATAATTAAGGAAGTTTTACTTAGTATATAGGGAATGTATACCTATACACATATACACACACATACAAACACATTGGGCCGCCTCTTGGGTGGTGCAGAGGCGCTGACTTTTATAAAATAAAAATACAGTATAAACATGACATTTTAAAATAACAAGAACAATGTAACAGAAAATGTCAAAGTCGAAAATTATTCGCTTGTATGAAACTGAATGTGAAAATTTTCCTTTATGTATATACAGGGGCGTACTTAAAGCGTTTGGCACCCGGGGCGGATCCTAACTTTAACACCTCCTGCCCCGATGCTTAAATAAATGATAGTATATTTTAAGCACTAAGCACTTTCATAATAGTGTCCGATGGCATCCGTGGCGGACCGCTTTCTCGCACCTCCACTAGTACGCCACTGTGTATATATATATCAGTGTTTCTCAACCCTGAAAGTAGCAACGCCCCGTTTTGACAACTAATATTTTTAAAAGCCCCCCACCCTTTTTACACCCCTTGCTCTTTATCGTGTATACACAAACACACACACAAACACATATAAATATATTCCATCATACTTTTAAAAAAGCAATGCAGTTAATGAGTTATCTTTTCTTATAATATAAAGAAAAAGAGAAAGCACATTTATAAAAACATAATAATAATAGCCCCTTCAGTCATAACTGACTATGGGAATGCGCCCCTGAGGTGACAGCTCTCAGCTGCTTATTTTCCTGCTGATTTTCGACGTTTTCTCCTCTCTTCGGCTTGTTGTGTGAGCTTCTTTTCGCCCAATCTGAGGTGGCGCCGTAAATAGCATCGCCACTTGGTGCGATCGGCAGCCTTATCCTCCCATGTTGCTGGATTTATGTCCAGTGCCCTCATATCTCTCTTGCACACATCTTTGAACCTCAGCTGTGGTCGCCCAACTGTATAAAGGCATAGTTATATTAAATATGTGCTTAAGTACGGAATTATATACACCACAGGTTCACTATCCTTGAATTACAAATTGGCGGAGGAAATGATATAAAATTAGTTCTTACAATTCTATAACTTTCATAATTATATCATTTTAATAGCGCCAAAATGACTGCATATATATCTTCAAATCTGAATATTTAAGCCTCTCCTTATGTAACCACATGAAAAAATTTGAAAAATTATTAGTTGATAATAATGATATAATTATATAAAAATTCACTTACTAATGAAGCTTAATGAGATCCTTGCACTTGGTGTGACTCAGCCAGTTTTGAAATATTTGGTTCTAAGTTTGTTAAAATAAGTCTCAAATCTCCTGTTACAAATCTGCAGTCGGTTTCGTTGCTTTTGTAGTAGCAACACTACTGCACTGAACCCCTTCTCCACCAAATACGACGCTGGGAATGCTGTAATTAGCAATTTAGTTTCACGCCAAAGAACGGGATACGCAAGCCTCTGCTGGATCCAAAATTTTTCGTAATGTGTGTGACTGAATCGTGCTTTTGCCTCGAAGTCATTTTGTAGCTCAATTAATTCTTCTTGTAAATGTTGACTAACTTGTTCCACGTCTGATTCAAACAGATTAATCAATTTTTAATAGCGTCCAAATGACTGCAATAAACCTATAAATCGGAATCTGTAAGCCTGTCCCCACTTAACTGTAGTAAACATGGAAAATGAGAAAGTTCTCGGCGACTAAGATTATTTTTATATATGCCTAATGTCAGTTTGTTGATGAACCCCATGATAATTCATGACTTAATGTAGTGGTGTTTGATGGTATTGTATGATGGTGTTATTACTAAATGTAAATTGTATGAGGCCAGCTGTGAAGGCTCCTGAGATAAAATGTAGGGGTGAATTGTCAGAAGGCCTTTCTTGCTACCACTACGACCTCACACTTAATTTTTTTAATGAATGTGGCTACGTAAAGTGTCTAGGGTTATGATATGTAGTGTGGTGTAATGGATTATAAATATACCCACAGATATTAACAAGACTAATAATATTAATAAAAGTTAAAATACACTGAACTAACTCACGTGTGTAAAATTTTTTGATATAAGTATATTACATTTATTTTGTTCTGTGTCAATTTTTTAGGTTGACCAGAACTTAAAAGGATTTAGAGATTATGAAAAGAAATGCATAGAATATTATATCATAAATGCAATAGTGTACATATATATGTACTATACTAGTTAGTTTTATTAAAATGTTCTAGTAGTCATCTACTTGGGAGGATAGTTACTGTTTGTGCTGTTGGGGTGGCCTCATCACACCTGTCTATATTGACTACACAGTGTCCAGAAAATGGTGGGAATCTTTATGGGGTTCTTAGTAACTAAAGGGCGTTGGTGAAAGTCCAGCAGACCAGAGGCTCACTCATCTGGTAGTTGTCGCTCTGGTGCTGAAATCAGGTGGTCCCACCTCTCCGTGCTGGCGGGCAATAATGGTGGTCTCTGTCACAAATACTGCACAGATACACTCGAGTAAAGTCACCAACTGAATAGACCCTGCTTTGTTGACGACAGAAACTCGCAGCTCTGCAATCAAAGTATGGGCCATGTGTCAAAATCTATTCTCTACCCACGTCTGGACACAACACTGACACAACAACCACATCATAAAAACAGGAAAGATCACTCTGACCAAACAGCACATTTACCATGGTGGTTTTACATCAGATAGATCCTCCCAGACCATAGATCCTGAAAAATGTTTATTTAGTTTTTTTCGGCCCCTAAAAGAGGATAGGTAATATGCATTATTGCTGAGATATCTGTCCAATAATCCTTGTCAGACAGTTTTGTACATATTGCAGTTGGTCTCCCTAGTGATCCCTTTACTAGTTACAAGTACCTCTAGACAGCTTGATCTGTGTTTGTAAGGCTAATTACCGGGCTAATTGTCCGTCCAATCAAAATACTCCCATTCCTACACTCACTGTGGACCTGCTCAAGATAAAGCAGATGTCAAAATATAAAAGTAATTACAGTGAAATTCAAAAGCAGTAAACACCATATTTAGACTACACATTACCTCTAGATATTTTTTGGAAAACTTATCTGGAGAACCTAAAACCATTACACTCTAATAGCTGGCCCTAAATCACACTGGTGTCATGCATCATGAGGAAGTATGGTTACAGCTTGACCTCCCGGTCTGCTTGCTTATTATTCACACAATTGTCTTGGGAATCAGATGTTATTATTGTTCATTATTCTTGCAAGTCCTGCCGTCTTTAAAAAATTAGTCTTTGCAAAAACTTTTTTTTCTATAACTTTTTTAGGAGTAACCATGTCATCTACCTATTGATCCAGTTCACTCCTCTTTGACTTCAGCAAGACAAATTTTTATTCTCGTGCTGAAGTATAAATAATGTCCTAAAAAATATCCTCTAGATAACAAAGGTTTTTCAAACCTAGTTCAGGTAACCAAGTAGCAAGTAATAGTCCTTGGGACCTGCATCAACCGATGCAGCACAATACAGCGACATGTGAGCTGGGAAAACATCTCGTGACGACGACTTTCGAAGACAGGCTATGAACCAGAAATCGCTCACGACCAAAAATCGATAGAGTTAATGAAAATGTTAATTTACCTTGCCTTCAGGAAATACACAGAAATATTATGCCTCCCGACATGTGGGAAACACTAGAGGTATCATCTCGAATAAACGAAATATCCATAAGAGGACTTTCACATTCCTGACAGAACAAAAAATAGCGGAGATCCCCTCTTCAACGAGGCATCTCTTTCGCCATTCAAATCGCTCACTCCACTAGTGGTGGGCGGAAACCGATCGACCAAGAAGCAAGACAAGTCATGCGCAGTCCAGCGCAAAATGACCCCAGCTCAAAACTTAACTGCATTCAATACCAACGCGAGAAGACAAATGCTTACCGAGAAAAGTAACTATAAATTTCAAGCAGTTGTTGCCCTTGCGTTATAAAATAGATATTGTAATAAAATGATGTTGCGAGAATTTATCACGCAACAGTAATATGTATCATTATTCTCAACACTTGATCTGTCTTGCATAATCCTTGCTGGAGTTTATGTACATTGTTGGTCCCTAGACCCTGACTAGGGCGGGGGGTCTAGAGCAAATCCCTACTTGTTTGTAAGGCTAGATTTCGATATGGCAGTATCAAATCACTCGAACATGAAACAATATTCAAAATATATAAGGAAATAATTTCAATCTTACCAGATTATGAATAAATAACACAGAATTGCTAGCAAAACTCAGCTGAGCTGCTGGCTATAGTATGGCGTCCCTAAATTTATTTCACTTGCTTTCATATGGAATCACCACACTTTAAAATCTGTGTCTATCACTGAACAACTATTGAAGAATGGCCCCACTTTCGCGTCTGAGCGCTAATGATATGATTGTCTGTGGCCAATCACTGCCTCGGTTTATTTTAAATTTCAAATTTCCTACCATAAAGTCATTTCAGTCATGCTTCAGTCAAGTATGGATGTTTATCTGTTAGTCTGTCCGTCTCTACTTGTGTTTCTAAAAAAAATGTGCTTGTTTTTTTGAACCAACCTTTCTCTCCCCTCCAAAATTTTGTCGTTAAAAGTTATATTTAGACACAGCCACCACAATATCCCCTTTCCTCCATACCACGTAGATTTGAACACCTGCGTCCAAGGTCGTGTTTTTGTGTGCAAATTGCGACACTTTTTTTATTCAACACAGTCTGTCGATGATGTGAACTACACTGTCTTTTGTCATTATCTTCAATATTATCTATCCGTTTGTAAAATTAAGACCATCTTAGTTCACTGCTCAGAATAGGCCATCCGGCCAGCTAATTTTTATATTCCTAACATTAATATTAAGAAAAAATTACTTTTTAATTTTTGTAATATTCCTAACATCTGCGTTTTACCGCTCCATTCAAATCAAAAGCCTGGTATCGCAAAAGCGTCCAATAAATGACTGTGGCGTAACATATCTAGGGTCCCTTCAGTCGAGTTGCTTACTTTTTATGTCAACTTGGGAAACGTGACTTTTCTCCGTTTCCCCCCCAATTGCGTCTCCTTAGCCTTTCCAGTCATATTTTTTTTTTTCTTTTTGATCCGCCGTTCCCCTCCTGTCTAGCAAGTCAATTATTATGGAGGATGATGACCCGCGGTCTAGGCGATCATGTACATCAGCAGCCTACGCATTATGTTTTTATCCTTAAATGTTATCTTTGGAGGGATTTTACCGTTGTATCTCTGTCAATTTCACTACACTTAATCAGACTGATCTCATTTCATTGTAGCTTAAGAAGAACCTCATTTAACTTTTCAAATATATCTTAAATATAGGCCACATCGTTTCGCAATGCTTCTCTTTCGATGCTAAATTCTTCTTTGATTGAATTCAAAAACTCTACAACAGAATCAAATAATGCCCATAATCTTTTTAAACAGTTACCTTTGGACAGCCATCGTACTTCCGTGTGTAGGAGAAGACGTTCAAACTCTTCACCATTATCACAACAAAGTTTACGAAATAATCTATCGTTCAACGAATGCGCCTTAATTTTGTTAATGACACTGATAACACAGTTCAATGATTTGTGGAGTCTGTCACTAAGATGCTTGGCGACTAAATGTTGTCGATGAATAACACAATGAATTGTTAAAACACCTGGTGCCACATTTTTTAAGTAGGCCTGAAACCCACGATGACGACCAACCATAGCTGGTGCTCCGTCTGTCGCACATGCGATGACATTGGAAAAAGGAATTTTGTTTCCAACAAAAATGTGTTTCCAGAAGAAAATATGTGTCGAGAGTGGAGAGAGAAGGTTAGCTTGGGTGTGTCGAGAGGCTAATGAATGTTTCGAGTGTTGAAAGGGCATAAATCTCCGCCTACTGTCTCCTGACAATGGTAACATTCCAGGTACTAAAATTTTGCGTTTGGAATCCTTGAAACACTCTATGGGACGCAAGGCAAATAAAAACTATCGTGTTACAAGCTATGCACATGGGGAATATCTTTTGTAATTGTTTCGTATTGATTCTTGTAAAAATGTACACATCACCCCCCTGAATGGAAGCAGCGACCCCCAATCGTTGCGACCCATCAGAACGCCCCCAGACATCTTGAAAACGCCCCCCAGGGGGCGGTACCGCCCCCGTTGAGAAACACTGATATATATTATTCCCTTTTTTTTTCTTCAAAAATATCGTACTTAGCGCCCGTCTGCAAATCAGCATGAACAAAAAAAAAAAAACAAAAAAAAGAATAAATTACATATCATAAGATTTTAAAAACAGAAATGCATTATATGTTTGTAAATACTGTACTACAGTGAATATCACTAGCGGAAACTATAGCGTGGGTCCAACGCAATAGCGTGAAATTGTGTTACGTAAGAATACATACATTACTGTACCACTTGAATTTGGGTGTATGTATGTATGTCTGTGTGTGCGTGAGTGTGAGTGCATATGTATGTATGCATGCGCGCGTGTGTATGCATGCGCGCTTGTGTGTCTTTACGTCGGTGTGTATGTTGTGCGTATGCATGTACGTTAAGTACGCATGTATATATGTATGCACACATATAAACAAGCACACAGAGCAAAGTTCACTTAATCGAAGCGCAATAAAATTAAACGTTGGACTTAATTCGAAGCTTCGAACATACTACTGCATCTGCTGTATTTGTGTGACTTAAAATATAGTTTGCACTTTGAAGTTCGAATTAATGGCAATGCTAATAATACGAATTTCGGAAACCCATCCCTTCCATAGGTTTGAAACCCGTAAGTCCACTCATTAACTATCTTCGTCTCACGAAAAAAAGCGTGAACAGTAAAATTCAGTCTCATCCAGTCTGATTAATACTCACTTGCACGGATCTTAAGAACATCCCAAAACTCATAAATATAGTTTATATATCGACGCCCTCACAGTTTTTTTCACGAATAGAGCAAAGTTCATTTACGTTTTAAAATGTTAATCCTTGTCTTCTATTTTTGGGTTCTGCCGGAGTCGTTAAACGTCAACCTTGGCATAACTAGTGACAACATTTTTACGAATACTGTATGTTTACATCTATTAAAAGTGTAACAAAAAAGTTATTAAAATCTGTGAAATAAAAAAGTTATTAAAATCTGTGAAATCAAAAAGTTATTAAAATCTGTGTAATACAAAAGTTATTAAAATCCGTGAAATAAAAAAAGTTATTAAAATCTGTGAAATAAAATAGTTATTAAAATGTGTGAAATAAAAAAAGTTATTAAAATGTGTGAAATAAAAAAGTTATTAAAATCTGTGTAATACAAAAGTTATTAAAGTCATCACACAAACATATATTTTTATATGTAGCGTGACGGATGGCGTTGGCAACCATGTACTACAAGTCTCTGATGTCTTGACTGAGATATATTTTCTCATGAAATGTGGTCAGCTAATCAAGATACTTTGTCTTTATATTTGTCTTTCTCTTTGAATTGTTCAGTTGTTGCCAGGCATTCAGAGGTCAACAGCGGAAAGACAGAACGATATATCAACTGCAGGCCGATGGAACGTCATATAAACAGCAGAAAGATGAAACCTTCTGCCAAACATGGCGAAATATATCAACAACAGAAAAACATAACTTTATGTACACAGCAGAAAGACAACTTTTATATCAACAAAAGAAAGGCAACTTTTATATAAACAGCAGAAAGTCAATTTTATATCAACAACAGAAAGACAACTTTTATATCAGCAGCAGAAAGACAGCGTTTATATCAACAGCAGAAAGATAACTTTTAAATCAACAAAAGAAAGACAACGTTTATATCAACAGCAGAAAGACAACTTTTATATTAACAAAAGAAAGACAACTTTTATATCAACAAAAGAAAGACAACTTTTATATCAACAACAGAAAGATAACTTTTATATCAACAAAAGAAAGACAACGTTTATATCAACAACAGAAAGACACGATGTTATATCAACAGCAGAAAGACATGATGTTATATCAACAGCAGAAAGACGTGTTATATCAACAACAGGAAGACATGATGTTATATCAACAGCAGAATGATATGATATTATATCAACAGCAGAAAGATATGATATTATATTAATAGCTAAAAGACAATATATTATATCAACAGCAAAAAGACATGATGTTATATCAACAGCAGAAAGACATGATGTTATTTCAACAGCAGAAAGACATGATGTTATATCAACAGCAGAAAGACATGATGTTATTTCAACAGCAGAAAGATATGATGTTATATCAACAGCAGAAAGATATGATGTTATATCAACAGCAGAAAGATATGATGTTATATCAACAGCAGAAAGATATGATGTTATATCAACAGCAGAAAGACAGGACGTTACTTCACGAGCAGAAAGACAGAAAGGTAAGTAAAAAATTTACAGTATATTTAAGCAGGTGGAAAGAAATGAAACAATGTTTGCGAATATATTACGGGGGTAGGTAGTTAAGAGGTATGGCGTCAGCCTCTAATTCTAAAAGTACCGTGTTCGCTCCCAGTACAGGGAATATAATGGATGGAATATTTTCTCTCAGAACCAGTGGTTCCTATTGATGTCATACTCCCCCTGATCTATTGGGTAGTAAGATCTATTGAGTAGTCAGATCTACTTGGTAGTCAGATCTATTGGGTAGTCAGATCTATTGGGTAGTCAGATCTATTGGGTAGTCAGATCTATTGGGTAGTCAGATCTATTGGTGTCGTAAATTTATTTTGAGAGAAAGAGTCTTAGAAATAGTGGTCCTGTTTAGAGTGGAGAATGGTGGTGAAAAGCTCAGTGATAGAAAAGGTAGAGAGTAAATAGTTGCTTCACAGAGTGCTGGGGAGAGTAAGGACAGACTTATTTACGACAAATCATTCCTCTCAATCTTCTCTTCACTCTCCTGGTCAAACAATTATTTGCCAGTTTCCAGACACACACCTGCGCTAACACCGACTTGGTGCTTCAAACACACAGACGCACGTGAATACAAACTATATTAAACAGATAGGGGAAATTTTGGGCTTTGGGTATTCCAACACAGTACTAAATAAGTTTATGAGGTTTATTATCATTTAAAACAATCACAACAACTATCATGTGTTACAGAAAAATATCATAAGTACAGAAAATACAAATAAGGTGAGGAGGGGGTGAAGAAGATTGGTATCGACTAAGCCCTTCCCGCTTGTATTAGACAAAGATAAACCCAATCCAAAGATAGATAGTTATCAGGAACATAGGTAATGTAACCCAACAGTGAATTTAATTACTCTGAAAGAGGTGTTACAATATTAGGTATGGATGGTAGACAAAAATCCTGTTATTCCCAATTGTTCTTCCCTTTACTAAGCAATTGAAAAAAAGGGGGGGGGGTAAACAGAGTTAACAAAATATCCCACTTAAAGGAACAATGCAGGGTATACAAAAATGTATTACCCGGTAGGCAAGTTAACAAATGGTTTTCAAAAAATTAAATCTCCTGTCATTCATGCACGCGCGTGAGGATCCACACTCATATACACACACACACTTACCGATTGCAGCATCAGACAATCCATAGAATTATATAAACAGCAATTACACTCTTGACATATGAAAGTGTCTGGTACTTCGATGTCCCGCCCCAGATGTAGCGAGGTTTGCTGATAGCAAATACTCCCACCTATCGGCTGACTTGAAGCCTAAGAGTTCTTGTGTTTTATTATATAAAAAGGAGTCTTATGGGATGGCACTGACACAATTCAACACAGGGGTGAGGATGGAGTGGTCTCTTTAATTTCGCTGCTGGAGGTAAAATTCCTTCAAGGCGTGATGATAGCCACTGACCGGTAGGTTTTAAATCTAGTGAGGAAAAACTAGGCCCAGTCACAGTTCAGGTAAATATGTACTCTCTCACAGTAGGGCAGTAAATAAAATATCGCTACTGGCACTGTTCATCTTCCAGTTTATCTTACAGATTGTAATTTAATTTGATGGTTTCTTTTAAATATTCTTGGGTAGGCTTTCTTTCATTTAATTATGATAGCTAGGCCGCATCGGACCGCCACAAGATTAAATTTAAAATGTTTCATCAATATGTCTGGAAGTTTTAAGATGATTTCTTTATTGCTGGGATCGCAGGTTACGATCACTCTGTATGAAAGAAAAAAACATGTAATATACCGAAAAATCAAATAACATTCTAAAGCGCGATGAATTTCCCGTTAAGGCTATAATATACACTCGCGTATTTAATTATATATTTAAGAAGACACTTCGCGAGTTTAAATGGTTAAAACACACATCTATATATATGACTTAACTCAATTAGTTATAAATTCCTTCGCGACTTTTAAAAGTTAATTTAAGCATTTAAGCATCTATTATCTTTTGAAATAATATAATAGATATATCATTACATTTACAACTGGAACTATTGAGATGGTTTAATTTAATAGATTTAAATTAACACAAAATCCAGTGAAATAGAATGAATGAACTAGACCACTGATCACTTTACACAATTATATTTTACCGTTTTGCACAGAATAGAATTCACTGCAAATATATAAGAAAATCCAGGGGAAAATCTAACACGATTTCAAATATAGCTAGTGCTTCTGTAAAGGTCTGGCCAACGAGTGATAAAATGCATTTCTTCATGGTCTGTATATATCTAAAATGGAATGTAAGATGAGTGGGACATGTTAAAATTTGACACCTTTTTAGATCTCAGGAGACTTTTGGGGATCTGACCGCCAGACTAAAGAGAGATGCCGCCCCTGGTCTTCCGTATCTCCGCTCGCTGCATGCGCGTCGGCTTTCCCGTTCGCTCTCACTGCGATCGGTTCTGTGGTTAACACCGAGATGCGAAATACCGGCAGGAAACTTGCGTCGCTCGTTTCAGGGACCACTACTGCTTTTTTGATAGCG
Source organism: Oreohelix idahoensis (assembly GCA_024509875.1). Taxonomy (NCBI): domain Eukaryota; kingdom Metazoa; phylum Mollusca; class Gastropoda; order Stylommatophora; family Oreohelicidae; genus Oreohelix; species Oreohelix idahoensis. The sequence continues at coordinate 275,926 of JAMPIV010009943.1, read as the reverse complement.
TGCCGCTAGTCTTTCCTGAGATCCCCCCGTGTCTTTGATCGTGGTCGCTACTATTGTTTGATGCTGGCAACGCCCCCCCCCCCCCACACTGCCCAAGTTAATGAAAATAACTGCATATGATTGCTCAAGAGATATCCGTGGGCGTGATTTAACCTCTCCTTAAATCAATGCGATGACCAGAATGAACGGTAGATAAACTGTCCACATATTAATCAGCAAACGTGTTGACCATCTGCGTGGAAAGGTTGCATAGCTAATGAGTCCAGGTGAAAAAAAAATCCCGTTTGACGAAAAGTTACCACAATATTCGGGGGCACTGATGCTATCCGAAGGGGTCGTTACGAAGAGTCGTACCATATCATCCAACACTTCAGGGGTACCGATGTTATGAGAGGGTTCTTACCATCATCTAACAAATTTAGGGACGGCTGAGTTGTCTGTCACAATCGTCCCCTCTTTTGAGACATGAAAACATCTTTTCATGTTTGATTTATGACAATGAAGCTGCCCTGATCGGTAGCTTTAGGATGATTGGTATCTTCAACTTCCTCCTCTTCCTCCATAGTCCAGTTTCTACTCAGGAAATCCGCCCCGACATTCTGTCTTCCCGGAATGTATTCCACTTTGAAAGAATAAACGCTTAAAAGAAGGGCCCAACACATGATCCTTGCGTTAAATTCTTTATTAGCACCAAGAAAGGCTAACGGAGCGTGGTCTGTTTGCACCGTGAAAGATGTACCATAGAGAAACTCATGATGGCGTCTGATACCGTCAATCAGAGCGAGACATTCTCTTTCAACTACGCTGTAGTTCCGTTCAGCTTTATTTAATTTTCGACTGCCATAGGCAACTGGAAATAGCATGTTCAGGTCACTGTCCTCGGCTTGAAGCAGTGTTGACCCGATGCCCTGACCTGACGCGTCGGCCCGCAGTACAAAAGGTTTCTTGAGGTCAGGCAACCTCAAAATGGGGTATGCAGACAATTGTACTTTCAAAGTGATGTACGCGTGTTCGCACTTTTGATCTCATATGGCCTTATCAGGACAACCTTTCTTTGTGAGGTCAGTCAGAGGTGCCGTCAGTCCGTTGAAGTTCTGGATGTATTTCTGATAATATGCACATAGTGATAGGAAGGAACGTACGTCTTTCTTCGTTCGGGGTCTTTTGGCTGCAGCTATTTTCTCCACGTTCTTCTGAACAGGCCAACTACAGCCGTGAGAAATAGTATGCCCCAGGAAGTCCAACTGTTCAAACCCGATGAGACATTTGCTAGGTCTGGCTGTGAGACCAGTTTCCTGTAGTCTCCTGAGGAGCATAGCAACCGTAGCAATATGTTCTTCGTAGGTTTCCGATGCAATTAATATGTCATCCATAAAATTATGGATATGTGGACTTTGCAAAGGTTCTAGAAGCTTCCTCGTCATCCTGGTGAACACTCCTGGTGCGTTATGCAATCCGAACGGCATCACATTAAATGTGTAATGTCCTTCACTAGTGCTGAAAGCTAACAAAGGTTTAATTTCCTTCTTGACTGGTATTTGATAATAACCTTTACTGAGGTCAATCTTAAGAAAATCTTTGCTTTCCTGAGCTTGGTGAACAACTCAGAAACAGTTTGGAGAGGTTCGGGCTGGAATTCCGTTACAGCGTTTAGCAGCCGGTAATCTATACACAGCTGAACTTCCTTATTGGGCTTCTGCAACAGCACTACACTCTAACTGTAAGGAGATGTAGACTTACTGATAATTCCTGCCTGACGCAGCTTGTCTATTTCTCCGCGAAGTGCATCAGCTTTAGCGTACGGGATGGGGTAAACTCTTGTTCGAACAAGGGTCTCGTTTGTTAAATTCATATCAAATTCGATGAGATTTGTTCGACCAGGTACATCCGTTAAGACTGCACTGTACGTTTTTAGTAGCGCCCTGGTTTCTGTTTGTTGTTCTGGTGAGAGACTGTCGCCGAACTTGACATCTTTAAAGGATTCTGTGGGTTGCAGTGGGTACTCCATGCAACTATCATCATCTTCCTCGTCTTCCGTTGCTATGCGACAGCCAGGAGATGCTCTGAGGAAGGCACCGGTCTTTCCAAATATTTCTTAAGCAGATTTATGTGGAAGACCTTCTCCTTTCCTTTGATGGAGATCTTGTAATTGGTACGTGAGATCTTTTTAAGGACGGTAAACGGCCCTTGCCATCCGATGCGAAGTTTATTGCTTCCGGTTGGAAGTAGCAACAAAACTTTCTCCCCTGGTTGTAGTTCTCTCTCTTTTGCAGCTTTTTTGTATCTTTTAGCATGTTTAGCGCGGGCTTTCTTAAAGTTTGTAGTAGCTAGATCCCATCCTAGCTTTAACCTTTCCTTGAGCTCAGATACATACTTGCTTGCAGAGACGACTGTCTCGTCAGCCTTTTGGTCTGTCAGGGACCGAAGTAAGGCTTCTAGTGGCCCCTTTATAGGTCTGCCAAATAAAAGTGTAGCAGGCGGGAATCCCGTAGACGCTTGGGGAACCTCTCGGTAGGCGAATAAGGCAGCCGATATATATAGGTCCCAGTCTTCCGGTTTCTCCTGACCCAGCTTTCGTAACATGGTGGTGAGGCTGCCATTAAAACGTTCCACGAGCCCATTTCCGGCCGAATGGTAGGGACTTGTGTAGATATGTTTGGCCCTCAAGATCTTAAAGATCTCCTCTGTAGTGGGTTTGATGGTATTGTATGATGGTGATATTACTAAGTGTGATGCATGAGGTCAGCTGTGAAGGCTCCTGAGATAAAATGTAGCTGTGAATTGTCAGAAGGCCCTTCTTGCTACCACTACGACCTCACACCTATCTTTTTTTACTAATGAATGTGGCTACGTTAAATGTCTAGGGTAATGATATGTAATGTGTTGTGGTAGTTTACATACACACACACACGCACACAGATATTTACTAAGTCTAATAATATTAATAAATGTTATAATACACAGAACTAACTCAAGTGTTTAAAATTTTGATAGTAATTTTCTTTACATTTATTTGTTCTGAACCAAGGTTTTATTTTGGTCAGAACATATGAAAGGTTTTGCAATTATGAAAGAAATGCATGAATATTACATAATAAATGCAAGGTGTGTACATATATATGTTACTAGACTAGTTAATATTATTACTGTTTATAATTGTAATCTATTTGGGAGAACATTTAATGGATGTGCTGTTGGGGTGGCCTCATCACTCCCTGTCTATGGTGACTACACATTGTCCAGTTATTTGATGGAAATTTTATGGGTGTGTTAGCAAATAAGTTGAGTTGGTGAATTCTCAGCAGACCAGACGCTCACGTAGCTTGAAGGTGTAGCTCTGGTGCTGAGTACCCCAACAGCACATCCATTAAGTGTTCTCCCAGACTACGTATTCTGAAATATGTTCATTAGCTTCCTGCCATAGAATAGGATAGGTGATATGTTCCACTGATCTCAACACTTGATCTGTCCTTCATAATCCTTGCGGGAGTTTATGTATTTTATTTATCTCTAGACCCTGAACTGGGGCGGGGGGTCTAGAGCGAATCCTTACTTGTTGTAAGGGACAGATTATGCTATTGCAGTATCAAATCACTCGAAACCTTACACAAATATTAAAATGTACAAAGAAATAATTTCAGTCTTACCAGAATTATGAATATAGAACACAGTTAAATGCTAGCAAAACTCAGCTGAGCTGCTGGCCTTATGATGGCGTCCCTCTAAATATTTCAATAGCTTCTGGGAATTACACCACTTAATAATTCACTGTGTCTACTAGGACAACTTATAATGAATGGCACAAAATGCGCGTCTGAGCGCCGATAATATATTCATCTATGGCCAATCACTGCCTTTTCTTTTTTCAAATTCAAATATCCTACCAATAAGTCATTTCAGTCATACCTCAGTCAAGTATGCCTTATTGTCTGTTGGTCCGTCCGTCTCTACTTGCGTTTCACAAAAAAACACACTTGTTTTTTTGAACCAACTCTGCCTTCCCCTACACAATTTTGCCTTTAAAGTTATTTTTAGCCACAATTCACCATCCCACCCCGTCTCTTCATTCCAACTAGATTTTAGCACTTGCGTCTTCAAGGCCACAATTTTTTGAAAATTAGTGACATGTTTTATTTCAATGCAGACGCTCGCTGATATGAACAACACAGTCTTTTGTCAATATCTTTCTTATTATCTGTCCGTCTGTATAAATGAAGGCATATTATTTCACTGCTCAAGATGGGCCATCCGGCCAGCTATGTTTTATATTCCTAACATTATTATTAAGAAAAGTTACTTTTCAAATATTTTCTAGAATCTTCTCATCACTGCATTCAAATAAACGGGCTAAGTTATCGCAAAAGCGTCCAAGAAATGACTGTGGCGTATAATATCCAAGGTCCCTTTTGTCGATTTCTTTACTTTATGTCAACTTGGGGAACGTGACTTTTTCCTCCTTTCCCCACCAGTTTGCGTCCTTTTAGCCTCGCTAGTTTCAAGCACGCGTTCAGTCAGATTTTTCCTTTTGATCTCCGTTCTCATCCCGTTCCGTTTTGCCTTCAAGTCTAACAATTTAATTTCCATGGTGGGTGATGACCCGCGGCGTGGGCGATCATGTATTCTAACAGCATACGCATTAGTTTTTATCCCTACGTTGTATCATTGGAGATATTTTAACGTTGTATCACGGTTAATTTTGTGACACATCTCCCCACTTGAAAACATGCCTACGGCAAGTTCTAAAACCAGTGATACACATAGATAAAATCTCTCCTTACGCCTGCCATTACTCTAATTTTGATCACAGGGGTGCCGACTGAGGAAATCTGCACCGACATTCAATTTGCCTGGGATATATTGGATACTAAACTGATAAGGTTGAAGCAATAAAGACCACCTCAGCAATCTTGCGTTTTCATGCTTAGCCTGAGATAAGAATACGAGAGGCTGATGGTCCGTCTCGACCACAAAAGTCCTACCATACAGATAGATTTGAAACTTCTTTATGGCCCAGATTAACGCTAAACATTCTTTTTCGCTTGTGGAGTATCCTTGTTCCGCCTTATTCAATTTGCGGCATGCATAAGCGACTGGTTTCAGTTCCCCATCAGGAGAAGATGATCTTTGCAACAAAGCCGCTCCGAGTCCTACATTACTTGCATCGGTTCTTAAGACAAAGTCCTGGGTCAAATCAGGTAGTTTGAGAATAGGCTTGCTAGTGAGTTTTTCCTTTAAGTCTTGGAACGCTAATTCACTTTGCGCAGTCCAATTAATTTTATGTGGAAGTCCCTTGCGAGTCAGATCAGTCAGAGGAGCACAATTAGAGTTAAAATCTTTGATATATTTTTGATAAAATCCGCATAACGACACGAATGATCGCACGTCCTTTTTTGTTTGTGGTCTAGGTGCTCTCTGCAGTTTTTCCAAGTTCTTGGGATCAGGGGTCATGCTACCCTGATATACAGTGTGTCCCAAGAATTCCAACTCTTTGCATCCAATGCAACATTTTGTTGGCCTAGCAGTTAAGTTCGCCTCCCTAAGCCTATTAAATAACATTTCTAGAGCTTCAATGTGTTCTTCAAATGTCTCTGTGGCGACGAGAATATCATCCATGAAATTCGTGATACATGGGTTATTCAGGGGATCCAACAATTTGCGCATCATCCTTGAAAATACATTCGGAATTTCAGTCCGAATGGTGGCATGTTGAATTCATAATGTCCATCTGAAGTGCTAAAAGCCAAATAAGGTCTCACTTCAGGCTTCACTGGGATCTGGTAATAGCCTTTACTAAGATCCACTTTTGAAAAGTATTTTGCCTTGTTCAATCTGGCAAATAACTGTTTTGTGTCTGGTAATGGATCCACTTGTCCTTCTGTGACAGCATTCAGTTTCCTGTAATCTATGCACAGTCTGTGTTCCCCAGACGGTTTTCTCAACAATACGACACTAGAACTAAAAGATGATTCACTGTGTGAAATAATCCCCTCCTTCAACAAATAATCTATTTCTTCCTTCAATACCTTCTCCTTCGCGAACGGAATAGAATAGGCTCTCATACAGATTGGGTTTGAGTCTACCAGTTTCATGTCATACTGTAGCAAATTTGTATGGCCTGGTTTATCTGTTAATACATCTGTATGTTCCTCCAGAACCTGTTGAACTCTCTCCCTCTGGTTTTTAGTCAGGTGCTTACTGACTTTTACCTGTGCTGCTGTTTCACAAGGATGTAATGGGTATTCATGTGAGGTGAGTGGTTCCTTTTGCATTTGAGTTGCGATAGCTAAGGTAAGTAAGGGGGTGCTTTCCTGGAGTGGTCTGTCCAGATACTTCTTTAACAGGTTTACATGATAAACTTTCTCCTTCCCCTTTTTGTCAATTTTATAGTTTGTTCTAGACACCTTCTCTAGAACCGTATATGGACCTTGCCATCCAATTTGTAATTTATTCTGGCTACCGGGTAGTAGAAGCAACACCTTCTCTCCCACTGCCAGTTCTCTGTCCTTTGCCTTCCTATTAAAATATGCTGCATGTTTCTTCCTGGCTTGTTTCAAATTATCATTTGTCAGTTTCCATCCAGCTTTCAAACGAGTGGTCAGTTCGTTCACGTATTGATAAGATGAGGTAACAGTCTCTTCCGCCTTCTCATCTGTCCAGGTCCTTAATAGTGCTTCTAATGGACCTTTTATTGGCCTCCCTAATAGCAGAGTTGCGGGAGCCATCCCGGTTGAACTATGTGGTACCTCCCGGTACGCAAACAATGCGGCGGGCAGGAATTGATCCCACAGATCCGGTTTTTCGTGTGCCAGCTTTCTCAGGATAGAAATGAGAGTCCCGTTGAACCTCTCTACCTGGCCGTTCCCTTGCGGATGGTACGGACTACAATGAAAGTGTCTGGCTTAAAATAGCTTAAAAACTTCTTCCGTTAGTTTCCCCTTGAACTGAGAGCCATTATCCGTCAAGATTTGATGCGGGAATCCTAATCGGGTAAATATTGTAAGTAGTGCCTCTGCTACATGTTTTGAATCAATTGATGGCAGGGCTACCGCCTCTCCCCACATAGAACAAGTGTCCACCAGAGTAAGGATGTAACTGTTCCTCCTCTTGGTCCGAGTGAGAGGTCCTACAATATCCACTGCAACCCTCTCAAAAGGTGTTCCCACTATGGGCATTTCCCCTAGAGTTGCAGGAGCAGTCCAGTGCTTTGGAGCTACCCTTTGACATTCTGGGCAGGATTTGACATATCTTTTTATATCCTCCGTTATCCCTGGCCAGAAGTAATGACAAGCTATACGCTGTCCTGTGGCGCTGATCCCCATGTGACCACTGAAGGGAATCGCATGCCCGAGTTCCATCACTTTATCCCTATATGAAGTGGGAAGAACCAGCTGGTTGTGACCATTTGTTCCAGCTCCGGCCTTCCTGTATAAGAGTTTGTTCTTCATAAAATATTCCCCCTTGCTCGGAGGTGTGTGGCATTTGGGCAATTTTTTAAAACATGGCTTGAGTGTCCTATCCTCAGCCTGCGCCTTCCTCATCTCCTCTGGATGAGCATTTATAGGTTCACCTTCTTCCTCCTTCTTCTGTGACCTGGTCTGCACTGTCGCCATGATCACAGGTCTCTCGGGATTCCCCAAGAAGACGTATCTACACCCCAATATTAGAGGGTAGATTGGTTCATCTATCACTGCTGTTCTGATTTCTCCTTCCACATAGCGAGTTTTCACCGTTATCCTTGCGATGGGAAGTGTCATGAGTGGTATGTCCTTAGTTGCCCCTTGTATTTCCACTGTTTCTGTGGTATACTGACTTGGGTCCACTAGGCTAGACTTCACAACTGAATCATAATCCAAACCTGTATCATAAAGGCACCTTATGGTGACCCCATTACAAATAACATCCTCACAAACTGGGGGGTGATAAGGTTCCTGCTGTCCCTTAGGATTAACCTTTAATCTTTGCGTCCCCGACTTCATTGCAGCAAAGTTTGAAGGTTTCCTTCTACAAAATTCGGTGTTATGGTTATCTTTCTTGCTCCATTTACACCACCTTTTTCCTTGGTTAAACGGTTTTCTTTCATTGGATTTTTGGTCATTGAACTGTGAGTTTCTGTCTCGGTAGTCATTTCTCATGATCATTTCTTTAAGATCTTGGGTCTTCCCCAGAGCAGTCCATTTCTCCAAATAGGTTTCCAGTCTGGCAGAGAATTGGTGGTATGTCTCCCCAGACAACAGTTTGGCATTTCTAAATTTCTTACGATAAAATTCCCCATTTTTTTCGTACCTCAATAACAAAGCCTGCTTTAACATGTCATAATTCTCCTGGTCTTCTCTGTTCATTTTTGCGAAGACTTCGTAAGAAGTACCTCTCAGTCCCTGTGATAGCTTTAAACTCCACCTCTCTCTCTCTAACCCATATGTAGTAGCTAATAACTCAAAACGTCCTAGGTACCTCTCTATGTCATCGTCTTTTTCAACAAAATGGTCTAAATGAAACCCCATAGCTGATGTTGAGGCTCCCAGACTGGGCGTAGCATCTGAGGCAAAAGGGCTGGCACCATTTTCAGGAGCCTGGCCTTGTAGCTCCAGCTCCCTGAGTCGTAATTCGTGCTCCCTTTGCAACCTTCTATCTTCTGCCTCCCTTTCGGCCTTTTTATCTTCTGCCTCCCTTTGCTGTCGTTTTTCTTCTGCCTCCAATGCTTTAGCCTCTTTGTCAGCCTCAATCTGCAGCCTCTTAATTTCTCTATCAGCCTCAATTTGTAACCTCTTCTCTTCAGCTACCTTTCTATCTTCCCTTTCAATATATTTATCACATTCAGCCGTTACATATTGAATTAAAATCTGACCATCCATTCCCATCTCCTTTGCCGTCAGCACAGCAGCTGATCTGAATTTGGCCAGCTCCGCCATACTTTTTAAACAAATCTAGCAATGTGCACCACTAAAGTACTTCTAATTACTCTAGTCTAAAATAATTCTAATTAATTAATTAACTACCACTGGCTGTGAAGATTCACCAACTTTTATTTTCAGGGACACTTTTAATTTTAAGGGACACTTTTAACTTTTATAATGTGTTCCCCTAATCTAATTCTCCCCCCAGGAGATCCTAATATACTTAATGGGCTAATTATCCCGGGACAAAGAGACCCCAATATATGTAGTGGGTTTGATGGTATTGTATGATGGTGATATTACTAAGTGTGATGCATGAGGTCAGCTGTGAAGGCTCCTGAGATAAAATGTAGCTGTGAATTGTCAGAAGGCCCTTCTTGCTACCACTACGACCTCACACCTATCTTTTTTTACTAATGAATGTGGCTACGTTAAATGTCTAGGGTAATGATATGTAATGTGTTGTGGTAGTTTACATACACACACACACACACACACAGATATTTACTAAGTCTAATAATATTAATAAATGTTATAATACACAGAACTAACTCAAGTGTTTAAAATTTTGATAGTAATTTTCTTTACATTTATTTGTTCTGAACCAAGGTTTTATTTTGGTCAGAACATATGAAAGGTTTTGCAATTATGAAAGAAATGCATGAATATTACATAATAAATGCAAGGTGTGTACATATATATGTTACTAGACTAGTTAATATTATTACTGTTTATAATTGTAATCTATTTGGGAGAACATTTAATGGATGTGCTGTTGGGGTGGCCTCATCACTCCCTGTCTATGGTGACTACACATTGTCCAGTTATTTGATGGAAATTTTATGGGTGTGTTAGCAAATAAGTTGAGTTGGTGAATTCTCAGCAGACCAGACGCTCACGTAGCTTGAAGGTGTAGCTCTGGTGCTGAGATCTGGTGGCCCCACCTCTCCGTGCTTGGGGGCAATATCAGAAGTCTGGTGGCCCCACCTCTCCGTGCTTGGGGGCAATATCAGAAGTATGGTGGCCCAACCTCTCCGTGCTTGGGGGCTATAATAGGCTGCTCTGACAAAATGTTACTGCACGGGTCCACTCTGGTAATATTCAACAACTCATTTGACACCACAGTGGTGCCAACTGAAACTCACAGTTCTGCAATCAAAGTATTAGTCATGTGTCAGAATTCCATCCTCTAACCATTTCTGGACACAACACTACACAACAACAACACCACATAGACGGGTCAGATATTTCTGACCAAACAACACATCTTACCAAGTTGGTTTCACATAGGATAAGTTCTCCCAGACTACGTATTCTGAAATATGTTCATTAGCTTCCTGCCATAGAATAGGATAGGTGATATGTTCCACTGATCTCAACACTTGATCTGTCATTCCTAATCCTTGCGGGAGTTTATGTATTTTATTTGTCTCTAGACCCTGAACTGGGGCGGGGGGTCTAGAGCGAATCCTTACTTGTTGTAAGGGACAGATTATGCTATTGCAGTATCAAATCACTCGAAACCTTACACAAATATTAAAATGTACAAAGAAATAATTTCAGTCTTACCAGAATTATGAATATAGAACACAGTTAAATGCTAGCAAAACTCAGCTGAGCTGCTGGCCTTATGATGGCGTCCCTCTAAATATTTCAATAGCTTCTGGGAATTACACCACTTAATAATTCACTGTGTCTACTAGGACAACTTATAATGAATGGCACAAAATGCGCGTCTGAGCGCCGATAATATATTCATCTATGGCCAATCACTGCCTTTTCTTTTTTCAAATTCAAATATCCTACCAATAAGTCATTTCAGTCATACCTCAGTCAAGTATGCCTTATTGTCTGTTGGTCCGTCCGTCTCTACTTGCGTTTCACAAAAAAAACACACTTGTTTTTTGAACCAACTCTGCCTTCCCCTACACAATTTTGCCTTTAAAGTTATTTTTAGCCACAATTCACCATCCCACCCCGTCTCTTCATTCCAACTAGATTTTAGCACTTGCGTCTTCAAGGCCACAATTTTTTGAAAATTAGTGACATGTTTCATTTCAATGCAGACGCTCGCTGATATGAACAACACAGTCTTTTGTCAATATCTTTCTTATTATCTGTCCGTCTGTATAAATGAAGGCATATTATTTCACTGTTCAAGATGGGCCATCCGGCCAGCTAGGTTTTATACTCCTAACATTATTATTAAGAAAAGTTACTTTTCAAATATTTTCTAGAATCTTCTCATCACTGCATTCAAATAAACGGGCTAAGTTATCGCAAAAGCGTCCAAGAAATGACTGTGGCGTATAATATCCAAGGTCCCTTTTGTCGATTTCTTTACTTTATGTCAACTTGGGGAACGTGACTTTTTCCTCTTTTCCCCACCAATTTGCGTCCTTTTAGCCTCGCTAGTTTCAAGCACGCGTTCAGTCAGATTTTTCCTTTTGATCTCCGTTCTCATCCCGTTCCGTTTTGCCTTCAAGTCTAACAATTTAATTTCCATCGCGGGTGATGACCCGCGGCGTGGGCGATCATGTATTCTAGCAGCTTACGCATTAGTTTTTATCCCTACGTTGTATCATTGGAGATATTTTAACGTTGTATCACGGTTAATTTTGTGACATCCTCCATTAACAGGCTACGGAATTGGGATCCATTGTCCGTCAAAACTTGTTGAGGGAATCCCAACCGTGTAAAAATGTGCACGAGGGCTTCTGCGACATGCTTGGAATATATGCATGTTAGCGGTACAGCTTCGGCCTACATTGTGCAAGTGTCAACTAAGGTCAGGATGAACCTGTTCCTTCTTTTGGTCCTTTCCAGGGGTCCAATGATGTCGACAGCAACCCGTTTAAATGGAGTACCCACTATTGGCATTTGCCCTATAGGTACTGGGGGTGTCAAGTGCTTGAGCGCTACCCGTTGGCACAGAGCGCAGGATTTAACGTACCTGATAATGTCAGAGTTCATTCCTGGCCACCAATAGTGGTTTTTTATTCGCTGAAAAGTGGCGTTTTGTCCCATATGTCCGCTAAAGAGAAGAGAGTGCCCCATTTCTAAGATCTGTCTTCTGTACTGCGTCGGTACTAGGAGCTGGTTATTCCCCGTGTCCGGGTTGCCCGTTCTACGATACAATACGCCATCCTTAGAAAAGATGTCTCCGTTGTGTCTGGGGTCCTTAGCCATGGGCAGTTTTCTAAAGCAGAGCTCCAGAGTAGGGTCCTTTTGTTGCGCCTCCTTCAGTTCATTCGGCAACAAATTTGGCGCAGGCTCCCTCTCCTTCTTGGTTTGCCCTCTTGTGGTTACCGCTGCCACAATCGGCTCCTTAGGTCTCCCAATAAACACGTATCTACATCCCAGGATAACTTGGTAGATCGGATCATCCATTATGGCCGCTTTAATAACACCTCTGACAAAATCAGAGTGTATCTCTACCAGTGCGATAGGAAGCGTCCTGGGTGCATCACTCCTGAAAACTCCACCAAGTTTGACGGTTTCCTCTGTCTCCTGACCTGGTTTGACTAGGTGTCTGGCGATAATACAACTAAAGCTTAGTCCAGTGTCAAAGAGACAAGTAGTTGAGGCACCATTCAAAATTACAGTTCCTCGCGTTGAAGGTCGGTCCCCCTCAGGTTGAGAATCACTGACATTGACTCTACCTGGCGAGGCTGTATGCAGGCATCCGATGCGGTTAGGCCCGGTTTGCTTGCCCTGATCAGACGTTCCTGTTGTAGGGGTCTTCCATTTTCCTTGACCTTGGTGGCCGCGCTGCCACGTAGGCTTGGTGGGTTGATCAGAATTATTATTTGGGGAAAATCGGGTTTTGTAGAATTTCGATTTTTCCTGGGGAGGTCTCTGGGTATTATTTTCTCGTTGGTTATAATTCTGAGAGGAATTAGAGGAATAGGATGACTGCTCTAGATTTTGTTTACGAGATGGTTTACCTGTGGGTTTACGTTTAGTGCTGGGAAGTTCGGCCATTGCATTGGTATAGCGTTCTGCCTTATTGAGGATGTCCTCAAGCCTGACTGCGCCCTGTTCAGCCAAAAATCTACGGGTTTCGTTTGACAAAGTTGACTTTATCTGTTCCACAAGAACAAGTTCAAGTAGTCCCTCATATGTAAGAGGTAGGTCAGATAATTCAATGCACTTTGTCAAATAGCCCGTGAGACGTGAAGAGAACTGCGGAAATGTTTCCGTGCTCTCTTTCCGGCTGTTTCTGAACATTTGCAGAAATTTTCGGGCGGTCATCTCAAACCGCTCTAGCAAGGCCTTTTTCAGCATGTCGTAATCATGTTGGTTGGTTCCCAGCTTTGTGTACACGTCATACGCATTACCTTTTAATGACGTTGAGAGTTTAAGTGCCCAACGGGAACTCTCTAACCCATACAGATTTGCGAGCCTCTCGAATTTCTCTAGGAAGGGGTCAATTTTTTCATTGGGGCTAGGAAAAGACTCTAAAGCAAAAGACATCGCAGTTAATTGGGCAGATTGAGTGCTGGAGAGATCCATTGACTGAGACTGGGGCGAAGACGGCTCTCCGTTATTTGAAGTAGAGGCGCCCCGACTCTCTAGAGCCTTAAGCGCCAGTTCGTGCTGTCTTTCCCTCTCTCTCTCCTCACGTTGTCTCTCCTCTCTTTCCCTGCGGGCTTCTATCTCTGCCTCAATTTTCTTCTGCTCCAATTGACGATCGTCCGCTTCTTTCTTCCTAGCTTCTTCTCTCTGTTGCTCCGCGTCATACCTTTCAAGTTCCCTGTTGACAAACAGGTTCGCGGCTTCTCCTGCTAATCCTGAATCCTTTGCCTCCTGTCTCAAAATGGATCTTATCCTAATTCTCTCTACCATGCCAAAGAACTGGATGCTTCTAAGACTAGAGAATAGTAAGAAAGAACAAGAAGGGGAAAAAAAACTCAAAGCCGCTACGAGAAAAAACACAAAGTATAAATTTACTTGTGTTACCTCCTACTTTAGAATGTGCAAACTTATCGCTGCTATTATTGTCACTTAAGACTTTTAACGCAAGCGACTATGCCACGTTAAAATGGTAAGTTACACTAGAAAAAAAGGAAAAAAAAAGTTTCCCTAATATTTTAATTCTCCGTCACAAAACTCCGCCCCTGAAGTCAGTTTATGAGAAGAGACGTGTTAACTAGACTTAAAGAAGTCAGAACAAGGCGCCTTTAGCTAAGCTCAACTCTTTTTAACTTCAAAAAACCTTCAGTGACTGTAAAAACAATCACGCAATCCCAGCAAATCTTATAAAGAAAAAATTTTACTTTATCTGCCAGAGGATAATTTAGCTAACCGAATTTATGATTATCCGTACTTTCTACTGCTGTGAAAAGAAAACAACCTGTAAATATGCTGTGTGGATGACCCAAATACTAAAAGGCGTTGTCTAGGGGTGTAATTAATTATTTATTTATTTCCCTAATTCACAAAGACATATCATTCACACTCTATCTAGTTAGACCCAGACTTAGATCAGACTCAAAAATATCTTTATCCCGGCGAGCCAGCCAAATATGCGATTGCATTAAATATGGCTCAAGATCCCGGACGAGCAACCAAATATTGTCGTAAATTTATTTTGAGAGAAAGAGTCTTAGAAATAGTGGTCCTGTTTAGAGTGGAGAATGGTGGTGAAAAGCTCAGTGATAGAAAAGGTAGAGAGTAAATAGTTGCTTCACAGAGTGCTGGGGAGAGTAAGGACAGACTTATTTACGACAAATCGTTCCTCTCAATCTTCTCTTCACTCTCCTGGTCAAACAATTATTTGCCAGTTTCCAGACACACACCTGCGCTCACACCGATTTGGTGCTTCAAACATACAGACGCACGTGAATACAAACTATATTAAACAGATAGGGGCAATTTTGGGCTTTGGGTATTCCAACACAGTACTAAATAAATTTATGAGGTTTATTATCATTTAAAACAATCACAACAACTATCATGTGTTACAGAAAAATATCATAAGTACAGAAAATACAAATAACAACGTGGGGAGGAGGTGAAGAAGATTGGTATCGACTAAGCCCTTCCCGCTTGTATTAGACAAAGATAAACCCAGTCCAAAGATAGATAGTTATCAGGAACATAGGTTATGTAACTCCTCGTAGCTGTCAGCATGCGACAGCGGCCACCCCCCGGGAAAAGGCTTTGACAGGCCGGCTAAACTAGGTGAGGGTAACCGACTGGTTATAAACCTTCGGTGAGTTAGGGTCTGCCTACCCATGCATGTGAAAACTGGATTCGGTAGACTGCGCGGAAGAAACCACCTGTTGGTTCAACGGGCATGACGGCGATTACCAGCAACGCGCTGTGGAGCGCAAGGAGCATGGCGAGGCACGTAGAAAGCCATGGTCATCCACTGTACCTGACTTCATCTCCAGTCGTCTTGACTTGTCTTGCCACTGGATTAAGATGGACCCAGGCGAGAGAGTGAGGTCGACGAATTGCGCAACTCTTTCTCACTTTAAACCAAATCACTGCGCAAGTCACTCTTTCATCCACTCATCCATCCACTCACAACAAGTCCTGTGGCGATGGGCGAGCGGCGAAGCGGCAGGCGTGGGTGCGCTGGCAGTCGTAGTCGCAGACCTACACACAGGCGGCTCAGGCCATATGGTCGTCTTCCACTGATCGGAGCAGCAGTGGGATTCGGCAGCCCCCTGAGTGACTGAGCAGCCCTCTTTAGGAAAGCACTGCTCACCTCCATGGCACGAGGAAGGGGCTAGAAAAGGTGCCCTAAACAATTCCTGCTCCACCATTACCTAACCAGCTTACCGCGGTTGGTGGGTACCCTACTTCAGCGGGCGACACATAAGAAAAAGAAAGGACAGATTTTTCCCCCTCATTCTAGGCGCATGGAATGTGCGCACTCTACTTGACAAAGACTTTAACGCAAACAGACCCGAGAGGCAAACTGCCCTGATTGGGAGAGAACTGGCCAGATACAACATTGACATAGCAGCACTGAGTGAAACACGACTTGCAGGCGAGGGCCAACTTTGCAAAAAGGGTGCAGGTTATACATTCTATTGGAGCGGAAGAGGAACTGAAGAAAGACGAGAAGCAGGGTTTGGATTTGCAATCAAAACAGCACTTGTCGGCAAGTTAGCGGGGCCCCCAAATGGAATAAATGACCGACTCATGACGGTCAAGATCCCTCTGCTTTATGGAAGGAAACATGCCACCATCATTAGCGCGTGTGCACCAACTATGACAAACCAGGATGACGTCAATGATAAGTTTTACGAAGAAATACATGCAGTCATTGCATCAGTTCCTAAAGCAGATAAGCTTATTATTCTTGGTGACTTTAATGCAAGAGTAGGCTCAGATAACATCTCCTGGAATGGCACTATCGGAAAGTACGGCGTGGGTCGCTGTAACAGCAATGGACTTCTTCTCCTCCAGACTTGCGCAGAACATGACCTCCTTGTCACCAACACCATTTTTCGACTTCCTATCCGCAACAGGACCTCCTGGATGCACCCTCGCTCAAAGCATTGGCACCTAATTGACTATGTAATTGTTAGGAAGAAGGACAGGCAAGATGTCCGGGTGACCAAGTCCATGTGTGGTGCCGAATGCTGGACTGATCATCGCCTCATTGTGTCTAAACTTAAAATTCGTATCCAACCTGCCAGGCGCCCTCAGGGAAAGAAAACTCAAAAAGGCTGGATGTCACCAAACTAAAGAAGACAAAAATTAAACAGTCATTCACTGACACCCTAGAAGACCGTCTCAAATCTATCTCGTTAGACGGCCAAAATGCGGAAACAAATTGGACAGCCCTAAGCGAGCAGATCTATAACACTGCTACAGAGGTCCTGGGTCCCGCCTTCAAGAAACCAAATGACTGGTTTGATGAGAACTCAGATGATATAAAGAAGATGTTGGCTGAGAAACACCATCTCCATAAAGCATATTTAAATGATCCAAAATCTACATCCAAGAAAGACGCTTTCAACAGAATGCGTAGAATCGTCCAACATAAACTACGCCAGATGCGGGATTCATGGCCGAGTAATAAAGCAGATGAGCTCCAAGGCTTTGCTGACAGCCATGACTTGAAAATTTTTTACCATGCACTCAAAGCAGTCTATGGTCCAACATCATCAGGATCATTTCCCCTCCTTAATGCAGATGGAAAAACACTAATTACAGACAAGGAAAAAATTCTCCAACGCTGGGTCGAACACTTTAATAATATTCTGAACCAGCCATCATCTATTAACGACGAAGCCATCAACCGACTTCCCCAAATTCCTATAAATGAAGCACTAGATGATATACCGACTCTGGAGGAGACTCAATAAGCAATTCGTCAACTTTCTAGGGGAAAGGCCCCCGGCTCCGATTCAATTCCTGTTGAGGTCTATAAAGATGGCGGTTCAGTTCTGATAGAGAAACTTCACATGATCTTCCAGCTAATGTGGCAGAGTGAAACCATCCCACACAATCTCAAGGATGCGTCAATTATACATCTTTATAAACGTAAAGGTAATCGCCAAGACTGTAACAATCATCGAGGCATCTCCCTACTATCAATCGCTGGGAAGATATTCGCCAGAATCCTTCTTAATCGCCTTACGGCTCATCTTGACAAAGGTCTTCTACCTGAAAGTCAGTGCGGATTCCGGAAAGAACGTGGAACCACCGATATGGTGTTCGCTGCAAGACAGCTTCAAGAAAAATGCCAAGAACAGCACTGTGACCTGTACACAGCTTTCATCGACTTGACAAAGGCGTTCGACACGGTCAGTAGAGAGGGTCTATGGAAGATCATGGCAAAATACGGCTGCCCAAAGAAATTTATCTCAATAATGCAGCAATTGCATGATGGAATGCAGGCTAGAGTTCAGAAAAACGGGGAGCTATCGGAGCCTTTCCCAGTCTCAAATGGAGTAAAACAAGGGTGTGTACTTGCACCGACTCTTTTCAGTATCATGTTTTCTGCTATGCTGACTGATGCTTTCAGAGATGGGGACACAGGAATCGACATCAGATATCGTATTGATGGAAAATTGTTTAACCTTAGGAGGCTTCAAGCAAAAACCAAGGTCAAATCACACACCATCAGGGATCTTCTGTTTGCTGACGATTGTGCCCTCAGTGCTGGCTCAGAGCCTGATCTGCAGCATAGCATGGATAGATTCTCCGAAGCCTGTTCCAACTTTGGGCTTACCATCAACACGGAGAAAACAGAAATCATGTACCAACCAGCTCCTGGCACAATTTATACTGAGCCAATCATCAAGGTAAATGGTGAGAAACTGAATGTTGTGAACAGATTCACATACCTTGGTAGCACACTATCCCAGAACATTGTCATTGATGATGAGGTAAACACCAGGATCTCCAAAGCCAGCAGCATATTTGGCAGGCTATACACCAATGTTTGGCATCGAAGTGGCATTAGTCTACAGACAAAGCTGAAGGTGTACAGAGCTGCGGTGCTTCCAGTGCTGCTTTATGCATGTGAAACATGGACTGTATACAGGCGGCACGTAAAGAAGCTCAACCACTTCCATACAGTCTGTCTCAGAAAGGTAATGAACATCAAATGGCAAGACAAGATCCCGGATACCGCCGTTCTTGACAGAGCTGGTATCCCTAGCATCGATACTATTCTGATGCAGTCACAGATCCGCTGGGCAGGTCATGTAGTCCGCATGCCAGACCATCGACTGCCAAAGATACTCTTTTATGGTGAGATGCAGAAGGGTAGACGCTCCCATGATGGCCAAAAAAGCGCTTCAAAGACACGCTGAAGGCTTCATTAAAAACCTTTGACATAAACCCTGACACATGGGAAGCTGCTGCGCAAGACTAAACTGCCTGGCGCACATCTCTTCGTAAAGGTGCAGCGGCATGCGAATCTTCCAGAAGAGCAGCAGCGGAACAGCGGAGACAAGCTACGAGGGGCGTTCAGAAAGTAGTGATGCAAACATTCCCTGCCCACACTGTCCGAGATCCTTCCAGGCCCGCATTGGTCTCATCAGTCACCTTCGTACTCATAGTCTATCCTAACAATCCTAATAATTGGATGAAAAGAGTGGTCTTCATCACCCGTGATGGACGAAGAACAGAACAGGTAATGTAACCCAACAGTGAATTTAATTACTCTGAAAGAGGTGTTACAATATTAGGTATGGGTGGTAGACAAAAATCCTGTTATTCCCAATTGTTCTTCCTGTGACAGCGCCATCTTGAGATCTGTCGTTCTCGGCGCTGGCCCCATCTGGGCAGTCATGTTGTCTATGTGGTTTAGTGCCTTTTGATCACGTTATCTTCAAGCAGATTTATTACAAGGCCATAATAAGCCTACATATTAGTAGTGTTTTTGCTCTAGTTGTGTAAATCTGTGTTTTCATGCATTCTGGAGCAATAATCGCGTGTGTTATCTGTGTGGCGCAGATTAATGCGCGTAAGCGCGCAGTAAATTGAGTGGTTAGGCCAGGGCTTATAAAAAGGGGTAGCAAGCGGCGAAACTGGGATTGTTGAGACAGCCGCCCAGTGAGAACAGACGAAGAAGACACACAAGAGCCAAGCTGTAAATGCCTTGAGCACGTGAGTTAATTTAAATTAGCATTAGTTTTCTAGGATTCTAAAATTATATCGATGTGGCTATTTTAATGTTTAATGGAATAAATAGATAGATAGATAGATGTGAAAGTTTAAGAGCGATTATTTCATTCTTCAGAAAGGCAGACATAGTGTGAGGCTATTTTACTGCGAAATTTAGATAAGATTAACAATCGCAAGATAGCAACCTCGTGGTGATAAAAGGCGGTGATAGCGAGTCTGAGCAAACACGCTCCGCGTGTTAAACCTATAATATGTTATGCCGAGCGACACGCGGTGTATTTAGTTCCAGTTTTTGGTTAAAGCCAAGAATATTATTCTTTAATGTAAGAGTAATTTTATTTTTATCCTTTAATGTAAAAGTAATTAAGTGTATTTCACGATTATTGATTATTCTACTGTTTATCTTTAGTGGTTACTTAGAAGGGAGAATAGTCATTTAGATTTCTGGTGCGTAAGGCAAGTTGAGACAGGTGTTTCTCTGTTTGCTCCCGGTGGAGCATGGAAACACCAATGCGGCTGGTGTCCACCACAAGTCAACAGAAGCATTTTTTATGCTGTTACAGTGGTTGTTCCTGTAATAATGTGTTTCATGTGATGAGTTCCCAATCTCGTCAGGGGTCGCATATGACACGTTTGTGGCCAGGCGCACCAGTCGTCACTTACGACATGTTCAGAGTGCGGGAATGAGTATTGATGTGGGTCGGTTGAGAGGTAGTAGTTAATTCTCATTATTGAGATTATTTGTTGTACATGTATTGAAGAATATTATTTTATGTCCAGTTGATTATTATTGTTATGTGAACATGGTTTGTGAGAGCACGTGGGCGTACTTAGAGTTGTATATTTCTCTCCTCCGCTCCTGAGGGAGCATGGGGCCACCGGTGTGGTTTGTCTCAGCATGAAGCATTCAGATGCTCTTGCAGTAGTGGTTTCGGTAGCAACCTATGTTACCCGGTGCGATTGCCAGCCTCATGCACAACACCATACTAGTCGCATTGGACGACACGCATGAGTGTGTGAGATAGTTGATGATATCAGGTGGGCGCATGTTTTCTTTATGGTAAGTGTTATTATCCATGCTATTAATGTTCACTTAGACATTGTTTTATTTATTGTTTTTCAGACAGTCTATGAACACTGACTGGGTGTTCGTTTGATTGTTTGTTGGATTGTTTGTTTGGTGTTCGGTTCTGTTCGGTAGAATTAAATGTTGATCTGCATAAGGCTTTGGGTTGCTTGAATTGTTAAGTCTGCTGCTGAGAGGGTTGCAAGCGCCAATAATTGCAACCCCTGTCAAACGATCCTTTATAAATTTTCTTGGTGTACGGGTTTGGGGTGTGAGGTACCCCTAGCGCCCCTGTCACATTCCCTTTACTAAGCAAATGAAAACGGAGGGGGGGGGGGGTAAACAGAGTTAACAAAATATCCCACTTAAAGGAACAATGCAGGGTATACAAAAATGTATTACCCGGTAGGCAAGTTAACAAATGGTTTTCAAAAAATTAAATCTCCTGTCATTCATGCACGCGCGTGAGGATCCACACTCATATACATACACACACACTTACCGATTGCAGCATCAGACAATCCATAGAATTATATAAACAGCAATTACACTCTTGACATATGGAAGTGTCTGGTACTTCGATGTCCCGCCCCAGATGTAGCGAGGTTTGCTGATAGCAAATACTCCCACTTATCGCTGGACTTGAAGCCTAAGAGTTCTTTTGTTTTATTATATAAAAAGGAGTCTATGGGATGGCACTGACACAATTCAACACAGGGGTGAGGATGGAGTGGTCTCTTTAATTTCGCTGCTGGAGGTAAAATTCCTTCAAGGCGTGATGATAGCCACTGACCGGTAGGTTTTAAATCTAGTGAGGAAAAACTAGGCCCAGTCACAGTTCAGGTAAATATGTACTCTCTCACAGTAGGGCAGTAAATAAAATATCGCTACTGGCACTGTTCATCTTCCAGTTTATCTTACAGATTGTAATTTAATTTGATGGTTTCTTTTAAATATTCTTGGGTAGGCTTTCTTTCATGTAATTATGATAGCTAGGCCGCATCGGACCGCCACAAGATTAAATTTAAAATGTTTCATCAATATGTCTGGAAGTTTTAAGATGATTTCTTTATTGCTGGGATCGCAGGTTACGATCACTCTGTATGAAAGAAAAAAACATGTAATATACCGAA
The DNA here is from genome assembly GCA_024509875.1 of Oreohelix idahoensis. Classification (NCBI taxonomy): domain Eukaryota; kingdom Metazoa; phylum Mollusca; class Gastropoda; order Stylommatophora; family Oreohelicidae; genus Oreohelix; species Oreohelix idahoensis. The sequence continues at coordinate 254,231 of JAMPIV010009943.1, read as the reverse complement.
AAATCAAATAACATTCTAAAGAGCTATGAATTTCCCGTTACGGCTATAATATACACTCGCGTATTTAATTATATATTTAAGAAGACACTTCGCGAGTTTAAATGGTTAAAACACACATCTATATATATATATATATATATATATGACTTAACTCAATTAGTTATAAATTCCTTCGCGACTTTTAAAAGTTAATTTAAGCATTTAAGCATCTATTATCTTTTGAAATAATATAATAGATATATCATTACATTTACAACTGGAACTATTGAGATGGTTTAATTTAATAGATTTAAATTAACACAAAATCCAGTGAAATAGAATGAATGAACTATACCACTGATCACTTTACACAATTATATTTTACCGTTTTGCACAGAATAGAATTCACTGCAAATATATATGAAAATCCAGGGGAAAATCTAACACGATTTCAAATATAGCTAGTGCTTCTGTAAAGGTCTGGCCAACGAGAGATAAAATGCATTTCTTCATGGTCTGTATATATCTAAAATGGAAGGTAAGATGAGTGGGACATGTTAAAATTTGACACCTTTTTAGATCTCAGGAGACTTTTGGGGATCTGACCGCCAGACTAAAGAGAGATGCCGCCCCTGGTCTTCCGTATCTCCGCTCGCTGCATGCGCGTCGACTTTCCCGTTTGCTCCCACTGCGATCGGTTCTGTGGTTAACACCGAGATGCGAAATACCGGCAGGAAACTTGCGTCGCTCGTTTCAGGGACCACTACTGCTTTTTTGATAGCGTGCCGCTAGTCTTTCCTGAGATCCCCCCGTGTCTTTGATCGTGGTCGCTACTATCGTTTGATGCTGGCAACGCCCCCCCCCCCACTGGCCAAGTTAATGAAGAAAGCTGCATATGAATGCTCAAGAGATATCCGTGGGCGTGATTTAACCTCTCCTTAAATCAATGCGATGACCAGAATGAACGGTAGATAAACTGTCCACATATTAATCAGCAAACGTGTTGACCATCTGCGTGGAAAGGTTGCATAGCTAATGAGTCCAGGTGAAAAAAAAATCCCGTTTGACGAAAAGTTACCACAATATTCGGGTGCACTGATGCTATTAGAAGGGGTCGTTACGAAGGGTCGTACCATATCATCCAACACTTCAGGGGTACCGATGTTATGAGAGGGTTCTTACCATCATCTAACAAATTCAGGGACGGCTGAGTTGTCTGTCACAATTGGGTAGTGAGATCTATTGGGTAGTCAGATCTATTGGGTAGTGAGATCTATTGGGTAGTGAGATCTATTGGGTAGTCAGATCTATTGGGTAGTGAGATCTATTGGGTAGTCAGATCTATTGGGTAGTCAGATCTATTGGGTAGTGAGATCTATTGGGTAGTGAGATTTATTGGGTAGTCAGATCTATTGGGTAGTGAGATCTATTGGGTAGTGAGATCTATTGGATAGTGAGATCTATTGGGTAGTCAGATCTATTGGGTAGTCAGATCTATTGGGTTGTCAGATCTATTGGGTAGTCAAATCTATTGGGTAGTCAGATCTATTGGGTAGTCAGATCTATTGGGTAGTGAGATGTATTGGGTAGTGAGTTCTATTGGGTAGTCAGATCTATTGGGTAGTCAGATCTATTGGGTAGTCAGATCTATTGGGTAGTGAGTTCTATTGGATAGTCAGATCTATTGGGTGGTCAGATCTATTGGGTAGTCAGATCTATTGGGTAATAAGATCTATTGGGTAGTCAGATCTATTGGATAGTCAGATCTATTGGGTAGTCAGATCTATTGGGTAGTCAAATCTATTGGGTAGTCAAATCTGTTGGGTAGGGAGATCGGATACCTAGGCTTCTCAGGTAAGGGCGTAAAAATAGGAAGTCCCGTGTGCAAGTTGCGCACGTTAAAATTCTCTCGGCAGTTGGAAATCGTAAAGAATTTCCCTTTAAGGCTATAATATACACTCGCGTATTTAATTATGTATTTAAGAAGACACTTAGCGAGTTTAAATGGTTAAAACACACATCTATATATATGACTTAACTCAATTAGTTATAAATTCCTTTGCGACTTTTAAAAGTTAATTTAAGCATTTAAGCATCTATTATCTTTTGAAATAATATAATAGATATATCATTACATTTACAACTGGAACTATTGAGATGGTTTAATTTAATAGATTTAATTTAACACAAAATCCAGTAAAATAGAATGAATGAACTATACCACTGATCACTTTACACAATTATATTTTACCGTTTTGCACAGAATAGAATTCACTGCAAATATATATGAAAATCCAGGGGAAAATCTAACACGATTTCAAATATAGCTAGTGCTTCTGTAAAGGTCTGGCCAACGAGAGATAAAATGCATTTCTTCATGGTCTGTATATATCTAAAATGGAAGGTAAGATGAGTGGGACATGTTAAAATTTGACACCGTTTTAGATCTCAGGAGACTTTTGGGGATCTGACCGCCAGACTAAAGAGAGATGCTGCCCCTGGTCTTCCGTATCTCCGCTCGCTGCATGCGCGTCGGCTTTCCCGTTTGCTCCCACTGCGATCGGTTCTGTGGTTAACACCGAGATGCGAAATACCGGCAGGAAACTTGCGTCGCTCGTTTCAGGGACCACTACTGCCTTTTTGATAGCGTGCCGCTAGTCTTTCCTGAGATCCCCCGTGTCTTTGATCGTGGTCACTACTATCGTTTGATGCTGGCAACGCCCCCCCCCCCGCCCCCCCACTGGCCAAGTTAATGAAAATAACTGCATATGATTGCTCAAGAGATATCCGTGGGCGTGATTTAACCTCTCCTTAAATCAATGCGATGACCAGAATGAACGGTAGATAAACTGTCCACATATTAATCAGCAAACGCGTTGACCATCTGCGTGGAAATGTTGCATAGCTAATGAGTCCAGGTGAAAAAAAATCCCGTTTGACGAAAAGTTACCACAATATTCGGGGGCACTGATGCTATCCGAAGGGGTCGTTACGAAGGGTCGTACCATATCATCCAATACTTCAGGGGTACCGATGTTATGAGAGGGTTCTTACCATCATCTAACAAATTCAGGGACGGCTGAGTTGTCTGTCACAATTGGGTAGTGAGATCTATTGGGTAGTCAGATCTATTGGGTAGTGAGATCTATTGGGTAGTGAGATCTATTGGGTAGTCAGATCTATTGGGTAGTGAGATCTATTGAGTAGTCAGATCTATTGGGTAGTCAGATCTATTGGGTAGTCAAATCTATTGGGTAGTCAGATCTATTGGGTAGTGAGATCGGTAAGGGCGTAAAAATAGGAAGTCCTGTGTGCAAGTTGCGCACGTTAAAAATCTCTCGGCAGTTGGAAATCGTAAAGAGTAGGGCATACGGCCGCTGTCCCTGGCAAAATGAAAAAAATTAGGAGACATAACCACCACATAAATATTTATAAAATGTGTGATTCTATTATACACACACTGGGACCGTCGCAGCACAAATGATGGCAGATTTATAACAGAACACAGTTTAAATGAGTGCCAGAAATATATTCTTATAAAGATGAAGAGAAATCATTGTATGTATTGGCACTACAAGAAGATATATAAAAAAAATTCTTACTTAACATTGGGCTTTTCAAATTCAATGGAAGTCCGAACATTCTCGAAAAATGTTTTTGGGTGATTTTTATAACTTGTTTTTATTTGTGTATATACAATTTTGCCTCGTTTTGGCGAGGCGCGCCCCGTTCAACATAGGCACAGTATCCGTCTGTTATATTAGGGTGCATGTCCAAATATAAAAGACCTTGCGGTTTTGTGTTATAAAAAACTAGTTCATTCAAAAGCATACGTTTTGTGGCAAATCATCATGTAAGACAAATAGCCACGGCAACCACAGGAGCCTGTGGTGTAGGCTTTCTGCAAGGGGCCAGCCATAGTAGTGTCTGCATGCTCCATAAGGAGTACAAAGGACAATAAATGAAAGTACTCCATCTTTCTCTAATCCCTGCTTTCCTTAATTTTTCAATCCACACATTCAACCACTCGTTCACTCACTAGAACTTTCTTTCTCCCAACAGAACACGCTTTCACCAAGAAAATTAACTCTTTTCTCTCTGAATCAATCGTTCACAGGATGGTTCCGTTTTTTCTTCTCCCCTGTTCCCGGACGTGATTATCGTTACCAGAATGTCACGCGCACGTTAGCGCCCTAAGCTAGGAGAAGATTGATACATTTTATTGTCTTCTCTTCAACCCTTTTGTCCCCGATCATCACCCAAGCTTATCCTATCATTTCGCAATCCCTTTCATTTTTGTGTAGTTCAAATTAGATGTGTATGTGATTTGTTTTGACATCCTTTAGACGTTTGTTTGTTGAATGGAAATCGAAGTAAAGTAGTGATGATATAATCTTTAAGGTTAGGGTAGTCCCATAGTAGATGTTACCGTCGGGGAGCGAAGTGTTAGAGACTTCAATATAGTAGGTCCAGCTTTGAGAAGTGGGGTGACTAGTTCTCTTCTTTGCTGTCTTTGTCTTCCATAACTCAAGAACAGAGTCAGGTGCTGAATTATAGCTGGATAGACCAGGACGTGACACCACAGTGTTTCGAAACTTGGTACCTTTGCCGCGAGAGGACCACTCTGCCATTCAGTTGCTCGGATATATATATATATATATATATATCTTTAATGTCTTTAAACTAGGCACGGTATTCTAAATCACTTTGTATTCCATTTAAATTGTGGTGTGTTTGGGGATGACAATCTCATCATGTAAAGCACGGTGCTACATAAGTCTGTGACGGTATTGCCTCCCCTGCTTTGCAGTAGTGGTCCACCAGTGGCCAAAACTGAAGAGTATCTAATATGGGCTTCAAATGTATCTACCTTCGCACAAGATTACTCTTGGCAGAGATGTAGATGGAAGGGTGATGACACTTCTATTACAAAGGGAGTCTTCACAAGATATTCAGAATAAACGAGAACAATACTGCTTTGGCTGAGTATGTTAACTCTGTAATTCTGCCGACGCTTTTGTATAGGATTTAAGCACTTCTTAAGTTCAGCTCGTTTAAGCCCCCACCCCTGATTTACTCAGTGGAATTCTATTATTTTAGTATAGCTCTGTTCAGAGTGTGTGTAGTAATTTGACTGATACAAACATGCAGTAACTTTAAAATGATTAAATCGAAGTTAAATTTGTAACATTACAAATAACAAAATGTAATAATCACTTTAGGTTTTAACAGTTGGAAAATAATTTGAATAGTTATGGATCAAGAAAAGTTATCATCACAGTCTTTAGGGAATGCGAGATGTTACAAGAAGTTCAAGTGGCAGCAGATATTTGAACGTAGCTGCCAATGACGGTTTTGCTCCTTCTTATGGGTTGGTTCTTTTCACTCTGCTCAAGCTCGTCTCTGATCAAGGTTGTCGGGGATAGCTCGTTTCCCACAAACGTCAAGGAGAGTCCACCACGTGGGTCCTTCGTCTTAAAGCTTAGGCCACGGTTCCCTTCTTGTTCCAGAGATAGTACTTTCTGCTGGTACCACCAATAAGCCAATCCTGACTTACAAACATTTTGCTCAGATGAATAAAAGAGATTTGAATCGGCCTCTTACACGCGTCTGGGGTGTCGTTAATTTAATGAGTTCCCTCTCTGACGTTGTGTGTGGTCCTTCATTTTCTCCAGTCCCGATTTCCTTATTTAAAATGTTAGAGATTTCCTGGGCTATATTGTAAGTCCTGATAAATACTCCAATAAAAGGTATCAGGTATTTTAAGAAGGAATTCTGAATTCTAATTCTTCACTGTAGCAATCAGGTGTCTTGGCGAGCGATTTCTCAAGTGAAACAACTTGAGAAAATGATCAGATTATATTCCCTGATTTCCCACGCCTTCGTTTGTTATGAGCTATCAAAAACATGTCGGGTTATGATGTAATTTCAAAATATTCCGATATCGTATAATTTTGAACGTAAGGCAGAGGTCAACTCTCCCATATATGGTAATAAGATGTCCGATGCCCTTGTGTACAAATTTCAAACACACCGGTAACCGCATATGACCATGTGTTCGAGATGTAGCAATCTTACTTTTATCTAAAGTAATCTTGTCATCCATGTCTTATCGGTAATTAAGCCGATAGCGCTGGTCGATGTACGTGTTAACCTGCCGCGCCTGTAGCCAACAAATCTGGACAGCGCCAAGCAAATGTGATTATTATCACCTACAGGGAGTGTCGAATGATTTGATAAAATCAAATATCTGCTACTTAGCAGAAAAATAACGAAGAAAGAAAGAAAGAAAAGTGCGATAATTAAGAGCACATAATAAAAATCTGTACCACAAATGTACCGATACTGCCGGAGTGAAACAACGATCAATAGGGGCCACCCCATTTTGTCATAAAGCCATCACTTCAAGATTACATGAATGCATGGTGCAGACTTCCTGCAAGGGGACCAGCTGCAATGGTGGCTGAGTGCTCCATAAGGAATGAAAAAGGAAATGACTAATCCTTGAATCTCCTCTTCTGTCAGCCTTTTGATTAGTTTTTTTGGGCATGTCGATGTTGCCTGTAATATCTGATCATCAATCTATGTCGTGGATGAATTATCAGATAGGTATAGATGTTTATAGCCCTGTCTGAGCAGAGGTGATAGTGATGACAATGTGAAAGTAAGGGGTAAGATATAGTTTTTATCACGAGGGTGATCGTGTAAGAGAAAGGACAGTCTCTGGATAGAATAATTTATCTAATCCAGCCTATCTGGACTACGATATTTAAATCAGACGCACTTTCTCTCCTTGTACGAAAATACAAGTTACACTGCACTCACATGCACACAATTCTGTGACAAATACGCACGAACGTGAAAACGAACTATGGATAACATATAATGAATATGGGTTGACCGACACGATAACTAAAGGTTTAATAAAGTTTATTATTAATAGAAAATCACAACATAAATCATATGCATCAATAGTTCATGGTTTACAGACAAAATGAAAATTAAACAAATAGGTTCTCCTCTCTGATAAAGGGAAAGAAAGGACGATCCCCACAGAGGTTAATTTATCCAAAAGATCAAAAGGTAACAATAAGTGATGAAATAGTCAGGATGGGAAAAGAATAGGTTCCTAATGTAATCTATCCCGTGACTAATCAGATTATTGAGATTTAAAAAAAACAAGAAAGAAGAAACCATATAAGTATATTGTCATGAAATATTCTAATCCACATATATAAATTATTAGGTAAATATGAAGCCTAACAAATAAAATTAATAAAGAAAAGAGCAATGGAAAAATAACAGTGCTGTCACAAAGAATGTACTCGAAATCCCCCTTGTTTTCTGCTTCGTCTGCAAATTGTAACGCTTTCACGTTGATATAAAAGCTTACTGTATTATTACCCGCCTTCTTCAATGAAACGTGTGCTGCATTTCTAAGAAAAACATTGAGACGTACTGCGTAATGACCTAAATTAATCCTAACATTAATTATACTGCGTTACCAAAACGAACGAACAGATGGACAAAAGGATAAAGAGAGAGGGGAGGGCTGAAAATCAGGAACGCATGCATCACGCGTGTAGGTCTACATGCACTAATTTTTTTTCAGACGGACAGTGATAAAATACACTACCCTTTCCCAGAGTTAGGTTTATAAATCATAAAAAACGCTTATTAGGAAAGATAACAATAGATGGGTTTACGGTTGAAAACATAACAGTACCCAGACAGCATATCTTCGAAACAGGAGGTAGAAAATACATATTTTGAACGCAGCCACGTAGCTCTTTTAAAGTGGGAAATTTGGGTTCCTTAGGGCTTGCTGACAAATAATATGTAAAACGTTACGCAAATAGTCCAGGAATTAATAAATTATACCCAAAATAAAATATTGGGGGTGCCTGACAGCATAAAATCATTTCTGCTCATAAGATTTTTTTTTTAACGTGTTTGAAAAAAATTTACGTTACAGAAATAGCCTACCATGTAAACTCCAAATTGATTGGAGCGCAACAAATGAAAGCCTAACCACGATTGGTCGGGCTATAAATACTATCTTGGTTGTTAGGGGAAACGGGGAAAGGTAACATTTTTTCAAACACTTGTCGAAACGGGGCTCATTGGTCAGACTCGCTGATATACACACTTGGGAGCGTTAGTTCGAAACCACTTGTTTAAAATAGCTTGATAAAGCACCAGTGCGTTGAAGCCAGCATATATTTGGCTAAATAAAAGCCTGGAAGATAAGCAGATGGGAATTTGTGCCAGTTTGTGCCAGAATTCATTGCTAATCAACGTATCTGTGTTTATTCGTATGAATTGTGGTAAGCTTGAACCATTCAATATCTTTTAATGAAAATTGAATGTGAATTGTTGATTTATGCCTGTATATATATGTGTAGTTCAGTGGCCAACGTGAGGTAAAGCCTGTAATGCTCCAGCCTGAACAGAGGGTGTCGGAGAGAAGTAAAACGGCATGGAATGGCCAAACAGTACACTGACACCTGGATGATTGACTAGAAAGAAATAATGCTGGAAGTGCAGAGGCGTAGTAACCATTAAGAAGGGTAATACTGGAATAAAGTATTTCAAATGAAGCTGACAGTTGGCCTAATGCTCTGAACTCAATGTTTGTGCTGTGTTTGTGATCAATGTAACAAGAGAGTTTAAGTTAGTTATGAAGTAGAAGGTACATCCTTCTTGATTTCAGGGACAGTGGTCTTGATGGTACTGAGCAGCACCTGGTCAGAGCTTTGCTGAATCCAGTGTCGGACAGCATACTCCTTGGTCTTTTTAGCTATCAGTGAGGTGTCTCCTGAACCCAGAGGAGAATTCGAGCAGAGGAGTCCTTTCCTGCCGCCATCACGCCAGATAAGCGAATTGGCCAGCTGAGCTCAACATTATGTCCCCTCATCTTGAACTGACTTTTTAAAATTAACATTAAGAGGGGAATTTACTTGTCTTAAAATCAGGAACTGTGAACATCTCCAATACTGGTCCCTAAAGACAAACTATTGAAGTCATGATGACAAATACCAACAGAGCTTGAACAAAACAAAACCAGTATTACCTCATTTTACTACTACACAACTGACACACATAGAACATTTGTAATAATATATGTCACTACAATATTCATATTAAATACATTCTGTACATAACTTGTAATTTAAATTGATTGTGATTCCTGGTTCCCTTGTAGTTGAATCAGGACACATATTCATTCATGCCAGTAATGAATACATATTGTTATTTGAAAGTTTATCAGTGACTCTTTTAAGATATCTTTGTAGAGTGTTATATGTATGTGAGTGTCACAGTGTTGTCAAGAGTAGTGGATTAAATTAAATTGTTTATCTGTCTGTTGTTGTGACTTACACTTCACCATACTCATACCCTAGACACATAACGTAGCATCACACTATTCCAGAATAATTCTGACTGAGATATATAGATATGTGGTAGCAAGTAAGGTTATCTATAATACACTACTCTTAATAGATATAGATACCTTCACAGCTGATCTCAGTCAGTACACTAAGTTCCCTATAAGTATTTATAACATCCCACTTCACCACATATATTGGGGTCTCGCTCTTGGGATTTTGAATCTTTAACTATTAAAAATATTGGGGGTAATTCACTTCAGGGAATATAAGAATTAAAAGGTATCCTTGGGTGGAATTAAATAAGGTTGAGCTCACGGTGCCTGTGTTGTCCATTAGATATATAGTTAGAAATTGAATTGTTGGGTAGACATTATAAAAATTTACCTGATAGACAATGGCGGACCTGGCCAAATTTCGATCTGCTGCGGTTCAGACTGCAAAAGAGTTAGGATTAGATGGGCAAGTTATGGTTGCCTATGTCACAACGGAATGTGACAAATTTATTGAACGCGAAGAAAGAAGATTAGAAAAAGAAGCCGAAAGAAGGTTAGAGGCTGAAAGGGAAATTAAGAAGTTACAATTTGAAGCTGAGGCTGAGACTAAGAGGTTGCAGATTGAGGCTGAGACAAAGAGGCTAAAGCATTGGAAGCCGAGGAAAGAAGACAAGCTGCAGAAAGAGAAGAGAAGAAATTAGCTGCAGAAAGAGAAGAGAAGAAATTAGCTGCAGAAAGAGAAGAGAAGAAATTAGCTGCAGAAAGAGAAGAGAAGAGATTAGCTGCAGAGAGGGAAGCAGAAAAGGAGGAGAAGAGATTACAAAGGGAACATGAGTTACGACTAAGGGAGTTTGAGTTTCAAGGCCATGCTCCTGAAAATGGTGCCAGTCCCTTTGCCTCTGATGCTACGGTTACTCAGGGAGCCTCAACCTCAGCTATGAACTTTCATTTAGATCATTTTGTTGAGAAAGACGATGATATTGAGAGCTATATAAATAGGTACGAACTATTAGCTACCACGTATGGGTTAGAGAGAGAAAGGTGGAGCTTAAAGTTATCTCAGGGACTTCGTGGGGCAGCTTATGAAGTTTTTGCAAAAATGAGCAGAGGTGATCAGGAAAATTATGACATGCTAAAGCAGGCTCTTTTGTTAAGGTATGAAAAGAATGCAGAGTTTTACAGGAAAAAATTTAGGAATGCTAAACTACTGTCAGGTGAAACCTATCACCAGTTCTCTGCACGAATCGAGACATACTTGGAGAAATGGACTTCTCTGGGGAAAACCCAAGATCTTAAGGAAATGGTCCTTATAGAGCAATTAAGAGAGTCCATGGCTCCAGACCTGAGAAAGTTTCTCATGGAACAAGGTGCAGAGAGGCTGGGTGAGTTGCTAAATGTTGCTGAAAGGTATCAAGCAGCTCAAGCAGAGGTAACAGGTAATAAAAAGAAACAGGTGGATAACTTCAGGGCACCACAGAACTTTAATAAATTTGATCCTAGGGATCAAAATAAAGGTAAGCACCAATTTGATAGGCCACGGTATGACAATAAAAATAAATTCCCACAATTCGATGAAAGGAAATATGATGAAAGAAAATCTTTCAACCAAGGAAAAAGGTGGTGTAAAAATTGTAAGATGAACAATCATGACACTGACCATTGTAGAAGGAAACCTCCTCATTTTGCTGCTATGACATCGGGGAAAAAAAGGAAAAGAAGGGCAAACCTGAAGAATTACAGGAACCATACCACCCCCCAGTGTGTGAAGATGTCATTTGTAATGGTGTCACTATAAGATGTTTATATGATACCGGTTTAGATTACGATTCCGTTGTGAGTTCTCACCTGGTGCAGGCCGATCAATACACCACAGAAACAGTGGAGATTCAAACTGCAACCAAGGATGTAGCTACCATGACACTTCCCGTCGCCCGAATAAAAGTGAAAACGCGATATGTGGAAGGAATCATAAAAGCAGCAGTGATAAATGAGCCAATCTACCCTCTAATATTGGGGTGTAGATATGTCTTCTTGGGGAATCCCAAGAGACCTGTGATATTGGCAACAGTGCAGACCAGATCACAGACAAAGAAGGAGGAGGATAATCCAATAAATACTCACCCAGATGAGATGAGGAAGGCACAGGCTGAGGACAAAACACTCAAGCCATGTTTCAAGAAGTTGCCCAAATCTCATACACCTCCAGGCAAGGGAGAGTTTTATATGAAGAACAAATTGATATATAGGAAGGCTGGATCTGAATCCAATGGTCACGGACAGCTGGTCCTTCCCACTTCATATAGGACTAAAGTGTTGGAACTAGGGCATGCGATTCCCTTCAGTGGTCATATGGGAATCAGCGCAACAGGACAGCGAATAGCTTGTCACTATTTCTGGCCAGGAATAACTGAAGATATCAAACGATATGTAAAATCCTGTCCAGAGTGCCAACGAGTAGCACCTAAACATTGGACTGCACCAGCAACTCTGGGGGAAATGCCCATAGTGGGAACACCCTTTGAGAGAGTTGCCGTGGATCTTGTGGGACCTCTCACCCGAACCAAGAGAAGGAACAGCTACATTCTGACTCTGGTGGACACTTGTTCTATGTGGGGAGAGGCAGTAGCCCTGTCATCGATTGATTCAAAACATGTGGCAGAGGCATTGCTCACAATTTTCACAAGGTTAGGCTTTCCCAATCAAATCTTGACTGATAATGGCTCTCAGTTCAAGGGGAAACTAACTGAAGAAGTTTTCAGGATCTTCCAGGCCAAACACTTCCATTGTAGTGTGTATCATCCCCAAGGGAACGGCCAAGTGGAAAGATTTAACGGCACATTGATGTCGATCCTGAGAAAGTTGGCACACGAAAAACCAGATACATGGGACCAGTACCTGCACGCCGCCCTCTTTGCTTATCGGGAGGTACCCCATAGTTCAACCGGTATGGCCCCGGCAACATTATTGTTTGGAAGGCCAATAAAAGGTCCACTTGAAGCTTTGTTAAGAACGTGGACTGATGAAAAGGCAGAGGAAAACATTACATCTTCATACCAATATGTGAATGAGCTGACCACTCGGTTAAAAAACTGGCTGGAAACTTGCCAATGAAAATTTGAAACAAGCCAGGAAGAAACATGCTGCCTATTATAACAGGAAGGCGAAAGACAGAAATTTGGCTGTGGGAGAGAAAGTACTGCTTCTTTTGCCTGGAGTCAGAATAAGTTACAAATTGGATGGCAGGGTCCATATACAGTTTTAGAGAAGGTGTCTAGAACAAATTATAAGATAGATAAGAAGGGGAAAGAAAAAATCTATCATGTGAATCTCCTGAAGAAATATTTGGAAAGAGAACATCAGGAAGAGACACACTTGTTGACCTTGTCCATCGCCATGGAGATGAAAAAGGAACCACTTTCATCATTTGAATATCCATTACACCCCTGTGAGACAGCAGCACAGGTGAAAATCAGTACACATTTAACGAAAACTCAGAAAGAGAGAGTGCAACAGGTTCTAAATAATCATGCAGAGGTGTTAACAGACCGACCAGGGCATACAAACCTATTGGAATATGATATGAAACTCATAGACTCCACACCTGTCTGTATGAAACCATATTCGATTCCGTTTGCTAAGGAAAAAGCTTTGAAGGAAGAGATAGACTATCTGTTGAAGGAAGGAATTATTTCGCACAGTGAGTCTTCGTATAGTTCCGGTGGTGTACTCTTAAGGAAGCCCTCTGGAGAACATAGACTCTGTATAGATTACAGGAGACTGAATGCTATTACAGAAGGACAGGTGGATCCATTGCCGGATACAAATCAGCTGTTTGCCAGACTCAATAAAGCTAAATATTTCTCAAAAGTGGATCTGAGTAAAGGATACTATCAGATTCCAGTAAAGCCTGAGGTTAGACCATACCTAGCTTTTAGTACCTCAGAAGGACACTATGAGTTTAATAGATTGCCATTTGGATTGAAGAATGCGCCTAGTGTCTTCTCTAGAATGATGAGAAAATTATTGGATCCTCTGAATAATCCCTGTATAACAAATTTTATGGATGATATCCTTATAGCAACAGAAACATTTGAGGAACACATTGACTCTCTGAACATGCTGTTTGATCGACTTAGGGAGGCAAATTTAACAGCCCGACCAACCAAATGTTGCGTTGGATGTAAAGAATTGGAATTTTTGGGACACACAGTTTATCAGGGAAACATGACCCCTGACCCAAAGAATTTAGAGAAACTACAAAAAAGCCCCGAGACCACAAACCAAGAAGGACGTGAGATCCTTTGTCTCATTATGTGGTTTCTACCAGAAGTATATCAAGAACTTTAATTCCATATGTGCACCGTTAACTGAATTGACACGTAAAGGACTTCCAGATCGCATTACATGGACACCACAATGTGAAATGACTTACCAAGAATTGAAGGAAAAGCTCACAAGTAAACCCATTTTGAAATTACCTGACTTAAGTCAAGAATTCATAGTAAGGACGGATGCAAGTAATATTGGGTTAGGTGCAACTCTACTACAGAAATCAGATGCATTGGATGGGGAATTAAGCCCAGTGGCATATGCTAGCAGAAAGTTGAATAAAGCTGAAATCAACTACTCAACTAGCGAAAAAGAATGTCTTGCAGTAATATGGGCAATAAAGAAATTCAATATTTATCTATATGGGAAGGCATTTAAGTTGCAAACAGATCACAAACCTTTATCGTTTTTAGCACAGGCTAAGCATGAGAACTCTAGGTTACTCCGATGGTCTTTGCTTCTGGCTCCATATAATTTTAGCATTGAGTATATATCTGGAAAAACCAATTTGGGAGCTGATTTTTTAAGCCGCCATCCGTGTGATGAGAATCACCGTAAACCCCAGAAATAATAATAAATTTCTCTATGTGTATATAGAATAAAGGACTGACATATAATGTCTGTTTTAAGAGGGGAGGTGTCATGAAATATTCTAATCCACATATATAAATTATTAGGTAAATATGAAGCCTAACAAATAAAATTAATAAAGAGAAGAGCAATGGAAAAATAACAGTGCTGTCACAAAGAATGTACTCGAAATCCCCCTTGTTTTCTGCTTCGTCTGCAAATTGTAACGCTTTCACGTTGATATAAAAGCTTACTGTATTATTACCCCGCCTTCTTCAATGAAACGTGTGCTGCATTTCTAAGAAAAACATTGAGACGTACTGCGTAATGACCTAAATTAATCCTAACATTAATTATACTGCGTTACCAAAACGAACGAACAGATGGACAAAAGGATAAAGAGAGAGGGGAGGGCTGAAAATCAGGAACGCATGCATCACGCGTGTAAGTCTACATGCACTAATTTTTTTTTCAGACGGACAGTGATAAAATACACTACCCTTTCCCAGAGTTAGGTTTATAAATCATAAAAAACGCTTATTAGGAAAGATAACAATAGATGGGTTTACGGTTGAAAACATAACAGTACCCAGACAGCATATCTTCGAAACAGGAGGTAGAAAATACATATTTTGAACGCAGCCACGTAGCTCTTTTAAAGTGGGAAAATTGGGTTCCTTAGGGCTTGCTGACAAATAATATGTAAAACGTTACGCAAATAGTCCAGGAATTAATAAATTATACCCAAAATAAAATATTGGGGGTGCCTGACAGCATAAAATCATTTCTGCTCATAAGATTTTTTTTTAACGTGTTTGAAAAAAATTTACGTTACAGAAATAGCCTACCATGTAAACTCCAAATTGATTGGAGCGCAACAAATGAAAGCCTAACCACGATTGGTCGGGCTATAAATACTATCTTGGTTGTTAGGGGAAACGGGGAAAGGTAACATTTTTTCAAACACTTGTCGAAACGGGGCTCATTGGTCAGACTCGCTGATATACACACTTGGGAGCGTTAGTTCGAAACCACTTGTTTAAAATAGCTTGATAAAGCATCAGTGCGTTGAAGCCAGCATATATTTGGCTAAATAAAAGCCTGGAAGATAAGCAGATGGGAATTTGTGCCAGTTTGTGCCAGAATTCATTGCTAATCAACGTATCTGTGTTTATTCGTATGAATTGTGGTAAGCTTGAACCATTCAATATCTTTTAATGAAAATTGAATGTGAATTGTGATTTATGCCTGTATATATATGTGTAGTTCAGTGGCCAACGTGAGGTAAAGCCTGTAATGCTCCAGCCTGAACAGAGGGTGTCGGAGAGTAGTAAAACGGCATGGAATGGCCAAATAGTACACTGACACCTGGATGATTGATTAGACAGAAATAATGCTGGAAGTGCAGAGGCGTAGTGACCATTAAGGATGGTAATGCTGGTATAAAGTATTTCAGATGAAGCTGACTGTTGGCCTAACGCTCTGAACTCAATGTTTGTGCTGTGTTGTGATCAATGTAACAAGAGAGTTTAAGTTAGTTATGAAGTAGAAGGTACATCCTTCTTGATTTCAGGGACAGTGGTCTTGATGGTACTGAGCAGCACCTGGTCAGAGCTTTGCTGAATCCAGTGTCGGACAGCATACTCCTTGGTCTTTTTAGCTATCAGTGAGGTGTCTCCTGAACCCAGAGGAGAATTCGAGCAGAGGAGTCCTTTCCTGCCGCCATCACGCCAGATAAGCGAATTGGCCAGCTGAGCTCAACATTATGTCCCCTCATCTTGAACTGACTTTTTAAAATTAACATTAAGAGGGGAATTTACTTGTCTTAAAATCAGGAACTGTGAACATCTCCAATACTGGTCCCTAAAGACAAACTATTGAAGTCATGATGACAAATACCAACAGAGCTTGAACAAAACAAAACCAGTATTACCTCATTTTACTACTACACAACTGACACACATAGAACATTTGTAATAATATATGTCACTACAATATTCATATTAAATACATTCTGTACATAACTTGTAATTTAAATTGATTGTGATTCCTGGTTCCCTTGTAGTTGAATCAGGACACATATTCATTCATGCCAGTAATGAATACATATTGTTATTTGAAAGTTTATCAGTGACTCTTTTAAGATATCTTTGTAGAGTGTTATATGTATGTGAGTGTCACAGTGTTGTCAAGAGTAGTGGATTAAATTAAATTGTTTATCTGTCTGTTGTTGTGACTTACACTTCACCATACTCATACCCTAGACACATAACGTAGCATCACACTATTCCAGAATAATTCTGACTGAGATATATAGATATGTGGTAGCAAGTAAGGTTATCTATAATACACTACTCTTAATAGATATAGATACCTTCACAGCTGATCTCAGTCAGTACACTAAGTTCCCTATAAGTATTTATAACATCCCGCTTCACCACATATATGATGTTAACAAAAGACATAAATATCTTTCTCTGTTCATTCAATTCACATTCACGCAGTGGCCAATTTCAGACTATGCTTACCCCAGTAGTTGTCGCAGGCATTCCAAGGAAATACACTAATAAGTAATAATACTATTAAGTGTCAAATTTTAGTTTTGCCAAATCCAGCCCCAGACTATCCGTAGTTGCTGACTGAAATTTCACAGGAGTCGCTAGAGTCGGTGTTTTAATTAGTCCTGGATAAAATAAGTTATCTATACCTTCAGTTGGTTGGAGTAGGGTTCATGCGTGGTGATCGCCGATGTAGGATAAATAGAACATATACCGTTCCCAGGTTGTTTAGCCTCAGGTGGCTGAAACGCTAGGTTAAGTTACACAAATGTTGCTGACAATATATTTCGCCACAGCTGGCTGATGAGATTGATATAAATAAATCTGGTAATAGTTCTGGTCCAGTTAATATTATAATTTATTGTTTCTATTTTGCTTTCTCTCAAGGAAATGTGGAAACTTGGACCGCACAGGTCACAGCAAGAAGCTCATCAATATTAAATATTCTTGGATGCTTATAATATTATAAGTTCGTATGATCATAAGTTCATATGGCCATAAGAAAAGCTGATAGTACTCACGTTTGATCAGCCTATATTTTAGGAAAAGAAAATATAAACATTTAACCAAATTATCAATATCATATCTAACACGTGTTAAAATAGGACATATACACCACTCTGTTATAAGTTAAATTTAAAACACACTTATCTAGCTTATCCTATCGTTCTTTTAACGCGTGATATGAACACTAGTCATTTATAAAATTACATAAAATGGATAGAAGTAAATAATATATGACGTCAGTAGACAGTTGTTTAAGATATGTACTAGTCAATTTAAAACATCTCTTACTGGGAAATAGCGAGTAATTAAATTTACTTTACGGCTGGAAAATTTAGCCATAAGTTATTTAATTAGCACAGAAATCTCAGTGAAATATAATGAAAACTTTAAACACACTAAATCACTTTAAAGCTAGTATATCTTCTTCTTCGTTCGTCCTTAAAGGACGGTGGTTGCGTTATGTCTGTTTACGCCTAAGCTGTGATATCTGCACCTTTCGGTCGACACATCCGACTTCTGCACGGCATTTTTTAGGACCGGGTTTGCCTTCCCATTTCGATCCACACTCGCTCAGCTAGACTGCACAGCTGCAGACTGTTTCCAAGACCACCACGTGGAGGTGGAGTGCGGTCTTGACCAGCTCTGGTTCGCTGGTCCTGACGCAGGCAGTCAAGCTATGAGTCGCTGACTGCGGTCTCTATTGCTGCGTCTTGAGGTCCCAAGCTAGTATATAAATTACCGCAATCAGAAAAATGAAACACTCCACGAAAATCTACTAATTTTCACTCTGTACGAGAAATCTTAAGATAACGAGCTAGTGAATTCAGATAGATTTCTGGGCAACTGATCATGGCTATCGGAGAGACATGGTATATATTGATAAATTTAGTTCTATCGTTCTAAAATGCGAAAGTCACACCTACTGCCAGACCCGAGCCAATTTGCCGTTCGATTCTTGAATAAAAGGTAATTTTACCACCTCTTCCGCCTCTGCCTCTCTGGCTTGAATTTCATCATCTCCGCCTTGCCGAATATCAGCTACGCAATTACTTCCCTTGAAAGTTTTACAATCCAAGGTCCGTCTCAGACTGAATATCGTGTGTTCCCCTGATCAAAGAATCTATTACGCCATGCTCCGCGCTTCGCTCTCTGTTTCATATAGGGCTTAATTGCCAGATGGCTCACGTGTTAATCGCACTAGTGAATCCTTCGTTCATGTAGAAAAAGAATATAAACTAGATGGGGAGGGGCAAAAGTGGATGATTACTGCTGCACTATTTCCATCTGTGACAATCTATCAATACCCTTTAGCTCCCTAAGGAGCATAGGCCTTCAACAAACACATGTAAGGTCCTCCTGTCACATGCTATCAGCTCAAGTTCTTTCCATGTATTCGTAGATGAAAAAAAGGTTAGTCGGCAACCCAGACTCCTTTCGGCTTTCTCCGAGTTGCTTCATGCGCCTCCTTTCCAGAGGACCTTCTTCTGCCTTGTGCGACTGAGTTGATTTATGTTCCATACTTGACTTATCGGTTATCCATAGTGCTTGTTGAAGTTTTTGTGGTATAAAGTTTTTCACGGGGTGGGATTACCAGCCCCATGCCCAACCCTCCTTCGTCGCTTGTTACGACATGCCTGGTAGGGTACAGTGTTACTATCTTTGCTCCCCTTTCTGGCCCCGGTAACGCAGGGGTGAATATCTGATCCATGACATTATACAAATAAGATAGTCCAACAGCTGATATTGCCTTAGAGGAGTGAAGTGTTAAAGACTTCGATATACTAGAGGTCCAGTTTTTTATGATGTGGGGTGTTCAGTTTGCTTTCTCGCTGCCTTTTGCTTTCCCTAACTTAAGAGCAGAATCATATACCTATTTACAGCGGGGTAACTTCGTTGCGAGAGGGAAACGCTAATCGCTTAGCCAACGGGACTCTCTAAACACGTTTAATTACAAATACAGTAAAACAATTTCGAATTTCATTTAATACGACAATCCAGGGGGAAATAATCCATGGAATTAAAATATTAATTTGTTTATGTTTGTATTGGCCTTAATAATAAAGTTTATGGGACTATAATTTCTTAATTTTCCGATACATTTAATGATGAATATTTTAAAGTCCGACATTGTTCGGAAGAGAGGACGAAAGAACGAACGAAACGGATGACGAACTTTATTTTTAAGGGTTGAGGAAAGTGCACGCAGCCCGTCTAACATTCTGCCCTTTCTTTCTTTCATCTTTGATATTGTATCTGTTCATTCTTACATGTACGGTACTTTCAGTTTTACTTTTAAGGACTGCAAAAATTATAAAAAAGCATACTCGCTATCCAATCGTATTAAAGAAATAAAGTATTTGAAAACAAGCAAAAATCATCAAATTCTACATACAGTATATTAAATAATGATTTGGAAACATAATCAGATTAGAACAAGAAACATAATCAGATTAGAACAAGAAACATAATCAGATTAGAACAAGAAACATAATCAGATTAGAACAAGAAACATAATCAGATTAGAACAAGAAACATAATCAGATTAGAACATGAAACATAATCAGATTAGAACAAGAAACATAATCAGATTAGAACAAGAAACATAATCAGATTAGAACAAGAAACATAATCAGATTAGAGAGAGAGAAAAAAAGAGAGGAGCGGAAATTTCTTAGCAGTCAGTCTTTGTTGTTTTTGTTGAGCAAAATCGACGTCACTACACTCCGGGCAAACCCATAGGTGCTCAGTCTCCCTCAGCAAATGTCGAAGGATGTGAATGTTAATTGTTCCTGTTGGGCGCTGGATGTATACACGCCGGATGCATCCTCTCATACGTTCATCCCTGCTGGTCTTACGTTTGATGACAAATTCCAGCAATCTTAGCCTTGATGATTCATCGATTGCAGTGTCATTCTCTAATATGCGATGTGGTTTATATGTTATTTATGTTAATTATTATTAATTGTCTACAGAGTGAGGTCCAGCTATGTAAGTCCCTGAGTCTGATAGTTGATGATGATGTATTCTCAGGGTACCTAACTGCTACCACCCTATGATCTCACTCTGCGAAATATTTTAAGTCTATTAATTTATATGGCTACGTGTCTAGGGTCATGTATGTGTGATGTATGATAACAAATTTAACACAACTGTAACTCACTGGCTGTAGTAACAAGGTATTAAGAAGGGTCACTAGTTGGAAGAACTGTTCCTTTCATCATGTCACTAGAACGTTTAATTACAGTGTGGAGGTTAACAATGAAATGAGAAATCATTAGCCCTCAAAACGAAGGCTTATCTTTCAATCCGTGGCAAGTAGGTGGTTGACTGAAAATATGACACTTTCTGTCCACACGTGTCTCAGCTGGAGTCAGCTTTTGCAGTTAGATTTCACAATACAAGCAACAGGTAGGTTGCCTTGTACACTGCCTCTCCACTTTTTGTCTTACTGGTTACTCGTTGATGCAACCCTGCAACAATGAACAATGCCTCCCTAAATACACTTCATATACACATCTCCACACCTAATAAATAAACATCG
This sequence comes from Oreohelix idahoensis, assembly GCA_024509875.1. Lineage (NCBI taxonomy): Eukaryota > Metazoa > Mollusca > Gastropoda > Stylommatophora > Oreohelicidae > Oreohelix > Oreohelix idahoensis. The sequence continues at coordinate 233,362 of JAMPIV010009943.1, read as the reverse complement.
TTAAACATTCGTAGTGATCAGCCCAAGTGCAAATCAATAGCTATAGTTCCTAATTGTATTGTGACTTCTTCTCAATCCGTGGGTATCTGCTCTTTCCCACATGGCTTCTACGCCTCTGTCACTTAGACTTTAGTTATCTTTTATATCATCAGCTGGGATACACTTTTTTTTTTGTTCTAATGATCTGTTAACTCTGGTAGTATGACTTCCTATTTAATATCCAAGAGTTATTGGAACACTGTGGCCTGTAGAGAACTGCCAGTAGCTTTCTGGTCTTATAGTCAAAATATTTTGTTATGCATGGCAATATTCAAACACCATTTACATTTTGTTTTTCTGCTTCAATAGTCTGCTTAGGCATGTATGTGCTCCCTTAGGATGTCATAAGCTTCCACAATAGCAATGTCGCACAACACAAAATTTGTGGGCACTCTATCTGGGTTAGCCTCTACACATTAATAAGAAGATTAATAAAAGAATTTATCTTACCGCAATCAATGAAATAATACACTAGTATAGATTAACTGGCGATCAATGGGCACAAATCTTGATCGCCGCCGTCCAGACGCAAAGGCAATGGGTCACACACAAGGCTTTGCTTCTGTTCTTAATCTAACTAGGTGAACAAATATTCTTCAAGTGACATCGTTCGCTTGGCCACCTTTTAGTTTTATCTCTCCCCTTTTCAATATCAGTACCCAATCAAATTTGAATCCAGCCAATTTGACCTTTTTCACAGACGCGTTAGAAAGTGTAACATCCCAAGATTTTCAAAACCGAGCAGTTATCAGCGCGTTTGTCTGCCTGTCTCAATTTCTTATTTCTACAATATCTCTGTTATTAATTGTGCGATTTTAAAGGTGAAAAGTGATTATTAAATAACCCACTGTCCTTTATCTATCCATTATAACTTCATATGCTTCGTTTTCTTCGTTTCCATCTGTGTACTTTTCCTCTTTATTTATTCCAACTACAATACTTTTCGCTAAGGCAAGATAATTCATTATAAGGAATAATATGATCTTTTAATGAACAATATTATCATAACTTTTCAAACATCCCTTTTTATTTCTGTATTGTTCTTTCTTTCCGAAGAAATAATTATCTGAGTTTCCTCTTTTCCTCCCCCCCCCTTTTTTTTTCTCTGCCCACATGCGTTAGTCGTTTCAGTTGCCAAGTAACAAGTTAGGCTAACTTTTGTCACTTTAACTACCTCTTCCCCTCTCTCCTTGTATTTTCAAGACGGTGGCGACTTGGACCGATGCCAAGCTGTCTATCCGTCGTTCCTAAAAATTAGTACGGGTGTAGAAAAAGTGGGGTTTGGTAGGTGAGACTTGCCCGCTCGCTAACAAATATTCAGATATTAGCCACGCGTCTTGTGTTTCAAGAGATGGGGCCTAACGACACACTGTCGCATGTTGTACTATTAATAGATTCTAAGAATGCTTTAGTTAGTTTTATTTTCAACAGTTTGATTTTACCCTTGATAATTTCCAAACCAGCAGCATTGCCTTCAACCGAGGTCAAATGCAGAAGTTGTTTATAGCTTTTCCACGGCAATATTGACAAAAAAATTCAAATACGGTAATATGACCACACTTGAGAGGGGGGTTAAAACGGAGCATTCCATCACAGGCGATCATTAATTGCCCTCAGAATCTATCTCTTCCTTATTCATATCCCATGCACCTTCTATTGGTGCTCTTGAAGCTAGTCTGTCAGCTCTTTCATTGCCGCGTACCCCTACATGTTTAGGGCAGTAGATCCACACCAGCTCCTGAATCAGTCTTTACAAACACGCTACCGCCGACAGCAAAGGTTATTGCGAACAATACCATTTTCTTAAACGACCATATTCATTCTCTCCCCCCAATTAATTACGTTAACAGTTATTTACTGACTGACCTTTTTAGTTCCAGAAATCGTGCGAGTAATAGCACACGAATTTGTTCTTGAGGTCGCAATTTTAACTTAAACTGCTGGGGCACATGTGCCATCACATGGTGGCGAAATCACGCTACACGCTGCGCCCTGTAGTAGTCGTGCAGGGAAAATCGGAGTTCGTGAAGGAAGTCCATTGTGTATGTGTGTAACTGTGTATGTGTATTAAAGAGTTCTTGAGAGTACCTGTGTGAAAAGTGTGCTATGAAAGTGTATGTAGAATGTGTGCGTAACTATATAACATTTGTTCCGTAAATTGTTTAAAATGTTAAAAAATAGGTTTAAAAAAAGGGGGTAAAGGTAATCCAATAGCAGATAACGACGTAGGGGAGTGAAGTGTTATACACTTCCACATACTAAGTCCAGCTTTTTTTAATGAGATGGGATGACCAGTTCCTTCCCTCGCTGCCATTTGTCTTCTCTAACTCAAGAGCAGAGTCAGGTACCCATGTACAGTTGGGTTAGACTGGAGCGTGACGCTATCAAGTTTCAATCCCAAAAATGGTAACTTCGTCAAGAGAGGACAGGGTTCTAAATGCTTGGCCAATCGAAATAGGTTATCTATCTCAAAAGATATTTGTCGTTAACAAACAGGTTACTCATCTCTAAAAGATTAATGCTCTTCAACCACATCGTTACCGTTAATGAATTTAACAAGTTCAATTTAAAAAAAAAAGAGATAATGTTAATTTATTGTGCCCCTGTAATCACTCCCTTATTTTAATTTATTTTTTGCTTGAGGGTCGATTAAGCTCCAAAGATTCCATGGAGGGGTCGGGGACTGAAACATGTTTGGGAACCCCTGGTGGTATAAGACAATGAGGGGACAGAGTATTGTGTTTGTGTGTGTGTGTATCATATTAGTCGCCTTCTACGACAAGATGCCTAAGGGAGCAGTGGGCATATTCTTTCTTTGTATCATCAGAGACCCCCGGGAATTACACGGGGTTGGTTTGGTTTTAAGGACTATCTTCATTGCACACAGTTAACTCCATCAGTGGTCCAATCTCCTCACTTAGATCACCCAAGGAGGATTGATGCGTGATGCCATATGATGATGGATGGTATCCGCATGTCTGGTTTTGTGTAGTGTGCAGATGTGTTCAGTCAAACAATGTTCATACAAAAATAACAGGGCAATCCACATAGGACGTCAGTAAACTCACGACGTATAAAGTCAATGATTCTTGTAACAGCCGTTGACGTTTTTCTTCATTATTTATTGTGGACGCCACAGTGACAAAATGGTTACGCGAATATGTAGGCACATCAAACAGTCATTATCACAGCAACATTCAATACAGCAATAGACGGTAGACAGCATTACAATGATGAGTCAGATGCATGTTATATTTCATAGTGCTGTAAATGTAGTCAGGTGAAAAACTCCATCCTTTTCTATAACAGCCAGGAGATAACCAGATGTATGAGATCAGTTCACTCTCCTTAGTCTGACTTCAGCAAGACAGACACGTCTGCCGAAGTATAAATAATGTCCTCAAAAATATCCTCTAGATAATAAAGGTTTTCCAACCTAGTTCATTTAACAAAGTAGCAAGTAATGGTCCTTGGGACTTGCATCAACCGATGCAGTACAATACAGCGACATGTGAGCTGGGAAAACATCTCGTGACGACGACTTTCGAAGACAGGCTATGAATCGAAATCGCTCACGACCAAAAATCGATAGAGTTAATGGAAAGTCAATTTACCTTGCCTTCAGAAAATACACAGAAATATCACGCCTCCCGACATGTGGGAAACACTAGAGGTATTATCTCGAATAAACGAAATATCCATTAAGAGGACTACACATCCCTGACAGAACAAAAAATAGCGGAGATCCCCTCTTCAACGAGGCATCTCTTTCGCCATTCAAATCGCTCACTCCACTAGTGGTGGGCGGAAACCCATCGACCAAAAAACAAGACCAGTCATGCGCAGTCCAGCGCAAAAAGACCACAGCTCAAAACTTAACTGCATTCAATACCAACGCGGGAAGACAAATGCTTACCGAGAAAAGTGACTATAAATTTCAAGCAGTTGTTGCCCTTGCGTTATAAAATAGATATTGTAATAAAACGATGTTGCGAGAATTTATCACGCAACATGGATCTCAGCACAGTGCACAAACTCCGTAGCACCGGCGAGAATCCCAGTGTGTGAATATATAGGAATCACACATTCTATAAATATATTTGGTGGGTAGGTTTCTAATTTTTTAATTTAGCCAGGGCAGCGGCCTTAGGGCCTTTTCGTTACGATGTCCAACTGCCGTGGGATTTTTAAAGTGCGCCACTTGCACACGAGACCTCCTATTTTTTCGCCCTTATCCGAGAAGGCTAGTCATTCGATCTCACTACCCTTGAGACCAGGGGGGAGTATGACATCATTAGAACCCCTGGTTCTGAAGAAAAAAAATGTCCATGAACTCCCCCGTTACAAGTAAATATAGTGACATAAATGTGTCACAGTGAAAACTTGTGTTCACGTGAAATGATACAACTGTAATATTTAAAGTGAATTTGTAACATTAAATGAGCGGCTGTCTTCTGGTAGCGCCCGAATGTTTCGCTATGCTACATCCCTCCCGACCCCTGGGCTCCTCGCTGAGGCGAGTTTTCATGCTCGTGATAAATTTGGCTCCACAGGCGTACTTGCGTGATGAATGCATGGTGTAGATGAAATCTAGAATCGAAGATATACAAAGTGGACGAATGTGGTAAAGTGGGATGTTATAAATATTTATAGGGGACTTAGTGTACTGACTGAGATCAGCTGTGAAGGTATATATATATCTAATAAGAGTAGTGTATTACATATAACCTTACTTGCTGCCACATATATATATATCTCAGTCAGAATTATTCTGGAGTAGTGTGATGACTACGTTATGTGTCTAGGGTATGTGTATGATGAAGTGTAAGTCATAACAACAACAGACAGATAAACAATTTAATTTATTCCACTACACTTGACAACACTGTGACACTCACATACATAAAACACTCTACAAGGATATCTTAAAGGAGTCACTGATAACTTCTCAAATAACAATATGTATTCATTGCTGTCATGAATGAATATGTGTCCTGATTCAAATACAAAGGAACCAGGAATCACAATCAGTTTTAATTACAAGTTATATGTACAGAATTTATTAATATGAATCTTGTAGTGACATCTATTTTTAATAGTATCCTATGTGTGTTAGTTGTGTAGTAGTAATATGAGGTAATACTGGTTTTGTTTTGTTCAAGCTCTGTTGGTATTTGTCATCATGACTTCAATAGTTTGTCTTTATTGGAACTAGTATAATTCCCCTCTTAATGTTATTTTTACAATGTCATTTTAAGATGGGGGTACATAATGTTGAGCTCAGCTGGCCACATCAGCTTATCTTGCGTGATGGCGGCAGGAAAAGACTCCTCTGCTCGATTTCTCCCCTGTGCTCTGGAGACACCTCACTGATAGCTAAATGGACCAAGGAGTATGCTGTCCGACTCTGGATTCAGCAAAGCTCTGACCAGGTGCTGCTCAATAACTGTAAGACCACGGTCCCTGAAAACAAGAAGGATGTACCTTCTACGTCATAACTAATTTATACTCTCTTTTTACACTGAGCACAATACATCACAAACATTGAGTTCAGAGCGTTAGGCCAACTGTCAGCTTCATCTGAAATACTTTTTACCAGTATTTCCCTCCCTAATGGTTACTACGCCTCTGCAATTCCAGCATTATTTCTGTCTAATCAATAATCTAGGTGTCAGTGTACTGTTTGGCCATTCCATGCAGTTTTACTTCCCTCCGACACCTTCTGTTCAGGCTGGAGCATTATAGGCTTTACATCATGTTTGCTACTGAACTACACATATATACAGGCATAAATTAACAATTTACATTCAATTTTCATTAAAAGATATTGAATATTTCAAACCTACCACAATTCATGGAAATACACAGATACGTTGACTAGCAATGAATTCTGGCACAAATACTGGCACAAATTCCCATCTGCTTATGTTCCAGGCTTTTATTTAGCAAAAATATGAGCTGGCTTCAACGCACTGTTGCTTCATCAAGCTTATTTGAACTAGTGGTCTCGAACTAACGCTCTGAATTGTGTATATTCGCAGCTCTAACCAATCACACCACGTCTACACATCTTTTCAAAAAAGTACCCCTTCTATTCGTTTCCCATAACAACACACGATAGTATTTATAGCCCGACCAATCGTGTTTAGTCTTATATTTGTTGCGCTCCAATCAATTAGGAGTTAACATGGTAGGCTATTTCCGTACGTAAGGTTTTTTTCAAACACGTTATAAAAAAATTTTATGAGCAGAAATGATTTCATGCTGTCATGCATCCCCACTATTTTATTTTGGTTATAATTTATTAATTCCTAGACTATTTGCGTAACGTTTTACATATTCTTTGTCAGCAAGCCCTAAGGAACCCAAATATACAAATTTAAAAGAGCTACGTGGCTGCGTTCAAAATATGCAATTTCTTCTACCTCCTGTTTCGAAGATGTGCTGTCTGGGTACTGTAATGTTTTCAAACGTAAACCCATCTAATGTCATCTTTTCTAATAAGCGTTTTCCAGGTTTTTTAAAACCTAACTCTGGGAAGGGTAGTGAATTTTATCACTGTCGATTTGAAATAAAGTTAGTGCATGTGGCCTTACACGCGTGATAGTAGTAATTGTGTATCGCGCGACGCGTGTTTAGTGTTCGTTCGTTTTGGTAACGTAGTATAATTAATGTTAGGATTAATTTAGGTCATTACGCAGTGTGCCTCTCAATGTTTTTCTTAGAAATGCAATACCCGTTTTAATGTGTTGTGGAAACGCTTGTATTTATGCAGTGGCTTATATTTAACGTGGAAACGTTACAATTTGCAGACGAAGCATAAAACAAAAGGGGGATTTCGAGTACATTCTTTGTGACAGCACTGTTATTTTACCATTGCTCTTTTCTTTATTAGAATTTATTTGTTAGGCTTTACATTTACCTGACACTTTATATATGTGGATTAGAATATTTCACGACACCTCCCCTCTTAAAACAGACATCCCATGTCAGTCCTTTAGTCTATATACACATAGATAAATGTAAGTCAACTTGACTTTACTCTGCTGTGGTGCTATCATGGTTTTATGTAGTTGGGTCCATTCAGAGTAGGCACTACTCATGAAATCTGCCTCAGACTTCTACAACCAATAATATATTTCGGTTATGTTACTGAACAGCCGCAAGTGTGAGTGCTTGTCTTAATGCTGCTTCGCAACCCGTGTTCACCATTTCTCTTCTCTGAGTCTGCGCAATGACATGTCCAGAGAACATTATATTTCCCTCAAAATGTACGTTATGAGGAGATACATATACCTGGTGATAGCAGAGTTTTTGTAGTGGATCCCATAATCTTCTTATTATCCTGTATGAAACATTCGGAATATCCTCAATCAAAGAGGCAACTCAGGGATTCGTTACGTTCCTCCGAAATGTTTACATCCAACAATTTTCTCATCATTCTAGAGAAGACACTAGGCGCATTCTTCAATCCAAATGGCAATCTATTAAACTCATAGTGTCCTTCTGAGGTACTAAAAGCTAGGTATGGTCTAACCTCAGGCTTTACTGGAATCTGATATTATCCTTTACTCAGATCCACTTTTGAGAAATATTTAGCTTTATTTAGTCTGGCAAACAGCTGATTTGTATCCGGCAATGGATCCACCTGTCCTTCTGTAATAGCATTCAGTCTCCTGTAATCTATACAGAGTCTATGTTCTCCAGAGGGCTTCCTTAAGAGTACAACACCGGAACTATACGAAGATTCACTGTGTGAAATAATTCCTTCCTTCAATAGATAGTCTATCTCTTCCTTCAAAGCTTTCTCCTTAGCAAACGGAATCGAATATGGTTTCATACAGACAGGTGTGGGGTCTATCAGTTTCATATCATATTCCAATGGGTTTGTATGCCCTGGTCGGTCTGTTAACACCTCTGCATGATTATTTAGAACCTGTTGCACTCTCTCTTTCTGAGTTTTCGTTAAATGTGTACTGATTTTCACCTGTGCTGCTGTCTCACAGGGGTGTAATGGATATTCAAATGATGAAAGTGGTTCCTTTTTCATCTCCATGGCGATGGACAAGGTCAACAAGTGTGTCTCTTCCTGATGTTCTCTTTCCAAATATTTCTTCAGGAGATTCACATGATAGATTTTTTCTTTCCCCTTCTTATCTATCTTATAATTTGTTCTAGACACCTTCTCTAGAACTGTATATGGACCCTGCCATCCAATCTGTAACTTATTCTGACTCCCGGGCAAAAGAAGCAGTACTTTCTCTCCCACAGCCAAATTTCTGTCTTTCGCCTTCCTGTTATAATAGGCAGCATGTTTCTTCCTGGCTTGTTTCAAATTTTCATTGGCAAGTTTCCAGCCAGTTTTTAAACGAGTGGTCAGCTCATTCACATATTGGTATGAAGATGTAATGTTTTCCTCTGCCTTTTCATCAGTCCACGTTCTTAACAAAGCTACATGTGGACCTTTATTTTTGTGGACCTATTTGTCCATGCACCGGTATGGTCTCTTCCACTCGAAGCTCTATAGTGATGATTTTTCTTCCCAGAATTATCATTCACAAAACGACCGCTACCAATTCTTTTCCTGGGGCTTTCTCCCCACTTAAAATTCTTGATGAGAGATTTCCTCTCCCCATCTCCTTCCTCCAGTTTGTTTAAGTCCGATTGAGGGATTTTCGGCTTATACTGGGGTAAGACATCTTTTTGCACTCTCCGCATAGTGGCCATTGTAAAACAGTTAAGTGAAGCTTGTCCGTGAAAAGGGGCTTCCCATTCCATTTGGTCCACTTTATCAAATCTATTTTTCTTTTTATTATCAGGCCTAATTTTGCCCCGTGGCGTGTCCAGGTCCTGATCCATGTTCCCACTTGTGGGTGTTCCCTCATGTGCTATGCTACACCTTTCTACAAAATTCTCAATGTCCCATCTTGCTTTGGGCCAATAATAATTGTGAGCCACCTTTTGAATGATGGTACCTATCTTCTCATGGTCCCCATCTGGTTTCACATGTAGGCTCCTTATTAAGTCTGCCCTATATCTTTTAGGAAGTACCAGCTGTCCCTGACCTTTGGATCTAGCTCCAGTCTTCCTATATATCAACTTGTTTTTCATGTAAAAATCTCCCTTGCCTGGAGTTGTATGACAAGTTGACAATTTTCTGAAACAAGGCTTGAGTGTTTTATCCCCAGCCTGTGCCTTCCTCATCTCTTCTGGAGTGGTATCTAACATAATATCCTCCTCCTGTCTTGAGGTCGACCTGACCTGAAGGGTTGCCATATACACAGGTTTCCTTCTGCAACGGTCAGTGTCATGATTGTCCATCTGACAATTCTTACACCACCTTTTTCCTTGGTTGAAAGATTTTCTTTCATCATATTTCCTTTCATCGAATTGTGGGAATTTATTTTTATTTTCATACCGTGGCCTATCAAATTGGTGCTTACCTTTATTTTGATCCCTAGGATCAAATTTATTAAAGTTCTGTGGTGCCCTAAAGTTATCCACTTGTTTCTTTTTATTACCTGTTACCTCTGCTTGAGCTGCTTGATACCTTTCAGCAACATTTAGCAACTCACCCAGCCTCTCTGCACCTTGTTCCATGAGAAACTTTCTCAGGTCTGGAGCCATGGACTCTCTTAGTTGCTCTATAAGGACCATTTCCTTAAGATCTTGGGTTTTCCCCAGAGAAGTCCATTTCTCCAAGTATGTCTCTATTCGTGCAGAGAACTGGTGATAGGTTTCACCTGACAGTAGTTTAGCATTCCTAAATTTTTTCCTATAAAATTCTGCATTCTTTTCATATCTTAACAAAAGAGCCTGCTTTAGCATGTCATAATTTTCCTGATCACCTCTGCTCATTTTTGCAAAAACCTCATAAGCTGCCCCACGAAGTCCTTGAGATAACTTTAAGCTCCACCTCTCTCTCTCTAACCCATACGTGGTAGCTAATAGTTCATACCTATTTAGGTAGCTCTCTATATCATCGTCTTTCTCAACAAAATGATCTAAATGGAAATTCATAGCCGAGGTTGAGGCTCCTTGGCTAGCAGTGGCATCAGAGGCAAAGGGACTGGCACCATTTTCAGGAGCATGGCCCTGAAACTCAAACTCCCTTAGTCGTAACTCATGTTCCCTTTGTAATCTCTTATCTTCTGCTTCCCTTTCTGCAGCTAATCTCTTGTCTTCCCTTTCTGCAGCTAATTTCTTCTCTTCTCTTTCTGCAGCCTGTCTTCTTTCCTCTGCTTCCAATTTCTTAGCCTCAGCCTCAATCTGCAACCTCTTAGTCTCAGCCTCAAATTGTAACTTCTTAATTTCCCTTTCAGCCTCTAACTTTCTTTCGGCTTCAAACCTTCTTTCTTCGCGTTCAATAAATTTGTCACATTCCGTAGTGACATAGGCAACCATAACTTGCCCATCTAATCCTAACTCTTTTGCAGTCTGAACAGCAGCAGATCGAAATTTGGCCAGGTCCGCCATTGTCTATCAGGTAAATTTATACAATGTCTAACCAACAATTCAATCTCTAAATATATATCTAATGGACAACACAGGCACCGAGAGCTCAACCTTATTTAATTCCACCCAAGGATACCTTTTAATTCTTATATTCCCTGAAGTGAATTACCCCCAATATTTGTAATAGGTAAAGATTCAAAATCCCAAGAGCGAGACCCCAATATATGTGGTGAAGTGGGATGTTATAAATATTTATAGGGGACTTAGTGTACTGACTGAGATCAGCTGTGAAGGTATATATATATCTAATAAGAGTAGTGTATTACATATAACCTTACTTGCTGCCACATATATATATATATCTCAGTCAGAATTATTCTGGAGTAGTGTGATGACTACGTTATGTGTCTAGGGTATGTGTATGATGAAGTGTAAGTCATAACAACAACAGACAGATAAACAATTTAATTTATTCCACTACACTTGACAACACTGTGACACTCACATACATAAAACACTCTACAAGGATATCTTAAAGGAGTCACTGATAACTTCTCAAATAACAATATGTATTCATTGCTGTCATGAATGAATATGTGTCCTGATTCAAATACAAAGGAACCAGGAATCACAATCAGTTTTAATTACAAGTTATATGTACAGAATTTATTAATATGAATCTTGTAGTGACATCTATTTTTAATAGTATCCTATGTGTGTTAGTTGTGTAGTAGTAATATGAGGTAATACTGGTTTTGTTTTGTTCAAGCTCTGTTGGTATTTGTCATCATGACTTCGATAGTTTGTCTTTATTGGAACTAGTATTGGAGATGTTCTCAGTTCCTGATATTAAAACAATTTAATTCCCCTCTTAATGTTATTTTTACAATGTCATTTTAAGATGGGGGTACATAATGTTGAGCTCAGCTGGCCACATCAGCTTATCTTGCGTGATGGCGGCAGGAAAAGACTCCTCTGCTCGATTTCTCCCCTGTGCTCTGGAGACACCTCACTGATAGCTAAATGGACCAAGGAGTATGCTGTCCGACTCTGGATTCAGCAAAGCTCTGACCAGGTGCTGCTCAATAACTGTAAGACCACGGTCCCTGAAAACAAGAAGGATGTACCTTCTACGTCATAACTAATTTATACTCTCTTTTTACACTGAGCACAATACATCACAAACATTGAGTTCAGAGCGTTAGGCCAACTGTCAGCTTCATCTGAAATACTTTTTACCAGTATTTCCCTCCCTAATGGTTACTACGCCTCTGCAATTCCAGCATAATTTCTGTCTAATCAATAATCTAGGTGTCAGTGTACTGTTTGGCCATTCCATGCAGTTTTACTTCCCTCCGACACCTTCTGTTCAGGCTGGAGCATTATAGGCTTTACATCATGTTTGCTACTGAACTACACATATATACAGGCATAAATTAACAATTTACATTCAATTTTCATTAAAAGATATTGAATATTTCAAACCTACCACAATTCATGGAAATACACAGATACGTTGACTAGCAATGAATTCTGGCACAAATACTGGCACAAATTCCCATCTGCTTATGTTCCAGGCTTTTATTTAGCAAAAATATGAGCTGGCTTCAACGCACTGTTGCTTCATCAAGCTTATTTGAACTAGTGGTCTCGAACTAACGCTCTGAATTGTGTATATTCGCAGCTCTAACCAATCACACCACGTCTACACATCTTTTCAAAAAAGTACCCCTTCTATTCGTTTCCCATAACAACACACGATAGTATTTATAGCCCGACCAATCGTGTTTAGTCTTATATTTGTTGCGCTCCAATCAATTAGGAGTTAACATGGTAGGCTATTTCCGTACGTAAGGTTTTTTTCAAACACGTTATAAAAAAATTTTATGAGCAGAAATGATTTCATGCTGTCATGCATCCCCACTATTTTATTTTGGTTATAATTTATTAATTCCTAGACTATTTGCGTAACGTTTTACATATTCTTTGTCAGCAAGCCCTAAGGAACCCAAATATACAAATTTAAAAGAGCTACGTGGCTGCGTTCAAAATATGCAATTTCTTCTACCTCCTGTTTCGAAGATGTGCTGTCTGGGTACTGTAATGTTTTCAAACGTAAACCCATCTAATGTCATCTTTTCTAATAAGCGTTTTCCAGGTTTTTTAAAACCTAACTCTGGGAAGGGTAGTGAATTTTATCACTGTCGATTTGAAATAAAGTTAGTGCATGTGGCCTTACACGCGTGATAGTAGTAATTGTGTATCGCGCGACGCGTGTTTAGTGTTCGTTCGTTTTGGTAACGTAGTATAATTAATGTTAGGATTAATTTAGGTCATTACGCAGTGTGCCTGTCAATGTTTTTCTTAGAAATGCAATACCCGTTTTAATGTGTTGTGGAAACGCTTGTATTTATGCAGTGGCTTATATTTAACGTGGAAACGTTACAATTTGCAGACGAAGCATAAAACAAAAGGGGGATTTCGAGTACATTCTTTGTGACAGCACTGTTATTTTACCATTGCTCTTTTCTTTATTAGAATTTATTTGTTAGGCTTTACATTTACCTGACACTTTATATATGTGGATTAGAATATTTCACGACAACGAATACAGAACGATTGACACAAAATAAAAATAAAAATACGTGGAGAAAATGAAGGCAAAATAAAGTCATCAAGTTGTAGAAACAGATGAATTAATAAACATGCTTAGTGTACAGAAAATATAAGAATTTATAAACAGACTCATTGTACAGAAAAAGTTGAATTTATAAACAGACTCAGTGTACAGAAAAAAAAAATTTGAATTTATTAACAGACTCAGCAAGAAAGACTTTCCTGTTTATAAAACATGTGACAGGAAACACATATTCAAGGATAAATATATAAATATTTTATCAGCAGAAGTAGACGTTATAGACAGATGGGGATAACAACTTTCTAGAACGTACACCATCGAGAAGAGTAAAGATGCAATTGTTTTAGACTGCCTAAATAAGTCAGAAGATGAAAAATGTCTCGATATCACGAAAAGAAATGGAAGCTTTAATAATATCAATACAGAATGGAAGTGCAGCAGAAGTTGATAACTATTAAGGACTGATACGTAACAGTAGACGTGCTAACCAAAACCTGCAGTAATATCTGGCAGGGAGCTGTATTGTCAATCAGACTGACACAATCTCTGATCATCAGCATTCCAAGGAAAGAAAATAGTCATGTTCTATAAGTACTCAACCACGTCAGCAAAGTAATGGTCCAGCTGCCACTAAACAGTTCCAGCATAGAGCAGAGTAGATCATTGTTGAAGCACACTCTATATTATGTGATGATAGAAGCGCCACAGGTGAAAAAATCCTGGGCATATAGGAAAATGGTATTAACACAGTAAATAATTTATTGTATATTTATTTATTTTACAACACTTGTGACAAAATTTGGGGCCAAAAAAGTTTGAACAGGTATGCAACAACGAGTAAATCACCCGCCAAAACATGGAGTTCTATTGTGCTTTTGCTGCTCTATGTTATCATGACGGTACCAAATCTCCTGTGGCTATTCATTCACTGGTTATGAAAATATGGAGCAACGCGTCAAAGATGGCATAGGAAGAAGTGAAAAAAAAACATCCAATGAACTGAAATTAGACTAATTAATTAACAGCTGCTTTACCTCAACATGTTTTGTAAATGTATGGATATATTTTAAAGTCGTGCCTTGGTACCTATTAAAAAAAAACATTAAAATAAATCTCAATAAAATTTACTATAACTCCGTCTCCAAACAATTATTTAAGGTAGTATAGACTTGAGCGACTAAATCTGCCAAGTTGTTGCAAATGTAACAAACTCCCTTCATTATCTACTGCTAAATATAAGATACGTATTCATGCTCACCCGAAATTTAAATGGGAAAAAATTATAGAAATGTTGTCCAGAATTAAGCATCCGCCATTAATAAGGATGGAAACAAACTGCGCAGGAGAAGCACTACCTAATTATTTCCCCAATTCAGTTCCCCGCCCGACAAACGAGCCACGAAAAAGATTGCAACTTTTGGTGGGCAACGATGGAACGTAATAACGTCGGTGAGAGAAGGATCAGAGCATTTTTTTTAATGGGGAGTACAGCCTACGAAACAGCTGTATCCAAATTAGCCAGAGCCTATACTTGAATACAATACGTGCAGTTCGTACAATGAATAAGGAAGTAATTGCTCATCACAGTTGCAATGTAATAACGCTGCTTATTATCGAATGCTTTATTCAACACCTTCCTTGAGACAATCATATCATACGCTTAGTTAGAACACAAAGTAACAATACGCATTTGAGTAGGCGTTATTGGATATTTCCGATTCGATGTAAAACAAAATTACAGGGGCAGACAATCAAACTTGAAATCACCTGCTGAAAAATGCAGCATGGAAATCAACTCTAAAAAGACCCAGCTCATAATAAAGAAATAAGGAAGAAACACGAGAACTATCACAATTAATAATAAAAAAAAAGGACCTAGAGACGTGACAATGACTCATTTCTTCTTCTTCTTCTTCTTCTTCTTCTTCTTCTTCTTCTTCTTCTTCTTCTTCTTCTTCTTCTTCTTCTTCTTCTTCTTCTTCTTCTTCTTCTTCTTCTTCTTCTTCTGGTTCTTCTTCGTACACTGTCAGACGTCAACTTGAATGTGTTCAATGAAAGTAGTTGTTATCGTGAAGCTATTTCTATCTCCAGAGATCTTTTCCAGGAATGGTACTCGTGATGGCCACGTGTGGTTTCTCTGTTCCTCATATGTTGGGCACCTTTGAAGTAGATGTTCAGCAGTCATTTTAACGGTGCCACAGTTACACTCATCAGTAGTTCCTATCTTTAACTGGTTGAATAGATGGTATCGCAATCTGTTGTCGCCCGTGCGGAATCTGAAAATTCCACTTGTTCTCTTCTGCTGAGTGATAATATGCATAATTTTGTGTGTGATCTGGATGCTCTGCTTCCCATTCGTTTATGTATCTACTTCTGATAAAACTCTTTGCCTCTTAGAAAGTTATACATGAATCAGGCTGGGGTAACTTTCCACCTTCCTGTGCTATCTGTCAGCCTTTTCGTTCCCGCACATGTTGCAGTGAGATGGGATCCCCTGAATTAACATTCACAACTTATTTGAAACGCTGACACAGTTTGTGGAGTATTACGTTTAAATCATCCAGGTCTGCATTATTCTGGCTCTTTAGCGTTGCAATTACTGTAAAGAAAGCAACTTGTTTCTCGGTCCTTTCCTCTGTCATTAAGACCTCTGCTGCAGTTTTCAAGGCCTCTGTATCTGCTCTGAAGTTACTTGATAATTTTCATGTTGGCACTTTTGCGTATCAGTGCTTAAGCTCAACAACACTCCTCCACATCCATCTTATGTTGCCTTTTGTTGCAGATTCATCTGTGTAAGCATGGGTCCAGGTGATGCCTGGGTAATGTTCTCTATGCATTTTGTGGTTATGGCTCTTCTCTCTGTTGCAGTCTGCCTGTTCTTTCTCTCAATAAATATTACACGTGCATAAAGGTATGTTTTCAGACACTCGTGAGAAATAAAGAAGTAGAAAACCAGACAACAGAAAAACAACAGACGTGAGTGGCTTACAGGGGGAATCGAACCCAGGACCTTCCGTGCGGTACCACCGCCTAGCTACGGAAGCGAATCACACTATCCTCCCTGCCATCTAAGCACCACTATTTCTCACGAGTGCCTGAAAACACACCTTTATGTGTGTAATATTTATTTACTGTTTACAGGCCTCGGGTTTCCGTTCTTTATGTGTTTATTTCTCTCAATACCAGGTACATATAACAACAGTTGTAGGATAATTGAAATCACTTAAGAGAGCCATATATATTATTGCCAGGAAGTTATACAGCACTTTCATAAATGCGCAGACTAGATGGATTACAATGGCATGACGAGATCACCAACGCGGAACAGATGGGAAGAACCAAACAAATAACAATGGAACAAGATATCCGGAAACATACGCTGACTTGGGATAGAATAAACATTGAGGAAACCAGTTGAAAATCAGTACAACGCAGTCCTTGTTCTGGAATCCACTTGGTAAGAGGAATAGAGCGAGCCCAAAAAAAGCATGCAGAAGAGAACTGCAGACAGAGATAAGAGATAAAGACGACTTGTAAATATCTTTTGTGTGTGTGTATATATATATATATATATATATATATATATATATATATATATATATATATATATATATATATATATATATATATATATATATATATATATATATATATATATATATATATATATATATATATATATATAGTCAGTCCTCGCTATTCGTGTGTACCGTATTCGCGGATTCGCTCATTCTCGTGAGATAAAGTGTAACTCAATCTTTGCCATTCGCGGGCACCTCGGGTATTCGCGGCCATGGGCAGTAGGCCGAAAATTTCGAGACGCCTACCGCGCAGCGTCGCAGACGGGACACAGCATGGAGAGGCTGCCTCCTTGTTCTCGCGGTTTCCGTTATGTTTACATGTGTCTTTGTCGAGCATTTTTTCATCTACGTTTTTGAAGTTTAATACTGTTATTGTTTTTGTAATTAATAATGGCATCCAAGCGTAGTGCTAGTGTTTTCCAAGTGTGCCTAAGCACATGATGGCTGTGATGAGTTCAGTGATAAATTACGTGTGTTAGATAAGTGATAGTAGGAGAGCGGAACGCATCAGATGAGCTTCATTTGCCTCCGCACATCCACCACGTCGGTAGTCTACCCTATTCAACCTAATTTTCGGTGTACCCCGCATAGCAGTCCTGTCGTTATAAACATTCCAACTTCTAAAAAAAAAAAAAAATGGCAACCGGAAGAAAACTGAGGGGCCCTGAAAGAGAGATGGCTATTGCATGGCTTTCAGACATAATTATTTTCTAGTATATGGCTTTTCGGGATGCAATATCTCATCTCTGTCATCCTCAGATTCAGCAAGCAACACTCCGCAAATTTCATGTTACATGGACGAATATCGCCAGAGAAATAACTGATTTCAACAGTTCATCGCTTCTCATCTTCTATTTTATTTATCACCATATTATGCTTCATTTGGTTTATTCTCAAGACACGCGCCCAATCATATTACTATAAGCAGATATGTAACTCCAGTAATATTAGAATTCTCTGAGACATTTTACGAATATCTCACAGGCAGACTTCAAACAAGATGCACAAATATATAATCAAGCTGAAAGACAGACAAAGTATATGAAGGAGAGACGATCCCAGATTGATTTCTTAGATTGGATTAATAAAAGGTATTTTAATTAAATCAGTGACAAACCAGAGTATTTTATGGGAAGACTTTTTTTTACGGCAGCGAAAGTTTTCTAATTAGTCGACTTGTATTACACCCTTCTCCCTTGGGTAGTCTCCCGTACATCACGGAAAATAGGCAAGGGCGATGAATGACATTTTATTCCTCTTTACTAATAGCCCGAATCTCATAGTGCCCTTTTGAGTAGTCGATGTCCAGAGAACAGACAGAATGTAGGGCTGGTTGAAGGGGAAAACAGAGAAGGTTGAGAGTATTATTTGAGCCTGAATAAAAGGATAAGAGAGAGAGAGAGAGAGAGAGAGAGAGAGAGAGAGAGAGAGAGAGAGAGATGGATAGATAGATAGAAAAGATAGATTAGATAGGATGGATGGATGGATGGTGTAGCGGAAGGTTTTATATGTGTGAGATGATAGTGCTAGAGTAGAAATAGTATTCTCTCCAGAATGTGTGAGGTCCCAGTGACAGAGAAGTACACTGGTATCACTCGATAGTCACGGCTGTGAAAGTATCTGGACTGAAAATATTCAGAGAACAGTCAGACCTTACTGCGCCACCTCCGCTATGTGACCACCTGTGATATAATAAAAATTCAACCAAACTCAGTATCAACTATATTGAATGAATAAAGCTGGTGAATACAATTTATATCCTCTTTATTTACATCTATCTAATTGTGGTGATTGTGTGTGACTGGTGATACAAAAGTTATATTTATACAAAACCAAATTGGCGAATTCAATTACAGTTTTTGCAAGTTAAACTAAAATGTCATTTCTTTAGACTCTTCCAATTAGTTGGGTAATAGACTTCTTCACTGTCTTATTCACTTTATAACTTTCACTAGTTTATCACGCAAATTGTCATCACAAAACTCTGCTTGACAATTATCACTTCTTGGGTGCACGATTGTCACAAATATCACTCATCTGTTTAGTTAATCAGTGTTCATATGAGATGTACAGCTTCAGTAGGTCTTGCTTCTACCAATCCAGACACTGCCGGGGCGATTCGCATTGATCATCGAGCAATTCTTGATCATTGACCTCTGACTTTTGGTTGACAAGTATGAACCTGCAGATAATTGTAGGATATGTGGCTATTTGTGGATAACAATTACCACATTCCTATTGTAGGTGAGATGAATTTGTTTTCAGATGTATGCGTGAAAATGCGTGATTATGGATCAGTGACAAGACAGGTGTCTACTGTGGAACATTTTATAAAATCAAATAATACAAAATAATATGTACACACATATATGGTATGAGGTTATAGTATCCCCCTGCCTGACACGTTAGCTCTGTAAAGTACAGTAACTTGAAGACAGATTGAATAAGCCCTGATAATGATTGTTGGTAGTCCTGAAAAGAATTGTTATTAGTCCTGTGCTAGCCCTGATATGGACTCAGTCACGGTGGTTATATTTCGGGTTCCAATCTTCAACAATCATATCAAGTAATCAATTAATATGCATGATACTTTCATAACATATAGATTAAACAAATCCTGAAATAAAGTTGTAATTACTGTATTATTTTACATAGTAACTTTACATACCCTCGCAGGATCTAATTAAGATCAGTAAAGACTGGCTTTAGTGGAGTAACAGAACTGCCTGGCTGCAAATAACAAGATATTGGCCTCTGCACGTTCCTCTCTCTCCAGCCGTTGTCCTTCTGTCTTGCTTCGCTGTACAAGTGAATTTGAAATCATTTACGTCCGCCCTTATATATGCAGCTACCGGACGTACAGGAAACAAGGCTCGCAACTCCAGCAAACTTCCCAAAAAAGTTGTAACTTCGGGGGGTTTGTGCTAGAGGCGTTTCAAACCTTGGTCTCGTGCATTTCACCTTTCCCAGTTCAAGCCTTTGGAGTTATATATTTCTTTTCTCCATGAGTTGACCTTTATATCCATATGTTGTTTTCCTATATCTGTCGTGTTAACGATTTTATATTGAATTATAAATAGGAAAAACACAGGATTTCTCAATGCACGGACAATATTCTTGCGAAATTCTTCACAACTACTTACTCCCTTCTGATTTCCTTGTACCTATACATAAATGAAGATATTCCCGTCAAAAGGAGACCATTCTCATCCTTGTCTGTCATTCCGTTCTCCTTCCCGATCGCTAATTCTAACCATGTTTCGGACGATTATTCTTCCTTATACAATCGCCGAAGTCGTTCTATCTGACCGTGGGAAACCCCTTCTCTGATTGGCTGCCCTAGATACACACAGGAAAATACCCCTGCATTCCTTTGTTCAGGTCAGCACACTGGTGTCCCACTTTTCGGTCTTCAAACATTTAACTAGGCAATGCGTAACATGCGTAACATGCGACAGAGCCTCCCTCTCTTTTAAGCTGTAGATTTCTACAGCTAACAACTGTAAGCTTTGCCGTAGTTAATGTTCTTCTTACTCTCGTTCTATCTCAGTTGGGTGTCGAGTAAGAAAATCTGCTCCTACATTTTGTTTTCATGGATATAGATTTATCCTTCGCTATCTCTCTTTTCCCAGTTCGGCTTTTCATCCAGGCCCTTACCGCTGGTGAAATGGGGTCGGTAGGTTTCCCTTGAAGTTTACCGCCCTCTTTTCGTTGATAGTTGGTTGCGGTTTTCCCTCGCAAATTCGTAGGTGTTTGATTTTGGCTACGTGATTTGTTCTTTTCTTCCAGTGCATGGGTTTCAGACTGCAATTCAACCTGTGTGGGATGTTTCTTTTCCCCTCCAGTGCAAATCTCGGGAGTACCCATGATGGCTGGTTTGCTTGTAGACTTTTGAAGACTCTTCCGCCGACTTTCTGAATCTACATGAGTGCACTCTGGACAGGAATTTACATACCAATTGATGTCTTCCGTAATACCTGGCCAGTAGTACTGGGTGGCTATTCTTTGTTTTGTGGCACCATTACCCAGGTGTTCACTCAAAGTTATGTGCCCCCAGCCTATAACCTTATTTCTATAGGTGGATGGTACAACAATTTGACCATGACTTTTCGTCCCTCTGCCAGCTTTCCTGTGCAAGAGTCCATGTTCCATATAGAAATTTCCTTTCCTTGGAGTGTTATGTGGTTTTGACAGTTTGCCAAAACAAGGCTTCAATGTGCTGTCAGCTACTTGAGCCCGTTTCATTTCAGTAGAATGAAATTTTAATTTGGTGTCCCTCTCTATGTTCCTTGAGTCAGACCTGGTCTGGATTTCTGCCATAACCATAGGTTTCACCGGGTTTCCCAAGAAAACATATCTACGCCCCAACATCAGGGGGTAAAAGGGATCATCTAACACTGCTGCATTTATCTCCCCTTCCACATAGCGACAACTGACATGAATCTTTGCTATGGGTAAAGTGAGGGGTAATGCTCCTTTTAGTGGCCCCTGAATATCTACTGTTTCTGTGGTGATTTGTTCAGGGCGCACCAGAGATGCACACACGACTGCGTCATAGGACAAACCTGTGTCATACATTCCTGTGACTTGTTTGCCATTCACGATCACTATCTCTTGTATAGGTGGGTGATGGAAGCTATTCTGACTCACTGTCAGTTCCTTCCTATCCGAAGTCCTCACCTGTAGACATGCAGAATGATGAAGAGGTTTTTTTCCTTCCACAATTATCAGTGTTGTGGTTGTTCATTTTGCAGAACTTACACCATTTTTCTTCCCTTCGTGAGGGTTTATTGTTATATCCTGGAGGGTTCTTGTCTTTGTAGTTATATCTTTGGTTGTTCTTGGTTGTATTGTCCTTTTGTTCAAACTCGTTTTGGTTTTGTGGTGACTTGAAACTATCTCCCTGCTTCCTCTTATTTCCTTGAGTCAGGGGGTGAGCCAGTTTGTGACTTTCTGCATAGATGATTATTTCATCTAATCTCTCTCTTTTATGTTCTACCAGGAATGTCTTCGTCTCAGGAGACATGGACTCCAGGAGTTGTTCTATCAACATCATCTCCTTGATCCCTTCAAAATCCTGATTGAAGTTTCCTAACTGACACCACCTCAGCAAGTAACTTTCCAACCTTGCTGAGAACTGCTGATATGTTTCTCCTGTCTGGAGCATAGCAGTTCTAAATCGCCTTCTATAAGCTTCTGCGTTTTGTTCGTAACGCAACAACAATGCTTGTTTCAAGGCTTCATAGTTTTCCTGATCTTCTTTTTGCATCTTCAAGTAGACATTATAAGATACTCCTCTCAATCCCTGTGACAACTTCAAATTCCACTTTTCTTTTTCTAGGCCATAAGTAGTGGCCAATCGTTCATATCTGTCAAGGTAATCCTCTATTCCCTCTTCTTTCTCCACAAATGGGTCCAAGTGGAAGTTCATAGCTCCATTGAAGGTGCTTTGGCTGGTGCTGGTATCCGAATGAGATGACCTACTACCATTAGTGGTAGCCGCTGCCTGTATTTCAAGCTCTTTTAATCTCAGTTCATGGTCTCTATCAGCTTGTAGCTTCCTTTCCTCAGCTGTTAATCTTCTTTCTTCAGCCTCCAATTTCTTGGCTTGAGCCTCAACTTCCAACAGAAGCCTCTTTTCTTCAGCTTCCATTCTTTTGGCTTCTCTCTCAGCTTCTAGTCTTTTGGCTTCTCTCTCAGCTTCTGCTTGCAGCTTCCTTTCCTCTCTATCCATATGTTTGTCCACTTCCGTTGTGACATACTGGATGAGAGCATCACCTGTCAAGCCCAGCTCTTTTCCCATTTGCATGATCGCAGTTCTGAACTTCACTAAGTCAGCCATTATATTAAGTTAAGTAGGGTATGAAAACTTACCTAAACTTACTTAAAATAATTATCAAATGGACAACACAATTAATCGTGCAACCTTGTGATAGTCAATATTTACTAAGTACTCTAAGGTACTGTTACTGAGAAAAAAATCTTGTTCTAGAATTTCCCCAAAAAAAATTTTTTTTTTTTTTTTTCTATTGGTGGCCCAAGATAGACTAAAGATAGATGTAATAGATAGAGGATGGCTCAGGATATACGAGAATATCCCGCGATCGAGCCCCCACTGTAGCGGAAGGTTTTATATGTGTGAGATGATAGTGCTAGAGTAGAAATAGTATTCTCTCCAGAATGTGTGAGGTCCCAGTGACAGAGAAGTACACTGGTATCACTCGATAGTCACGGCTGTGAAAGTATCTGGACTGAAAATATTCAGAGAACAGTCAGACCTTACTGCGCCACCTCCGCTATGTGACCACCTGTGATATAATAAAAATTCAACCAAACTCAGTATCAACTATATTGAATGAATAAAGCTGGTGAATACAATTTATATCCTCTTTATTTACATCTATCTAATTGTGGTGATTGTGTGTGACTGGTGATACAAAAGTTATATTTATACAAAACCAAATTGGCGAATTCAATTACAGTTTTTGCAAGTTAAACTAAAATGTCATTTCTTTAGACTCTTCCAATTAGTTGGGTAATAGACTTCTTCACTGTCTTATTCACTTTATAACTTTCACTAGTTTATCACGCAAATTGTCATCACAAAACTCTGCTTGACAATTATCACTTCTTGGGTGCACGATTGTCACAAATATCACTCATCTGTTTAGTTAATCAGTGTTCATATGAGATGTACAGCTTCAGTAGGTCTTGCTTCTACCAATCCAGACACTGCCGGGGCGATTCGCATTGATCATCGAGCAATTCTTGATCATTGACCTCTGACTTTTGGTTGACAAGTATGAACCTGCAGATAATTGTAGGATATGTGGCTATTTGTGGATAACAATTACCACATTCCTATTGTAGGTGAGATGAATTTGTTTTCAGATGTATGCGTGAAAATGCGTGATTATGGATCAGTGACAAGACAGGTGTCTACTGTGGAACATTTTATAAAATCAAATAATACAAAATAATATGTACACACATATATGGTATGAGGTTATAGTATCCCCCTGCCTGACACGTTAGCTCTGTAAAGTACAGTAACTTGAAGACAGATTGAATAAGCCCTGATAATGATTGTTGGTAGTCCTGAAAAGAATTGTTATTAGTCCTGTGCTAGCCCTGATATGGACTCAGTCACGGTGGTTATATTTCGGGTTCCAATCTTCAACAATCATATCAAGTAATCAATTAATATGCATGATACTTTCATAACATATAGATTAAACAAATCCTGAAATAAAGTTGTAATTACTGTATTATTTTACATAGTAACTTTACATACCCTCGCAGGATCTAATTAAGATCAGTAAAGACTGGCTTTAGTGGAGTAACAGAACTGCCTGGCTGCAAATAACAAGATATTGGCCTCTGCACGTTCCTCTCTCTCCAGCCGTTGTCCTTCTGTCTTGCTTCGCTGTACAAGTGAATTTGAAATGTTGTTGTTGTTGTTGTTGTTTTCTTCTACTATGTTGCTGTGATACCCTGTTCAACCTGAAGTTTGGTTATAATTGGGGTATAATCATTTACGTCCGCCCTTATATATGCAGCTACCGGACGTACAGGAAACAAGGCTCGCAACTCCAGCAAACTTCCCAAAAAAGTTGTAACTTCGGGGGGTTTGTGCTAGAGGCGTTTCAAACCTTGGTCTCGTGCATTTCACCTTTCCCAGTTCAAGCCTTTGGAGTTATATATTTCTGTTCTCCATGAGTTGACCTTTATATCCATATGTTGTTTTCCTATATCTGTCGTGTTAACGATTTTATATTGAATTATAAATAGGAAAAACACAGGATTTCTCAATGCACGGACAATATTCTTGCGAAATTCTTCACAACTACTTACTCCCTTCTGATTTCCTTGTACCTATACATAAATGAAGATATTCCCGTCAAAAGGAGACCATTCTCATCCTTGTCTGTCATTCCGTTCTCCTTCCCGATCGCTAATTCTAACCATGTTTCGGACGATTATTCTTCCTTATACAATCGCCGAAGTCGTTCTATCTGACCGTGGGAAACCCCTTCTCTGATTGGCTGCCCTAGATACACACAGGAAAATACCCCTGCATTCCTTTGTTCAGGTCAGCACACTGGTGTCCCACTTTTCGGTCTTCAAACATTTAACTAGGCAATGCGTAACATGCGTAACATGCGACAGATGGATGGATGTAGAGAAAGAAGGTAAATAATATTGTTCTACCCTGAATGAAAGGATTAGAGAGAGAGAGAGAGAGAGAGAGAGAGAGAGAGAGAGAGAGAGAGAGAGAGAGAGAGAGAGAGAGAGAACGAACGAACGAACGAACGAACGAACTTTATTTTCAAAGGGTTAAGAATTGGGCACGCAGGCCCGTCTGACATTCTGCCCTTCCTCTCTCTCTCATCATATATACTATATCCTTTCATCCTCACATCTACTTTAAGCATAATTAAGGCATTCATCATTATAAAAGCAATATTACATTTGCAATAATCATCATAATTAAAGTACGTTTTTAACATTAAAAAAGAATAATAATAATAATAATAATGAATGTAAAAATAAAATAAATAAAAACAAAAATAAACATTAATACATAGATTAGATAGATAGATAGATAGATAGATAGATAGATAGATAGATAGATAGATAGATAGATAGATAGATAGATAGATAGATAGATAGATAGATAGATATATAGATAGATAGATAGATAGATAGATAGATAGATAGATAGATAGATAGATAGATAGATAGATAGATAGATAGATAGATAGATAGATTTAGTATGGTGGTATATAATAAGAACTCGTGACATTTTGGGAATCCGCTGCTGAATGACCTGGGACTTAGTGTGTTGTCAGCACATGCGGAAAATGTTCCCACACGTGAGCAGCTTTGAGTCCCAAACAGATACTGCCACAGGGAGTGAATTGTTTACGCCTCCACTATACGAGATCCAGCGTTATGACCTATGCTCCTTAGGGAGGTAAAGGGTATTAACTGATAGATAAGAATCGTGCATATAGGCCCGTCTTACATTTTGCCCTTCCTCTTACTCATCTTTTATTGCTAGTTATTCAGACATTCTCCATACTTAAGGTGTTAGTTTAATGGCGATGCAACATTATAAGTAGTATAAAAGCATACATTTACAGTATTTGATTACAATTAAGAAGTAAGATATATTAAAATGAAAAACTAGATCATTAGACCCTCCATACAGTATATTAGATAATAATTCGAATTATAATCCCTTAGGGCGGCATATAATTGGCACTCATAATGTATTTGAACAGTCTACGATTATATGAGTAGGGACTGTGCATGTTTTTAAGATCATGTGGAAGATTGTTCCAAAGATGAGCAGCTGAGTAAGCCAAGCTCTTCTTGAACAAATCTAGCCTGGGCTTGGGTACCTGTAACTGGTTTAAGCGGTTACTACGTTTTTCATTGAATTTTAAAAGAGGCCACAGATACGTTGGAGCATTCTGTGACAAGATTTTGTGAGCGAATTTAGCTTTGTTAAATAGGAAGCGCTTTCTAAGGGGTAATATTTTAAGATAGTTATATAAATCTGTACAATGTGTTTGGTGTTTATCAGCAACTAGGCGCACTGCACGTTTTTGAAGTGAATGAAGCCTTTTTGTGTTGGATATGGAACAACCATCCCAGATTGTGGAACAATAGTCTAGGTATGTTTGTATGTGAGATGTGTAGAACATTTTCCTTGCCCCCTCATCCAGGAAGTGCTTGATTTTGGCTAATTGGTAAACTTTTTGTGCCGTTAGCTTTGTGAGTGCACTTACATGTGAGTTCCAACTTAGGTGCTGGTCAACAGTTAGACCTAGAGTTTTATGTTCATTTACGTTTTCAATTAGTGATGTTCCAATGTAGAGCTGAAGTGTTGTTTTCTGCGAGTTTTGTAGTTTTTGTCTGGTTGATATTAACATACATTTCGTTTTACTAATATTTATTTGCATTCGATTCCCGTTGCTCCACTTAATAATATTATGTGTATCAGTTTGTAAAGATAGTTCTAGTGTGGCGCAACTTTTGTCACTAGTGTAAACAGTACAGTCATCGGCAAACAGGTCACAGGATGAGTGTTTGATGTACAGAGGAAGATCATTAATGTATACGGCAAAGAGAAGAGGGCCGAGGATAGAACCCTGAGGAACACCGATATCGACAACAGTTGGGTTGGACAAAGAATTATTGTAAGACACCACTTGTTGTCTGTCTGTCAGGAATGATTTAATTAACTTCACCAGCTTAAGATTTACTTTCATTGTTTCTAATTTTCTGATTAAAATAGAGTAATCAATCATATCGAATGCTTTTTTAAAGTCTACAAAGATTGCTCCACATAAGTTATCGTTATTGATGTTTAGATGCCAGTTCTCTATCATTTTTGTTAAGGATGTGTCGCATGAATGCTTTGTTCTAAACCCCGACTGACTATCAACAAGCAGGTCATTATTAGCTAGGTGTTCCATTGCTGTTTTGTGTATGTGTTTTTCCAGTGGTTTGGACAGCGATGATATAAGCGAAATGGGCCTATAGTTACCAAGGTTGCTATTATCTGATGAACCAGGTTTAACAAGAGGGTATACTTTAGCGATTTTAAAGGCAGATGGAAAGTAACTTCTTGCGAGACATTGATTATATATGAATGTTAGTGTATCAGTAATAGCTGGTGCAGCATAACGCAGTATTTGATTACTGATTCCATCAAGTCCCGATGAGTTATTATCTTTAAGATCAATAAGATAGTTATAAACTTCGTTAACTGTTATGAAAGGAATGTCGCATGGAATGGTGTTAGTACACTTGTTCTCGCAGAACGTAGATAATTCGCTGAAGTCACAAGGGGAAGAAGGTATGGCGGATTTTATATTGTGGATGTCTGCCTGAAAATGATTGCTGAAATCTGTACAAGTAAATGAAGTATTGGGTTTTTGTGAGTCTGGCGAATTTCTTTTGTTCACTAAGGTATTGATTGCCTTCCATATATTTCTACTGTTGCTTTTGCTTTGAACTAAATGACTAAAGTAGTTTTTCTTTTCTCTGCGAATTAAATATTGTACTTTGTTCCTTGCCGCCCGATATGTAATGATGTCCTTATTTTTGTGCGCTCGATCCCTCTGCCTCATAGTGGCAAGTACTTCTTGTGTGATGAATGGAGATTTTATTTGTCTTTTTACGCGAATTTCTTTAGTAGGCGCATGCTTATTAAAAATACTATAAAATGTCCGTGTCCAATATGCAATGGCGTCATCAGGATCAGGAAGTTGGTAAACATCGGCGAAAGGCGCATTTCGCAAATCATTTAAAAATAATTCTTGGTTGAAATTTTTTAGACTTCTATATTCGATACTGATGTGTTTATTTTTTGGAGATTTGTACCCATTTTTTGCCCAAGTGTAACATATGGGATAGTGGTCACTCATAGCAATAGTAGGGATGGAACATTCTATAACGTTTTCTGGACAGGTTACATATATGTGATCGATCAGTGTGGATGATGTTTTTGTTACTCTGGTAGGTTTGTTGACTATTTGTTTCATGTTGTACGATGCTATGATGTTGGTCCATGTTTGATTCGGCTTATGCATATCAATATTGAAATCACCAAGAAGAATAATTTCGTTAACTGTAGTAATAACTTTATCCATCATGTTGGTAAAATCTTCAAACCATGTTGTTCCTACACTGGGGTTACGATAAAGATATCTGTAAAGAAGTTATTTCTTACTACAACTGTAATACACCACTGTAAAGTTCTGTTGTTTGCGACTCCACTGTAAAGAATCGAGTGTGGTGTATAGAACCTCACTGTAAAGTATGATGGCTGGTAGTACTGTTGTATTCAAAGAGGTGCTGTCACCGTGAAGACAGACACAGGTCAACTCGACCTACACAGGGTAGTGTAAACATTGAAGTGAGAGTACATTGTACGCGAATGGTAGAATGGTTCTGAAGAGTTGACAACTTGGTAACAATATATTCATACTCTCACATGTAGAAGTCAAGGATTACTGGAACTACTGTGTTCTTTTTATAATATTTAATGAGACGCACACTGGAACAGTACGTGTATAGTTACAGGAACACATGTCGACATAAACAGCATCGTGTTGATCAATGGTGTATCATCTTAAGTTAGCATTCATCCTGATTAACCTCATACTGGAACATTTGTAGACAAGCATTCAGAGTTCCATAATTACTATATATATATATATATATATATATATCTATATATATATATATATATATATATATATATATATATATATATATATATATATATATATATATATATATATATATATATATATATATATATATATCAGGTTGTACTGACAGATCACGTCAGTTTATACATAATGTTCATAGTGACTCCTGTACAGAATCTCTCTTAGCATGAGTGTAGCTTGTACTCTAACGTAGATTCTTTCAAATAGCATTCAGCACATATCTTCGGAGTAAATGCTAAATCTCCCATAATAGATCTTTCTTTCATAACTGTGATCTCTGGATCATTATCGGGTAGTAAGGGACAACCCTGTTCTCTGATGAATGATTGACAATAATACGGATTCCAAGATGGCTTCCTTGGTCCTTAACATCGCTCACACAACGGTGAGATGACAAAACTTCTAGAAAGATTCAATTCATAAGGGTATCAAAGTTTCCACCAATATCAGCATTATCTGTCCTCATAATCGCTGTGTAGAAACATTCTTAGTGCTGCTAAACGAT
Organism: Oreohelix idahoensis; assembly: GCA_024509875.1. Lineage (NCBI taxonomy): Eukaryota > Metazoa > Mollusca > Gastropoda > Stylommatophora > Oreohelicidae > Oreohelix > Oreohelix idahoensis. The sequence continues at coordinate 203,893 of JAMPIV010009943.1, read as the reverse complement.
ATGTCGTTCTGACATCTGAACATAAGTAGATTCATATAGGCCTAAACATCACCCATCGTAAGCCTAGGGAACGAAGTCAGTAAAAGTACGTTTACCTTGGCCAAGAATCAATAGCAAGCACAAAAACACTTTTCTGGCGTAATAGAAATAATACTGGGGAACACATAGACTAAAACAGTCCTAGAAGACACAATCTTCTTCCCCATGATAACTTGAGATCACAAAACTTTGGACCGCTCGACATTGGCATCCCGCCAGACTCCATAACCGAAGAACACACTCCCTTATCTTCATCCGCTCAGAGTGTAAGAAGAAATAATCCAGCCCAGACACACAAAGATAACATGATATAAGACCGAATCGTCTCAAACAGACAAACAGTAAACCTAGATTCGGACTTTCAATATTCCTGCAAAACCTTAAGCGAGAACAATCTGTTTCCAGCTATAATGGACATAAAATGATATATCCAGATTCCTACGCTTGCTCAATACACGGAAACAAAACAGGAACCGATAACTCAAAGAATAAATACACATTTACTATTCTGAGTTATTCCCCTTTCTTAAAAGTTGTAAGTTCATAAATAAATATCCTTTTATCAAACAGATAGTTACATTTTCATTTGTAATCGTATCAACTGTAATCTGTGCGACATATAAAAAATATGTACGCAACAATATCCTATTAAAATGGGTCTTTGCTTATGTGGCTTTACCTCTAACCATATGCATTCTATATCTATGGTCTCTAGATCGTTTCTGCGGCGATAACTGAGAGAAGTGGAAATATAGACTGCTAAACCTGTCTCTAATTGTCTACTAGAATCTCGCCGAATAGTGTTAAAACCAGTACGTGCAATGTCACCATCTGTTATTTTCTCATTCAGACGACTTTCTGAAAGCCCAAAAACATGGAAATTTTGATTCAGAATTTGTGTGAGTTCTGGAAGTTTACCTAGAAGATGGTTTACGTTCAGATGGCCAAGTCGTAAACCATTCATGGTTAGTAACTGTTCATAAGTACCTGGCATTTATGTTATGTAAAAAAAGCTCGCGCTCAAATACTAAATTTAACAAATTTTACCAATGAAGGGGAATTAATGGTGGTATTAATAAGTGGGGCACATTGAAAACTAATTACAAACAATTCAGCCAATTGAATTACGTCAAAAATAGGTGAAAAATGTAACAAATCAAGCGCTCATATCAGACAATCAAACAGTGTGGAGAAGAAAAAAAATTATAATAATAATATAATAAAATTATATATATATATAAAACAACAATCGACAGTTGCTGGTGTTACAGAGACAACTAGTGAGGCCAACAGTCGTTGTTAATATGGAGTAGAGGGTTGTTGAAAATAGAAGTGCGGTGGATTTGGCCGTGATAGATGATGCATTTGGTAGAAAGCGGGATATTGAGGTACAGTTGTTGAATGAGTGGGGTATTCCGGCAAGTACGACCTCCAAGTGTAAGGTGCATAGTCCAAGAGTCTTTGTTGATGTAGGAAATGATGAAATGCTGGGTATGTGGGTTGATGTGGGTGAACCTGTGACGACAGCGATGAGCGGGGAACTCTCATTGGTGTCTGGGACGACAGCGGACATGGTGACACTTCTGTTGATGAAGGCTGAGCAGATTGAATTGGATCGCTTACAGACCTCTGGGAATGAAGTGGGTCAAGTTGGTGTTGTCGAGGAGGGTCGTCTGTGGCAGAAGGTTGTTGAAGGCAGACATTGTTGGTTTCCTGCACATCCGTGGTGCTAACAAGAGGTATAACGTGATGATCCTGATTGTCTGATGATTTTGCGCGGCTGGTGTTTAAAGTTGGGGGTAGTGATGGAAAATGAAGGTCATAATTGGCATTAGATGAGTAGCTATTTATATTCACATGGCGTTTGGATGGATATATGGATGCCGATGTGTGAGTAGTGCCTCTGAGTGTGCTTTCTGGATACTTTATATTTGTCGCCAACATACTGGTCCCTTGTCTGGACAATGTAATTTCGCCACTGTAAAGATGCTTTCTAGGGGCTCCTGAAGTGGCAAGGAAGACCGAGCTGTGATCTATGAAAATATGTTCATTCTTGAGGCAGTGTTTTTTAAGTATAGCATTGTTAGTTTCAACACATTTGCGGTAATAGGCACGGACTGGCGGGATAATAGAGGAAAAATAAATTTTGGCATTATGGAATAGCGACCGAAATATGAATGTGATCTCGTTTAGGTCTGTCTGTGAGAGTTCAATATCTTTTATTGAGTCTGACAGACCTATGTGCACAGTTACTCTAATTACAAAGAGATCAGGCGAATACCGTTTAAGGAGGGTCAGTAAGTCGTTAGTTGATGCCCAGTTCTTGAAGCGAACAGACACCGAATCAGTATCACCAGTTACTAGTTTTGATTGTTGAAGCTCCTTCATGGTTTGGTCCCCAAAGATGAGATGTTTTCTTCTGTTCGTGTGGGTGCCAGTGTTTACAGCTGTATCTTCCCTTGTTCCAGTTGTGCTGTGGCTGCTAGAAGTTCTGTGGTGTGTGCTGGCAGCTGCCGGTCGAAGTGGCGGATGGCGATTTGAAATTTTGACCGGAATTCTGCAGACACTGGCTGCAGGATTTTCCGGAGTGTCCAGGGAATTACATTCATTAAGGCGTAGTTCTGAATGAGGTATTTGTTGTTGAGGTCGGAGGCTCTCCGCACGTGTTTGTTTGTGACCCAATTCTTTTGTGTGCTGTTGCTTAGTCTGCTGCTGAATGTGTGTTTTGCTGTGTTCGTAGCGACTTTTTAGAGACAGATGATCAGCATGAAGCTGTTCATAAGATTTTTTAAGACTGCTCAATTCAGCTTTCAGTAGTTCCATCTCAGATGTTATTTTTGTATACACATCATCATGTGGTGATTGTATAGTTTGCTCGCGTGGTGTCCTTTCTAGACTACTATCAAGCAATCCTATAAATGAATTATGCTCTGGCTCTGTAATGGTAGATCTTGATGTAACGGAAGGCGTCTCTGTAATGATAGATCTTGATGTAGAGGAAGGCGTGTCTTGTACTACCTGTATCTGTTTGTCATGCTCCTGAACGAATGTATCAGAGACAACGGGAAAGGAACAGTGTGTGAGGGCTAATTTCTGGGTATCGGAAGTGGTTGGTGCATTGTTGAGAACAGCTGTTGACGTTATAGCCATTCGACTGACTCCAGCAGTCGTTGCTGTTTTCCATAAATGATTCAAATCATTCTGGATCCACTCTTTAACTGCAGTCTCTGAGCCTTGTACCATGACCTTGTTGGATGTATTATAGAAATGGAGAAAAACGTGTCCAGTAGAAATAACATCTTCGACATGAGCACCATTAGCGTCAGTGCGAGATTCAATTGAAGCGATAGATTTATAGTAGGCCTTGGACAAGCCACGCAATGCTTCGTACTCGAACAATGTTTGGAATGTTAATGTGACACACTGGTTCTGGTTTTTGTATTGTAGTGTTACTAACGGTGCTGAGGGCGTGTCGGCACTGAGAACCCTGGTCTTCTTTTTCACCGCCTTAGGCGCATTTAAGATGTAGTCCTTTTGTTTCTTTCTGCTCGGTCGAGTGGTGGTGACCGAGTTTACGTTGGGCATTGTGAATGTTATTGCTGGTATCGCAAAGGAAGAAGGCAATTAGCTTTGTTCATGGCTGATAATCATCGCTCTGGCGTGACGATTTGGGTCGCAGGGTTTCATTTTATAGTGGATTTTCCAAAAAGGCCCCGCGCTGAGGACCTATAATTAAACACCTGGGTGGCTTGGTCATTGTTGGGCGCTCAATTCGTGGGTTGTCGGCTACCCATTTAACAATACTAAAAGTTTATATGCAAAACAGCACAGTGTATTATAATAGTAGATCCTTTTAGAACAAAATCTAACATTTCTGTTCATATTGACGCCACAAAAATGATTTCACGACAAAGCCACAATAATACCGAACACAATGATATTAAAATCCATCATGAATTATAGCAGAAACACACTTTTACAAATTCGAAATTAGAGCTCTATGAAAACACGTCCGCACTCTGTAGCCATCGAGGAAGAGAGAGAGAGAGAGAGAGAGAGAGAGAGAGAGAGAGAGAGAGAGAGAGAGAGAGAGAGAGAGAGAGAGAGAGAGAGAGAGAGAGAGAGAGAGAGAGAGAGAGAGAGAGAGAGAGAGAGAGAGAGAGAGAGAGAGAGAGAGAGAGAGAGAGAGGGAGGGAGAGAGACAGAGACAGAGAGAGAGGCTGCTATATCCAATGCGAGATGGATAGATGGAAAAGGGGAAAGTATGAATAAGTACTAAAACTGCCCAAGATAATTTCACTGAATTTTGGATCGAGGAAAATCTGCGGAAAATGTAAGTATAAGTTACGCAGGAAGAAAATAGAGTGAGAATCACTGGCAGATCTATTAATAGGGATACTGGAAATTAACTGTTAGCAGGCAACAATAACAATAACCAAAAAGATACAGACTTTTATAAACGGGTGCTTGCGTAGAATAGAAGGACTGAAATGGTATGACAAAATGTGGAATTGATGACAAGAACCAGACAAGTGCCAGTGGAACAAGAGTTGAAAAGAAGACGCTGGCGTTGGATAGGACACACATTGAGGAAACCTGTTGATAGCATTACAAGGCAGTCCTTGTTCTGGAATCCACAAGGAAAGAGAGGCAGAGGTAGACCAAAAAACACACGGAGAAGAGAACTGGATACAGAGGTGAAAATGATGAGGAAAACATGGAAAGAACTTGAGCAGATTGCACGGGACAGGAAGACTTGGCATGTGTTTGTAGAAGGCCTATGCTCCTCGGGGTGCTAAATGGAATTGATTTATTGATTAGCAGGTTGAGAACCCTCTGAGTAGACTAAGAGCTAGTAGGTATCCAGGCCACACTTTTCCCTAAGGTAATGAATTATTAGAAAGAGCCCTCATTGATTAAATACAAATATGACATAATCTTACAGTATTAGACTTCACAGTAACACCAAAGAAAAGTCAGTAAACTAATCTTGATTTTAGAAGATTACCATGAAACTTTACTGATGAAAATAACAAATTTATCATATGTATAGAATATGTATCAATCAAATATGTATAGAATTTACGATAATCAAAAATGCTTAAAGTGCAATAGTGTCTACAAAGGTACTGACAATTAGTCACAGGACAGAATTTCACTTGAGTTTAGTAAACACAAACTATTTATATCTCAGCATTAGGACTCTGAAGAAGTTGATTTAAATTGCGCTTACAGAACTATTGATAATTCATCATTAAGGGCATTTCTGAAGTTCGATTGAATGTAGTGGTTGCTTCTTGGTGGTGTAACTTATCTGTATCTATGACTGCAATCCCGGTCACGCCCTGATTTCTCCAGGTGTAAGAAAAGGGTGGTGTGTTAGGTGCAGATCTATCTCAGGGGTTTGAAGTTCTCTTTCCCTGATCCAGATTTCTCGTCATCGATGAAGACGGAAGCTCCTGGTGTAGAATACCCTAAAGAACTGGGGAAGATACAATACGACTTCGGTAATCCTCTTTGTGTCGCCCATCCGTCATAATTCACAGTACAGACCAATATGTGATATTTGTACTGTTGGCTCTACAGTTTATACATGTGAGTCAACCAATATGTACGCCATACGGGTTTTTAACCATCTTGCTTAAGTTAATAAATCAGATATATCATAAAAACATCCACAGTTAGCCACCATCACTAATAGTCCTTTATAACAAATGGTGTCTGCTTAATATCAACCATGTTCCCCAAAGTATTGCAATAAATCAAATCGCTTGTTACAGTCAGTATTTGATGTTTCTGGCTCTATTCATTATCAAGAAATGAGATGCACAATCTTACAAAGCCATTCATACTTCTGTAATAATAATATTATTATTATTAAAATGCACTAGCTGCATTTAATTATCTATCTCAATACATTTGAAAATGAATTATTCTTTTATAAAATTAGAGCATTAAAATATTAAGTCAAAAGTTAGCAAACATATTCTAGATATATAGATGCTTTAAATTCCATTAAATGGCTTAAAAAAACACAGAGGAGATAACCCATCCATAAGATTATTGTCAACAATGACACCAAGGGGAGATAATTCATCCAAATAGATACTAATCTGCTTTGACACTCAAGAAAAGATATGTATCTATCAAATGCACAGAAAATGCAATCTTACTAGTTAAGTTATAAAATGCATTTATAACACAAAAATATCAGTTATACTCGTGAATAATAACCATCTAAAATTATATTACATACATGTAATAGAATGTAATCAATATATATATATATATATATCACTCCCCCACTCGGTTGTACTTTTGCAAAAAAGCTATGCTTTTGTCAAAAGGACGTCTTACGCGCTAGGCTGCTATCATTCGAGTTGAGTTCTTTCATGACCAGTTCTTGGATTGCAGTGCCTGAGAATTGTTAATTCTAAGGCTACATACCAAGAACAGCGAAATCCCATTTTACTAGAGACAGATTTATGAGAGCCCACACACACATTTTCCTAGACCATTTCCCCTCTTAAATTAATTAACTCGGGGCGCTCCTGTCATCTGAATTCTATCTCAGGGAGATACATTACATTACAGTGTAAAAACTCGTTATATTCTTTACAACTGCGAAGATAGTCACCATATCTACTACATCCCATTAATGACTGCAGGACACCGGTGACCTCGTTTCTTGGCAAACGATTTGCACAGGTGAGTGAAAATGATACCATCATCCAATTTTCGGGTGACAGCAACTGTAATGTGTTTGTAGGGAAGATTTATTGAATACCTATTCTATACGGTTAAAAGGTAAGTTGAAAAAGAGAGAACGAGAGAAAAATCTTTCGAGAGAACGGGAGAAAATTATCTCTCGTGACAGAGAGAGCGAGAGAGAGAGAACGAAAGAAAAATATCGCTCGTGACAGAGAGTGAGAGAGAGAAAGAGAGAGAGAGAGAAGGTTTACAATATTGTTCGTGTCTGAATGACAGAATTAGAGAAAGAGAGAGAGAGAGAGAGAGAGAGAGAGAAAGAGAGAGAGAGAGAGAAAAAGAAAGAGAATGTTTAAAATATTGTTCGTGTCTGAATGAAAGGATGAGAGACAGAGAGAGATAGTGAGAGAAAGAGAGAAGGTTGAAAATATTGTTATAATCTGAATGAAAGGATAAGAGAGAGTGAGAGAAAGAAAGAAGGTTGAAAATATTGTTCTAGTCTGAATGCAATCATTAGTGTCGTACAGATAGGTTAAGAGTTATTTTTTTCTCCCATCTGAGTAGAGTGGATGGTGATAGATACGTGAGAAAAAGTGTGAGAAATAGATTTCACAGGTGATAGTTTAAGGAACAAATTATGTCTATGGAATGAGTAAGTTTCTCTATTCCAGCCTATCTATACGACTATAATTTAGTACAAGACAACCTTACCCTCCTCATACATATAAATATAAGTTTAACTACACACACACACAGCTATGTGACAACAAGACACACAAACGTGAAAAACTACGGTTAATTGGGTATGGATCCGCCCAACACACAAAGTTAAGTTTCTTTTGTTGTTTATTATCATTTAAACTTGACAACACCAAATATCTAAAGAAAGATCAAATAAAATCAGATTTACATGTGCTAAGAAGGGGATTCTGGAGAAAAAAGAACCTAAAAAAAGTTAATAACCCAAAGGTCAAAGGTTAGCACTATGTTACAGAGTAGACAGTAAAGTAAACAGGTTCCTACTATAGGCTACCCAGTAAAGTTAACAAGTTTAAGCAAAATCCAATGTTGGTAAAGTCCCTGTAACAAAGAAAAATATTCACTCTCTCTTTCATACAGTGGCCACTCAGTCACGCTTACCTACTCTTGGTGATATCCCTTGGAAATACAATTATCCTGAATATAAAAAAGGTCAGGTTTATTTTCCAAATTGGCCCCAGTCCATCCTCTAACAATAAGACTAGTGAGGTGAACGCCGAATCTGGTGTGGGTTTTTCCTGGATGAACAAAATGTCACCGCCAATAATTGGTGTAGAAAACGTGATCTTGGGGTTCACAATTAAAAGAGGAAAATACTTCCAGTCTTGGGAAACCTCTGGTTGCTAAAATGTTTCAGTTGATAAATGATGATAATCCTATCGGCTGGCTCTGTGGTAGTGTGCCGATTCTGAAACAGCGTAAATTCTGGATGCTACGCTTGAATACGACTGTCAGAAGTCGGGAATGAATGTTATTTTTTTCTTTCACACCCCTGTGGGCTGATAAAATTGAAAAAATATTGCTGGGTTTTGTAAGTCCAGTTAAATTTTACACGTTAAAATGTTTCTCATGTATCGTTAGCAAAACTTGCCAAGAAAAGACAACATTAACCAATCAGTAAAAGGGAAAAAGACCAAAAGACCGCTGGACGCTCTTGATCATGTCTGCAGAAACATATAAAAAACATTTATGGAAAAATGCTACTATTCTATATAGTTACATATATGCACACAGACGGGACAAGACGATCTCTTATCCACTCCGTCAGTCCTGATTAAATTTAAAAGGCACACGGTGTCTTTAGCCTACTCTATCGCCCGTCGCTTAGCGCTGAGTTTTCAGGTCGGATGAGTTATGCGACTCTCCCCCTTCTTTGCTCTCACTTAACGATCAGCGTACAATGTCAATTATTATTTAATGATCTATATGCGCACTTACGCAAAGTATCGCCTGTCTTTAATAGCTATTATATTGTCGGCGTATGATAGCTTAATCGTATGATATTAAATAATAGTCACTTATAATAAATACGCACAATGAAATAAAACGTGAATTCTGTTCTGTCACTATCAGTCGCGCCTAGCATTTAAACCAGTCAGCTAACTGTCTCTTCTTGTGTGAGAAAGCGGGTGGTGAAAATTAACATGATAACTGAACATCTGGTATGAAATAGCTACGCGTTATTTTATTTCACTAGTTTTAACGCTAGAAAATCAAAGTGAATTATAATGGTACGCTAACACTTTTAATTGATAAAACTAACTCTTTTAAACACATAAACACTAATTTATATAACCAGAAATTCAGAATGAAAAACCCCCACGAATGCTATTAACACATTTAGCGAAATGGTTCTAGAACTGCGTGCTTAGACTATCCAAAAATTATGAGTGACAACTGATAGCAGGTTTAAGAAAACACAGTTTATATATCATTATGTTTCTCTGATCTACAGATGATGTTACTTTTCGCACTATTGTGTGAGTAACGGAGAATCCGAAACATGAGTTCCCCAGATAACAGTTTACGGTCGGCCTTTCTCGGGCGTTCGACCGCCATCAATGCCTTATATCCGTGTAACGGGGTTCTCGAAGATTTTTGCCCGTGACTCGACATCAAAGAGCACTCGGAAAAATCCTCGTGGACTTCAAAGGGTCTGTGGTTTTTCAGGTATCGTATGATTGACAGATAAGCTCTCGTGAGAAAACTAGGTAAACAAACCTGATTCGCTACCTGTTTTGACGGGCAGGTCACGAAAGTTTGTAAACGCTTCGTTTGTTTATGTTCCAAGAAAGAGGCGTGGATGAAAAATAAGCTTGTGTGAGTAAGACAGGCAGAAAAAGGCATGGTTTTGCTAGCTAATCATAGAACGCTAACGGGATTACAAACCTGTCAGATTACTGTAGGCTCTCTTTCCATTATACTTCACAATTAGAAAGAGAGAGAATGTTGAAAATAGTGTTATAGTCTGAATGAAAGGATTGTAGAGAAGGAGAGAGAGAGAGAGAGAGAGAGAGAGAGAGAGAGAGAGAGAGAGAGAGAGAGAAGGTTGAAAGTATTGATTGAGCCTGAATGAAGGGGCTAGAGAAGGAGAGAAATAGGAGATTGAAAATATTGTTTAAGTTTGCATGAAAGGATTAGAGAGAGAGAGAGAGAGAGAGAGAGAGAGAGAGAGAGAGAGAGAGAGAGAGAGAGAGAGAGAGAGAGAGAGAGAGAGAGAGAGAGAGAGAGAGAGAGAGAGAGAGAGAATGAGAGAGACAGAGAGAGAGAAGGTTGAAAAAATATTGTTCGAGTCTGAATGAAATATTAGAGAGAGAAGGGGGGAGGGAGGTGGACTGCACGTCTTCATGGTGCCTCAATGAAGAGTCTAGAGAGCGAGAGACAGGGGAGGTTGAAAATATTGTTTGACTGTGAGTAGAAAGGGTTAGACAGAGAGGACAGAGAGAGAGAGAGAGAGAGAGAGAGAGAGAGAGAGAGGTTGAAAATATTAATAGAGCCTTAATGAAATGATTAGAGAGTGAAAGAGAAAGCTGAAGATATTATTAGAGCCTTAAAAAAGGATTAGAGAGATAAAGAGTAGGTTGAAAATATTTATCGAACCTGAATGAAAATATTAGAGAGAGGAAGAAAGAGTGAGAGTCCAAGAGGAAGCATTATTACGATCACATAAGGAAGAATAAGGGAGTATAGGAGCATAAGGGAAGGGCGTGTGTGGGAATTTTTCCTGGTGAGGTGGAAAAGGGTTATGTCTGTCAGTGAGTGGAAGAGTGCGTGAATATTTAGTGGGCGTGTGTGGATGGCCGAGCAAGTGGTATTTTATAGCAGTTTATGAGTTAGTATTACGTAAGCGAGTAGGTGGTAAATGAGAGGTTTAGAAAGCGAATGGGTGAGTGTGTGGTGGCAAAAACGTGCTTGGATGTAAATGTGAATGAGCGAACATGAGTGTGTGTGATGCCGCACTGTAATTCTGTCTTTCAACCGGCCCGATTCTGTCGTCTATTTTGTATTTCCGGGCCGATCCTGTTCTTTTATTTTGAATTGTCACCATTTTTATTTCTTCTCATTTGAATCTATATCGTGTTTGGTAATTTTGAGGAGATAAATTTAATGGGGTTGTTTTACGATGGTAGGTTTATTTTTCACTCGGCCAGTTTTTTCTCTTATAGATTTTTTCACGATCACGGAGATTTCGTTGTTTACGAAAATAATCGCCATTTCCGGCACGCGGTATGACGAGTCCGGAAGCACGCGGGCGTCAGGTAACGTGACGCAATTTTAAGCCACGCGGGTTTCGCGATGATGCGTAGGCGATACGCGGGAGTGGTTCCCGGTGTGTATAAATAGCCAGTGAAACGGCGGCCTAGTTCTCTATCGTAAGAAATACTCGTCAGCCGTCAGACTACGTCGATTTATCGTTCTCCACTGTGGGAAAAACCAGCGATAATTGGCATGTAGAATTTTATAAATCGTTTTACTTATTAGGGGGTCTTTTAGAAATTCGCCCGTAGTTAATTTCTTCGGGGGCATTAACTTTTTAGTTCTAAGGATAGTGCCATTCATTATCATCTTTGACGAACGATGTAAATGTAACAGTGTGCTTATTCTTTCTGGGATTTTGGCAGTAGATAGGAGTGTGTGAAGTTGTAAGAAACACGTGTGCCCATATTTGTAGAATGTTATGTAAAACCACCATTTATTTCTGTGTATTTACTAATGTAATTGTATGGGGAACTTCATTGTGTGTACGTTAATTTTATTATGCCTTTAATGTGAGAAATATTGTCGGAGGGTTCAGATTTACGTTGTAAGTGAATTATACTGCTTAGAGGAGTAAACTATTCCTATAGCGAGATTAATTTAAATTGGGGCTTAAGTAGAAAACCTCATGTGTAAATGTTAAAAAGGAGACCCCGGAATTTCGGACAAAAAGAAGTTCCCGAGTTGAAAATGTTGACACGTGGGTAGCCACGCGTCACAAATAGATAAGAGGCAGACAGGTCGGGAGGTTCTGTTTACTTACCTGGCAGATTATAGATGAGAGAGAGAGGGGGGAAGGAGTGAGAATGAAGAGACACGTGGGTAGAAATATTTTATGTATCGTTTTTTCAGAACGAGAGAAGGGGAGGAGGAGAGAGATTTAAGTGCCACGTGGGTAATATTAATTTTTTGTATTGTTGTACATGACGAGTGAAGTACTGAGTAAGGGAGTTATAAAGATTAATGGGTTAGAGATGCGTTATGTTGGAGTTGTTATACAATAGACGCATTTTATTTTAATTTCAGCGGGTCACGGCAAGAATAGTGGGGGAGCGTAACCGTTACTTGTTTTCAGGCCGTGCAACAGTGCACGCTATCGACTGACTTGATGACGTATGATGCCATTTTTTTTTGTTTTTCTTGTATGTAAATAAATATATACATATATTATTTACTGGATCAGCTTCTAGTCTATACTATACCTACATGTGGTCGGTATAGTGGTGTCTGTGGTCGCTTTTATACACCTTATCTCCTTGTATTTAAAGGAAGTCAGAGGAGGGTGAGATTATAGCCAGTTTGACGTCACGAAGCGGCAAGGGCGAGTCAAAACCTGGTTCTATCCCTTGAGCCAATAGTCTCATCTGTCCACAGGCATGTCATTTTCCATCTAAATTCTATCTTCTCAGACTTTCTCATACTAGGGTCTTGTTTTCATTCAGGCAAACTCTATAAACTGAAAACCACTTCGTGACAGTGTGAATGTGAGTGTTTAGGTAAACATTTTTGGATGGGTGAATATTCTAGCATGTAAGTGGGCAAGAATACGAGTGGGTAAAAATGCAAGCAAAATGAGCACATGAGTGAGTGGATATGTGCGTGGGCCAATATGTGACTGTTTACGTGCATGGGTGTGTGTATGTGAATGGATGAGTCTGTGAGGGAGGCAAGCGCGGGAGTGGACAAGTGGGTACCTAAGAATGTGATCTGATAACTATATCAGTTGATTAGTGGGTGAGTGTGTGAGGGATTGTACTTGTGACGCAATGTGAGTATGTGATTTCATGAATGTGTGAGTGGGTCAAATGTGGAAATGTTAGTGAGAGAGTGAGTCAATGAATAAATAACTGTATTGGACATAGGAGTTGCTGAATGAGGAGTTGAGTGAGTGTAAGACTCTGTGCATGTATAATCATGTACGTAGAGGAGTGAGGGAATATGTACTTGAGAGAGAGATTTATTGAGTGAGTGAGAATGTGTATATATTATTGAGGGAATTAGGACATACATGTATTATTAGCGTGTGCGTCAGCGAGTGAATGTTTAGATGTATGAATGTTGTAAGGAGATACACATTGTCTCAAGTTGACCACTGCTTTATTTGAAAATATTCAAGTAGACGTCTATGAATGTAGGAAAGAAGATTATGAAAATTTACATTTTTAGAGGTAAGATTATGAAAATAAATGAGTGAGCGAGTCTGAAAAGTTGTGCATGCTTGACTGAGTAAATATTTGTGTAATATTTATCTAGAGACTAAATGGTCTGTGAAAGTTATCCGCGAGAAAGCATAAGATGGAGAAAGAGAGAGCGGGAGCTGGTAGAGAGAGGGGGACATTGCAAAGAAATTAAACAAAAATAAGATTAGATCGATTATTAAATGCTTCCGAGAATTAGTCTGGAAAAGAGTGAAAACAAATCCCGATCAGGAGAGAAAACAAATAGGATAGCGAAATGTATAGAATTGGAATTAGAAAGAGAGAACGAACGAATTTTATTTTCTAACGGTTGAGACTTGGTCGGGCACGCCCTTCTAGCATTCTGCCCTTCCTTTCTCTCATCTTTTATACTGTATCCATTCATTCTGAAATATACTTGATCGTTACTGTTTGTGACGAAATGGACGACCTCTTCACGATCTTTGTTTCTCTTCGGCAGTATCGGTTGGCGTAAGTAGTGCATTTTCATTCGATGTTGCATTACTAACATGTGAACTAACACACACACACACACACACACACACATATATATATATATATATATATATATATATATATATATATATATATATATATATATATATATATATATATATATATATATATATATATATATATATTACCATGTGAATTTTAATGTGTGAAACTCGCTATTGGATGTCAAAGTCACTTGAGGCTGGCAGCCTCAGCGTATAAAATGAAGATTCATGAACCACCACTGCATTGGCTGGTGATTGCTTTATTGATAGTTTCGTAAAGAGAACTAAAAGCATAAAGTAATTCCAGGTCCTTATGGAGCAGGGAGGAAGAGATGAAAGAGATTATGTAAATTCTAAGAATAATACTTACAGTTTCAAAGCTTTTCACTCAGTGTAAATGTAAACGAAAAAACATATTCATGTTAGCATTAATAGAAGTTTCAAACTTTTCAACAAGTGTAAATATCAGAATTTTTCTAAGACTGTGTGTAATTAATCTGTATGAATTGTACACTTTAAATTCTTTTTGATCTAAGGCAGATAACCCTTGTTTAAACTATGGGTACATTGTACTATGGGGGTTACCTTCTCTTGTTGGTTGACTCGTTGGTTATCTTATCTTGTGTCTTGACTCGCTGATTCATTTTTTCGAACGATGTCTCCTTATACGGTAGTATCGGTCAACTATTTCTTGGAATGATTGAAACTAGGGTTGAGTTTTATTCCCATGTCCATATAAGGCGTGATTTCTGAACATAGCTTTGTTGAAATGGTTCCTTCATCGTTTCGTTGTGAGTGTTAGTCAGATGTATGCGTTCTGCGCATGTCTAAACTTTAAGAAAGTTAGAATCGTCTTCCGCCCAGGGATTCGACGAGATGTACTGAGCAGAGAAAGTGTGTGATTTTTTGATGGGGTATTCTATAGTCCTCTTGTGAGTTAGTTAGCTAACGAGGCTTTCCCCATATGATTCAAAAACCACCTGGAGGCGTATGTTTTGTGGTGTTGATTCTGAAGAAAGGTAATACCCTCCTTTATTGAACTCTGTGATTTACCTAGATGTTAGACATTGTGTCGATCTCTGCTCGCTTGTGTGTTACAGAATGGAGAGGTTCTTTTACTAAGAAATTACACCACCGGTATCTTTATACCTTATATATATATATATATATATATATATATATATATATATATATATATATATATATATATATATATATATATATATATATATATATATATATATATATATATATATATATATATATATATATATATATATATATCTCTATATATATATATATACATATATACATATATATATATATATATATATATATATATATATATATATATATATGTATATATATATATATATATATATATATATATATATATATATATATATATATATATATATATATATATATATATATATCGCTCTCTAGGCCCACAGAACAATTTCTATGTTCTAGGATTCGCTATGCCAGCGATTGCACCTATGTCGAGGGTTAGACTTAGGGACGCTATAAAGGTCAGCTTGACCTGTACTCCTGAAATGCTATTCTCGTGCGGACAATAATAGACTTATTTTTGTACATCTGATCTGCCAGCATCAGAGAGGAGTATTGATTATTATTTAATGAACATTGATGATATGCAGCTGACACTGTTGCAGGATTTTGATGAACCTTATGTATGCAGATCCATGAAGAAACTTTAGAATGCTGAATACATTGAACTACTGATGTCTATGACTTATGTAACGTATCTGTACTTGTGGCGTCAAATAAATGATGAAACGTCAAGAGCAGTTTACCCTTTTATGACTTCGCATGTCATATTTCATGTGCTGTAACTCTGTGAACTACCTCACTACTATACACACAGCAACAACAAAAAAACCAGATAAGACACCCTACACTTCAACTATAATATACCTGGTGTCGATAGGGGTGGTATTTGACAGAGCTAAAGATTTACAACGTACTTGGACTTATACTTGCAACGTCCATAGTGGCCAGACAGTGTGGCCTTATCATCATTGAGAAGTCAGCCTAAATCCACCCTTATCATTTTATGGTGGCCAGAAGTTGGTTTAATCTGGTACCAGCACTCAAGGGGGTCAACAAACCCAGACAGCATACTTCATACAACATTGCAGTTTGAACTCACTTCCTTCAAAGAAATATTTTGAAAGTACCCGGCGCTGCTCGACAGTTTATCGAAGTTTTCCTGATCTAGAAGGACAAGTACCGATCAAGTCGATTTTCTGCTAATACATTTAGAGGGTCAAGTGCCGAGCATTGTAAGGAAGAAGGACAAGTGCCGAAACAACATTTCCTGTATCAGAAGCTCATTTCCTGCGTCATGGCTGTTTATGGGAGCAGTTGTCGATCAACGTTGGATCATTTATCCTCAGAATGCTGATCGCAACCTGTTCTGCACCGTGCTGACGTTTGGACACATATAGAAGTTAAGTGGCCTGTTTTGTTTGTGAACTGTGACCTTATGTTCTAACTGAGCCTTCAATACTTTCACACTTTTTGTTACATGTTATATGTTTACATGTTATATGTTATTTGTATATTTATATGTTTATATTTCAGCGGGCTGGTTGGGTAGGTGACTATCATAAGAGATACCACGTCATAGAGGTCTTATGATAGCGTTCTGTAGGAGCAATTTTCTTAATTGGAAATTGTTAGCAATATTTATTGCTATTTACGTTTAGTTGTGACGACATGTGCAGTTTTGTTTTCGGTATTTTTTCGCATTCTTTAGTTTTGTTTTGATTTGTTTGTATTTGTAGGTCTCCTCTTTTCTATTATTCAGTTCTTTACACCATTTTTGTTTATACATTGTGACGTCATTTGTTTGTTTACATTTTTCGCATTTGTCATCACATCCTTTGTGATATTTATTTTAGTTCTGCTGTTTATTTAGTTGACTTATGCGAATGTTTTCGTATTGTCTTTGATCTTTGTTATTGTTTACATTGTCTTTGCTCTGTGTTGGATCTTTGATTGTTTCATTGTCTTGGATCTTTATTTTTTGTTTATAGTTCTTAGTTAGCATTCAGTATTGTTAAATATTTGCTTATGCACTATTAACTGTGTAGTGCAGTTATGATAAATAACTGATGGATATATGGTTATGCACTATTATTTGTGTAGTGCCCTGATGATTAAGAAGTGACTGGTGGTATTATTATACATTTGATAATACAAGTTCTTTGTCAAAGACTTGTTTCCCACAGAGATTGGAGTAAACATTGTGATTATACAAGTACTTTTTTAAGTCTTGTTACCATTAAGGTTGAAATAAGTTAATTAATTATTTCAGGTTTTGGGACTCATAATATTAGACATCATGTCTACACTTGAGTACTTTATTGAGCAAGGGAAATCCCTTGGTAAGACTGGTGATAAATTGGAAGAATATGCGACTACTCAATATGATAAAGCATTAAAGATGGAAGAGAAAATAATGGAAATAGAAGCTGAACAAAAGAAATTGCAGATGCAGGAGATTCCAAATGGAAATGGAAAAACAGAAAAGAGAAGCTGAGGAGAGAAGATTGGACAAAGAGGCTGAAAATAAAAGACTTGAAAAAGAGGCTGAGGCTGAAGAGAAAAGGTTACAAAGAGAGGCTGAAAATAAAAGACTTGAAAAAGAGGCTGAAAATAAAAGACTTGAAAAAGAGGCTGAAAATAAAAGACTTGAAAAAGAGGCTGAAAATAAGAGATTAGAGGCTGAGGCTGAAGAAAGAAGGTTACAAAGAGAGGCTGATGAGAGAAAAGCAAAAATGGAACATGAAGAAAAACTCTTAGCTTTGGAGTTAGAAAAGTTGAAATTGTTGAACACTGGTAATGCTAATGATGCAAATAAGGTGTCAGATAAGTTCAATGCAAGTACTTTTAAGATTAAACTACCTGCATTCAATGCTTCCAGTGACGATATAACGTTTTCCTGGATAGATTTGAACGTGCATGTAAAACACATAACATAGATAAATCACTGTATGTTTATCAGTTGTCCAATTTACTTAGAGGTGATACTTTGAGTATGTTAAGTATGGTAGATGAGCCTGACAAGAACAATTATGAGGTTATCAGGGCAGTCTTGTTAAAGAAGTCCCAACTTAACGAAGACGACTATCGTCTTCAATTTAAAAATATGTTGCCAGATACTGGAGTTGAATTCTCTGAATTCATTTCAAAGATACGTCTTACTTTTTCACGATGGGTTGAGCTGTCTAAGACAGAACATACGTATGAAGCACTTATGGACTTACTACTTAGAGACAAGGTTATGTCTTCTGTCAATGAATCTTTTCTTTCTTTTCTTCATGAGCGTAAGCCTAAAAACATAAAAGAAATGGAAGAATACTGTTGCCAGTAAGTCACTGCGCATCCTCACGTAACCATTAGCAACTCTAAAGTAAAAGAAGGTCTGCCAGTTGCTTCGGCAGCACCATATGGCCCAAATTTCATGCGTAAATTTCAGGGTAGCCAACAAAATTTTAATAAGAAGAGTAACCGTAATTATGCTCAGAATCATAGCAATCAATTTCAGAGTGATTCTTCTTCGCAGAACTGGAGAAGCTGATACCCCACGGTATACTACTCCCAATAATTTTAGACATTTTCGCAAAGGTAGTCAGTATAGAGGAAACTATTTTTCGCGGAGACCTCAAAACCAATATAATAGAGGTTCTCAACAGTATAGAAATGATAATGACAGTTATGGAAACTGGAATTCAAACCAGGATAACAATTACAGTAGACAGTTTAATGATAATTTCAGAGGTAATAATGGTCGCGGTAGATCACAACATAAAAGAAAGAGATATCAACAGGCAAACTCTGTACAGCAAGAGTCTCAGGGAGCATGTAAACAAGGTGATGATGATAAAAACTCTAGTGCTATCACATGTTCCGCCTTTGACTTTGGTAGGGCAACTTAATGTCCCCAATGCAGTACTTTGTTCGAACCGACTACCGTAACTACTTTAAGCTGTGGTCACCCTCTTCCCGCTCTTCCTGCTGCAGTTGCGCATGACGGGAGAGGGTCTCTTATCCTACATAAGGGTCTTGTAAATAGTAATCCAGTCTCAGTTCTTTTTGATTCTGGATGTACTACTATTGGTGTTAGATAATCTCTTGTAGATCCATCCTGTGCTACAGGAAAGGTGATCAAATGTGTCACATTTGGTGGCACTTTGGAAAAGTATCCTACTGCCATAATACATATTTCTACTCCCTTCTTTACGGGAGATGTCCACGCGTGTCTTCTTCCAAACCCTATTGCGGACCTTATTATTGGTCGTATTCACGGAGTTAGGGAATGTACCCCACAGCAGATTGCTGTTTGGGAGGAGCAAAACATTGAAGCTACCAATGTGGTGGTCACAAGAGCACATGCTCTGGATCCACCTCAAACTTCATTAACTGATAATAATGAAGTAGATAGCCAAAATAGTTACTTGATTATTTCACGTGACTCATTTATAAAATTGCAAGAAGAAGACCCTTCTTTACAAAAATTCTTCATTCTAGCAAAAAAAGGTGATCCAAATCAGAATACTAATAGAAAGTCTTGGATTTCTATGAAGAACGGCGTACTTGTGCGTATGGTACAAGACTCGACTACGTCCACTCATTCTCAAATTCTTGTGCCTAAGAGTATGAGATTGCAAATATTGCAACATGCTCATGACTCGCAATGTGCTGGACATATGGGTTTTTCCGGTACAAAGTCGAGGATTCTTGCGGCTTTCTTTTGGCCATTTGTGAGCAAGGACATACGAATTTACTGTCGTTCTTGCAAAGTGTGTCAGGAGGTCAAATCGAAAGGACCACGACATACTGCGCCTATCCAGGCTGCTGACATTCCTATTCGCCCTTTTCAGAAAATGGCAATAGATATTATCGGTCCTTTTAGGATCAAGTCGGCCAGAGGACATCAATTTATCCTTACATGTGTCGATATGTGCACACGTTGGCCAGAGGCTATACCTCTCAAGAGCATTTCCACTGCCGATATCGCAGACGCTCTTTGGCTAATATTTTCTCGCTTGGGATTCCCCGGAGAAATATTGTCAGACCATGGCACTCAACTTATATCCGACACTATGTCACAGGTAATGTCTATGCTACATATTAAAAGGTCTCTCAGCAGTATATATCACCCAATGTCTAATGGGTTAGTTGAGCGTTTGAATAGAACACTCAAAACTTTACTTGGGAAGATAACTGAGGATCATCCTCAGGATTGGGACAGGGTTTTACCCGCGGCTCTCTTTGCTTATAGAGAGGTCCCCAATGAACACACAGGATTTTCTCCTTTTGAACTTGTCTTTGGCGCGCGACCGCGCGGCCCTATGTCTTTACTTCACGATCTTATCACTGCCGATAATATTAGCGATGACACTCAGTCGTCTTATGAGTATGTCATTGCTCTTAGGCAAAAGATCATCGAGGCATGCAAGCTAGCAACTTCTTCATCCGAATTTGCTAAAGAAAAGGCAAGGCAGTTTGCAAATAAAAATAGATGTCTACGACAACTTTGTCCAGGTGTCAAAGCACTCGTTCTTCTTCCGTCAAGGGAGAACAGACTTCTTATTGCATGGAAAGGTCCGTATGCAATAGTCTCTAAAATTTCCGATGTCGACTATGTTGTCGATATTGATGGAAAGCATAAAACTTTCCACATAAATATGCTCACGGAATTTCATGAAAGACCTGACTATTTGCAGCCTATTTTCCAGGCAACGGACAATTCTCCAGTACCTCATGGTCATTACTCATCCCTGTCAGTTATACAGGATGAGGAAACTACTTTTTCTGATGTTAATCTTCCACTTCCTGTGATCCCACTTCATTCAACGGAATCTTGGAAAAACGTTTCCGTTTCTCCTAATCTTTCCGCTGAGGAACGTCGACAAGTCTCTTCGATGTTACAAACATTTCAGGATGTCCTTACCGACATCCCGGGACACACACATGTCATTGAACATGACATAATACTAACTGACCATAATCCTATCAGAGTCAGACCCTATCCGATACCTATCCATTTTCAGTCACAAGTCGAAAAAGAATTGGATGAAATGATACGATTGGAAATCATTGAACCATCCACGTCAGCATACTCTTCGTCTATGGTTATTGTTCGAAAGAAAGATAATAACATTCGCATTTGCGTTGATTATCGCAAATTGAACCAAGTTACGAAGTTTGATGCTGAACCTATGCCTTCATTGGAAGAGCTACTAAACAAGCTTTCTAATTCTAAATTCTTTACCAAACTCGACTTATCGAAAGGTTATTGGCAAGTTCCTTTAACTGAACGAGCCAAACCTTTTACTGCTTTTTCTACACCGAGGGGTTTATTCCAATGGAATTTTATGCCTTTCGGTCTTATGAACGCCCCTGCTACATTCGTACGCATGATGCGTCGAATTCTCGCATATCGTACAGATGTCATAGCATACTTAGACGATATCTGTCTGTTCAGTGATTCCTGGGAAGATCACTATTTGGGTTTATACGAATTGCTGTCTACTCTTCGCGAGTATAACTTAACTGCAAAACCCTCTAAAGCCTTTATAGGATTTAGTGAGATTTCTTTCCTGGGTCATCGTGTTGGTCATGGTCTTTTAAAGACAGAGGACCACAATGTGTCAAAAATACTTAACATTTCTGTCCCTAAGACTAAAAAACAAGTGCGTAGTCTCTTAGGTTTGATACAATTTTATGGACGATTCATTCCGAATCTGTCCTCCATTATGGCACCTCTTTCTACTTTATTGAAGAAAGGATCGCCTAATCTGATCCGCTGGTCTCAAGAATGCCAATCCTCATTGGACCAGATTAAAACTCTATTTTCATCTCCACCTATCCTTAGGTTACCTACTATTGAGAAGACTTTTGTTCTTCGAAGTGACGCCTCGTCCACTGGGATTGGGGCAGCACTAATGCAGGAGTATTCTGATACTCTGCATCCGGTGATGTATATCTCTAGGAAATTAAATGCTGCAGAGAGGGATTACTCGGTTTTAGACAGTGAATTATTGGCTTTGGTTTGGTCAATTCTCAAGTTGCAAAGATTCCTTCTAGGCGCACATTTTATTGTGGAAACCGACCAGAAAGCTCTTACTGCTATTCAGAGCAAAAACTTGAAGAGCTCGAGGTCCACTCGATATGCCATAGCTCTTCAACCCTTTCATTTCACGGTGCGAGCTATCCGTGGTTCGGATAATGTGATGGCAGACATTCTGTCTAGATGCCCACATGATTCCACTTAATTCTTCTGTCATATATATTCCCTGTTAAACGTCGAGATCTATAACAGTTCTCTACTATAAGGATATATTAGCACATAGGTGCTCATTTTGGGAATTTATAGCATTGTAATTGCCTTGTTCTGTTACTGATTTTGGTATAACGGAAGAAGGCTTAGTTAGCAATATACGGGCCAAAAGCTCACATGGCCACAATTTATATATTGTATTTTGAGTACTGTATTAAGAAATTTAGCATATACCATAAAGATTTGTGTTATTGATATTTTCGCAGCACATCATTGACGTCTGCGAGAGTATGGACATTATGTCAACCATGAAGTATGTCAAGTTCTTACCTGCTGTGGAACGATTATATCCATGTCTAAGAGGAACATCTGATTTATTAGTATTGATTAGTAATACATTGTATGATTGTATAATGTATTTTTTGTTTCAAATGTGTAGTTTATTACACTTCATACTATGATAACATATTTGTATTTATGTGAGTATAATTTTGCTTACATTATGATGTTGCCATCATGTGGCGTATGTTGGTGGCACCTCCCTGGAATATACGTGTACACTTAAGGAAATTTTGTCTCTAAGAATCTGAGAGATAATCTCAGCTATCGCTCCTTGCGTCGAGCTAGCCTCATATTAGGCATTATATCCGCGCATCATACGTGCGTTACGAGCCTGTTATTTCTGGCTCTTGGATTTAAAAAAAAGTGTTTCATTTTTTTTCCCGGGGGGTGCGGTAATCTGTTACGCACAGAATTTTTCTAAGACTGTGTGTAATTAATCTGTATGAATTGTACACTTTAAATTCTTTTTGATCTAAGGCAGATAACCCTTGTTTAAACTATGGGTACATTGTACTATGGGGGTTACCTTCTCTTGTTGGTTGACTCGTTGGTTATCTTATCTTGTGTCTTGACTCGCTGATTCATTTTTTCGAACGATGTCTCCTTATACGGTAGTATCGGTCAACTATTTCTTGGAATGATTGAAACTAGGGTTGAGTTTTATTCCCATGTCCATATAAGGCGTGATTTCTGAACATAGCTTTGTTGAAATGGTTCCTTCATCGTTTCGTTGTGAGTGTTAGTCAGATGTATGCGTTCTGCGCATGTCTAAACTTTAAGAAGGTTAGAATCGTCTTCCGCCCAGGGATTCGACGAGATGTACTGAGCAGAGAAAGGACGCTGCTGCGTCTGTGCTTTTTGATAGGGAATTCTAAAGTCCTCCTGTGAGTTAGTTAGCTAACGAGGCTTTACCTATATGATTCAAAAACCGCCTGGAGGCGTATGTTTTGTGGTGTTGATTCTGAAGAAAGGTAATACCCTCCTTTATTGAACTCTGTGATCTACCTAGATGTTAGACATTGTGTCAATCTCTGCTCGCTTGTGTGTTACAGAATGGAGAGGTTCTTTTACTAGGAAATTTCACCACCGGTATCTTTATACCTGATATATATATATATATATATATATATATATATATATATATATATGTATATATGTATATATTATATATATATATATATATGTATGTATATGTATATATATGTATATATGTATGTATATAGTCCCCTGTTCACAAAGTTCGGGACTCATTTTTTAAATTCGAATGTAGTAGTATGTACTCACATACTATTTGGTTCTATCTCCTTCAAAGTAGTTCCCATGTATGAGTGTACACACTTATTCCAACGTTCCTGCCACTGAAGGAAGCACCTCTGGTAGTCACTTTGCGGATATAGCCCTCATTTGTGTTGTCGCGTTGGCTTGAATTGCTCAATGTCATAGAATCTACGACCTTTCATTGTTTTCTTAAGTTGCGGGAACAATGAAAAAATGTCACACGGAGCAAGATCTGAGTATGGAGGATACGGGAGCAATGTATGTTGTGTTTCGTCAAAAAATGCGTTTCTGGTGACAGACCTGTTGCAGGTGCATTGTCATGATGAACACGCCAATTGTCTGTGCGCCACTTCTCAGGGCGATGTCTGCGCACAGCGTCGCGGAGGCATTACAGGACTGTTTTGTAGAATTCAGCATTGACACTCTGTCCTATAGGGACGTATTCATGATGCACACAGGCCATCAATGTCGAAAAAACTCTATTAACATGGTCTTGACATTGGGACTTGACCTGTCGTGCCTTCTCCCTCCATGACGGGGGCCATCTTCAAAGGATCGGAGTCCACTTTTGATTTAATACCACTCAAATGTTTTAGATCTACTTAAACAGGACTCTCCGAAAGCTGTTTGCAACATTTCGAGAGTTTTGGAACCAGTTTTTCCCTATAGACGAAACAGAAATCAATACACATACGTTGTTGAATTTTGCTGTCCATTTTTGAAACGCGACGAACACTATTACGTCACATCACTTATACGCTACCACACAGCGCATGCGTGAAATTACAAACTTCAGGTTTGGTACATATAGTGGCGCTGGTTGACACGTGCACTAATATCACCTAGCTCCTTATAACGGTTTTCCGGATAAAAAATGAGTCCCGGAACTTTGTGAACAGGGGTGTATATATATATATATAATATATATATTATATATATATATATATATTATTTATATATATATATATATATATATATATATATATATATATATATATATATATATATATATATATATATATATATCTATATAAATATATATATATATATATATATATATATATATATATATATATATATATATATATATATCTATAAAGATACCGGTATGGTGAATATTTCCTATATATATATATATAGTAACACATATAATATATATTATAATATACCATAATAATATATATATTAATATATATAGTTATATATATATATATTCAATATATTATATTATATATTATATATTATATATATATATATTAATCAACATATTCAAAACATAATATAGGTATATTTATATTAGCTAATATATATCATAGGATACTATATATATATATATATTATATAAATATATACATATTATTATCTATCAGTATATATATATCGAATATGGGCGGAAGACAGATATATATATATATATATATATATATATATATATATATATATGTATATATATATATATATATGCACACGGGTCGCTCTAGGCCCACAGAACAATTTCTATGTTCTAGGATTCGCTATGCCAGCGATTGCACGCATGTCGAGTGTTAGACTTAGGGACGCTATAAAGGTCAGCTTGACCTGTACTCCTGAAATGCTATTCTCGTGCGGACAATAATAGACTTATTTTTGTACATCTGATCTGCCAGCATTAGAGAGGAGTATTGATTATTATTTAATGAACATTGATGACATGCAGCTGACACTGTTGCAGGATTTTGATGAACCTTATGTATGCAGATCCATGAAGAAACTTTAGAATGCTGAATACATTGAACTATTGATGTCTATGACTTATGTAACGTATCTGTACTTGTGGCGTCAAATAAATGATTAAACATCCAGAGCAGTTTACCCTTTTATGACTTCGCATGTCATATTTCATGTGCTGTAACTCTGTGAACTATCTCACTACTATACACACAGCAACAACAAAAAAACCAGATAAGACACCCTACACTTCAACTATAATATACCTGGTGTCGATAGGGGTGGTATTTGACAGAGTTAAAGATTTACAACGTACTTGGACTTATACTTGCAACGTCCATAGTGGCCAGACAGTGTGGCCTTATCATCATTGAGAAGACAGCCTAAATCCACCCATATCAGGGGCACATAACTATGTGTCGGAAAACGCCATACTCAGAAGAGCGTTTCGTTTCTATTTCTATTACCAGTTATTGGTGGTACCAGCAAAAAGGATCATTTCTGGTACAAGAAAGGACGAGTGGTTACGCTTTAAAACGGAAGACCAGCTTTGAAGACTCTCCTAGACTTTCCTAGGAAACGAGCTTCACCGTACGAACCTTGACCAGAGACGAGTGAACGCAGTGTACAGAGAACCAACTCATCAGGAGGAGGAGGATCAGAATTGTCACTGGCAGCTATGTTAACCCATATGCTGCCACTTGAACCTCTTATAAAAAACCACCACCCGAGTGATGAAAACTTTATTTTGTAATTAACTATTATTCCTTTCTTTTAAACTGTTAAACTTAAAGTGATTATTAAATTTTGCTATTTGTAATTATACCAATTTAACTTCGATTCAATCATTTTAAATGTACTACATGTTTGTCTCGGTCAAAGTTACTAAACACACACTCTAAACAGAGCTATATCATAATAATAATTCCACTGATTAACTCAGCGGTGTGGGCTTAACGAGTCAGAATAAACCATTGCTTAAATTCTTCACAAAAGTTATCGACAGATTCCAGAATTAACGTGGTCAGCAAATGCCAGCATTGTTTTCGCTTATCTGAATATCTTGTGAAGACTCCTTTGTGGTAGAAGTGTAATTAACCTTCTATCTACACATCTGCCAAGAGTAATCTTGTGCACATGTAGATACACTAGAAGCCACTATTAGATACTCTTGAGTTTTGGCCACTGTTGGACCACTACTGCAAAGCAGGGGAGGCAATACCGTCAACTATTATTATTGTTCAGAATCGACATCATTGCCCTCCAGGCAACTCCATACGTGCTCAGTCTCCCCCAGAAAACGTCGAAGGGGATGAATGCTAATTGTTCCTGTTGCGCGCTGGTTGTATATGCGCCGGATGCATCCTCTCATACGTTCATCCCTGCCCCTTGTGACGTATAATGGAAATATAGCCTATGGTATCTGACAGTCTTTCGTGACCTCGTAGCGTTCTATGATTTGCTAGCAAAACCATGCATTCACAGCCTGTGTTTACTCACTTTTTAATCCACGCCTCTTTTCCTTAAACATAAACAAACGAAGTTGTTTACCACATTTCGCGACCTGCCAGTCATAGCGGGGAGCGAATCGGGTTTGTTTATCAAGTTTCTCTCGCGAGCTGATCTGTCAATCATCGGATATCTGACAGACCGCACGTGGGAAAACACCGGACTTTCTGAAGTAGACACACGGGCAAAAATATTTCCCCGTGTACCCTTTGATGTTCGTACACAGAGGGGAGTTAACTCTGTGATCTCCAGAAGCGGGCAAAATCTACGAAACCCCTTTACACGGTTTTAAGTCTCTGATGTCGATAAGCAACGGCCGACAGAGAAACCGTGGAAGCCTTTTATCTGGGGAACTTAGGTTTCTGATTCTCTCGATACACATGGTAACGTGAAAAGTAACATCATCTATAGATCATACCTCCATGATGATATATAAACTGTGTCTCCTTAGCCATCTATCAGTCGTCACTGAGAATTTTTCGGATAGTCTAAACAAGTAGGCTAGAACCATTGTGGAAGATGTGTTAATAGTATTCGAGGGGATTGTCATTCTGATGTTCTGGTAATAGAAAATTAGTGCTTACATGTTAAAGTGTTAAAACGTAGTATTATAATTCACTGTGATTTTCTAGCGTTAGAACTAGTGAAATAAAATAACGCATAGCTATATTTTATACCAGAGGTTCAGTTTAATGTTAATTTTACCACCTGTTTTCTCACATAAGAAGAGACGTTTTAGTTGACAGAGTATATGCTAGGCACGACTTCTAGGGACAATAGAATTCGCGTTATATTTCATTTTGTGTATTTATAGTAAGTGACTATTGTTTAATACCACACGACGACCCACAGACGCCGACAATTTAATAGCTATTAACGACAGGATATTATCTAAGTGCGCGTAGGGACAATTAAATAATAATTAACATGGTACGCTGATCGTTAACGCGTGCGCAAAGGGGCGGGGAGGGTTGCATACCTTCATCCGACGTGAAATTGCAGCGCGAGCGAAAAGCTGACCGTATAGGTGTAAATAAAGTCACCGTGTGCCTTTTAAATTTAACCAGGACTGACGGAGTGGATGAGAGATCGTCTTGTCCCCGTCCGTTTGCATATGCGTGTATATATAGAATGGTAGCATTTTTTTCATAATCTTTCTTTATTC
Organism: Oreohelix idahoensis; assembly: GCA_024509875.1. Taxonomy (NCBI): domain Eukaryota; kingdom Metazoa; phylum Mollusca; class Gastropoda; order Stylommatophora; family Oreohelicidae; genus Oreohelix; species Oreohelix idahoensis. The sequence goes on along the minus strand of JAMPIV010009943.1, from coordinate 175,837 downwards.
CTCGCAGACCTGATCAAGGGCGACCAGCGGTCTTTTTTTTTCTTCATTTACTGATTGGTTAATGTGATATTTTTCTTGGCTTACGCGTCCCTAAGTTCATTTGTGAACAGGATTGGTCAAAGAGACAAATTAACATTTTAAATGGTAAATTTAACTGGACTTATAACCCAGAAAGAATTTGTTCACTTTTTATCAGCCCACTGGGTTGTGAAACCAATAACATTTCTCCCGACATTTGACAGTCGTATCCAAATGGATTTTATCCAGAAGAGTTACGCTGTTTCATAATCGGCATTCACCATAGAGCTAGCCGATAGGATTACTATCATTTATCAATTGTAACAGTTTTAGCAACTAGAAGTTTCCCAATACAGGAAGTATTTTCCTCTGCTTACTGTGAACCCAAGATCTCGGTTTTTCTACACAAACATTCGAAATTACATTTGTTCATCCAGGAACAAACCACCAAATTAGGCGTCCACCTTGTTAATCTCATTTACTAAAGGATGGACTGGGGCCAATTTGGAAGATAAAAACACTGGCAATTTTATATTCAGGATAATTGTATTTCCAAGGGAATATCACCAAGAGTAGGTAAGGAGTGATTGAGTGGCCATGTATGACAGAGAGAGTGAATATTTTTCTTTGTTACAGAAACTGTACCATCATTGATTTTGCTTTAAAATTGTTCACTTTACTGGGTAGCATTTAGTAGGAACTTGTTTCTTTACTGTCTATTCTGTAACATAGTGCTAACCTTTGACCTTTGGGGTTATTAACTTGTTGGGTTCTTTTCTCAATAAGGGGAGGGCACATTTATTCTGTTATTTCCTATGTATGTAATTCTGATTTTATTTGATCTTTCTTTAGATATTTGGTGTTGTCAAGTTTAATGATAATAAACAGGAAAAAGAACTTAACTTTATGGGTTGGTCAGACCCATACCCAATTAACCATAGTTTTTCACGTTCGTGTGTCTTGTTGTCACATAGTTGTGTGTGTGTGTGTGTAGTTAAACTTATATTTACATGTATAAGGAGGGAAGATTGTCTTGTACTAAATTATAGTCGTATAGATAGGCTGGACTAGAGAAACTACTCATTCCAGAGACAGATCTTCTCCTTAAACTATTAACCCGTGAAATCTATTTCTCACACCTTTATTTCTCACGTACTTATCACCATCCACTCTACTCATGTGAGACCATAAATAACTTCCAAACCTTTCAGTACGACACCCCTCTTACGCCTGCCAAACTCCAGCAATCTTAGCCTTGATGATTCATCGATTGCAGTGTCATTCTCTTATAGGCGATTATTAATTGTCCTCAGTATCTTTCTCTTGTCCGTACTCAGTACACCTACTATAAGTGCTCTTGGATCTAGTCTGTCAGCTCTTTCATTGCCGCGTACCCCTGTATGACCAGGACATTAGATCCACACCAGTTCTGGAAGATTCGAGGCTTCTATGGAGGTTTTCCATTCATGCCGTAACCATCCATTTTTGATCTTCGGAAGCATGGACTGAGAGTCTGACACAGTAACTGCCCTTGTTAATGAAGTTTCCGACAACCACCTTAAAGCCGCAGTAGCTGCCTGTATCTCCATTCTCATGCTGGAAGTTGTTGTCATGTAAGCCCTGCTATGTTCAGTAACCAAATGTATTTCAAGTATTAATTTAAGGGTATGCAACATTATAACGGCAGATATTTACAATATCCAGTCACAATAAAGAAATAAAATGTATCACGGTGTTTCATAATTATATATACACATTTCGAATGCACATAACTCACACATAACATACAATTTTGCTATTTTGCAAGAACAGAGCGTAATAACACTACATACAAATGAATAATGACATTAGATTATTACTCATGAAATTTTTTGTAGAAGGTTGTGCTCATCTCAAAACGCGCACGGTGAGAGATCTGAGACATCTAATTAAAACTGCATGTTTTACTATTAATTTAGCAATAATACAGAATACAGACAAGTCAGTTGTTCATCGCTGTCAACAATGCATCCTTGCAGGTCGTCGACACTTTGAACATTTGTGACTTTAAATGTAAACATGACATAGTTCTACCTCAAATGATAATTGAATTATCACGTACACACTGTATATACATAATTTTTAAACACCCTGAATTGAAAAGAAACTAATATCATCAACCTCCTTCCCCCTCCCCCCACTTTTCCCCCATACAGCATATTAGAGAGAGAGAGAGAGAGAGAGAGAGAGAGAGAGAGAGAGAGAGAGAGAGAGAGAGAGAGAGAGAGAAATGTGCATATCTGTATGTGTGTCTGTGACACTCAGCCCTAAAGAGTGAGAGAGGTTAGTAACGTCTATGACTTTATAAACGAAGCTACACTTCCTTGAGAGTGAATAACGAGTGGCGATTTGTCCCCGCCGTTTCACGCGCGTTCTTGTTGTACCTTATACGGAAGCAGAGACATTACAGAGAGCAAGTAATCACTTACCTTAGAAAACTGTAATGTGGCGATTACCAAGTCTCGTTATAAAACACCTGGACTAAACCAATCAATCTGCAATCATTACTTGTATATTAATAAAGCGTGCTTTTGTAAAATGTATTGTAGGTAAGTGAAGTATCGATTATACGAGGAGGTGTCAAGGATATTCCAGAAACGGGGTTTGTAGAATTTATTTACCATTTCAAAAATTATCAAAGCGTGTAGGTTTTCTTCCAAGATGAGAAGCTTGTGAAAATTTAAGGTATGTTGTTAACTTATGACGTGTAGATGTGACCGTGATTGGTCGTGTATTTGTATTATTATCTGTTGGTATCATCATAATCATCATCACCAACATCATCCTCACCATCATCATCATCACTATCATCATCATCACTACCATCATCATCACTACCATCATCATCACTACCATCATCATCATCAATTTAGCCTATCGTTCCCTAAGGTGGATGGTGCCTCCGTTTCAGTTGATCCTTTTACCGGAATTATGCTATAAAGCATTCATGTAATCCTGAAACGTTGATTTCTGTAGTAATTTATATAACATCTCTCCAATTTTTCCTACGTTTTGTGATTAAATCCTGGTTTTACCTCCGTGCGCCACAAGTCATTGCTTTATTTCCCTTTTTACAGGCTTTTCTTTAACTTGCAACGTATGTCACTCTCTTGTCACCTTCAAATATTGCAATAGATTTTTCAATCACTTCCAGATGAGCAATAGCTCTGAAACTTGGCATAGTTGTGTATTTCCCATGACAATACATTAATCAGTCGTAAAAATAATAAAATTAATAAAATTAAAATTAATATTAATTTTTTTTGGTATTGTATTATCAGTGAAATGGGCGATAACTGCAAATAATCTAGGTGTATTCTTTCCAACAACATTGTCTCTCTTGAGAGAAATATTTAAACTTCTCCCCCCCCCCTCCACACACACACTATCGCACCCGCGTGCATAGACATACACACAACTGACAACTACATTAAAAAAATGTTATTTACAACTCTTATCAAAATTTAAAAAAAAAAAAAAAAAAAATATATTAACTTTCCGTGTAATATACTGAATAATGAAACCCGCCTCCTGTGCTCTGGACTCGTTTATCGCAAACTGATAATGTCATTAGCGGATCGATTACATTTGACTTAAATTAAAAAACAACAACAACAAAAAACACTAAAAAGAAGAAAATTAAAAATAAAATTAAAAATATTTTAAACACAGGCTTTTAATGCACTAAAAAGCCACAAATAATTTTTCAAGGAGTTTATAGCTTGCAGTCAACAAATTTAACATCAAATTGACAAAAAGCCTGAGGCGCTGATTCTACATGAAACTAAATTCTGCTTTATACTTCATTACACACTTATGGATAAAATATATGATAAGCGCTTAAGCAATTTTGCGTGCGTCACCAAGTTTTGTAATCCTGTTCACAATTTTGTGTACAATGTCATCCAGTTCTATGATCGTTTCACAGCTGAAATCTTATAACAATTATATAAATGTTTTGGTCTTAATTTCTATATAGCAGGCCAGGGGTAGATCATTCGAGGTTCCTTCAAATTTGGTTAGTTTAAAATGTACACGATAGAGCAGTGCTTCTTAACCAAGGGTGCATGCACCCCTGGGGATGTGAGACATACCAGATATCTTTGAAGGTGAATCATCATAGACTATATATAATATACAGCCTCAAATGATTTGTTTACAAAATAGATAAGTGATGCGGTGATACTGAACCTTAGTCATATTTTAAAATAACATGTTCTCGAAACATACAGCATTTGTCCAAAAATAAATGTTATTAAATGAGAACCATTTATCCCACCAGGCAATTCAAAAGTTGCAACTAAAGTGAAGCTGTGCCTGTAGTTAACAATCAACCTTACCAGGTAAAATTAATTGTGACTGAAAGTTGCACTACAAAAACACATTGCATGCTTTGGCATAGGCTTTCTGCATGTAGATCAACTAGAGCGAGAGGTCCATGCTCCTTACAGAGCAGTAATGTGAATATTCTAGTCATTCTTCAGTAGGTCTTCATAAATAGTTGTTTGTTGTGTTTGCTGTCAAGCTAAATTGGCATAAAATCGTCACAGTAGATGATTTGATCTCTAGGTGACGGAAAGGGTCGGGGGGGGGGGGGGGGGAAAGAGAGATGGAGTTAAAGAATTTTATAGCTACAGTGGCTCAGAGATATGGCGTCCGCCTCTAATTCTAAAGGTACCGGGTTCGCTCCCAGCACAGGAAATATAATTGATGGAAGTTTTTTTTATCAGAAACAGTGGTTCCTAATGTTGTAATCACCCTGATCTCCTGGGTGGTGAGATTGGATGCATAGCCTTCTCGAATAAGGGCGAAAAAATGCAGGTCCCATGTGCAAGTTGCGCACATTAAATATCCCTCGGCAGTTGGAAATCGTAGAGTAGACCATAAGGCCGCTGCCCTGGCAAAATTTAAAAAATAGAAATCTACCCGCCACAAAAAATATTTATAGAATGTGTGATTCTTGTACACACATTGGGATTCTCGTCGGTGCTACGGAGTTCGTGCACTGTGCTGAGATCCTCATTGTGTGATCTAAGGGGAGGAGATCGGAGCACTGATGGAGTTGTCCGTGTGCTATGAAGATGATCCTAAGACCAAACCAATAGCTACAGACATTTAGAACTACCCCTCTGCCGCCAGCATTTAAAAACACAGTATCACCAGCATAAAAGGTACTGTTTTTGCTTTCCCAGTTAAAAACTCACTAGCTAGCATATGTAAATTCATTTCAGTCCTGAACTACATGAGATAGGAACGCGATCTTTTCTTTGGGGTTGCCTTAAACATCGGTAAAATATCATCCATATTTAATTTTTCACTCCTCTTGTTATGGAATTGCAAGAGGCAGATCAACCGGCTGAGATAAAAGTTACAAATAACTTCACTTCATATTCAGTATATCCTGACACGTGATAAACGGACAAGATTTCATCAAAGTGTAATAGCGTATCCTAAAGTGACAAAATAATTTATTTTAAGTGACGTTATTTCAGCACAAGAAAAAAATGGCTGTAATGAGGAGTGTCCACTGGTGTTATCTAAATAATTTTAGGAAATAAAAAAAATAAAACAGACATTCAAATGAAATCTTCAGTGTAACTTGTTTTCAATAACTTCTATGTTTGTTGTGCAGTCTTAAAATATCAAGGAAAAAAAAAACAAAAAAAACCTCAGTTTAGAATAGTGTATGGTTCTGAATTTTTGCAACATCGATTGCGAGATTATTAACCAAAAAAGGCCGCCATAATTTGTTTTCATGCTCTGCTGGATGCTTAATGGAACAGACAGATTTGAGATAGATGCATTTTGCATAAACATGTAAATGTCCAATTAGCAGATCCCAACAGAACTAACAAAAAATCGAATAGCCCGAGCTTTTAGAATACTCGGGGAGGGAACGTGGAGGGGAACATCTAGAGCGTAAGATTAAAATACGTCAAACCTCTTGAGGCTGGGAGAGATTAATAAAGCAATGAATTGACAGATGCTGTACAAAATAAAATAAAATAAATTTAGGCGAGAAATAACTTGGAAAAAAAAGTTATATTTGACTGAGTGTAATACGTGGGGACATTTTGTTTAAAATAGAAGAAAAACAAATTGGAAGAAAAGCTGGCGTAATAGCAGTGTGTTAAACAGAGAACGAAGGAATGCATAATAAACGAGAATTTAATAGAGAATAGTGAAAGACGTAACAGTCATAATGTATGAAATTATATATATATATATTATTAATCGAATTTCTTTAATTAAAGATTAATCGATCAATTTCCAACAATTTGATAAATTATGAAAAAGTATTATATATAACATTTGTTTGTTTGTTTGAAATCACTAAGTACTTTATTTATTTTACTTGTTATAAGACAGTACGGTCCTGAAAATAGAATGAAAATACTGAAACGTTACTACCAAACAATTCATTATTATTTACATACTTGCCAAATTCCATATCACAAACCTCTAATAATGCAAAAGCTCTCGCATTTAAGAACAAATATAAAGATTGTTAAAAATGGAATAATCGTTTAAACTTTGTTTTATGAATTAATCGATTAAAACTTCTAAAACAGATTAATCGATTAATTAATCGTTCACAATCCCAGCCCATATATATATATATATATATATATATATATATATATATATATATATATATATATATATATATATATATATATATATATATATATATATATATATATATATATATATAATATATATATATATATATATATATATATATATATATAATAATAATAATAATAATAAATACCAGCATAATTATGTTGCTACGTCGTAATAAATCATAACAGGAAAATAACAGTGCAGTCAATGGCGGTTTTGGGTATAGACAACTTAGCACCTCACGTAACAATGGGCACCGCCCTCAAATACATACTTGACGATACAATAGGAATCTATTTAAAAGGGGCCTCGCCAGCTAATGCTTGTCTGGGGCGTCGTACAAGCTAAAACCGACACTGTGTGTAGCTATGCATAGAGGAAGGAAGAACGCTATAATGATAAAGACGAAGGCAAAGAATACGACAGAGAAGGAAGGGGATTATTACCGACAGAGAGAGGGAGAGGAAGAGAGAGAGAGAGACGTGGCGGAGAATTTTGGAGGCCAAGATATAAAGAATGAACCAGAGTTGGGGCACAGCACGAAGGATGGCCGCCGACCGAGCAAAGTGAAAGCAGTTTGTTGCTGCCCTACAAGACGCCACCAGGCGTGATGATCATTGACTGCTTTGACAGTCGGCGGCTAAGGATCAAAGAAGAAGAAGAGAAGAGAGAGAGAGAGAGACCAAAAAGGTATAGTGCATGTTAAGAGATGCTTTGGATGCATAAACGATATTGTCATTTATTGAGAGTGTGTGTACTGCCGAGCATCTTTGTTGAACGCATGGCGTGTTATTAAATATAATAGTGTCAACCCAGATATCTTCAAACACTTCCAGTCCGGCCCACCAACCCTAAACTGTGCGAAATATTGAATTAGAGAAATAAATAGAAGAGACACAGGAAGATATAGAGAAAAACATACAAAGAAGATAGAAGACCATAAATAGAGAAACATACAGAAGAAATAAGGAAAGACTTTAGAATAGCGGTCGGTAACCCAGTAGCTGTGGCAATCTACTTTAGAACCACTGAACTGTCTATAAATCTACTTTGATAAAATCGTGTCTGTTTTCAGGTTTTAAAGTACTGAATTTATAATTTCGTAAAAGTGCAGCCTTGTAGTAAATTGTATCTGTGCTGAGCGATCTGTTTCATCCAATTTCATCGACAGAGGACAGAGCGGTGGCCTTCACCTCTCCAATGATCATAGGCCATCAATTAATTTACACATTGTCCTCTTGTCCTCTTGTCCTCTGGTCCTGTTGTCCTCTTGTCCTCTTGTTCTGTTGGCCTCTTGTCCTGTTGTTCTGTTGTTCTGTTGTCCTCTTGTCCTCTTGTCCTTTTGTCCTCTTGTTCTGTTGTTCTGTTGTCCTCTTGTCCTCTTGTTCTGTTGTCCTCTTGTTCTGTTGTCCTCTTGTTCTGTTGTCCTCTTGTTCTGTTGTCCTCTTGTTCTGTTGTCCTCTTGTCCTCTTGTTCTGTTGTCCTCTTGTCCTGTTGTCCTCTTGTTCTGTTGTCCTCTTGTTCTGTTGTCCTCTTGTTCTGTTGTTCTGTTGTCCTCTTGTTCTGTTGTTCTGTTGTCCTCTTGTCCTCTTGTCCTCTTGTTCTGTTGTTCTGTTGACCTCTTGTTCTGTTGTTCTGTTGTCCTCTTGTCCTCTTGTCCTCTTGTCCTTTTGTTCTGTTGTTCTGTTGTCCTCTTGTCCTGTTGTCCTCTTGTCCTGTGGTCCTCTTGTTCTGTTGTCCTCTTGTCCCCTTGTCCTCTTGTTCTGTTGTCCTCTGGTCCTCTTGTCCTGTGCCATCCGCTCAAGATCTTTCTATGTCTTCTTTATTCCTGCCATTTCTTTCTCCAGTTGTCTTATCCATGTATTAGTAAGTCCCCATCTACCTCTCTTTGCCCCACCTTGAAGTGGTGGGTCGGCTTGAGTGCCATGAGGATATTGTGAGCTACGTCATCGGGAGCTTTGCTCCTGGTAGGTTCAACCATGCTGAGCAGGTCAAAATGGAAGGGACAGACATAGTGGGCACACCCCCTTCCTCCAGGTTAAAGGAGGCTGGAGAACAGGGCGGACAACCCTGCCGGAAAAGCCTATTTGTCACAGAAACTGAAACAGTTGAGGAAAGAAATAAAAGCCGGAGTCAGGAAGAACCCTCGCAAGAGGGACGTATGACGCAGAGACCTGATGAAAGCCAGTCAATGCAAGTCAGGCTGCCGACACCACTTCTAACGACGAAGGCAAAAATTAGAATAGGCACCTGGAACATACGGACAATGCAGGAGTCCGGAAGGACAGCACAAGAAGCTGGAGAGATTAGACGATATGGAATAAAACTCTTAGGACTAGCAGAAACGAGAATAAATGGAACTGGTGAATTCATAACCAATACAGGGATAAATGTCATATACTCAGGTCACAAGGATGAAGACCACACACACACAGAAGGGGTTGCCATTATGATGTCCCAGGAAGCCAGAAAAAAACTAATAGAATGGGAATCAATATCACCAAGGATAATAACGGCAAGATTCCAGGTAAAAGGAAGAAAAATCACAATTTTTCAACGTAATGCCCCAACAAACAATGCTGATGAAGATACGAAGCAAGATTTCTATGATGAACTCCAAGGAACATTGAACAAAACACACAGGAGATACATTAAGATAGTAATGGGAGATTTAAATGCAAAAGTTGGAGTAGACAACAAAAACTGTGAACTAATCATGGGAAAGAATGGCATAGGAAACAGAAATGAAAATGGAGAACTCTTTGTAAACGTTTGTGATTTTAATGACTTGGTCATCGGAGCGACTATCTTCCCACACAAAGACATACACAAGACCACAAGGAACTCCCCAGATGGGCACACGCAAAATCAGATAGACCACTTCACCATAGCAAGAAAATGGAGACGCTGACTACAAGATGTTAAAGTAAAGAGAGGAGCTGACGTAGCGTCAGACCACCACCATCTCCTGGCATCACTGAGGAAAAAATTGAGTGCGCTCAAAGGCAGAGCAGAAAGAGCAAGCCTGAAATATACTGCTCAAAAAAAGTTAAAGGCCACTTTCAATTTTTAGGTCATTTCAACTAAGCTGTTTTTTTAAAAACCTGAACACTCAGTCAAAAAAGTTTTGCTGCATTTTGTTGCATGCTTAAACAATGTTTGTTACTCTGACAATAAATCAAATCTGTGTTACGTGTGTGTACCTCCAAGGTCAATCAAATGTACGTAGTGGAAAGGGAAATAATGCAAGTTTGAAAATGCTTCCTATGACAAAGCCTGTTGATAACATTGCTGAAATTTGCTTTTCACGTGCAAGTCGTGACTATAGTGAACACATGTCACCCACTTTTCGGAAGGAACGGGCAATGGGTATGTTTGTAACATTTGCATTTTAGCCATGGCTCAGCGAATTCATCTGGAGTTTTTTTAAAACCTGCGTTGTTCTGCGACACTGCCGGTTGCATTATAACGATCACGCAGAGTTTGTATGACAGAGTGGGCAACTCCTAATCTCCTTGCAACTTCTCGCAGCCCTACATGATCCTGCAGCCATGCCATCGCTCTCCATCTGTCAACATCGGTCAAGCGTCTTGACCAGAAAATCTGGGGAAAAGAGGTCATCCCATCATCCCAAAGATCTGGAGAGAAGGCCACATTATCAAGCTGCGAACGAAAGGAATCTTGACTGTATGTGGCAACTGGAGGGTATAACACTGCCAGCAGTCGCTGGAAAAATGTTGACCAGAGTTTTGTTGGACCGTATTAAGAAGGCTGTGGATGACAAACTCAGAGAAGAACATGCAGGATTTCGTGCAGGAAGATCATGTACAGACCAGATTGCCACACTAGAATCATCATAGAACAATCAACCGAATGGCAGACCACCTTATATTTAAATTTTGTGGACTTCGAAAAAGCTTTCAATAGTATAGACTGTACTGTGATATGGAAAATCCTGAGACATTATGGAATCCCAGAGAAATTCATTAAAATCATCCAAGATTTCTATCAGGAGGCCTCATGTAAAGTAGTACACAAAAGAAAGCTATCAGAGCCCTTCACAGTACAAAGTCGAGTCAGGCAGGGATGTCTGCTATCACCAAAAATTTTTCTCATGGTCATAGACTGGGTTATGAGACAGACAACAGAGGGGGAGAAAACTGGAATACAGTGGACATTTAACACATAGCTGGAGGATCTAGACTTTGCAGATGATTTGTGCCTTCTGTCACAAGACAGCAAGATATGCAGGAGAAAACAAAACGATTAGTGACAGAAGCAGCAAAGATGGGACTACATATAAATGTAAATAAAACAAAAGAAATGAGGATAAATAATAGGCAGATGGGCTCGATCAAGATCAGTGGTCAAGTTATTGAAGAAGTAGAACGCTTTACATATCTGGAGAGTAACAATGACAAAGGAAGGGGACCCAATGGTAACGCCTGTTCTAAGATAAATAAAGCCAGTTGGCTATTAATGCCCTTCGACCAATATGGAACTCCTCAGCTATATCCAGAGAGAACAAAATCAGAATCTTTAACTCAAATGTAAAGTCAGTCTTGCTGTATGGCTCAGAGACATGGCATATATCAAAGAGTATTAACTCCAAACTACAGATATTTGTAAATAGATGTCTCCGACGGATCCTCCGTATAAGATGGCCAGATGTAATTACAAATATAGAGCTAAGGAAAAGATGCGGACAACAGCCAATAGAAATGGAAATTAAGGTAAGAAGGTGGGGATGGATAGATCATACACTCAGAAGAGAACAATCAAGCATAGCCAGAGGTGCCCTTGACTGGAACCCACAGGGGAAAAGAAGAAAGGGAGGCCAAAGAGAACTTGGATTAGAACAGTGTAAGAGGAGGATAAGGAAATTGGAATGACTGGGACACCGCTGAAAAAGACAGCCCAGAAAAGAAATCGATGGAGAGCAACTGTTTCAGCCCTATGTTCCACGGGGAACGGAAAGGAAAGATGATGATGATGGGAATTCCAGAACAGTATCTGCCATGTAATGCTATGAACATGTTTTTCTCAATGTTAAAGACATACACTTTGGCAGAGAATACATGAGAGACGTTTTCAAGAAGAGAATTGACAACATATTAGCAGAAAAATATACAGAGGTCCAAAAAAGTACGAGTATGTACATGTGCTTCATTGACTATAAGAAGGCTTTTGACAGAGTCCATCATGAGAAAATAATTGAATGCCTCGAAGGCATAGGTATTGATGGAAAAAATATAAGAATACTCAGTAACCTTTATTGGGAGCAAACTGCCACAGTAAGATCGGGAAGGAATTATTCACCATACATAGACATAAAAAGAGGTGGTCAGACAAGGTTGTGTGCTGTCCCCCCGCCTATTTAATCTATACACCGAAAAATTATTCAAACAGATACAGGAAATACCAGAACTGAACATCAGTGGAAGGTCAATAAACAACCTTAGATATGCAGATGATACCGTGTTGTTAGCTGAAAGCGAACAGGAGTTACAAGAACTAGTGAAGCAAGTGAACAGTATAAGTCAAGAATATGGACTCGACATTAATATTGAGAAAACAAAAACTATGATAATTAGCAAAACAGACGATAAACCCACATTAAAGATAAGCGTAAATAGGAAAATCCTGGAACAAGTCAAGAGCTACGTATATCTCATATTATAACAGAAGATGGCAGATGCGAAACAGAAATCAAGAAGAGAATAGGAATGGCCAAAGCTACATTCAACAAAATGAAACATATACTGACATCTAAATAGTTATCTCACAAATTAAAACTGAGAATCATAAAGTGTTATATATATATTCTGTATTTCTGTATGGTGGAGAAACATGGACGATGAATAAGCATTTGGAAGAAATAATTGAGGCTCTTGAAATGTGGATATATAGAAGAATGGGGCGTATCTCATGGAAAGAGAAGAAAACAAATAAGGAGGTCCTAGAAAATCTAGGTATGAAAAGAGAACTAATGAGGGAGATCAAAGTTCGGCAGCTAAAATACTTTGGCCACATAAAAAGGCATAACGCTCTGCAGAAGACCATAATAGAAGGGAGAGGTGAAGGCAAACGTGCAAGGGGAAGACAGCGCTATAAGTGGGAAGATAACATCAAGAGATGGACAGGAAAGAGCCTATCAGAGTGCACCACCAAGACAAGAGACAGAAGACGTTGGAGATCCATTACAGCCAACCTTCGTTGTGGAGATGGCAGCTGATGATGATGAAATACGGCGCTAGCCTTGTTCTGGAAGTCACATGGTTAGAGAAGTAGGAGGAGACCAACGAACACATGGAGAAGAGAACTGGAGACAGACATGAAGGGGATGAGGAAGACATGAAAAGACTTTGAGCTGATGACACGTGATATACAAGACAAACCTCCCCCTCTATCCTGTGCTGTTCTCATTCTTCTATCATTTACTAGACACAATATTAAGGTCTTTGTCTTGTGTAATCTGGCCTATACTGTATAAAGGAGGGGGAGGGGGAGGGAGCTTGCAGAAGTGATTGCGTCATAAATTAGACTGGATCGTTCCTAGGCACATATCCCGTGTTACGTGGGGAAATCATGCTAATAATACCTGTCCACGAAGCATTATTTTTTGAGGTGCCTAATTGGCAGGGAGGATAGTCGCTATTAGCTCCCAGTCGTTCGAAAGTTCCTGTGTTCTAGTCTCTAGTAAGTCTGTAACTTCTGTTGTTTTTCTGTTGTCTAGTTTTCTATTTCTTTATTTCTCACGAGTGCTGAAACATACCTTTATGTGTATAACTTTTGACACGTGACAGCGGGACTTGACCTACGTTTGTTTAGGCCTCTGCTCCTTTGGGAGGTGAAGAGTAATGATGAAAAATGGTAAAGATAAAATAAAATGGTAAAGATAAAATACGAGTGGTAAATGGTATTTTTCTTGATTTTTTTGTCTCTGTCGATGCCAGAACATCGCTTGCCATAAGTACAACATAAATTACAATTCCTTGTCAGTTCTGGCACATTATTAATTTTTATTAAGCACCCCATGGACAATCCAGAACCTTCTGTAGAAAAATAAATGTCACGTCAGTTTTCTTCAACGCCCGAAGTATTTCCCAGTTTATCACTAGCATATCGATCCTCCATTGTGTTCGGGGAAGGACGCAGTGTAGTAACGAGACGCCACTTTTGTATCGTCCGGAGTTCTTTACAATCCCCTTTTATAATGGATCAGACTAATGCAATAAGATAAGTTTAATAATTATATTATCATCATGGTTTTTATTTGTATTTATGACAACTTTTACTGGTTAGTTTTTGTAAACAGGGAAATAAAGCTGTGGTTTTAAATCACCGTATAATGTCTTTGAAACACCGGAGTCTGATAATTCTGTATTCTCAACCATGGATGTATTACATCTCCTTCTGCGTATTGAGCTCATGGAAAAATTTAATGGGTTAAAAGTTATAATTAGTCTGGCTATTCTCACGTAGACGCAGCAGACACCTATATTCCTATTTTTAGTCGTTATGGCTGTTGTAAGTTGTTTCCCCAGATGTAGGTAATCATTAATTCCCTTTACGCTCCTTGCGGAGTATGGAGCCACGAGTACTGCTAGTCCTCTTGCAGGAAACATGCATTTAGAGCATTCATGCTCTCTTGCAGCGGTGGGTCCTGTAACAATTTGTTTTACGTGATGAGGTTCCCAGCCCGTTATGCATAACTTCAGTTTAGTCTCTTCTTACGACATGCTTGACAAAACAGCAAGTCACAAAAATGGAACATTTTATAAGAGTTGTATAGGAAAAATACACTAGAAACATGTGATGTTTTACTATAACTATTCGTCAGCCACAATCATAAAGAGTAAAGAAAAAATGAGAAATATATAAATGTTATAAGATTAATCTACGTCACAAACGTGACATTTTTTTTATTGATTAACAAATACAAATAACAAACAAAAGAATTAGCAAAGCAAAGAAACTACCTACAACAACAGAACAAAGAATATCAAACACAATAAAATAAACGAATGGCCTGGTATAAAAGTTGTATCCAGCGATGAACCAAAGGCACTGAGCAAATGCTGAACACAACTTGGACAGGAAGTGAAACCAATCGTTTTAGAGAACAATAGAAAAACTGAAAACTAGAGAGGTAAAATACGAAATAAGAAACTGTCAGACACGAGAGAGAGAGAGAGAGAGAGAGAGAGAGAGAGAGAGAGAGAGAGAGAGAGAGAGAGAGAGAGAGAGAGAGAGAGAGAGAGAGAGAGAGAGAGATTAAGAACAAATGACGAAAAAACAGAGGATGTTATCAATAAAGCCAAACTGCAAGCTGAGGGCAGAAATTGCATTTACTCGAACTGGAGAAAGAGAACACAATGTTTTTAAAATCAGGCTATTAATCCAAAGAAAAGCGAGTCCTACCATCGGTATTACACGAGTGGAAAGCGGTGACTTGAATATCGGAAGTTCAAGAATGAACACATCCGTTAAAGTAAACTGTAGCAGGTTTATTAGCGATATGAGAATGACCGTCAGATTTTCTCTGAGTTTGTCAGATGAACGCCTGCCAGTTTCCCCAGATATAAGTCATCATCATTTTCCTTTGTGCACCTTATGGAGCATGCAGACACTACTACAGCTGGTCCTCTTGTAAGAAGCTTGCATCTAAGCATTTACGTTATCTTGTACCGGTGGTTTCTGTAACAATTTCTTGTACAGGATGAGGTTGCCAGTCCCCCCCCCCCCCCCCCCCATGCATAACTTCATATTAGTCGCCTCTTACGACATGCTTCAGGCAGCAGTAGCCCCAGTAGTTATTAGTCTCCCCAGGGAGCAACACGGTAAGAAATGCCACAACTTTTTAATTTAAAAAAAAAAAAATAGCATAGAAGAAAATCCTAAATTCACAAGTGAAGGTGTCCCTAATAACAAAGGTTCATTTCGGGAATGAAACAGCTTGCTTTTGGAACACAAACGGACAATCGTGACATCTATGTCGATGATAGGCGTTACTGTCAATTTGTGCTGGGCTGTGGCTCAGCAAGCGTCTGTGAACTAGAATGTCTCTGAAAGTTCTATCCATACGATATGCCATTACATAGAAATCCTGTAAGATCTCACTCGTCTGAAGGTCAGAACGAAAAATAGGTA